>OY728150.1:7112500-8362500 GCA_963277665.1 Viscum album
ATGTAAGAACCTTAGGATGAAAATCACATGAAATATTATAGTTTATTGTAACATTAATCAATACAATTTCATATCTTGAGAAAATTAATAAAATAATAAATAAAATATTGAGAAAACCCTCTTCGCCACCACTATAAAGACCACCCTCACCCACTATCCTCTTAACTATTCTCTAGACTTCCACAGAGACAAAATTCTACTCAAATACCCCCTAATCGCCTACCCCAATCCAACATCCATTGGAATCTTAAAAATACCAAATCATTTCCCTTAATGTGGTACATATGGATTATATATTTAATAGGTAAATTCCCTTTTTCAGTTCATTTATTTTAATTCAAGTTCCATTCCTTCTTTATATTTCCCCATGTACATTCATAAAAATGTCATGATAAATACTGTTTCCTATATATAAGAAAATGTTTCAATGAAAATGGAATAATTAATTATCATCCCACCTTTCCCCAAGTTTTATACTACAAATTAAAACACCATTTGAGATGCATTGATTTCTTATATTAAAGGACAATGAGTTTTCAATTTCTATTACCGTCTTCAATTCTGGTCATTAAACCGTTTTTATTGTTAAAACCGAATATAAAATATGTTTATCAAATTTTATTTTCATTAATATATTGGTATCATGATATTAATTTATAATGAAAATTTGTTCAATGTGATAAAAAATGGCCAATTAAGAAAAACGGTTATCATTTAAGGTTTATAATGATTTATCATCACTCTAAATAGCCAAATAAATTTTATAACCATGTAATGTTATTTATGTTAACTAATAAAATAATATGTCAATTATGGAAAACCATTCTTATCTTACATGTTTATCCATACATGTATATAAGTAAACCGATCATGAAAACCAAGGAAACAAATGCTCTTAAACAATGAAATTGAACCTCTTAACCCATAAAAGGACCATTAATAAACTTAATAAGTCCGTAATATATAAATTAAATTTATAATATTTTATGGAATTATTAATTGAATAACCTAATATGATTATTCAGTTCATTATGATCATGTGAAGAACACCTTCATACATAATGCAAGAGATTTTACCCGAACCTCAATTATTCGTTTGGGTTGGTCTATCATTCTTGTTACCCAATTGAAGTTATTTGTTATTTGTATTCGTATATTATAAATTATATGTACAAGATATAAAATAATCTATCAGTCTCCATTTATAATTCTATTTTAGGTATATATATGTTATTATGTTGTTCCCTCCTCAATAATTTCTGAAAAGAACACCAATTTTATTGGAACTTCCCAAATTCATACCAAATTTCAAGTGCAATATACCAAATGTTTAAAGCCACATTTGTTTTTATAAAATAAATTTTTATATTATGAAAACCTTCTAGGACCAATTATGATATTATATAATATAATATATTATTTATTTATTTTAAATTCTCATTAGTAATTTCCTTAAAACAACACAAAAATGCTTCAATGCTAAAAATTATTAGATATTATTTTTTACATGTTATCACTTATATTTGAAATAACTTAACATTATATATTCCTATTTTCCCTTTTTAATATTGATTTATGTTATAATTCCTTTCTATCATGGACACTTATATGGTACACCCATTCATTATGATTTATGACATTTTTATGATACCCATTACTTTCCATGGTTACCCTTATGTTTATGTATGATTGGTTATATATGATTTCATATATGGAAATCATATTCATTAACATATTATGATGTGTGGATATAAACAGTTCTATAATTCATCGGGCAAATTCGGGTCTCATGATACGTTATGTGCAATGGTCTTGGCAGTTACCAGTGACCTGTGCTACCATGTGAAATAGTCTTGGTGGTTATCCATAACTTGTGCTCCTCTCTAGGAAACGAGCCTCGACACATGATAAATTAATTTTTTATGTTTCTTCCCCATTACTAGAAAACAGTTTTTATATGATTCCTTGATTATATGTTATGAGTCCATATGTTTCATTCTTTTTAATATCATTATGCCTTCTAACCCATGTATTGAAGAATTTTCATTATGTTTATTCCCTCACTAGAATTTTTAGCTCATCCCTTTGTTCATGTTATCCCCAAGATATTCTATGAATATGGTTTAGAACAATGGATGTTATGATGTATTTACGAATATTAAATAAATAATTGTTTTATGTAGTCCCATCTTTCCCATTTTATGTACCTAGTCTTCCATGAAACTAGAATTTATGATCCTTGTATTGTAATTTTATGTTTAATTATGCTTAAAATCATGTAATGATATGTCTAAATGGATGGGTCATTATATTATTATTATGATACGATTGATATTTCCATTTTTTCCCTTTACTGGTAATCTGAGCTAATCCTTTCATATGTTTCTTTTCCCCGTGTCACGAATAAGGGTATTAAGTAATATATGACTAAAAGGGGTCTAGTTATAATGAAATAAGTTGGAGAAAATGAAGATTTTTTATGAACCAGTTTTTTATGTGTCAGTGTTTCTAAAGACAATATACCTATACAGTCCTCTCATGATTTTGTTATATTTTTAATGAATATTATTCAATTTTATGTAATATCAATGAATATAATGTATGGGTCATTTTAAAAACTTTGAAAATTATAGTGGATCGATAAAATTAATGTTACTAGAATGAATATCTAATGCATTGTGAATATATCAAACAATTACTCGGAATATAACCAAGGAAACACCTTACAAGGTGTGTTAAATAGATGTTAGTTTCCCATAATAGTACATATACCATCACTTGATATAACATTATATCACCATTATATATGGGATCAAAATTCATATTTTTCTTCTATCTTAGTGGAATTCCATGACGAGAATATGATGTGGTCCTTATACAATCTTATGATCTATCATAATCGAGTACCTTAATAAATTAATAAACGGTTTACCTAAGCTCATTACATTTGAGAAACATAGTGCTAACATTGACCTTGAAAATGATTTGACATAAAAAACCACTAAACATACAACACATGTAATAAGGCCAATTTTTTTGAATTTGTTTACTCTAATGATGCATATTCATTATTCACCATTGATGTATAGAACAACAATTCTCCCACCAAGAACAATATTTCAAAAATATGTTTCTTAGGACCTTATAGCCCATCATCCATAGCCTAAAATTCTATACAACACAAAAAATTCATTTTTATATGATGATAAATTATATTGAACCCATACTCACCCTATGATGAAAAAATATAGTTTAAATACTTTACACATGATTTTAAATAATAGGGAAATCATCCACACCACATGACATTAAACTATATGGAACTATCCAAAATTCATTACATTTAACTATGAAATTCCTTGAACCCCACTACATATTATTTAAATATATATGGAAAACAATTTGTACATGATTAATCATATAAGTAATTGGGTACTTAAAATAGAGGAAACCACAATATAATAGTGTTGGACTCCCACTCCCACTTTAGGTTTTAATTTCTTACCACAACACACTTAAACAATATATGTGTGGCCTTATACCTAAAAACCCATAATTTTTATATATTTATATTAAATATCCTTATATGAAAATTAATTACCAATAATTGTGATCTACAACATAACATTTATGGTTTAGTGTATTTGGAAACACAAAATCATAAACCAATAAAAGATCTATATCATTTCCCATTATGTTCTGCACAATTAGCACGCTTCATTAACATAAAATTCATATAAAATTTCTTCATAACTAGGGTAAAGGGAACACAAGAAAGGGTGATCTCATATTCTAAATAAGTCTAAATAGTATATATATAAATCAGTCATCATAAATGAGCACAAGATAATAATAATGGTATAATAACATGATTGTAGCATACAAAAGTCATACACAATTAGTTAAGGGTCATTAATCTGGAATAATGGAATGATGATTTTTCATAATGGAAAATATAATTAATAAGAAAGGGAGAAAATAAATAAAAATACATATTCAATTAGAACATAATATTAAAATAAGTAATAGGTTTTTGGAATAGAAATATCATAGAGAAACAATTTATTATCCAATGTCTCATACAGAGACTATCATTAGTGATTGGGTTCACTCTTCAATGTATAATTTATTTAGCCATGGTCCACTCCAATGACAATCTTATTAAACAAATTATTTTACTAAAATGGGTTCATTCCCCATTATAGTCCTTATAATATCCTTAGGTATCTTGTTTATCCCAATGAATTTTAGGGCTATATAATTCCGAACCAACCTATGATATAATGAAAACCATACATATGTGTACCACGCAATCAAAAAACATTCTTCATAATACAATATCGCAAATAATGGAAAGGATATCTATTTCATTAAAATTAAATCATCATAATCATAAAAAAAAATGGAATAATAAATATGGTAAAATTGGATCATATCCATAGAAAAATATAATAAACAACAATGTATGTTATTATAGTTGAAAATAACATTAAAATTCACATAAATATTTATTTATAAAAATAACCTACTCAATTTGTAATCTATAATTTGAAAGATAAATATTTCAAAAATTAGTAATGAAAACAAAATATTTAATAATAAATATGAAGAAATGATGAGTAATATTTAAATAAAATTGAACACAAGGTGGAATTAAAATTCTTTCATGTAGTGCATGTTAAAACCATGATTCCCTTTACATTTTGGGTAACAATTCAAAAGCACCTCATCTAGAAAATGAAGAGAATAATAATTTCAATAAGTATCATATAAAAAAAGAAAAAGGTAAAAATTAATTTAATTAATAATTGGAGAACAGTAAAAATAATTCTTTAAAACATTTTTCAGAAAACATGGACATGGAAGAAAGGATTCATGACCGAAGATAAAAATAAAGTTAGTTTTTATTAAATACATTGGTATGAAATATTTTATAAATAAAGAGTTTAAAATGAATGAAAAAATATATAATCACTATACATAACTATACTATAATAAAATAAATAATATTTGGTAGGGTAAGATCATATAATTTCATCACTGTAAACTAATAAAAATAAATCCTAAAAAAATAGAATGTAACAAATAAAGCTTACTGTTTAAGAAGGATTTTAGTTAAAAGTCATTCAAAGAGAGATCCCATTTAATTGTGCATCCATCTTAAATGAAAGATATATTTCAGGACATTATAAAAACAAATAGGTAGTACAGACACTATTTAAATGAAACTACATTCAAAAAATAAAATGTGTCTCAATGAAATATATTTTGAGAAAAAATACTTACCTCAAGTATATCCTTTCTCATATGCACACTAACTCGATTTGTAATAAATATGATATTATTAATATTTTATAAGGGATCTATATTCATAACTATAATTCCACACATGGTTTATTTATAACATCTTATCATTAATTCATTAATAATATTCAATAGTCACCCATCATTTTGGGTGTTAACTCCTTTGTACTCAATGTATGTTTTTGGTTTCTAGTTATAGTCCTTTCAATTTGATAATGGTTCTTTTATATCAAAAAATTGAATCATTAAATAAATATCATATATCATATATATATATATATATCACCATAAACATAATTTTATGATGGAAATTTAATTATATCACTACATGTCGAATGTAGTGCATATGTATGCATGATTGATATTTTGATTATTCAAAGGATGGAATTAAAGAAGATTAAATAATATTCAGAATTAAATAAAAATTATTATATAATTAATATCATATTTATACATTAAATCTATCATTATGTACAATAATTAGATATAGGTTTTGAAAATGCCAAATGGGGGTGCTCATCCACATATATGAACAAGTGATACTTTCATCACTCATTTATTGGAGAAGAGGTTCTAAATGGTTGTGATGTAATTATAATATCATATTACTATATTTATGAGACAGTATTCATCGTTTTTTATTTTTTACTTCATCTTTATATATTTTATAATAATAATTTAAATTTAAAGATACTTGGTTATGATTTATACCATTTCATTGAAAGACCACCTTTGGATCCCACTATAATCCTTGATGGACTAGTATTATTAGAAAAAAAGTAGTTCAAAAATACAGGGAAAGAATTTAAGAAATATTTTTAGTAGATATTGGATGGGATATAGGGATAATTTGTTTTGAATAAATGAGGAGAAGTGGTTCTATTTTATATGGGAGGGGAGGAAAAAATATTGAATATCTTAATCATTTTAAATGAAATAAGGCCAATTTAATGTGAATGTGGCTCCCATTTTCCTGGAATTATAAGGCAAGATAATATATAGTATAAATTTATTCACAAAATTAGAATAATACAACTTCTGGTGTAATTCCATCCAATATCTCATTGTTTACCCCTTTGTAAACCCATTCTACCCTTAACCATTCTAACCAAATTTTAATATTTTTACTAATAATATTTACCATATATTAAATAGTAATTATTAAATTATAATAATTATGATGATTAAAAATATGATATCTGTTATAAAATTATAAATTTCTATAATTTGATGAATGTATTTTTAAACAAGTGTGAAACCATTAATGAAATCCAATTTTATATTAATGTTTTTTAAATCATAAAAAATAATTTACTTCTATTTTATATATTGTGATACACACTAAATGAATTTTTAACTAATATATTAAATATATAATCTATACATTTAATTAACACTAGTAATAAATATATATTATTTTTATCTACTAATATAAAACCATATTGCACATAGAAAAATAGTTTTTCAATAAATGTGTTTTGAATCCTAAAAATGAACATATAACAATGTAAAGTGTAATGATGATTCCAATGAACTAATTAAATTATTTATGAAAAAAAGTTTAATTTTTATAGTTTTAAAGAAAACTAATAACAAAGTAGGTCTTTTACATGTATATAATTTAATCATTTTAAATAAATATATGTTTTTCACCATTCATATAGAAATCAATCTTTTTAGAAATTTCATAAAAATAAACCTTACGTTAATATTGAAATGAATATTTTAAAAATGAATTTGTCTAATTAAAATAGAATTTTAAAAAACGTTAGAATATTTTTTACACCACTAAATTTGAGCCACACACATTATCGTGAATGGAAATGTATGCTAATGATGTCTGGGAAGAACCCATTATTTAAAAAATTGAATAAGTATTGTAGTTATTATTATAATTATATTTTTCTAAATAATAATAATGATGATAAACATAAAATAAAACAAATTAAATGGAACTAGTTAGGAAGACAGGTGCATAATAGGAATTTGGCCAATACATCATATGTCACCATTTTTATCCTCTTGATGTTGTAGTAACAACTTTCCCCTTACGCTTGGAGTGGATAACACACATTAGTATGGCCTCGAGCAGATGAGATTCCGTGAATTTAAAATTCTCGTGTCAAGACCTCTATAACAAAAATTGTCTTAATAATTTCCTATTCCTGATATGGTAAACAAAATTTATTCTAATTTAAATAATAGTATATTCTTATTCAAAAAAAAATTGATCCATTATGTCATCCACCATCCTCACAACATTTCATGCACCACAAATCATGAGTCAATATGGTGAACATCCATCATGATATAATAAATCCTAAAATTAGAAACGGAGCTCGAAATGAGATTCGTGAGAACCTCATAATATTAATCATGTGGGATTATGTAGAGACATCATGTTGAAATACGATTCCAAGAAGATAATCTCTGCATTGGGTCAGAGGGTGATGTTCATATTTCATGGTGATCATTCTAGAAAATCCACTTATGTGGAAAACTAATGTGCATAAGTATAGTAACTACCCCTTGGTTGAGTGTGCATTAAGAAATATTGGAAAAAAATTATCATAATAATATCATGCAATAATTTTACGTAGAGAGGTACCAACACCACTTGGCTATGAGTGTAGCAAAAGAGGTTTTTATTTCATTTTTTGAAAGTTTTAATTAAATATAGGTCAATTTTTTTAAGGTTTATCTGAAATATGGAAGGACCCCTGCATCATTTCAGTAAAATAAAGAAAAAATATTTTGAGTAACATGTTTGTATATTTATAAATATATATTTTTCTACATTACAATATATAAATTGTGTTTATTTCATTTCCATTTAGAATTATCTCTTTAAGATTTGAAAGTGAATATGATTTACATTTAGGAAATAATTTTTGTGACATGAAATTTTGATTTTACATATTATATTTAATATTTTTTATTTTGAATTTTTTTATTTTCAATTATTTTATCAAATGCATCATTTCTAATATAACTAATCTAATCATTTTGGTTCCAATTTATCTTTTCATAACCTACTTTTAAATGGTTTTATTCTATATTTCATTTTCCTTTCAAATAAGTTTATTCTCATTATTAGAAATATATAAAAATATTATTCCTTATAAATATATACATTAAAAATATTTACCTTATCAATATATATATTTATATATATTATTTTGATATATACTTTATATGTGGTTTTATTTCAATCATTCAATTTATTTCATCCACTGAAACTCATAAAGATGTGCTGCTACAAAAGAACAAACAAATTTGTATTCATTGTTCCATAATTGAATCAATTTAATATCACATTATCATATTATTTTATTGTGTTAGGGTAAAACGTTTTTTGAAATGTTATGGTATAAATAAATGTGTGACATTAATAAAGGAGATGTGAACAATTGATTTTTTAATACATCCACCATTTCTCTAGGCCTCTAAGTTCACTTTGCTCGACATATTTTTTTATTACCTTCAAAATATTAATATGTTATATTACTATCATTTTTTATTTTTAACTCATTCTATTCAATATAATTAAAAGATAAAAGTAAATGGTTGTGCATGAGTACAAGGTAATCATTTTAGCAAGGTCTAATATCTAGGGTTACTTTGAATCTATAATGATCCAACTTCTTCAATATTTTATTGGAAGGTAATTTTACTATAATTATATATTCTATATGAAATCATTAAATCTATATTTATAATATATTTTATATTCATTTTTTAATTATTTATTATATTTATGATATTATTTATATTCTCAACAACTATTTATATGATTAAGATATGTTTTATATTCTATTTATATAGTTTTTATAGGATTTTAAATTTACCTACATGAAATTTATTAAGTTTAAATTTGTTTCTTATAGTTCATTTTGAAATAATATAAACTTTAAAATGTTACTAAAATATAAAAGAAAATTGAAATAGTGGCCAAACATGTAAAAAGGTTTGATTATAAAAAGTACTTATTCATTTTAATAGACAATAAACATATACATGAGTGAGTATAGAATCTTTTTATAGTGATGTTTCATCCCATGTGGTGGTGTGTAAATGGGATTCATGTTCATTCATATGAACATGTAAAATAATAGTAACTATAGAAACACTAGATATGACTTATCCCAATCACAATAGACCATAAAAAGTTCCTTCTATTTCACCATCCATTCCATATTATATGAAATATTATACCCAAAATGTTGTTTTATCCTCTTTTGTACAATGGATATATGAACATCATGGCTAGTCCTAATCATCTCAATGACGGTATATGACCCAAATTCAGCATCCAATGAAGTATGAACTTCAGTCATATTTTGATGAATGCAAGAATGAGTTCCTCATTCTTTGAAATTCTACAACCTTTAAATAAAATGCCCAAAATCACCCTCAAGAGGAATCTACCATCATACTCATATTTATCACACCATATGATGTATTTTTTATTACCAGATTCTGGAAATAAATATCTAGAGTGCCTTGGTATACGAAATCCTTTTCACACAATGTTAGTTTTCATGCACCAGTTCCCACTCAAATCTATCTCAATGAGGTGGTTTCATGTTTTACGACTTGGTACATCAGTGCCAAATCCATATCCTCTTATGTTATCTTAAAATAGATTTTTGTTTCATAGATAACCACATAATCATTATGATACCAAAATTTTAGGACATTTTCTTAAATCCTATAAGATGAACGTAATGTTCTATAGTACAATATTAATGTCTCATAGAGGTTTTATTAATAATTTATCAATAAAATCTGATTCATTTAACAAAAATCCGTCGATATTAACAAAATAGGCATGAAATAAGGGATGAATCATCTAAATCAAGAGAGAGAAAAATAATCTGTTTAGTTGAGGCACATTTTTATTTAAGTTGTCATCATTCATGAAATGATTATTCTATGTTAATCTATTATTATCCATAGGTTAATCATTAGATAATAATTGGTTAGGAATTTGTTAATCATTAATTAATCATTGGTTAATCATTATTTAATAATTACATAATTATTTTTTTCAATATTTAATCACTCTTTAATCATTCCTTAATGACTATTTTATCATTACATAACCCTTACATAATCATTATTTAGTCATTACATAATCATTAGTTAATCATTAATTATTATTTTTAATCGTTCATTAATCATTACTTTATCCTTCTTCAATCATTAATTAATCATTACTTACTCATTAATTTATTATTTTTTAATTATTCATTAATCATTACTAAGCCCTTAGGTAATCATTCATTACTGATTATTTAATCATTCTTGAATTATTATTTAATCATTAATTTATCATTCTGTAATGATTCTTTATTCAATATTTAATCATTCATTAATCTTTTTACCATCATTCATTAAACATTTGTTAATAATTCCTTAATTAACAGCTAGTTATTCCTTAATAAATAGTTTATCATTCCTTAATAAATTGTTAATCCCTATTTAGTCATTAGTCAGTCATTAGTAAATAATTTGTTAATCATTAGTTAATAATTAGATAATCATTATTTAATAATTACTTAATGAGTTGTTAATAACTTTTTATTCATGTGTTAATCATTGGTTAATCATTCTATAATCATTAATTAATAATTACTTAATAAATGTTTAATCACTCCTTAATCATTGCTTAATCATTATTTAGTAATCTATTATTCATTAGTTAATCATTCCACAATCATTCCATGATCATTATTTAATCATTATTTAATCATTAATTAATCATTACATAATCATTTCTAATCATTACTTAATAATTCCTTAATCAATCATTATTCATAACTTAATAATTATTTAATCATTACTAAATCAATAGTATGTCATTTCTAAATCATTAGCTAATTATTAGTTAAACATACTATAATCATTTCTTAATAATTATTTATTCATTCTTTAATCACACAATAATAGTTTTTTAATCATTAGATAATAATTAGTTAAACATTATATAATCCTTAATTAATTAGACCTTAATAATTAGTTAATCATATGATATTCGGTTTTTCAAAGGTATCTAATGATGCTAAAAGTATTTTAGATACATTTATGTGTAAGACAAAATATGAATGATGAAATGTGTTTATTTGACATGCCACTTTTCTCATATTTTAAAGGGAATTGCTATAATTTTTCTATAAATATTAGTGGTAGATCTCCGGTTACATGTTTTTATAACTCTATAAGGCGTAGATCTCATTTTTATTTAAAAATAGAACATCGAAAGACCCCATAATAATTACATGAGGATAGATATGTGAGTCTGTATTATTTTTTTCATGAAAAATATTATAATACTGTATAATCAATATTGTTAATGCCACGGAAATATGTAATCAATTAGTAAAAGGGTTGAGGCACTACGTAACCTATCGCATGAAGGGATGTAATATCATGGGGAAAATTATACAAATGTAATGATAATACTAAGATCCCATGTTCATATAAATCATCTTGAGAACATAGAAGTGATTTCATATCACAATCCTTACTCATCACAAAGATGTTCAAATGACTATATAGCCTATTATGTGAGAAATTGTGAATAAAAACTCTGCAATTTGAATAACATGTTTATATTACATTCTAGACTTAATTATCTATATTGTTATGATGTATGTTGACATAGTACACATTCAATATTCATGCGAACATGAGAAGATCCACATTTCACTTTATACTATCATGTGAAGAGAATATATATTCAATGTGTGGGTGGTGTGGGGAACTAAAGTGATGTTTTGGCAAGACTTTATCACCTTACCCACTTTAAATGATTGTATGAATATTTTAACATCATGTGATCACCTCTTGGGAACCCCCTCATACTCCAAATCCTCAATAAACTTGTGTTATGTGATGAAAACATGCAAGTAAATGTTATTATAATCCTTCCACCCTTAATTATTTGTCTCCCTATATCATATAAAACCTTATATTGTGATTCCTTCTTGTAAAATTGAGTGTAAACATCTTCATACATCATTCACATACACCCATTATCGTGGGACTCATGTACATTCATGAGGTTCATCGACATTGATATGTAATCCCTTATACATATAGCATTGACATACACCGAGACATACAACGTGAACCCTTGGTTTAATGTTGGCATTTTGTGGCATTGGATATTGGCCATGTACCCTTATACATTATGGCTTGGAAATACCACCCTTGATCAAGTGATGGAATCTTATTTATTTTATTTGATGATACACTTTATAAAATCCCCTGAAAAATTGAATCCCATGTGGTGCCCCTTTTGTTCTACAGACAAGCGGAGAGACCTTCCATAATGATGCTAACATGCCCTCATGGGACTCATTGTCAATCATACGATGAAATTATAGACAACTTGTGGGAAAGAGATGAAGAAACTCATAAAATAAATTAATAAAATATGAAAAATGTAGAGACCATAGACTATTTTTGATATTCAGGTGAAATTCACATGTGGTTTTGAAGACACTGAGAAGCCCATGGATACAAGTCTGACATGTTGCATAAAGCATATTTTCTTGTCACCTTAATAATCTGAGGGGTTTTGGACATGTACATTCGACTCTATGCTTCCCCTTCATCTCCACAGGCAATCATATGGTTTGTAGATGAAAATACTCACACATCACCAGAGTAACCATTATTGGGTATACAATAAAATAAAAGAAAGGATAATAAGTTTCTTTGAAAACACTCGCACAACATCACAAGATCCCCATCCATTGAAAAATATTAATGGAAATAAAAGTGGAAATGGGGGAAGTCTATCTTAAAGAAAAATGTGATGGAAATCATGTGAAAGAGGTTTATATACCATGGGTGATTAATATTGATCATTTGATCCCCCACCTTCACTAAGGTATATTGTTCTCAGAAAGGCCCTTAGACATGTCCACCAGATCTCATGATGGATCCTTGGAAATATTACTTTCTCTTTAGAAAGTCTCCAAATGATTAATATTCATTCATGCTAAGGACTTCCCATTAGCATACTAATCTACGGAATAACCCTATAGATTTCAAATTTTCCATGTAAAATCTCATTGACATTTCCACATGGTGAGTAATAGTTCCTCTAATCGTACAAGGTCAAATTAAAATTCTAAAGGTGGAACATTATTGTGGTCGCTGGATATAATGTGATGCCTTTTAATGACCCATTATAGGTTAGTGATAATCACATGATACTAGGAACTATCCAAAAAGATACCTAAAATCAATGAGATACATGATGTGAAGGGAAAAATATAACCAAGGTGGTGATGCTTATAAATCCACCACTACCTTAGCACAAAAATGTATCATTCCATGATCCATCATGCATGGGATCACATGAGTTGATTTCTCAGAGAGTCTAGTCACACTATCACAATGGTCTCCCACTATGTAAAATATAGGGAATGACCAAAAGTAACACTTAACATGTATAGGGGCTTTCCTTGATCACTCTATAGATCATATTAAGGTCTTCTAGTGTGACAGCTGAAATATGAAAATGTGGTCATACATGTCGGTTGGTTCACCTGAAACCAAAAATAAGTTAATACTAGAAAATCCTGAGTTAATAATTCCATAAAATAGTTAATAATGACAATAATATGAGGGACATATGTGATTGAAAATAGTTTGATACTTGTGTACTTCACATGAATCACAAAGATCATGTGACTACACCAGAACATGCAGCTCATGTCATGTGGAGATCCCTCAACATGAAATTTGGATCATGTGATGTCACATAGAGATGTCAATAAAGTCTCATGATGCGTTCCATATATAGAAAAAATGTATTCTGAAGTCCTATGGGCCTTCCAAACAAGAATTTCAAGGACCACCATACATGAATCCCAAGTTATGCAGTGCCATAAGGATATCACAACTATATCTCATAATATCACTAGAACATGTCAGCCTGGATCATAATATTATCTTCATAAATTTCTATAAATCCCTGAACAATTTATGTAGACAACTAGGAAAAGTAATATAGGTTGAGCGATATCCTCCAAAAATTTCACCCCCTGATATCATGATGTCCTCCAGACTAGTCAGCCCTGTCATGCGGCACCCTCAATGCATGTTAGAATTGATCATCCAATATTATACATTCATGTCATTCAGGTTATGCGACATCATCCATAAAATTTTGCTGGATCATGCTATTATCCTTGGATGTTTCTTCTATGTAACTAGGACATGTCCAGAAATCCTCATATTTGTTAGGTAGGAAACTTGAACAAGTTAGGTAAGCAATCAGTCTATGTCATGAAGTTGTAAAGAGACATGGAAACCTTATCTCATGGATCTATAGGGGAAACATGTGAGTGTAATCCCCAGTCAACTAAAATATATAAACTCTAACTCCTTCTATGAACAGGGTGCATAGGTCTCTTTCCAATGTCCTCAAATCAAATGGGCATCCACCTTAGTGTATGACCACCATTTCTTTTACATTTCAACCATTAGGTCACATTCAATCACATGGGATCATTATTCTACCTAATCCACTAGCAGATTGATAGGGTAATCTTAGTGTGAAATCCTATATCAAAGAGATTTTGTGAACTATGATTCCTATATTTAGCAGGATATGTAAGATTTATCCCTATGTCCAAAGATAAAATCGGAATTGACCCAATTGTAAGTCCCTCTATGTCTCAACATTCCATGAATCAGGACCTAATCACTACCATAGGCTTATCATTATGCCTAACCTTCCTGTAGATAGTGATGGAAATAGAGCTATTAGAACATTCGATCCTCTATATCCGAGATATGTCAGATTCCATCATATAGTCTGAGCTCCAAATTAAACATCCAAAGAGTTTTCCTAGATCATATGTACCACATATATATGAAGTGAAACTAATTACATGATATCCATGGTTTCTCACATAGATTATAACCCAAGAGAGCTTAGGGTTTCTCGATGGTTATATCATTCACATCATGATTATTCACCATCCAGAGTAAACTTAGTGTGTAAAACCTGATCAGTGGAATGAAATGACTTCCCCATAAAATCGATGTTACCTCAGAGAAATTCCAAAGGGAATGATCAATTTACTATGTCACTAGTTCATACTATAATCAGGATATGTATGAAACACCTTTGAGGCTTGATATAATTCCCGTTGCCTAAGTTTCCCTCATATATTTCGTTTATACATTATTTTTAACTACACTATTTTAAAAAATTTTGGGGGTTTTGATTCCTATTATAAAAATGATACGTAGGATGCCTCATAATGGATCAATCACATCCTCAAAATGTTTATCACCTACCTGGATGAAAAAAAATCCACAATGATCGATTATATGGATTCAATAAAAAAAGGATACGCATTAATGGGGAATTCATGATGAAAAAAATATATATACTGAAAGACACATTAATATACTTCCCTTTGTATTTGGATGGGTTCCAAACATGGTCATTTTGTTAGGGTACCTCGTCTCATATCTGGATTTGGACGAGATTCTTGAAAATATATTAAATATACTAGAGAGTCATAGAGTATGAATGTAATCTCCCTAAATGTGTGTAACGATCCTGACCTCTGATCGTCTCAACCAAAGTGAGTTCTTATGTTCCACTAGGTCTAAAATGGAAATCGACCTACATCATTTGGTAAGAAGTATTCTACCCATATATGGAAGTGGAAATGGTTGATTGTTAATAAGTATGATACAAATAAATAGTGAACTCAATGTGATACATTTTAGAGACATATGATCCCTACAATCAAACCATTATACCACTTAGTTACCGTAATATGGGTGATCAATATATATATATATATATTCCCAAAAAAACAAAAATGGTGAACCGAACATGAGTCTATAAAATATAAAAATGATTGGTTTACCATTCATTGTGTTTTTTTCAAAAATCTGACACAAACAAAAATTAGTGAACAAGAAATGAATCTTTATAATGATAATAATGATTGTATTATCCTATGTATCTTGGGTTATCATGAAATATTTCCATCCTCAGTTTTTAAATTACATGTGATGAGAATGTACAAAATTTTAATAATAAATTAATATTATTCTACCCTTGTATATATAATTTACCTCCAATCATGCTTAAGATAATACATTGTTCAGTGTCCTTCATCCTTTTTTTCCTCATGACTAAAGATATTACTCCCAAAAACACCACCTAAAACTGAGATAATGTATTTATCTACTGATCATTCTGGAAAATTATCTATGGATTCCACCCTTGTGGGTTGGAGAGCGACCACGCCTATTTGATAGCATCAATTTCATGTGTAGAATGAACTTGTCCACGAATACCACTACTATGGTACTATGCTGACCCTAGAGTCTGTATAGATGTATCTCCAAATGCTGAAACTTATGAGTTGACATCATTCAATGAAAGACACAATAAATCCAGTGGCCCTCATTTCTAGTACTAAACAATTCCAATACCTATCCATAGAGCATGATAATCACCTCTTTTAGTATTTGATGATGGTGGGACATGGAGTCAGAAATGATTCCCTTATAGTTCATCAGTCATCAAGGATGGCTCCTGTCAAATGTAGTAACCTACGTCATCACGTCGTTTCATGAAATTCTCCTATAGAGGGAACCACCTGATACTTTTCCACCTATCACATCCTTTCACGGGAAACAAGGAAGACACATTGGGTGCAGATAAATCTATAGAACTAGGAGTGGGCTCATATCTCTAATTCCATCGAAGAATCCCATCAACATGTTCCAATAGTTGCCAATTAGTAGGCTCATATAACTACTAACTCAGAATAATTCTATGTCCATATTACTATAGTAGGCATGGGAAGGCACATAAACCTACCCCTATGCTCGAAGCCCATCAAAATATTTAAATGGTATAAGGAGTATAGAAGTTGGATCATAACCATTATTCAATTGAATACATCATCAAGTATATAGTCGAAAAAGAAATTAATAGAATTACATTCCTATAAAAACTTTGAGAATGTTCTATTACATATTTGTAACAACTAATTAATTATGATGGAATATTCTTGAACTAGTATAGACCTAGGGACAGGTGAGTATTACTATCCCTATAGCTAGGGGAGTAATAAACTTTTCTCAAGATAAATAAGTGGTATCTCAATAAAATGTTCACATTCTTTCTCCCTTCTAGGAGGATTACCGACATAGTTGAGTAATAGAGATGGAACTAGACCTATCTCATATTATTTTTCCTATTGGAACTCACCAAATGAGAGTGGCACATGCCTCAAGGACATGGTCACATTCCTATCTTAAAAGACAAGAGACCTACTCCAAATACTGAGGATCAAGCTTATATACCAATTTTGATTATGGAACACCATGTTAAAGAGGAACATTCCCTAGGATACACTCGAAGTGTTGTCGAAAATGACTGGTGACATACCCCAAATGCTCGAGATCAAGATCATAACACCATTTTTCAGGGGGCTCACCGAGTAAGAAAAACACATGCCTTAGTAGATGTAAATATTCCATTCAAAAAAGACCCAAAGAAACTCAAAAGATTAATGATTGATATCATAACCCAATTTCAACAATGTACTATAAGGTGATAGAGGAACACACCTCGTGACATGATCATATTTCTATTAGTGAAGCTACTAGGCACATTCCTCTATCTTGTGGAATTAGGGATTATATCCCTACTTTTGATGGTGAATGTCTTCACACACATCCTTTCAAGGATATATAATAGGGGTCTCATATCCATTAAATAATTTGGTGGTCTATTGGCATTTTATGATGGGGAATTCATATTTTAACTAAGATAATATCCCCTCTTCTTCAAGGGTTAACTAGAATATTTCAAAAACCACCCATAAAAAGGCTCATATTCCATGAAATAATAAAGAACCTCATTATCATATTCCAAAAATTCTAATTACTGGGATCATAATCCAGCAGAAAAAGATGGTTATAAATATACACAAACTATTGTTATAAAACATGATCATATACATGTGAAATTTTAAAAGGAAGGTCAGTATATTCTAGCCATGGTGTATATTGAGGGTAGTATTCTTAATATTCTCAATGTTAGTTTCCCTATGACGTTCCAAGACAGAAAACCAAAACCTCATGGATTTGATGAATCATCATCATAAGTAGAATGAGATCATTACCGTGATAGACCTCATTAAGGTTGTGTGGGGATAGATCACATGAACTCTACTCCAAAAATCCATTGTGGTCAACCTCTCTATGGTGTTATCTTCCACAAATAAGGAAATCCTCCCCATTCCAGGACATAACTGTATAGAGAGGTGTTCAAAACTCATTCACCTTTTTATAGTGTGGTTCTTTAAATATCAGGGTCAAACAAAAATATTTCCCCATACACCTCTAGTGATACTCCACTCCGGTCAGTAGACATCCTTTAGAAGTACCATTTATGGTCTAACCAGATAGATATATGCAAGTATGATGATGAAGAAGTCGACATTGACATATGGAGAGAGTTAACTAGAAACACACTTCCTTCCATTTTTTGTCCCTTTATACTTCTAACTATGAGATCTAATATTAGTTATAGAAGGAAAAAATTCCTTATATATGCCAAAATACTTGGTAAAATCAACATTGATTGAAGCCTTGGCATATCCCTTATCAAGGATATGAGTATCGCCTTCGTTCATCAATAAACTGCATTTTCAGCTCGATATGGATTCCATTTCTATAGAATGATATGTAAGAATGGAGTATCATGAAAAAATCCCAAATAGGATTTTTGTTTGTATTTTTAAAATTCACCATCAACTAATTTCTAGAGCATCGGCATACGCAAACATTAAGGGATGGGTTAAATATTGATCATTTAAGTTCACTATATACCCAAAATAGCTGAACTCCCAAAATATAAATTCTTTTAATGTCATAGCCTCAAGAGAATTTGGGGTACTATTTAATGGTTGATCTTCATTGTTACTTCAATGGAATTCCCCCACTTCAACGGTTCCAAGAAATCACCAATGGGGGGAGAGGAAAACCAAAATATCATGGAAATAGTCCCTCTAAACAATTAGAATGAATTACAGACAAAAAAATCAAATTTTCAATCAACCCAACAACTTCTGGTAAAAAATTAATCCCTCATTGGGTTTCTATTTCACCCAACAGATACACAAGAATAACATTTCCAAATCGAAGAGGTCATAGTTGTAGCTACCATTGTAGCATTCTAGGATTAATCCTAGTCCATTGAGTTCAGTGGATATCTACCACCACCTCAACACTTAATATCATCATTTCTTTAGAGCATTACGATAATATAAAAAACATATGTAAATCTATCCTGACACATTAAGATGGGAGAAGTCACCTTCATTAGGTTCATCAACCCCTAATAGGGTCCTGTGGAAATCAATGTAAGTTCTATATCAATCCCATACCACTTTGATGGGGTAATATATATCCCAATGTACATCGATGAATCATCCAAACCTTGACTAGAATCACTAACTCCCCAACAATAGTGTCAGAAAATTCTAATTGTGGCCCTGGATAGCTTCCTACCATATGTAAAGGGGTATTTTCATCATCATCATCATCATCAAAATAGAGGGAATCATTATTCTTAATGTTTTTTAGGTAAATATCAATTATCAGAATCCCATACGTTCCTCCAACAATAAGATGAACCTATTCTATTATGGAATCGTTCGTCAATCTTGACTGGAAACTCCCTCAAGGTCAATACTCAACGGCTAATATAGGGTATAATATTGTGAAGGAAATTATACCCCATTGGGGTTGCAAGAAAAAATCAACCAATGTAGACAATAGTTTTAGAAGAACCCCAAATACATGTGGTGTATAATAATCATAGTTAATTGAGTGTAATGGGATGAATACCATTTTGACAAAACTATTTGAATGTCATCACTATTAACATAAAAGATCATATGGATCAAGAAAAGGATGTAGATTGATGCAATATAAAAAATAAACATTGATAGGGGGATTTGGATGCACCAACAGAGGTTTCACATACACATAACTACACAAGGATCCATAACCTAGAACCTCAAAATATTGAGTTAAAACCTCTATTTTTGAACACCACCAAGGATAAAGGGAAATTAGTGGTCATATCCCACTCATCAAGCAGAATATCCAAAATTCCATCTATATAGGAATAATTGGAAAAATATTATAATGATATACAAACTCTTAGAAATCTCATCAAGTATATACTCTAGAGAAACATTCTGATCGGGTATCATCTCTCAGAAAAGATGAATATCCCTCCTAGCATACATTAGGAAAAACGTATATATTCCAATAATAACGGAATCTGAGTGCTAGACAAGCTCAAAATACATGAAGTTGGTCCACATAAATGAGTATGTAAAAATAATTTGGACTTCACTCCATCAGGGATACAACCTCTCCCTCACCAAGGTGACCATTCAGTCTAATAATGAATTTAGAATTAGAGGGAAATCAAAATGGGGACACCTCATCAAAACTCATCCACTACTAATATATAGATAGGGTCTTAGAAATAAGTACCTCAAGAATTACTCAACACCCTCGAGTCCATTGATACTCAAATAGACTCCATGGACTAGAAACACACACTTCTTCATCCTAAAAAAATAAATATAAAAATTGTTGGAAGAAACCCCTCCCCAACATTATTTTGGATATCTACCTTCTCAAAATTCAATGGTACCTGATACCCAAATCAACATCCCAATCACCTAGCCTCTTGATGTGTTCTGATTATGTGCCCTTGAGATCTTTAGAAGGAAATTAAAAAGATATTTTTTTTAAAAAACTATTATAAGACTGGAATTGATTTGGAACAACTGTCTTCTATTAGGACCTGTTGATGATTGGTAAGTGCATCTACATCAATTTAATTTCACATTTAGCTCTATACATTGAAAAATGACAATTGGTGACCTTAACAAATTCATATGATGTTAACATTAGAGGGTTTATGAATTAATAAATAGATTAAATATTTAAACCTATTTTCTCAGAATCCCTCTATCACAAGAGAAATATCTCTATATCTGTGAAAACAATATCTCAGATGCGAAACCTCTAATCCCATTTAAATATCTTGGTGGATTCAGTGATGTTTCATAAACACAGAACAAATGGAGGAGATAATGTTAAGAAACTGAGATATTTATCTAATGATGTACTCATAATAGGGGAAAATCTTGGTATGTTAGAAACAACAATTTTTACCCCCAAGAATGTAGTAGAAAATATTCAAGCCCTTAAGTTGGTCTCAACCCTCCTAGTGCCTTCAATTGAGAAACATCAAGAAAATACACATCATCCAAAAAAAGAGATATAGGTCACCCATTATTTGGGGAATGGATAAATAAAACATTGTACTTCTATAATGAACAATTCCTTTGTTTTATCCATATAAATGTGGATAATAACCAGATCAAGATATCACAACCCAATAAGCCTAACATGGTGAACCTCACCGACCACCGCAACTATTGTACATTCCATAGAAAGATGGGTCACACAATCTAGGATTGATTAATCATAAAATATATTCCCCAAATAATGGTTGATTATGGATAGGTGATGTTTGACAACTCTCTGAGATAGGTGAACTGTGTAACCGTTGCTCAGTTATTAGATTACGGTGACTCAAAAACTGTTTTGGAAAAGTGTGGATAAAAATTGAATATCTGGATAAATCTAATAAAAATTTACCCAGAACATCCCACTATGAGTTCAGAGACTAGGAAGACCCATAAATGTTCATATAACTATATAGGTTGAATCGAATACACCTTATGGAGGTTGATGTTACCGTTAAAAATTGTAAGAGAGAGAAGAGGTGTCATAATCTGATTCAAAACAGAATCTAAATCCTGAATATTTCATCCCTATGAAATCTGAATAATGGGAACCAACCCACAAAATAAAACCCTCATCCAAAATATATCACATAATTTTTTTTATTAACTAGACACACTTGGTAGATCCATTCTCGCGGTGATGAATATGCTTCATAGTATGCGTTCTATGTACCTAATTAGGGTGCTAGAGGATGTATGTGATGGACAAGAGGCTTAAATGGACTGTGCCAATACATTCAAACCTAATATTGTTGTCACACCGCCACAAAGGAAATATATGTTGGTGATACGCATGGTAAAGAACTCTTATAAGCCCAAAAAAATATATGGAGGTGTCCCATAAACCTCCATCGATCATCCATAACCAGTTATCATACACGACCAACTGGAAGGGGTGCAATTTTATGACCAAGATAGAAAATGGGGAAGGCCAGCATGCCCATGACCACTAGTAATAGATGCTCCCTGACCACTACAAAAGAAAAAAGTTCATTTACCTCAAATTATATATCTCAAAAGAATCAAAATAAGGAGTAAGTCAACCTAGGTATGCGATGAGCTCTTGCACAATAGTTCATCATTTTAAAGAAACTGTTTTTTGTCCCATCCATTCTCTCAATGCTAGATATGCTCCATATTTTAAGATATCTCCGAGTGGAACTCATTGAATCCGTCAATATCACATTAAAGATAGAGACAAAAGTTATTGGATCCATGGATTATAGAGTGGATACTAGGACATCACAATGACATGTCACCATATTTTTCATAGTGAATGATGAGAAAAAGGTTATACTCGAACACAGTAGACCCCTATATGTTTTGGGTATACATGATAATGTAGAAATATAAATTTATATAATTGACTACGGTTCTAGGATCAACTTTATCCTAATTTGGTCCTTCCAACATTCTGTATACAGAGAAGTGGATCTATCTCCCAAAATCATGCCATTCAAGGGTACGATATATGTGAAAAAATAATTTTCCTTAATATCATGCTTAGATCGTAGTTTGGGGAACACACCTTTAACATTGAATTTATGGTTATCAAGAAACACACCAAAAAAATGTCCAACTTGAAATTCAATGGCTACACATACACATTACCGTACAATAAACATTCCATCATTATTTCAAATAACCCATTGATAGAACTATTTACATAATACATGGTTCCAATTCCCCCTTTGAGACATGAGAAGCCACATATGTTTAGATAGGTTTATATGGTATGGAAAGAATACAACCAATAGTGGATGACAATATAAAAGTTATAGGCACCAATGAATCAGTAACCTCCCCTGTAAATCCATAGTCTATTATCGACCAAGATTATGTGATACCCATACATATGATTTAGGAAATATAAATGATCCTAAATGTCTAGGCCCCTTCATTACCTGATGATATTATAATAGAAAATCTTCTCTAGAATCCCTCAATGACAATTTTAGTAGTATGGATGATAATGGATCTTGGTTTGGCCTCTCACACCTTTAAAGATGTAGAGATGCACCCAGATTTCATACATCATTTATAAATACATCCACCATCTCACAGGTCATAGAAAAAGAGGAAGACATCCGGACCCTCCACCACCATATTTTTAGAGGACATATCTACCACCATCGATGAGTTGAAGTAGGTAAATCTGGAAATAGATGATGACCCTCGACCTATAATGATTAGTGATTCCATACCAAACATGGAGAATGAGTAGTATATTATATTTTCAATGCAACATTGATATGTTTTATCTTGGATATTTTATAAATGCTCAAACTAAATCAAGATGTGGATATGTCCCATATCACCTTACCCAATGACCAATGAGGCTAAAAGCATGAATCTTGAGGGATTAACATCTATCATGATAATGATGTAGTGGATGATATAGAATTTATTTTCAATGAAAACTATGTCCAGGATGTGAAATACCCAAGATAGAACACCAACATAATCCCTATAAAGAAACATAATTGTAAGATTATGGAATGAATTAGTTTTAGAAACCTTAATCACTACAATCCAAAGGATGAGATACCAATGCCGATAACAAAACACTTGATAGATGAAATAGTTGGATTCTATGTACTTTAATCAATGGATGGGTACTCATGGTACAATAAGATAAAGATGCCTCGTGAACATGAGGTAGATACTACCTTCAGAGCACCCCATGGGATATATATATCTTTTCATAACCTTGGGATTTAAGAATATTGGTATAACTTATCAATGGATCATAAATCATATATTTAAACCATTATTGGGACTAATATAAAAATGTTACATCTATGACCTGGTGGTAAAATATCAACATCAATTTGATCAAATCATAAATCATCAAAATGTATTCCACATGATTCTATATAATAGTCTGAAGATTAATCTACTAAAATGCGGTATTGGGTTAAAATCATGGGATTTTTTTTGTTATTGTGGTAATCCAACATGAAAATGAGTTTTACCCTAGAAATACCCTCACAATCGTTGAGATGGCACGCACTCACAATCTTAAATAACCGAGGGGGGTCTAGAGAAAACATACAAACAATTGGGGTTTTATATCTATCATGGAATGTAAATGGATCCCTATTACCAATAAAATGAAGAAGGGCGTAACCTATTGATGGGATGGGGACTTCTAAGAAGCCCTAAAGAGTATGAAGTTGTACCTGCTACACCCAACTATGATGATTCTTTCGCTATAAGGAAATCCACTCATCATATATATTGTTACCATGTAATTATCACATGGTTCTCACCATAAAATGAAAAATGAGTCGGGGAAGGAGAATTCTCTATAACCTCTACCAAATGATGTTTGGAACTAATACCCAATATTTTGATGTTGAGAAGAACTACCTCACAGTCATCATTGTTTTATAAAAGCTGAGGCATTACATGCAGAACCAAAAAAGTCCACCTTGGATAATGTATTGATATTGCAAAGTATAGATTTTCTCATCCCATGAAGACTGAGAGTTGGAATTTATTGTTTCTAAATCTAAAATAATATTACATATACATCATGTCACAAAATCTAGTGATAGGTACGGCCCAGGTTCATTTCCTCACAGAACATCCCACCCCCGAAAGTATACAATTACACTATGAGCTTTTGGATGGGGAGTTTTTCTATTCCTATGACACCCCCTCTGCATAAGAGATGCATTTTGATGGCTCCCCAAACGTCATATTGATAAAATTTCGTAAAACCTGAAACGCAATCATGTTGGATTAGTGATTTTAATAATTTTTACTGAAAAAATATTTTTTTCCAAACTTTTTTTCACTATATAAAGGATTCATGAATAATTAGTATAGATTATAATTCTTCATCACTAGCTATGAAATATCCCTATAACAAGAAATATCCTACCATAACCTCATGGAAGACTCATAGATAGTGATAATGTTGAGAAATAGAGAATATGACATCGATAAGGAAGAATTGGCCCCTCTCAATGGCTTAATAAAATAACTAATGATGGAGTTACAGTTTGACAGCATGTTTCATCTTGTTCCATAATCACAAAATGTTTATGGAATTAGAATCCGATAATGAAACCACAATCTTGGACGACCCTAATCTGGATGATGTGTTCTTCCATATCAAGCACTAATGAATGGTATCATTGATCATCATCTATTGTATAAATGAAATAAATCAGGTTTGCACTACCCTAAATCATGGGAAACAATATCCACCCATGGATGGATGGATCCCATAATTGACTATCTTCAAAATGGGATCCTCCTAGTAGGTCGATCCAATAGTGAATAGATTCGGCCCCGAGGAGCGAACATTATACAATAGTATGTGATAAATGACCAAAAATACCTTTATTATATAGTATTAAATGGAATTTTCATCTAATTTATAGTAGAAAGAGGTATTCCCTCATTCATGGAATAATTACATGCTGGCTCATGCGTTTCTCATCAGTTGGGGACCAGGCTCTACCACCAAATCAGGAGGTTGGGTTACTATTGAAAAACCATGATACACGATTACGCGGGATTTATGAAGAAATTTCATGAATTCATGATTATTTCAGACTTCATACTTTAATCCATGGTATTTGTATATATACTATTTAATATTCCTTTATGTTTTCTATATCGGAAATGGATGTTGTGGGCCCAATCCCCCCGCCACAGCTATGCAGTTTATGTACATCCTTACTACTGGGAACTTCTTTTCCTAATGGGCTGAGGTGAGACCCGTGATGGGGGTCGGTATGAAAACTCTCATCAAATTCATGACGCAACATATCATCACTACTTTTAGAGTCCCTCACATGACATTGATATAAAATAGAACAAACTTATGTTCTAGAGAGTTGAAAAAAAATCAAGAGTACAACATTGAGTCAAATATATCATCCTGCTATTATATAGTAGTAAATAGACAAGTATAGGTTGTTTATAATACTATTTGAAATATAATATATAATATGGTGAGTATGTATAAGATTTCTTTTCTGTACATGCTCCTCCATACCATATGGGCCCACCATTCAACAACACACACTCCTATATAAGAAACCCCATATTCATTGGTATAAAGAACTGAAGAAGGATTTCCCATATAAGTATAGTTTCCCACACATTAAATAACCATCATTGGGAAAATATTAGGTGATGATAAATCAAAGGAGTTATTGTATGACTTTGAGTGTCTTGATGAGAAAATGTTCAATACATTGAAAAAACATGAAATTAGAATTGGATAACACAATCCATCAATAAAATGGGTTTCATATGCTCATTCCTTCATAAATGATTGGTATTGGCTCTTAAAACCCTAATGATGCTCGGAAATAATCCACGAAAGTGGAAAACCAAATGGGAATGATATTATATCAAACATATAGTCTATAAATGAAGATCTTACAAGTTGACCATAATGAATGGGGAACTAGTCATGACCCAACAATGAATGGTTTCTCAGGAAATAATTTTTGTAGATCCCATTAATAATTAATCACATCCTGAACCGATTACCTTTAACTATAAAAACGAAGTCCATAAATGACGACTTTAAAATACATACAATCATTCACCTTGATCGTATGACTTTAAACTGCAAAAAAATCTATAATTTGGGTCACATGATGTTAAAATATAAAAATAAATCAGGGTCTCATGATTTTGAACTCCAAAAACTTATGTGAACCACATTTCATGAGTTCTTAAAGAAAAATAATTTATATAATGATTTTAAGAAATATGGGGGGTGTGTTTAACATATGACATTAAACTAAACAAGAATATTCTTTTCAAAAATGATTCATACAACATGATATAGATCTGTGGAAAATAGAGATTAAGTGCTCGTGTCCCTATACAGGAGTAAGATACACATAAGTGATTCTTTATCCAAGAAATACATACGGTTTGATTCATGTTATCACGGGATATGTTGTGACACTCATAAATCCAATCCTAGTACAAACCACAATATATTCATTCATGTTATAGGAAATCAGACTGGAAGATAATGGTGAAGACTTATTTTCCCCTTCAAGTGACTATCATCCATATATTAAGATGATGAACTGCAAAAAATAATATACTCATCGCAAGAAAGTAAACTATTTGATTTCCAAGAACTTCATATGGATTGATTCCTACTATCACATGATATGTAGTGATACCCAGACCACTATTCTTGGTACCAACCTCAATATACATAATCTTTCATGTTTATCCGCCTTCAACCATTCTACATGATTGTAAAATACACGAATGATGTCCATGTCTTATGAAAATAAACTATATGAGTTTTACAGAACTACATACTTGCTCGATTCTAATTCCAAAGTGATACATAGGAATAGCTACATCCAATATCATGGACCAGCCACCATATGATACAAAATTAAAATTTTCTTTATCTAATTGCACCCATTTTTCTAGGGTAACAATTTCCATTACTTGTTTATCACACCAATCATAGACCATGTGAGCTTAGTAATTTTGGAATGGGATTCCCCACATGATCCAAAAATATCAGCTCAAGACAGGGTTAACATTTTCAATAATGAAATACCTTATAATTCACACTAAGATTCATCACCAAATGTTGTTAAACAACGTGGTTAATTTCCCTTTCATGACATAAAACTATTCATTACTACAGACTTCTCCTAAGAGGACCAATATCATTGGTGCTGGTCTCCCACCTCACCTACATTCAAGAACTATTTGTTTCATGATTACTATCATTACCCAATTCACTGTAAAAGTTGGATCTCTAATTTCTAGATCATCTCCAACAATAAATAGGAACATGTCCCCCCTAATCATAGGGGTCAGACCAATGTTGAGAATATTCAATTCAAGAACCATGCATGGCATTATTCTGGACACTATAATATATATATAGTGATTCCCAAACCTCCTCTCATAGACACAATCATAATATTACCTTTCCATGTCTGGGATCCTACTTCCTTTCCGAATGAATGTAAAATACATGGGTTTTCAAGAACCATGTGTTTCATGATTCTTGGAATTATGAGATATGTATTGATACCCAGATATCCAATCTGAGGCCCAAGTACAATAATCAACATGAATAATTCCCCAATCTAAAAAAGGGTAATAATTTTCTTAGTCTATATCCCATACAAGAACTATGTGTGTGTTTATTACTATTACTCTAGGATTATTAGTTACACTTGGATATCCTATTATTAATTATAGTCAAGATGAAAAAATATCCCCCATTCCTATAGAAGGGAAGGACCTATGAATGGAACTTTTATACAATAACTACTTAGGTCTTGATTCATGGTATCACAGGAAATGTAGAGACTACTATATCTCTAATAATAGGTTCATCTAAAACATATAAAAGAAAAAAAAATGTATCAATAAGTACATATGGGATGGAAAGATGCAGTATACGTCCTTACATCATGAAGTAAAACTACACTGAAAATGTCATGGTCACATGACATCAAAACTGCATTAATAATATGTCCCCACTACATTATATTAAAATATGCTGGCCACCACCCATCAACATACCTTATTAAATAACTATAATATCCTAACCTCAATCAACCAATGTATGAGTTTCTTATATCATATTTTAAGAACATTAATCCATAAATCACATTCCCTGTCTTGAGATCCTCGGGATATGGAAAACCATTCATAGACCTTGGAAATGAAATTTCATCAAACTATTTTACCATGATATCAATGTATAATGGATTAGACCATCCAAATAGAGACATCATGGACATGTATGATGGGATTTATGAACCTTGTGATCCTATCATCACCACGTCATAACTAAACAATTTAGGGGTTTCTAGGCCATCCCTGGTATTATTCTCTTATATCATTACTCATAAATAGAGATCCTAATCCATGATTTATAAAATATTCATTTCCCAATCAGAATGAAATTGGAGTCCTCTTGAACATGGGTATCCCTATTAGGCCCTTCTGTAACATTCCCTTCATATTAGGTCCACGTTCTTCACAACTTCAAACTACAATCACTTTGGTCAAAGATGGAAGATCTTAAATTTCGGTCTTTGATTATCTAAATTTCATAACCGTAAGCTGAAATAGAAATATAAATAAAACTTTTATGGTTACAAACCCACAAAGGGAGGACTGAGAAAAATTCAAGTTGTCAGTTTCGAAAATATTCACATCCAGATTTTAGGAAAAAATTAGGGAATAAATAAATGAGGCATAAATATCTTAGGGCTTACTTTAAAGGGTCAGAAAAATATAATCCATTATCCCTAGACCCCCTCATCTAGAAAAAAGTTAGATTAATTATTTTTTAGCAATCATCACAATGAAAACATGTATGTATTGATTTAAAAACTCTCTAAATATCTACAATACAAAAATTATAGGATGTTCATATATACTAATCCTAAAAGTCTATCTTAGGGATATGTATTGTAATCAGAGTTTATCTAAATCTAGCTTCCAAGGTTTGTTCTAAATTTACTCTGATACCAACTTTAAGTCCCCGACACTTATTACCCATAGTCGATGCATTATTAAATAACATTGGAATGATCACAAATGATCAAGTATCAAATGTCTGATTAGTTTAGTATCATTAGAAACACTAGATACATTCATAAGTCTTACAATATATCATAAAGTAACAAACTACAACAACATAGTCTCTATAGTCCACACTCATATACCCTCACAAAATCCCTGCAGGTCAGTCATAAAAAACGTTTTTCATATCCTAGGAAAAATAAAACACAAAAAGGGGTGGGCTTATATGCTTAGTAAGGATAACAATATAGCGTAAACTTTCATAAATAAGAATAAACATTTAAGGCAATGTATAACTAAAACAAAATCCTTTTAAACTTGAACATCAGCATAACATGGAAAAAATATAATAAAACAATTCCATCTACCTATTCACATTGATATTCTACTTGTCGAATAATTACATGCAATATCAATAACCACTTTGATAATGATGGAATGCATAATTCCAGACTGTCTTAAGCATATAGTCAATCCTTGTGCCAAGACTAAAAATAATATTTGGTCACGACCTTCTTCCAAGACACTAGTTTTTCTAATGAGACATACAGATGCATCGAGGAGCTATAGCAGGCTCCACCCGTCACTTACTATGTCCAATGCATTCCTCATATGAATAGGTTTAAACTTAACATAAACATTCATATTAAAACTAGAAAACGAAATTTCAATACTTTATCCATAAACCATGAATGGTATAAAAATAACACATCCATGGTCAAACATATCACAAAACCTTCGATACAATATTGAAGTTTTGTATCATAATAAAAAAAAACTTAAAATAATCTTAAAATCAATCCATGTATGTTGACTTAGATGAAATCAATATTATTTGAGAGAACTGCCTCTTTTTCGAAATCATGTAAAAGTTACAAAATTATAAAATAAAACATATAATTAGAAAATATTATTATAATATTTTAAGGGAAGCTTCGATGATTTTATAACGGTGGAAAATAGCCTCACCCACCGTATAAATTAAAAAAATACATTCTTAACTTAATTTGGTTGAAAAGATTAAAAAGGACATTGTTTGGAAAATGACAGAATGATTCTTTTATAAACATCATATAAAAAGTAAAACAAGGGTATAAATGACTTTAAACCATAGCCTATAAAATATTATAAATGTTTTGAAATACATTTTTAAGAAACATAGATGTTGATGATAAAGAGGTCCCAGTAGATAATTACGTATAAACAACCTCAGATAATGAAGAGATTGTGAAATAAACCCTTACCTTGTACTTTTCCTTAGTCGAGGGTAGGTTGAAAACCTTTATAATGGTGAAATAATTGTTATAAAATTACACAAGTATCATATACATTAATATGATATCATATATGATTTTTCAACATTGATTTGTTAATAATATCATAGTATTATTGTCGTTTCGGGTGTAAACAGATTCATTTTCCTTTATATTCATTATTATGTGAGTCATATTTGTTATGGATGGGAAATATCATAATCATATCCAGAATGATATCATGTATTTAAACATTATTTTAATCATAAAATGAAAATTAGTCTTGAATGGATACGATGGGGAACAGATCTCATCGCTATGTGGAGACGGTAATCTGTACGTACGCACGAGCGACAATATCATTCTTTTGATATTAAAATATTATATATTGGATGGTATATCATTTAAATAGAATCATTATCGTGTAATATTTATTATTTATATCAATTACACATCATTATTATACCCAACCAAATAATAATGCATTCAATAACAATTACACCACGACGTGGAGACGGTAAGCTGTACATACGCACGTATAATGACATGTTATTCAAAGGATGGATAGAATAATGAATTTGGTCGTAATATATTTATAATAATATCACAGTATATAGAATATATTGGATTTATTATTTTATAATGGGAAAAACAATGAAAAAGGATGTGGTAGAAGAATGGAACTTGAAATAGGTGGTGAGATATTTACCTCTTCTTCGGGTTATTCCTTTTGATTTGATCAAAAGGGGTCCTTAGTGTGGTTTTATGACTTAAGGAATGCCTCTAAGATTTCTATAGGACTGTTTAGAGTGTATTTGGGCTAATTTATGCCGATCCAAATGGCTGTTAATGTGTGAATTAGAGATAAGGGGGAGTGCCCTTTTATAAGTGGGGTGAGGGGCACCTTAGGAAAAGCAGGAAATATTATTTTATAATAAAATCAGTTTAGGATTCTAATAGAACAAAATTGATTATTTATAGGCTAATGTGGGGATGGGTCGAAAACCACTCAAACAATAGGTTTATACATGTTTGGGTCACCATATAAACTTTATATTTTAGATTTAACTCTTAGTTAAATAGTTTGACATTTACCATGGCTCTTTGTATTTTTATATTATATGGTTAATAAACATAATATAGACATCCAAAATAACCCAAAGTGGTTCATTTATGATTAACCTATCATTATATAAATATTTTTTTTGATACATAGATGTTAAGGAATAAAATATCAATTAATAATATAATATTTGTTTTAAACACTCTTTTATGACAATTTTGACACTATTTGGTATTTTGTTTTTTCTAAATTCATAACAGCATTATTAATTCAAAAAACATTCATATAACCAACCCTAATATGTCATAGTAACCTATAAATTTATTATAATTCATAAAAGGTCTCAAATTACAATTATTTGGATATTCATAATATCAATTATTTTAATATTTCATTAATTAGGTAAGTACTGCATCATCATTGTGTCATAAATAAATTAAATTATATAAAGTCTAAAAACATTTAATAAACTACCATTGTGTAGGTAATATTTTTAGATTTCTAATTAATATTTATAGTAGAATTTATCTTCTCTGTAACCATATATTAAAAATGTTTTAATTATTACATTTTGATTTTAACTCTTTTAACTCTTCTTTAAATAAAATTATAATATGTATCTTAATCTAATCCAAGTGGACCAAAATGGATCATATATTATTCAAAATGTTGTTTTTGGTATAAATATACTTATCCAATAGAATTAGGACATGTGTTAGGGTAATAATAATATCATTATTACCCATAATTACCCTATTTACTTTTAACCGTGGTAAATCAAAATAAACAGTTACTAATCACCAAAAATTATTTTCATCTTAGTGAACCAAATTTTACTCCTTGATTTTAGATTTTTCTCTCGGTTTTTTAAATTGCACTCACAGAAGCGGTAAAAGTATGTTTTATGTGAATCTTTAAATTCCCCTAGGAGGTGGGTAATAGACGGTGAAATGTTCATTAAAATTTTTATATATCTAAAATTATTATAAACTAACTCCAATGAATTACACAGATCTTATATAGGTATTATTTAACTATTTCTACCTAAAATAAATTTAAATAAAATAAATAATTATTTAAATAAAAAATTGGTTTTAAACTATAACTCAGTGTTTTTCAATATTCTTCAAAAATGAATGTTTTAAGAAAAATACCAAAAAATCACCCTACGCTAATTTAGATGTTCCGAATCCAAAAAAAAAGTCCATTTTGAAAGATAAAATTTATAAAATTTCAAAAATTGGGTATTAATAATCATAAAATCTACTTTTATTGGTTGTGGTGTGTTAAAACTCGAAGTTGCGCACAACACACGCTACTGTATTATTCAAAGAAAAGAGTACCGTGGAAGCTCGGGTTGTTACATTTGGTCCGATATATTTTGTATGTATCCAATCCTACTAAATAATGATGGAAATAATTTCATTTACTGACTCCACAATAATATTAATTTTTATTATATCATATATTATTTTTCATCTATTTTTAAAAACGTTTTATTATTACTCATTATGTGAGTATTAACTGCTTCATTTTCTAATGCCTGTTTTCTTGAATATACTCTGGTAATCCTTATTTAGGACATATTTATATCAGTAAAAAATGATATTACCATAATAAATATAATATTTAATCATTCTATAAATTTACATAATAATTAATTAATGTATATCTTGTAGAATAAATCACATCATATCGTGGAGACGGTAGACCCTATATACACATGAGTGACAATATCATTCCCATAATTATGAAATGGTATGGAAGTGGATTGTAAATATATTTTTTCAACAATCCATATCATAATATAATATTTTTTTAAAGTTCTACATTCCATCACTATACACATCTAGGTATGATGGTGGTAGAAAAAACAGATTACATTACGTTATGGAGATAGAAAGTCGTATGTACAAACACATGGTGGTTTCATTTTTTCTAGGAAGTATAGAAGTTAAAATATGGTTGTTACATATTAATAATAAAATCATAAAATATAGGCCGTATTTTAGTTAATACATAAGGGAAAAAACTCAAGAGGAGGATTTAGAAGAAAAAATATGTTTGAAGGAATCGGTAGAGGGGATTACATATTCTTTGATGAGGTCCCAGTAGATATTTTCCTAAAGATGTAAGAGATAGTATTTTAAGAAGATTAGAACATTTATAATGTATGTAAGGATTTTTATAAAGGAAATGTAGAACGGATATATAATAATTAAGGCTTAATGTGAAGTGAAGTTGTGAAGGATGATGTTCACCTTTATAATTGAGGTGAGGGGAACTTTTTGGAAGTCCAAAAATATTAATTTATAAAAAAATAAAACCACTTGAAAAAAGTCATATATTTGAATATTAGATGAGATAAGGTTGTAATATAATCAAACAATACATTTTAGACAAATTTTTCTGTCAATTTAAATGATATCTTGTTAATCAACCCCTAGTAAATCTATTTAAATATTACATATGATAATAAATATGTCAATTTTAAAAGAGTATAATTTTTTACTTATTTTATATAACTCATACCATAAATGAAAGACATAAAATAAAATACACCCCATAATAATAAATTATATTTTGTAAATATATTTTATGATTTTAAAAAAATTTAATAAAACATTATTTTGATTAAATGTCAATAGTATTTACTTATACACTTTGTGGATTTTTTTAAATATTAAGATAATATTTTAACCTTAAAAAAATATTTTATTATATCCCTATGGTATCAATTACACATATAATATTAATTGGGTATATTAATTATCAAAAATTATATTTATTTTAATATTTATATTAACATGAATTGTATATTCCAATCAATAAAATAATTACTACATTAGTTTTGTGAAATTAGTTAATATAAATATTTTGTTGTTAAAAATTAAAAAGAAAATACCATAACAATGATAGGTCTTTTATATTTCATATAAATATTTATATTTGAATATATATAATGGAAAATTATACATTAAAAATGTCATATATATTATATCATGATTGTGACAACTTCAACATCACATTAAATAAAATATTATAAGTATCATAATAATATCAATATGGATCTAAATGGAGAATAAATAAATCATTGAATAATTATTTTAGAGATATACTCTAATAATATTCATTTGTGAGGTGTTTATGTATTTTTAGGTTTAATATCATTTTAATAAAAATTATCATATTGATTTTTCATCAATTAAATAATTTATTCATCATCAATGTATAAACCTTTAAGGTGATTATTTATTTCTAAAAAATTATAAATAAATTATCATGATAAATAAAAACATTTTTTATTTAATATTATTATTTATAGTCTAATTTATCTTTTATTTTACCATATATTAAAATTTATATAATTATTAAAATTTGAGTAAGACCTACTTACCTTTTCATTAAATAAAATAAACTAAATGTCCTAATCTCATCCAAATGGATTAAAATTCATACCATTTCGACCCATGGATGATTTAGGTATAAAACACTCATCAAATGATATTATGACAAGTTATTGTGTAATTATTTCAAATTTTTTCACCCTTAATTACCTGATTTACCATTTTACCGTATTAATAAAAATTACAGAATTTACTATTCATAATTCCCAAAAATAAAATAAATATATTTAGTTAATTTGGTATTACTGATTCAAAATTTTAAATCCATTTATAAAACATAAAAATAGAGATATTTTAGTAATTAATTTAAAATAAATCTTATTTTTGGAATGAGAAAACATGTTTTAAAATATCAAACACTACAAAATATTGAAATGATTTTACATCTGAATTCAATGTAAAATTAATGACATTGAACTACATGATATTAAATTGTAAAAATAGAATCTATTTATAACTTAATAGAATTTAATAATATAACTTAACCATATAAATTATTTCGATAAAAATGTTTTTTATAGTTAAAATTTAGTACATTCTTATTATTCATCAAAACATGAAATTTATTACAAAAATATCAAAATTTCATCCGAAGTAAATTTATATATCAAAATTCTAAAGAAGAAATTTATTTTTTGAAATATAATATATAATTGTGTTAAAAACATAACCTATAATGACTGTCCCATTAAAAGGATGCAAAAATATATTTTTTGAAAAAAAATATTTAAATGATTAATAAAAGTTATTATTATATCATATCTAGGAAACATAGAAGGTGAATTTTTAAAATTATATTTAATATATATTAAATTTATATTTCATTATTAAAATCCATAAAAAGGGATTTTTTTAATTTTTAAACTCAGTTATTTTCATTTAAATAGTATTATCACAAAACATTTATATTTATTTCAAAAGGGTTTTATTTTCATTTATAATTAATTTCTCACTAAAGAATTAATTATATAATAATGTCTAAAGAATATTTTCATATGCTAGTTAATATTTTTCATACCTACCATTATAATGTTTAGGATGTAAGGTTAAATAATAATATTTAGATGTTCTCTTAAACTCGGACTTGTGTGAAATGAAATCTATGAAATAAACATGAAATGGTGTGTAACACAAGCCAAGAATACTATTGTTTTTACCACAGGCTATGCCGGTGTTCCATGAAGCCTATGGTTATCATGGTGTATCGTAAAAAACAATACATCAATGAAAGAAACATAAACAAATAAATACAATAAAATAAAATAAATATCTCATAAAATTATTAGGGTGTTACATTAGACCCCCCTTAGAAATAACTTCACCCACAAATTTCATATTGGTCACTAAAGGATTAATACTTGAACGATTTTTTCATAGAAACCCACATCTAAAATATGAATAATAAAACCTCCTTTTAAAAATGAATTTTGGAGGCCTAACAATTTCCAAAGGTTACTCATAACTGGGTTTCCATATACGAGAACGTAGGTGGGAAGTGAAAACATAATTATGGAAGAGAAATCTAATCATAAAGTTCTGATTTAGAGTGATAGATAAAAAGGCAAGGAGAAATATAGAAATAAAAAATCCATAAATCGTTGAAGATTTATGTGGTCATGTGAATCATCAGAAATGAAGGTACTAGGATGACATATTCGATTTTAAGTTCCTTTCCCTAGAGTTGAAGAATTTTTTACAAGAATAAATACTTACATGATTACGTATAATATCACCAATTTCTAAATAATCTATTATTCCTATAAATGAATTTGAATTTTTCATCCCTAAATCATTAGTAGATCATGTGATCCATAAAAAGGATGATATGTCATTCCATCTATCAAAAAAAAGGTTAATACATGTTATAAAATATAAATTAGTCCACCTATGGCGAGGTAATACTTTATTCTATAAAACATCATCCAATGTTTAAATTAAGCATTCCATAAAATGATAACCATCAAAATCATCAGAGAGATGAAAATACAAAAAATTTGAAAGAGGTTCACTAAATCAGCATTACATTTCTCCCCCATATATCCTATGTTATCTTTTATTGGTTTCATTCCAAGAATCTATATTATTTAATAATGTATTTTCTTGAACCATGTTAATAAAATGAAATACCATAAGGCCATAGTGAAAATATTAATGACTTCAAAAATTATCTCCTTCCATATACCATATATCATAATGATTCTATATTATCCATCCATGATATTATATATCACTTTTCCATCATACCGGTCTCTAGGTCATTAGTAATATCATAAAAGAATTTATTTCCTTATCCCAACATTATGATCATATTAACGGTTATCCTTCCCTTAATGTTTTCACAGTAATATCTAAATCACTTTTCATGATTACCGATTCCATTCTTCATATGATTTTAAATACATAAGGAAATAAAATTGTATTTCAATACTTATTCCATTATTCCATAATACTATAAATATGATTTTAAAACATTAGACTTTAATTCAATTACATAAACACTTAATCATTCCACCACTTCATCGTCTTACTCCACATCTCCAATAGTGATCGCATACAATTTTCCATTGTCTATTGACTTAAGAGGTTTCTTCTGTCGATTATCATTGATAACCCTCAGATTAGGGAAAAGGTTGGAATAGTTCCCCATTTCTATTCACTTGTGGAATTGTAGCGTGGGAGGTGCATTTTCTGTTTTCTTTTCACTATTCACATCATTAAACCTTCTTTTTCCAATCACTTTGATAATCAAATTCCATGTGACCTTCTTTTTCACATGTAAAAGTTTAACTAGTCCTTTTATGAAAATGTACACCATTTTTCTATCCACGATTTTTGAATAAGGAAACACTCATCTTATCTTCACTATTGTTTTGAGATTTTCCCTTGAAATCCAACTTCTATTTCTTTTCAAAACCATCATATTGATATGTAACCACAAATTACATTTCAACCTTAATATATTAATACAAAATATCTTCATCAATATTTTATTATATTATGTCTAATTATCTTCGTAGACATCATTTTAAGCCACTAGATAATTCCATAAGCATACCTTAGAAGTATTACAAAAGTTTCCTTGTATATACCATCTGACTCATTATTATTTTTACTCAAGCTCATGGAAATTATTTTCCATATTTTTATGAATAATATGAGTTATGTACTAATTGATAAATAATTTATTGAACTTTTACAATTCCATGGATCTAGTATCATCTTCTTGCATCATATTCGTTGTTATAGTGCACCACAGGTTCAATTCGACATCCAAAATGATAAAAAACTGAAATGAATTTTTCTTATTATTAAAAGTGAAGGACAGAAAATATATTTTTAGTGGTACTGATCAATTTTTCATAAACAAGTGGATCATAAGACCCAATTCAATAATATGGATGTTGCCTCTTAAAGGACTCCACAAAATATTCCCTTATGTTCTCATTTTTATGTCTAGAATGATTCATATCCTCTATAAATATAGAAATAAGAGTTTTATTCCAACACCCATAACATTTGGTTGTTCGGGAAGGAAAAATTTTCATTTCCCAATGAATGAATAATGAACACGGTTCCATTGGAATCCGCCCATTATCTAAAACCCAAAAGAATAGTGTGAGTGGTAAAAATCATACTAGAAAAATTACCTAATCAAGGGGAAGTGCATTAAACCTATAAAATCATAGTTTTAATCCTAGGTTAACCATGAAAATTACTATAATTCATGGATTCAAACCTATTCATTTACTTATCCTTAGGGATATCCCAACATTATTAGAAATATATTTATGGGTATCACTAATGTTTTATCATCCTTCTTCCCAATGGTTGTCTAAAATTTCATATTCATACAAAATTTATTGAACCAAGCTTATAGTACATGGAAATTGCATAACATTTAGGGAATACCTAATATATTAAAATAAAATTGGTCAAATACAGTATTAGTTTAGTTCCTTTTTAACATGGAACACATTCTTCTAATGTGCTGAGATGTCATTAACATCTCCAATAAATATCTTCCCCTTTAGTTTTCCTTCGTAAAACATTTCTATATATCATGTGGAAAATAAAACATATTAAAAGGGTGATATCAGATGCTCAGTAAGGTTAAACAATTTATATCTCAATCTTATCATAATCATAAAATATAATAAAATAAATTTTGAAAATCTTATCTTCCATATGAAAGATTGTAATATTGTTTGAGGGGAAAATCATCAAATTTCATAAAGAATAAATGATCATATTCCCAAAAATCAAAACACAAGACATGGAATTTTTGGCATAATCATAAGTATAGAAAAACATTTCATATTAGTCAAGGATCATTTTAAAGACCATCATAAAGGATTATATCGAGTAGAGAACCAATTTCACTCCTCGTTCAAGCCCTGTATTATTGAACTAAGATCATTCCCCATTACATCCATTTACATCTCATGATATATAAATATTTACCCAATTATGTGGATGGAGATATTAGTCCCATCCATATCATAATTAAATCATTATTACATGTTCCAAAAAACATAAATATTTCATGATAACCCAAGGAATAAATTGTGTATCTTTAAACATCGTTCTTCAATAACATAATCATATTTAAAAATATTGTATTTCATAAATAACATTTCATCATAAACTCAATAAAACCATATAAAAAATAGTAATTGTATACATTAAATATAACCCTATAAAATTATTCCATCGCAGATGGAAAATAATTTTGATTGAACACCTGAAATAAATTCATAATGAAAATATCCGTTCTTCTTCAAAACAAAATTTATTTTCTCAAAATATTGTTTGATTATAAAAGAAAGGAATTTATTTAGAAAATAAAATTTAATGAATATAATGGAATCATAATATAAATAATTCATTATGTAAATATGAAAATATGTTCTTTCCTTATAAGTTAAAATAAAACATTATAGTCGTACTTTTGCTGAAAAGTCAAAAAGTTCATTATCTCAAAAACAACAAAATATTCCTTTCATACCATTTAATAAAGATTCCCAGATGGTTAAATATGACATTAAACAATTGGATATGGTTAGAAATAATATTTTTGAATATATGTTTAATAATCATGGACATGGTTGATATATATACCCCAGTATATACTTACATATGAACAATCATGGATAATAATGTGATTGAAAAATTATCTCTTACCTTAAGTTGGATATCCTTTGTATATATCTAAACCTTTTGTATAATGTTTTAAATAATTTTATTGAATAATCCAGAATCATATACATATTTATGATATCATATATGATTTATCATCCACTTTTTAATAACATTTTATTATTACTCGTCCTTTGGATATTATTTGCTTTATTTTCTTATACATGTTTTATTGAATAAGTTTTGGTTTTCCATAAATAGGTTATATTTATAAAATTTAAATATTATTTTAACATAATATAATTCATATTTATTCATTCTATACATTTATAAAATAATTATTTAATGCAAATCCAATAGATTGAGTTTGATTGCATTGTGGAGAAGGTAGTTCGTACGTACACATGAGAAATGATATCATTCACATAATTATGAAATTGTATTGTAGTTTATGGTATATATATATATATATTGAAATCCAATTCATATTGTAATAATCATTTATAGATAAAATTTCCATTATTATACTCATCCATGTATAATGGTGGTAAAAAACAGTTCACACCACGAACTGAAGACAGTAAGTCGTACATATGCATACATAGTGATTTCATTTTTTGTAGAATCGATAGATGGTGTAGTGTGGTTATTTTATAATCATAATAACATACCATAATATAAATGGTACTTGATTTATTGCATTATAATCAAAACCACTCAGGAAGTGTATTTATAAGAAGAAATAAGTTTGAATGAATCGATAGAGGAGATTACCTCTTCTTTGATGTTCTTCCTATAGATCTCCCATTAAAGATAATAGGGTTGTTCTGTTCCTAAGAACCTAACCTCTATAAAATATATATGGATGTTTAGAATGGAAAATTTTCAAGGGGTATCCGAAATTGAATTCTCTATGTGAGGTGATGTAGGAAGGGAGGATGTTCCTTTTTATAATTGAGGTGAGGATAACTTTTGTAATCTCTAGAAATATTTATTTATAATAAAATAATACCACATCCCAAACAATCTAAAAAGTCATATTTTCTATGATTAGAAGATATATGGTTGTAATATTATAAAAAAATAAATTTTATAAAGGGTTTTCTATCAATTTAAACCATATAATTTTAACTAACCCCTAGTTAATCTTTTTTAAATTTAACCATGGTAACAAATGTTTCAAAATTAAAAGATTATAATTTGTACATATTTTGTCTCAATTAAGGAATAAATGAAAAATTTAAAATATTTTTGACAATATGATAGTTATATGATATTTTTTTAAATTATTTCTTGATTTTTAAATAATTTAATAAAAAACTATTTTGATAAAATATCAATAGTTTCAACTTTTACACTATTCATATAATGGATTTATAAAAATATCAAGATAAGATCTTAAACACAAATAATAATATCTCTATAGGATAAAGGTAATGTGTAATATTCATTGGATATATTAATTATTCAATTATATTTATTTACTCATTTTTAAAAACATTAATTTAATATTTCTTTCAATAAAATTATTGCTACATTTGTTTTGTGTAATTATTTAGTATACTGATATGGTTGTAAAAATTTTAAAATAAAAAACATAATGAAGATAATTAATATATATTTTGTAGGAATATTTATTTTAGAATATATCATTTGAAAAATATTACATAAATAAATATTATATATATTAAAACATGAATGTGATAGCTTTAACACCACTTTAAATATATTATTATAATTGTCATAATCTTTTCCATATGGCTTAAAATGATCAATAACTCAAACTTTGAATTTTTTTGCCTCTTTATGGTTATTATCATTAAAAAAAATATTTTATTGATTGTTATCAATTAATTAGTTTCTCCGTCATCAATGTGTAAGCCTTTAAAGTGATTATTTATTGACTAAAAATTTACAAATAATTTACCATGATAAAGAAAATAATTTTTTATTTAAAAAGAGTATTTATAGTTGATTTTTTATTTTGTATAACCATATATGAAAAATGATATAATTATTACCATTTGAGTAAGACTTCCTTAACATTTCATTAAATAAAATAATTTAAATGTTTTAATCTCATCCAAGTGGCTTTAAAAAGTTACCATTTTGACCAATGGAAGATTTAGGTAGGAAAAAATCAGGCAATGATATTTGGACAAGTTTTAGGTTAATTTTATCATATTATTGTTACACTTAATTACCCAATTTATCCTTTTCCTATATTAATAAAAATTCATGAAGTTAATATTTAGAATGACCAAAAATAAAAGAATGATATTTATGTAATTTGGACCTAAGGAATAAAAATATGGAATAAATAAATAAAAATTACAAAAATATAAGTTTAAGTAGTTTATTTTAAATAAACGTCAGATCTAGAAAAAGAAAACAGGTTTTAAAAGACAAAACATTCCAAAAGATTGAAATCTTTTTAGATCTGAATTCAATTTAAAATTAATTCCAATGACATAGATGATATTTAATGATTAAAATATAATATATTTACACTTTTAATCAATTGAAAAATATAAATTTACCATATAAATGTTTTTTATGAAGAAATCTATTTTCAATCAATATTTAGTATTTTTTATTATTCATCAAAATAAGAAATTTTTAGTATAAAAAAAAATTCATCCAAAGTAAATTTTTTGAAACCCTATTTTAAATAAAATGATTATTTTTTCATATAAAATATAAAAATGTGTCAAAAAATTTATTTAAAATGGTTTCCCCATCAAAAGGCGGTAAAACATCATATTTTTAAAAACTACTTCTTTTATCTGAAAAATTGATTTTTTTATTATATCATTGGTTTAAAGAATATAATATTAATTTTTAAAACTATATTAAATAAATTAAATATATTTTTTATTAATAAAATCCATCAATAGTGATTTTATTATTTTATAAACTCACTCACTTTCATTTATGTAATTTCTTAGAAAAACACATCAATTTACATAAAAATGGTTAAATTTTAATTTATATTTAATTAATAACAAATTTATTAATTATATAATCATGTTTAAATCATATTTTCAAAAGTCAATTATTATTTTTCATACCAACTATTATAATGGCTAAGGTATAAGGAAACATAATAATATTTATATGTTTTCTTAAACTCAATCTTGTGTGAAATTAACTCTTTCAAAATAACATAAAATTGTGTGTAGAAACAACTAGGTATAATGTTTTGTATACTACAAGATAATCCAATGAATCATGTAGCTCATGTATTTCATGGTGTATCATAAAACACATGAAATCAATGAAATAAAACAAATAAATAAAACAAAATAAAAAATTGATCTCAAAAAAATAACAGAGTGTTACAATAATTTTCTCTATTGGATAAATATATAGGACCACAATATGAAGCCAACATTATTTAAATCTATATGTTCTTAAATTTTAATAACATTTTCTCTAATCAGTGTGAATGTGCACAAGTAACCCGAAATATTTTGAAAACATTAATATCCAATCCCATATGGTCTTCGAAATATGATTCGAAACTAGTGGAAACTCATCTTGAGTAAATTATATTCCCTTTAAAAATAATCATATTTGGTGCATGATATTATTCATTAAAATATATTTCGAAATAAATTATATCATTCTTATTATTAGAAAATGATCTATGAAAATTATCTTGTCTCATGTAGTTTTGGAATTTTCATCTGTATAAAAATAAAAGAAGTCCACATGCCCCATTTTTGAATTTTCATGCCCCATTGAAATTTAAAATATAAGATGGCATATCGTGAAAGTGCATGATTTTTTTGATAACCAACATCACTCCTAAAAATACACTTTATGTCCTATATTTTTTAATCTTTCATTAAACTCATAAATTTCAAATGAACACCACTTAGTTTTTGGTAATGTCACATGTCTGGAGTCTCATCTTTCCAATACCCATATAGGGAACAAATATTTTAGGACATAGGTTTCAAAAAACAATTATAGAACCAATTATTTGAAAAATCTCTGTAGTCATACATATATTCTTTTCCCCCTACCCAGAAAAAATAATACTATAACTTACATTTTTATTGATTCCCAATTGTCATCCTCGTCATACTTTTAAAATCCCCTTGGTGAAAAATATAATAGTAAAAAATTCAAAGTTCTCCAAAAAGATTTTATTTTTTTGTGGAGTTTCATCAACCAAGATTTTTAACCCTAGTGCATTTTATTCATTTTTGTATGGTCACAATTAATTTCAACACATCTGACCTATTTCCCCCCATCATCAGGGGATTTTTTATAAGGTATTATGTGACATTATATCCATGGATCATCTATACCTACATTTCAATCACATATAATTCAAAAATTATTTTATTTCCTTTTATTAATCCACATATGACTAAATGAGTTCATATTATATATTTTAATTTATCATTTCCAAAATATGATTTTTTGAAAAACAAATATGGCGATATTTACAAATATGGTTTTTACATATTTTTAGAATATATTTTCCAATTGGAAGTGATCACTGGGGGTTTTCCCATGATACCATAAAATGCATGTGGGTATAGAGGATGTGATATCGGGCCCACCAATCTTGTTATGAGGGAACTATTTCCTACAATGTGACTCTCACAGATTTAATAATTAGTTCAAGAATACTTCCAAAATTCAACTGTGGATCTGGTTACCACCACTTGTAATCTGATCAAAATCATCCATAAATGTGAATAATTATAGTTATTAAATGTAATTTTCCTTCAATTAAATAATTTGTTATGTTTAGTTTACAATATTTCAGTATTAGGAATCAATATTAGGTCCCTGAATCCTATTTGTATCTAGGGAGGTGGTTATTATCGAAAAAGTGTGTTTGTGTACATGAATGTTAGTCCACTATATCCAAGGGAAAGGAATCAGAACCAATGTAGTTTATTTCATCCTAATGGGAAACATTTTATATTTTAAAAATTTTATATAACAACATATTCCATGAATTATGAATCCTTATAAAATTGGAATCTATTCTTAAGATGTCTTTTGATAGTTAGTGGGGGATATACCCATGAGTGACCCCTAATGATTTATTTTGATAGGATTATATCATAGTGTTGATGGAATTTTATAAAAAGTAATATGACCATATCTGATATATGGTTTTTCATGATCATCCGGATATGTCCCAAAATGAATAATATGGAATCATAATGAATATGGACTAATTATGATAGAACATGGGGAATGTGGCCTTAATGAAAGGAAATGAAATAATGTGAACAATATTACCAAATTAAAAATGACATATGTAGATTTATGATGAATATAGACCCATATATATAGAAATTAATTACTGAATATGTTTTCTATGTTCCTATTAAATTCATCCTAAAGACATAATTAATATCATTCGACTCCATATAATTTGAGTAATATAGTTTTTTGTTGTATCATAGGAAAATAACATATATTTTAATGTTGTTTTTTAAATAGATTACTCTATATTTTTAAATCATTAAATTAAGGACATATGTGGTATGATAGGGGAAATGAAATAATAACGTGAGGGGCTTATATATTAGGGATTCAAATATATGTATTTGATTATCCAAGAATATATAACATTTAATGTTCTTATCTCAAAAGTAATATTTCCCTTTGATGATGATTTCATTGAGGGTGTTCCTCAATGAAGATGATATGTGGATTATTTTATAAAAAAACCATTAAAAATATGTGCTTAGGGACAATGAGATAATGGGTAGAAATTCTAAAACCATTTTTCTTTTTTGGATATGAGTGTACCATGTAATTTGATGATGCAATGAATTTAAATAATACTTAGTAACATGGTTAGGATGTATGACTCAAAATGATTCCCATTCAATAAGAATAAAATGGGATATGAGTTGGAAAAAAACTAGTTGAAGGTGTCCCGCTCTCACTTCCAGGATCATTGAGTACACCATAGGGATCCACTAGTTATTTCAGGGGAGCCATGGTGGTCTCTATGAGCTAGGATAGATCACTCAAGTTTCATCCTTACTGGGACCCTCATTATTAAGGGAAAAAATGATCATGAATTCCATAAAGACCCAGTCCTTCTAAGTGGAAGGAATATGATTTTCATTTATGAAAGGGCAATGTGATCTATGGGTTTCCATGCCCTGATCATGTATGTTTTGATGAATTAGAGGATGATTTATTTTCTGGATGTTTTTACCATGGTGAAATAGGTAAATGTTTTTTTATTTCCTTATTCTAGACGTGTGAATTGGATAAGGTTTAGGGAATGATGGAGTTGTCACTTCCCATTACATTGGTAATTTCAAAGCTTCTATGGATATTTTTGAATCACTACAAACACAAGATCCATAAAGATAAGGTTTTAAAAAAAATGAATGGGTTCCCTCCTATGTGTGGTTTTTTTTATCAAAAAATGAATTAGATCTAGGCACATAGAATGTTCTATATAGAACATGCAATATATCATTCTTATGGAAGGTATCTAATAGGTTTATGCTTCTGTATGAGTTGTTATGGAGAACAAAAGGGGTGTTCTGCTCAGTCTGGATGATTTATCTCACGGTGCACCTCATGTGGAAAGGACTATATAATGATATACATACACTAATAATCCAACACTATCCATCATATGGTTTTATTTCCTTCATAACTATTTCGGATTATAGATTTCCTCACATTATCAATGAATGGATCAAATGAGATACATATCACTAATATTTATCTCTTTTATCTCTCTTCAATGTGTGTGTTCTATAAAAAAACTAGGTATTTATAGAAAAATATTTTTCATTTTTACACCAATATAATTATTCATACCTCTAAATCAAGAACAATAAAATAGGAAATCATCCAACTAGGTTCTAAATGGGTCAATGTTAACTATATGATCATAAAATACTAATCAACCATATTAAATTTCTATATATATAAATACAAGGGATGGAATAACCTTGTTTGAGTTATCTAAGAGTTAGGATACTACCATGTAAGAAAGTGGTAAACATCAATTATAGCCACAATTAACTACTTAGGATGGTTTATAACCTCTAGCATGTTCTAGTGGGGGAATGTATCAGAATATTTTCAACATTATTTCTTGAATAGTATGTTATGGAATCATTAAAATTTTCCTTCATAAGGATACACAGTATCTGGTTATAGTCTGTGCTAGCATAATTACTTGTTGATAACACACTACAAAACTCATCTGGATGGAAATTTTCATTTATAACATGATAATATGATTTGAATATATTTAAAATATCATGATAATCTAGAAATTCTACATAGACGTTGACCTGATTTTCTTGAAATAGGGTACAGTTTCAAGGAAATAATAGATTACTTCTTATCTATGTACAATTTACATGGAGAAAATAATTTCAATAGAAGTTTTTAGACTATAAATAAGTAATTTAGACTCTTATTTATTCCTATTATCCTCATAATATGACTAAGTAATATCAAAACATCAACTACTCTTCACATTCAAGAATCTACAAGTTGGTATTTTGAAATAGATTAATGTCTGCTAATAATTTATTATCTATATCACAACTATAAATCAATGTACATGAATGTATTAACTAACTTAACAAATTGTATGATCATCTACAATAAACATCATAGTGTTCCTATGAAGTTCGCATGACTAATACATAGTTATTGCATGGTCATAAAATGATATATAATAAATTTACATGATTTTATTCTTAATAATTTTCCTTTTTTAGATATTATATAGATTGATTCAAAACAAGAATTAACATGGTCATGTTTTTTCTTATAAATTATTTGGAATAATTACGAGTTTTGAATAAATTCATAACAAAATCATACCTCTAAGGCATTTATTTATTTCAAATCATGTGTTATTAGACCTTTAATATTTTCCTCTCTTAGAAAAGGTACCCCTATATAAGATGAGATATTTATTGAATATATTATTCCAACACTGTAAGGATTGAATGAAATACATAACAAGAATATCACGCATCATGAATTTTCATCTATATATATGTTATCACATATTCACTTTATTAATTAAAGATACCAACATGAGGGATATGTACTAGGATACATCGCATTTATACTGAAAGAGATACATTTAATATCAAAATTAAAAATTCATAAATATAACTCTAATGAGAGAAAGATAATGGGTAACTAAATAATCAGTTAATCATTCAATTGGGATCTTATAACTAGATATTCCTTCAATATGGATTGGGCTTAAACATTCTGGGAACAATATAATTTTCAATAATTTGAAATAGATATTAAATTTAGTTTGGAAATATAAATATATTTTTAAATCTTATTCCCAAACCCATTAGATTTTGTACCTATTTCTAGACTATAAGAGTGTTTGGATCTGAAATATGATCACATTATACCTAGTTCATGAAGAATTAAACATATTCATTTGTGATATACATATGACCATCATTGATGTATTCTTAGGGATATTTATAAGGAATTTCTTGCATAATTTTTCACATGTTATAATGATGAATGGAATAAACTTATTTCCATACATTTTCTTTATATTTTAAGGTATGTGATGGTGGAAGATGATAGAACCATGTTTGATGTTCTCTTTATTGAAAGGGGAGAATAATTAATTAAATCATTAAAGAATGATCTAGGCCATCAATGGGATATAACATTTATAACTCTCTAAATTTTGATGATTCATAAAAATATTTAGGGAAATAAGGGGTTGAATTTATCAATTGGGGTTGGAAGTTATCCTACCATGTTGAATGATTATTCTATCTGAATGGTTTGTATGTGATGTATCTTAAATGATATCACATTTTTGAATGATATTCATGAAATGAAGAGAGCTTTAATCCTTTATAATTATTTTCATAAATTAATGTGGTAAATGAATCTGTTTGGATGAAATGGTATTAAAAAAATTATATTGAAAGGTGGGGAATATTAACAATAGTAGGGAAGTATTAATGTTATTTTTTCCCTTATAATAATTTTATGGTTGGACAGTGGATCATGTTAGTCGCTAATAATTCATTTAATCTTACATTATTCTTAGATTCTATTTCATGACCTAACACTAGAAAATTAGTGGATTAAGGAAATATAACATAAAAGTGTAAGATGTTAATATTTTGAAAACATAATGACCAGTTTATTTTTAATGAATATGGATCTACCACTCAACCAATTACAAAAAATACCTCAAGAGGCCTCGACAAAAATTCATACATAATATCTAATCAAGAAGGTATTATGTTGTTAATATTATATGGGGGTGATACATAAGGGATATTCACCTTGAATATATATATTATAGTTAAATTTTGTGTAAATGTAACACCATATCCCTCATTTAGGCATACATGTTGATAATCACCCAGTAGTGGTATGCAAATTTTGGATGATTCTTCAGTGGTACAAGATGGGAATAAAATTTATTTTTTCCTTTTATTGATGTTATTACTGATTTAAGAACTAAATATGGAGAGACATGGATTTAGTCATTCCTTCGGGGACCATCAATTTTTTTTGCAATGTTAAATAGTAATCTTTTCCCTAGAGATAAAGAGGAACCAAGCCACCCAATATTGTAAATAAGAATAGGAAACAAATCCCTGAGGAATCTCTAGTTTATTTAGATACAGAGAAAACATGTATGTTACATAGAAAATATACCTTCCATTGAGGATACAAACATTTTTTACTTTATTGCATATAATTCAATTTATCCCAAAAAATATTGGAAGATGATTACTTGGAATTTCACTCTATATACTGAACAGATTTTGTATTCTCTCCTAGTGGTTGAAATTGTGTTGGACGGTTTCATCCATGTGATGGAATTTAAAAAAATGTAATATAAAGAATAGTCCTTGAATTTAGGTGACAATATTTGAGATTTGGAGGTTTTGAAGTAACCAAATAATAATGAGAACCTCTACATGAAATAGGTTATATAACTATGGTATTTGGACTTGGACATGTATGGTGATAATAATGATTAGTGTTTTTCACTACAAGAGGTGGGAAAGAAATATATATCCTTTTGTATATCACCATTTCTAATATTGTCATTGAATATTAATTTAATCATCATATAGATTTAAATAATATCCATTTAATTTTATATCTCTAACTTAAATTGGTAGTGTAATGAAAACTAATTCATATATTCAAGTGTATGTCAGGATGGTTAAAGAGGCTTCAAGAGGCACACACGTGTATATTCAAATGGTGATATCCAATATAGTAGTAGAACGTCAAGTAAATCTATATAATTTTCATCTATAAGAACTTTGTAAAAGTTAAGTGAAAATTTTAAAACTTGTTGGTCTTCTAGAACATTATTTCTGTTAGAAATTATTAAATTAATAATACCAAAATTTATTGGATTTCACATTTTTAAAGTTATTGTATTCACTTTCTTTCTATTTTACAGAATTCATCAACCACTAATTTTACCTATATGAATATGGTAATATATATCCTGCATTGACATGATATCATTATTATACATTAAATGGAATAACAAGAGGAAACAAATAGTGGATTTCCAAGGGGGGTATAAAAATAAGAATCGAACAAAACATTATAGGAACAAATATAACTAGATTAATTTTGATATATGATTTTATGAATTTTGATCACTTAGACGACCATCCTAATATAGTTGAGACCACATTTTGTGAATCTCCAAAATAATGTATTACATTAAAATTTCAACATCTTTTTCTTTCATTTATTATAAATAATACTATTTTTCTATACAACCAGTCATTGAGATACATAAAATATTCACATGTTGTAAAAACATACCAATATTAAAATTCTTATATACTTAAAAGGATATGTATCCTTGAACATAAAAATTTACTTATTTTGAAAACACATTCCTATAAAGACCCTGAAATTTCAATGAATATTTTTTCATAAATTCTTTGGAACTTTACGAGTCCGCAGTTTCTGATGGCGCCTAATTCGAAGGCCCAGTGTGCCCGGAATCAATTTCTGTAGTTTTGTTCGTGTACGTTTAGTAAATGTACGTGCAGGTTTTTCTATATTTTAAACCGGGGCTCGGAATTGAAATACGAGGTCCCTGATGAACATGCAACGCTGATATTCGCTTAAGGAGAATTTTACCACAATTGTGTTTGGTTGAGAGAAGATGTTATAATTTGGGGATTCGTTTTAAATTAAATAAAATTATTGTATTGTACAATTTTATTTAAGAGGTGGTTATTTCCACAAAAGGGAAGTTGGGGTAGGGCCCACACCCCACATAACCTCCCATGAAATGATGATGTGTGGTGGGGCCCACATGAGCACCTAACTCTTCATCTTCCCTTTAACTCCCATGAAACCCCTTTTTAACTTTTAAACTCCCACTTAATGGAGGAGCCTCTCCACATCCCTCCATTAATTGTGACAACCTCATCAATTTAATTAATTAAGCACCCTTAATTAATTGGTTCTTTTGAATTAATTTTAAATGCATGGCATTATTAAATTGGGTATCTTTTATTTTATTTGAGTTGGAAAATATTTGATTGGGGAGACTATGGTGAATTAGAAGAAAGGTGATACTCTATCGATGAAGAACACCGTTATTCAACGAAGAACATCTTTTAAAAAGAACGTGAAGAACTTCTCCAACAACGCTTCCTCTTTGGATGCACCCCGACGTCAACAGAATCGACACCCGTATTCGGCGATGCTTGACCTCTGCGACGCTCGTCTTCTGCGGCTCGTTGATGAGCATTGTTCTTGAAATCGAAGTAGGGTTATTGATTAATTTTAATGGAATAAAATTATTCTCTTTTTCTTCGATGTATCCCTTGGTTTGAATTTGGCCAATTGATACCAACTAATATAGAGGGCGCAGGATGAACCAACATGGCCCGACGACCCTCTGTTGGTTATTGTTGTTTTTGTGATGGGGGATAAATCAAGGGGGTCACGGTGCCGTCGCACCATGCCGGAGGAGGACCACTGATGAAGGAGGCGGCAACATTGGCGACCAGAGATAATAGATGTTGCATGCTGAAGAACCGCGGCCCGCAACTGCAGGCCGCCTGACCGACCGTACGAGCAGGATGAACCGACCAGCTTTAGCCGGCCGGGCTAAAGAACCGTGGAACCCCATTGGCGTAGCGCTGAGTGGGCCGTCTCGGTGGGTGAACCGGCTGGCATGCCAGCCGGCCGGGCAGAAGGAACCGCAACGACTATAGGTGCCGCATGAGGAGGATCCGTAGCCCACAACCACGGGCTGTTCATGTCGTAGAAGACCCGCTGGGTTCGGCCGGCCGGGTAGGAGGGGCGGCACCACTCGACGCCGCCATTTCAGAAAACCTGGGGGCTGCTCACCATGCTCCGCTCGGCCAGCTGGCCGAACCGAGGCCAACCGCGGGCCGATCCGCCCTTGTGCATGTCGGGCCACCTTCCGTTGGGCTGGGTTGTGCCCCTCCTTCTTGGGCCATGCCCCGCCAGGCCGGGCCTGACCCTCCACCCAGTTCAGACCTGCCAAGCCAGGATGGGCCGACCCGCCAGCCCACTGGGTTTGATGGGTCCGGCCTGTTCCGCTTAAATGCAAAAAATTTCCTGACTGTGCCATCGATCGACGCGCCGTCTGCGACACTGGGACCGTTGCGACGAGGAGGTACTTTTGCATTAATCTAAGTGAGTTTTTGAAATTTTTTGGAAAATGGATGGGTTTGTAATGAGAATAATTTCAACCGGTCCCCTGGAACATAAAATCCATTAACTCTCAGATCGGGCATCCGATTGACGCGCCATCTGTCACGTTGGGTTTTTTTATGAGAAAAATCATCGGAAAACATCAACTCCGGACTTATTGATAGTTGATGTAACAATCCCTTTGCTCAAGAATCAGACCCTCCTAGAATCGAGCGTGCTGTGTTCGGAAACCCTCGAGCTTGTTGCAACAGCAACAACTACTGTGTTGGAATCCTCCGTGGGTACAAAAGCGACGATTACTATACTGGAATCATCTGGGGGTTTGGCATCAACAACTACTATTATTATATCCTGTGTGGGTCCAGATTTTTGACAACTGTAATAGTATCATGTGTGGGTCCGACAGAGTAGTTGGTCATGTATCTTGTGTGGGTCTGACAGCTTAGCTGGTCTTGTATCATGTGTTGTTTCGACAGATTAGAAGAATCAGTGACTATATATGATCATCTCTATCACTATAAAAAATATGTATACCTTTGTGATCTGAGTCTTGACTTTCAATCATTATCATCGATGTGATTTACTTTACAACCTGTGCAGACTGGGTTGTTCTTTGGCTGGAGAGTTGGAGCCGAACTGAGATTGATAACTTAGGTATATGTATGGGTATATACCTAAGTAGGTTTGGTTGATACTTTGTGGTTGTCTCTTTCTTCTATGGTTTGACCTTATTCGATTCGGGGAGACCTCTGGGGGTCTCGGGGTCCCTACTGAGTATTGTTATACTCACCCCTACATGGTCTATGCCTACACAACGTTGTGTTGGATGCAAACTACAGACAACACTAATCGAGGTAGAGACTTGTAGATCTGGATGGTACCCAGAGGTGGACCACTTGGTGAGACGTACACATAGCAGACGGATGGACCTGAGGTGCTAATGCAGCCATCTGTACCCACCCTTTATGTGGGATTCTCGGAGGATGACTCTTGTGGTTGATATTTTACATTACTTCTATTGTACTAGCTTTTCAGTTGTATTGTACTTACTATTGGGCTTGTATTTCCGGCCCCTTTCCTTTTAGAACGTACTTTTGTATACAGTATTACATATTGTTTACTTCAGTTGCCTACTCTGTTTTCTTTGTTTACTTTTATAAAGAAAAATCCTTCCCAGTATAGGTATTTATGCCTTAGGTGCTAGTCGCCAGCCCCTGGCCTATGGAAGGCGGACTTGGGGTAGTCACGTCATGGGCCCCGAGGACGGGTCATGAGAACTTAGTATCAGAGGAGTCAGTTCTACCACAAAACTCAAGACTCTGATCTTTATTTTCTGTGAAGCAATAGTGTTAAGATTATTGAGTGTGTTCTTCAGTACCAGGGAGTCCAGTGTTGGTGCGGTGGCTGACATATCCATACACCAGGACCCTGACCTCTGATATCCAACTCAGTACAAGAAAACACTAAAATGCATGTGTGTTTCAAGTGTTTTATTTTTGATTACTTCCGATCAGCTCACCATGTATACTGGTTGACCGTCGTGCACCTGTTTCTTTTTAGGATGGCCCCACGAAGGCATCCATCTAGGGTTATGAGTTACATATGAGTTAGTATACCACCGAGTGATGAGACCTCGGTGTAGGGCCCCATCACAGCGGAGGCACCAGTGGTACCACTTCCCACTGGGCCACCGATACCACTAGCCCCAGCCGTAGAGAGTGCACGTTGCCTGAGTGCGTTGCACGAGTTCCAGCCACAGAGGCCGCCCAAGTTCAGTAGAGAGACGGACCCACATGCAGCTGGGGATTGGATGGAGGCTGTTGTTAGAGTTTTCATATTGGTAGGGACACGAACCAACCTTATAGTGATCCTTGTCACGAGTCTCCTGCACGCAGCAGCAGGTAGATGGTGGAGCCTGGTGCTCTAGGTTTATAACGAGGAATCTATACTCTGGACAAACTTCTAGAGACACTTCCTCTCGGAGTTTGTTATAGCCAACCATCGTGCGGTGTGGAATCAAGAGTTACTTCATCTGCATTATGGAATAATTATAGTTGCTCAGTACTCAGCGAGGTTCACCGACCACCCACGCTACTCCACAGATATGGTACGTGACCCATTCTTCAGGGCCTGGACCTTCGATCAGGGACTTAGGAATGAGATCAGGGCTTCGATGATTCCCCTTAACATCCCAACATAGGAGGGGTTGCTAGATCGAGCCCTTCTAGTGGAATGGTTTTTCATTGAGCAGTTACCTGTGGTGATACCCACCGCAGGACGACACGTAACAGAGTCTTCTAGAGCCGTCAATAGAAAGTTGATGCAGAGGTCCAAGAGGAGCAGAACATCTGGTGGGAGACCTCAGGATATAGGTTCAGTTGTGCAGGGCACAGGAAACAGAGCCAACCTTACGAGGAGTAGGAATTACTATGCATGCGGCGGGCAGGGCCACATGGCTAGTGACTGCCCGACCCGCCATGAAAACGAGCAGCAGACAGTAGAGGGACCTCCCTGGTAGAGGCATAGGTTTGACCATGGTGGTCCATTGGGAGAAGGTGGATGTGGTAGAGGAGCTGGCCAAGTATCGGGTAGAGGACGAAGTTTCAAGGCTCTACCTCCACCACCACCATGAGGTCCACCCCGACCACAGGGAGCTGGAAGACAGAGACGGGCTCAGCTTCAGGCAGTAGAGACCTACGACCATGACGCACCTTAGATGATTCGAGGTACTATATGTGTCTACTCCACCCTTGTTGCAGTACTTAAGGACACAGGGGTGAGTTATTCTTTTATTTCCGCTACCCTTGTTAGGATCTCAGAGATTTTGACGGAGCGGTTGCCTCGATCCTTACGGCTAGAGAATATTACAGGAGAAGACTCGATGATTAAAAACTGGTGTCGGCAGTGTGATCTTACTCTAAGAGGTGAGAGCTTTGGCTGGGATCTTTTTGTAGAGGCGTCGAGGCCTTATGACGTCATCTTGGGTATGGACTGGTAATCCACAGTTAATGCTCATATCACCTATATTAGGTGAAAATTGCGGTGTGTCCACACTGATGGGATCAGGTTCACCTCCACCGGTGATATGGGAGAATTTGCAGCACAGGATGCACTTACGCAGATGAGAGGGCAGCTGATCACACATTAGTTGGCTAGTCTCATCCTCGGAGTGGTTGATGTGCGGAGTCCGAGTTTTCCTGTTGTGGTGGATCATTATGCAGATGGTTTTACGGATGACGTTCCAGGACTACCTCCTCACAGAGAGGTAGACTTCCACAAATACATGTACCCCAGGACAACACTGATATCTACTCCATCATATCAGATGCTCCCGCCGAGCTTCGTGAGCTGTGGGTAGAGTTGGAGGACTTGTATGGGATGGGATTCATCCGAAACAGTGTTTCACCCTAGGCTTCTCCGATAATTTTCACCAATAAGGAATATGGGAGCTTAAGACTATGTGTCGACTACCGTCTCCTGAATCATGTGACCATGAAGAAAAAGTACTCACTCTCGAGGATTGACGGCCACTTTGATCAGCTCAAGGGAGTACGATGGTTCTCGAAGATAGACCTCAGGCCAGGATATCACCAGCTCAGAGTTTGTGATGAGGATGTGCAGAAGACGACCATCAAGTGTCGGTATGGCCACTACGAGTTCTTGCTTATGCCTTTCGGCATAACCAACACACCTGAAGTGTTCATGATTCTCATGAACAGGATCTTCAAGCCTTACCTCAATCTATTTGTCATATTCTTCATCGAAGACATACTGATTTACTCGACTACTGAGGGGGAGCACACCTACCACTTTCAGGTAGTATTGCATACACTCCAAGAGAACCCGATTTATGGTAAGCCCTCGAAGTTCAAGTTCTAGATTCGAGAGGTTCACATCTTGGGACATGTCATATCGGAGGCTGGAGTTGCAGTGGATATAGGGAATATTGAGGCAGTACATTCGTGGGAGCCACCTAGGAGTGTGACGGAGGTTCAGAGTTTTCTGGGTCTATCTGGATACTAACAGAGATTTGTTCCAGACTTCTCCAGAGTTGTAGCACCACATTCGACTTTGATGAAGAAGGGGAAACCCTTCATGTGGTAAGATAGATGAGAGCAGATCTTTCAAGAGCTGAGCTAGAGGTTGACCAGTGCGCCCATATTGAGGCTACCAGAGGAGGGTGTATGGTACATAGTTTACTGTGACGCATCAGGGACCATACATGGGTGTGTCATGATGTAGGAGCAAGCAGTGATCGCGTATGGTTCATGTCACATGAGATAGCACTAGCATAACTACGCTATCCAAGACCTGGAGTTAGCATCATTGGTCTTCTCCTTGAAGATGTGGCGGAACTATTTGATGTGAGAGCATTTTATAGTCTACTCTCACCACGAGAGTCTCAGGTACATCTTCTCGGAGAAGGACCTGAACCTGAGACAACGGCGATGGATTGAGTTCCTCCAGGACTATGAATTTGATATCGTCTATACTCTAGGGAAGGGGAATGTTGTAGCGAATGCTCTTAGTAGGAGATCAGTCATTCAGCTACAGGTAGAGGCGACAGAGCATCTAGCCGCGTTGCAGATATCCTTTGTGGATAGAGATGGAGCTGCCTTTCTTCAGTCTCTCACAGTCACTCCTCCAGTTCTTTAGCGAGTCAGAGAGGCGTCGTATGGGGACGTTGACTGTGAGACGCGACGTGCTCAGATATCCTCATGGGAGGAACCTGCTGGATTTTATGAAGGTGGGGAGCACATCATCTTCTTCAGAGGATGTACCATGGTACCTGTTGCACTACATGAGGAGGTGTTGAGGGAGTCCCACACTTTCCCTCTAGCTGTACATCCAGGAATAGAGATGATGTATCAGGACCGCAGACGATAGCACTGGTGGATGGGTATGAAGAAGGTTGTAGCAGAGTTTGTCTCATGATGCCTCATTTTTTAGCATGTGAAGGTGGATCAACAGGTACTAGAAGGCTTTGTATATACCTTAGAGGTCCCAGAGTTGAAGTAGGATGGGATATCCATGGATTTCGTGATGGGACTTCCACGTACATCCAGAGGACATGACTGTATCTGGGTGATCATAAACCGACTCACCAAGTCAGGCCACTTTCTACCGATCAGAGAGTAGGGCTCAGTAGAGAACTTGAGATGCCTCTACATTCAGTAGATCGTATGGTTTCATTGTGTGACATCGACTATCATCTCCAATCATGATGATCGATTCACTTCCCGGCTATGGAAGGGATTACAAGAGGCTTTTGGGATACAGCTTCGCTTGAGCACCATCTTCCATTCTCAGATGGATGTCCAGATTGAGAGAACCATTTAGACACTCAAGGAAATGATTCATGCATGTGTCCTCAACTTTGGTCGCAGTTGGGAGGAACACTTACCCTTGGTGGATTTTTCATACAACAACATCTATCACTCCACCATCGGGATGGCACCTTATGAGGCACAGTATGGCCGACCTTGCAGATCACCTCAGTGCTAGATAGACCCATGATAGTCATCACTTATAAGACCAGAGTTGTTATAGGCTACGACAGAGAAGGTGAAGATCATCCAGAAGCGGATGAAGACTGCACAGAGCAGACAGAAGTCCTATGCTGATAGGAGACGGAGACCACTGGAGTTCAAGGATGGCGACCACATCTTCCTACGGGTCTCACCTCGATGATGTATATGGAGATTTGGCCAGGGAGACAAAATATATCTGTTCTTCAACGGGCCATTCCAGGTCCTCAGTAGAGTAGGCGATGTGGCTTACCGCCTGGCCCTTCCACCTCAGTTGCACCGGGTGCATGATGTCTTCCACGTATCTCAGTTGAGGAGATACGTGCCCGACCCGTGTCACACCATCAACCATGGGGAGGTGGAAATCGATGATAGGGTGACATTCACGGAGGTCCCAATGGAGATCTAGGATCAATAATAGTAGGTCCTATGTGGATGATCGATTCCTCTGGTGTGTATTCGCTGGCAGCACAAGAACCTCCAAGAGAGCACATGGGAGTGGGAGGCTCAGATGCGTGCTCAGTACCCCCATTTGTTTCCATACTGTGTCTTTTAACTTTATGGGGACATAAATAACAGAGTTGGGAGTCATTTAAAGACACATAAATTTAATGGTGTTTTTTTATTAAATTCTATGGAAGTTTACGAGTCAGCAATTTCTGACGGCGCCAGATTCCGAGGCCCAGTATGGCCGGAATCAATTTCTTTAGTTTTGTGTGGGTATGTTCAGTACACCTACTTACAGGGTTTTCTATCTTTTAAAAAGATGTTTGGAATTGAAATCTGAGGGCACCAATGAACTCACGGCGCAAATATTCTCTTAATGTGACCTTTACCGCAGTTGCGTTTGGTCGAGAGTAGAAGTTATAATTTGGGGATTCATTGCAAATTAAATTAAATTGTTGTATTGTAAAATTTTATTTATGAGGTGGTTATTTCCTCCAATGGGAATTTGGGGTGGGGCCCACACCACACATAACCTCCCATGAGAGGATAATGTGAGGTGGGGCCCACACGAGCACCTAACACTTCATCTTAACTTTAACTCCCATGAAACACCTTTTTAACTTTCGAACTCCCACTTAATGGAGGAGCCTCTCCACCTCCCTCCATTGATTCTGCCAACCTCATTAATTTAATTAATTAAGAACCCTTAATCAGTTGGTTCATTTGAATTATTTTTAAATGCATGTAATTATTAAATTGGGTAGCTTTTATTTTATTTGCGTTGGAAAATATTAGATTGGGGAGACTCTGGAGAGTTAGATGAATTGCGTTCCTCTCTCGACGGAGAACACCTTTCTTCATAAAAGAACATCGTCAATGAAGAACGTGAAGAACTTCTCCAACGACGCTTCCTCTTTAGATGCACCCTGACGTCAACGGAATCGACTTACGTATTCCGCGATCGCCGACCTTCATGACGCTCGTCTTCCGCGGCTCGTTGACATGAACTATTCTTGGAATCGAGGTAAGGTTTTTGATTAATTTTAATGGAATAAAATTAAACTCTTGTTCTTCGATGAAGGCCTTGGTTTGACTATGGCCAATTGATACAAACTAATACGGAGGGTGCGGGATGAACCAACATGGCCCGACAACCCTCCGTTGGTTATTTTTTGTTTTGGTGATGGGGGATAAGTCAAGGTGGTTGAAGTGTCAGCGCACCGTGCCAGAGGAGGACCACCGACGAAGGAGGCGGTGGCGTCGGCGACCGAAGATAATAGCGGTCGTGCACCAGCCACATGTTGAATAACTGCGACCCCTAACCATGGGCTGCTCGGCCAAAGAAGTACCGGCAGGTCTCATGACTGGCCGGGCAGGAAGAACTGGCCGGGATAAAGAAGTGCAGCGCCCCATTGGCGCCGTGCTATGGAGAACTGTGCCTTGTGCTAAGAGGGATGCTTCAGCGGGTGAACCGGCCAGCTCGCCAGCCGGCCGGGCGGATGGATATGTGGCCCCTATAGGCGCCGCATGCATAGGATCTATTTCCCGCTACCATAGGTCGCTCACGCCGGATAAGACTTTCCGGCCTCGGCCGACCGGGATAGTGGGGTGGCGCCACCATTTCAGAAAACCAGGGGGGCATGCTCTGCTCGACCAGCTGGCCGAGCCACGGCCAGCTGCGGGCCGGGCCACCCTTGTGCGTGTCGGGCCACCTGCCACCAGACCGCACCCCACCGGGTCAATCCATGCCTCACTGGGCCGGGCCCAACCCTCCATCTAGGTCGTACCTACCGAGCCAAGACGGTCCGACCCACCAGCCCACCGGGCATGACGGGTCGGGCCCGTTCCGCTTAAATGTGAATAACTTCTTGACCGTGTGTTTGATAGATGCACCGTCTACGACACTGGGACCCATGCGATGGGGCGGTCCTTTTACAATACTCTTAGGGATTTTTTAAAAACATTGTAAAACATCCGAGTTTGGAATGATTGTAATTCCAACCAGGACCCTAGAACAGAAAAGCCAATAACTCTTAGTCCGGGCATCCGATTGACACGCCGTAGGTCGCATTGGGTTTCTTTTGATGTAAAGGAACTTCAGAATACATGCGCTCTGGACTTCGTGATAGTTGATGTAATGGTACCTTTGCTTGAGGAGCATACCCTCGTGGAATCGAGCATGCTTTGTGCGGGAACCCTTGAGCTCGCTGCAACGGCGATGACTACTATACTGGAATCCTTCGTGGGTTCGACAGCGACGACTACTATACTGGAATCCTCCATGGTTTCGACAGATATGACTACTATTCTTGTATTCTTTGTGGTTCTGGTAGTTTGACCTCTGTACTTGTATGCTGTGTGGGTCCAACAGAGTAGCTGGTCTTGTATCCTATGTGTGTCCGACAGCTTAGATGGTCTTGTATCCTTTGTGGGTATGATAGCTTAGATGAATCAATGAAAACATCTGATCATCTCTATCGCTATACGAATGATGTATACCTTTGTGAGCTGAGTCTTGACATTCAATCATTATCATTGATGTGATTTACATTACTTCTTGTGTGGACTGGATTATGATTGGGCTCGAGAGTTGGAGACGAACTGAGATTGATAACCTAGGTATATGTATGGGAACATACCTAAGTAGGGTTGGTTGATACTTCATGGTTGTATCTTTCTTCTGTGGTTTGACCTTTGTGGATTCGGGGAGACCTTCGAGGGTCTTGGGGTCCCTATAGAGTATCGTTATGATCACCCCTTCACGGGATATGCCCACAGTACGTTGTGTTGGATGCAGACGACAGACAGCACTGATCGAGGTAGAGACATGTTGAGCTGGACGGTACCCAGAGGTGGACCACTTGGCGAGAGGTACACGGAGCGGATGGATGGACCTGAGGTGCTGAGGAGGCCATATGTTCCCACCCTTCAGGTGGGATTCCCGGAGGACGACTCAGTGGTTGTGGTTTTACATTACTGTAGTTGTACTAGCTTTTCAGTTGTACTGTACTTACTGTTGGGCATGTATTTCTGGACCCTTTCCTTTCAATTCTTACTTTTGTATACAGTATTACTTATTATTAACATCATTTGAGTACTCTATTTTGTTTGACTACTTTTATAATGGCAATGCCTTCCCATTATAGGGATCTACGGCTTAGGTGCTAGTCTCCAACCCCTATCCTATGGAAGGCGGGCTTGGGGTAGTCACGACACGGGGCCTAAGGACGGGTCGTGACAATTCCACTGTTAAAAATTTTGGGGTGATGGTGATTAGGGTTATTCACATAGCACAAATATTAACTGTTTTTTTTAAGTGGATTCTGGTCAAAAGACCAAAACATAGAGATTTATTCAAAAAGAAGAGTCACAAACAAGTTACATCAGACAGAAAGAGGGAAATTTTCTAGAGTCCTTAACAGAAACAGGAATTAGCTCTGGCGGGAGTTCATTCCTCCAAGTGATCTCATGAGAGACTCCCAAGTTAGAAATCCCATCAGCGATCATATTAGCGTCCCGATAGGTATGAGTGGCCATAAAGTTGAGGACGTTGAGCGCAGCGAGGCAATCCATCCATCTGGAGGTGAGAGACCATGCCAGATGAACATCACCCTTCAATATGGCTTGAACAATAGTAGTGGAGTCTCTCTCGATCCAGATATTCTTCCAGTTAAAAAGATTTGCATAGTAGAGGGCATGAATGGTAGCAAGAATTTCGGGCTCTAGCGCAGAAGCATTTCCGCATCCTCCAAAGAAACATCCAAGGATTCGGTCCTGATGGTCTCTGAAAATTCCTCCACAACCAGCGAGACCAGGATTGCCTTTTGAGGCTCCGTCCACATTTACCTTAATCCATCCAGGAAGAGGTTCCTTCTAGAATACATTAATAGTGTAGCGAGGCTTCGAGAAGATACCTTTGATGTCAATTCGGTGAAGGGTTTCAAAATCTGTGACATAATTGTCACAACAATATTTTTGGATCATAGCCACTTCCTTTATAGCCAGCAGAATCCTTAATTTGCCTGCATTAAGATTAAAAGAGGTATTGTTGAAAAAAGAGTCATTTCTACCATACCATAGAGTATTCATAAGCTCCGCAACAGCCATCACAAAGAGATTCATGATTTGGGGAGATCTTGGGAAATCCAACACACTTTTCAGTTGAGAGAAAATAAAAGAATCTAAGAGCCAACTGCATCCAAAAAGGTCAAAGATGTAATGCCAAAGGGCCATAGAAGTGTCACAAGATAAAAAAAATATTATTTATGTCCTCATGATGCTGGTTGCATAATTTACATTTAGAGCAAAGATTAAATCCATTAGATTACAAGAAAACATCAGTTGGAATTTTTTGATGCGTAATATGCCACATAAGAGTGAGACGAGAAGGCTTGATCCAGGAATTATTGAATTTGGACTCCCAATTAAAATTTTCATCCTCATTAGGGATGTGATAGCGATAAAATTTTTTAGAATCTAAAAGGCCATTGTAAGAAGGTTCCCAAACAAGGAGATCCTCATTGGAAGTGAAATAATAATTATCCACAATCCCTTTGATATGATTCCGAAGTTGAGGATCAAGGGAATTAATAATCTCCCTAATAGAGCAATTTGGGGGATTAGGGGAAAAGGTATTAGGCATATCAGAAATAAGAGGGTGGTCAGTCCTGTTATCAAACCAGAAATTTAAAGAATAATTTTTACTAACAAGCCTTCTAGAATTTTCCATGATAGAGTTAAAAGAAGCTTTAATCTAAGGCCAGATAGAAGAAGTCATGTAGTTAGAAGAATCAGACATAAGATTATCAAGGAATTGGTTTTTGAGGAATCTCTTGGAAAATGAGTTATTATGGATAAGGCACCATGTGAGTTTGGCCTGAAGGGCCACATTAAAAATTATAAAATTCTTAATACCGATTCCTCCATTTTAAATAGGTTTACCGCAAGTGGCCCAAGAAACCGTAACCAATTTCCTTTACAGAGTACTTCCACTCCAGATGAAATTTCTTATAGCTGTATTGAGCCTTTTTATCAGCCCCAAAGGCCATTTTTAGACCATCATGGAGTAGATGAGCTTAGAGGCAATTGTGGATTTAACAATGAAAATTCATCTAGCCATTGAAAGGGATTTACCTTTCCAGGAAGAAAATTGATTTAGAACTTTATCAATGATACTAATAAAATAACAAGCCTTTGGTCGACCCCAAAAAAGGGGAACACCCAGATAAGTAAAACGAAGGGATCCATCCTTAACCCCTAAGACATTGGAGATATGAGTTTTCCTATTTGAGGGGATGTTTTTACCAAAGTAAATAAAAGATTTTTTTCCAATTAATGCATTGGCCAAAAACCTCTTCATAATGATCAAGGATGGATTTAAGGTTGTTAATATTTCGTTTGTCTCCCTGAAGGAAGAAAATAATATCATCGGCATAGAGAAGGTGAGCGGGAGCATGTTGATTTCTCGAAGCAATGATAGGTTTTATTCGGCCTCCCTCCACGTTAAGCGAGAGCAATCTACTAATATAGTCATCAGCGATAGAAAAAATGATAGCAGAAAGCGGATCGCCTTGCCTAACTCTTTTGGAGCATTTGAAATAACCCCTAGGTGAGCCGTTAATAAGAACAGAGATATTGGATGAGTTGAAAATTATTTTGATTTTATTGATAAAGGAATCATTTAAGCCAAAATTGGATAGGACCTTAAAAATAAAGGTCCAATCAATCGTATCAAAGGCCTTAGTGATGTCCTGCTTAAGAGAAATATTCCCACCTCTACTTTTTCTATTCAATAAATTGGTAGATTCCGAGGCGAGGCAAATAGAATCTTGAATAGATCAACCTTTAATGAAACCAAACTGGTTCCAGGAGACAATTTTGTTGCTAATATTAGTGAGCCTATTAGCAAGAATCTTAGTAATAATTTTAAAGAGAGAATTTAAGAGGGTAATGGGTCAGAAGAGATGAATTTCATCCGCATTGTCAAATTTAGGAATAAAAGTGAGGAATTCAGAGTTTAGAGCATGAGGGAGAACCCCTTTTTTAAAGAAAGATTTAACTAAATTACAGACATCATTTTGGAGGACATCCCAATGTTTTTGATAGAAGCCATTTTTGAAGCCATTGGGGCCCGGGGCACTGTCTGGATTTACACCAAAGACAGTGTCCTTAATCTCAGAATCAAGAGGGGTGCAGTTGAGCAGACAATTATCCTCAGAAGTAACCAATGAAGGAATAATGTTTGGAAGGATATCTTTGTTGATGTTAGGACCATTGAGAATATCATTGAAGTAGGAAACAACATGATTAGCTATCTGTTCCTCAGAGTCATTTATATTACCCTCAACTCTTAAGAGAGAAAGAGGCTTACAAGCTTTACTAATCCGTTGAAGAGAGTTGTAAAATTTGGTGTTTCTATCCCCATCATTGTGCCATTTAGTTTTGAAAATTTTCTTCTTTAAGATATCCTTAATGTTTAGAAGAGATATCAATTTAGAAGAGATGTTGATTTCATCCTGTGGGTCAGAATTGATACTGAAAGAAGTGTTAATAATTTGAATGAGAGACAAATCCTTTTCTAAATATTGGATATCTTGGTCAACTAAAGCAGTTTTATCAGAACACCATTTTTTAGAATGCTTTTATGATTTTTCAACTTAGTGGTGCACGCAAAGGCATCCTTTTGATTGCCCATATTAGTCCATGAAGAATTGATAAGAGAGACACAATCTGGGTCCGAAGACCTGGCCAAATTAAATCTGAATGGTAAGGAATGTTTCTGAGAGTTTTGAGGAAAGATGACTAAGATCAGATGATGATCAGACGCAAGTTTAGTAAGGGTGGCACACAAGATCTGGTTATAATGATCAAGCGCAGACTCGTTAGTGAAATCTCTATCAAGTTTACTCACCACCACGTGATTGTAGTGGTGTATGTACCAAGTGAATTGAGCACCAGTAAGGTTATTCTCAATGAGATTATTACCCTCAATAGAAGCTTTAAATTCTCTGGCGGAGATAGAGGAGAAGGAGTGGACAATTTTTTTAGAGGGTGAAAAAATAGAGTAAAAGTCCCCAACCAATACCCAGTGATCTTGAATCTTGGTGTTGATGTCAGAAATCTCCTTCCAAAGAGATATGCTATCAAGGTAATTAGTTTTGGAATAAACAAAGGTATTGTAGATGTGAGTGCTATCAAGGAAATAATCGCACGTCAATGCTTGACCAGAGAGACTAAAAATGTTGACATTTTGCAGAGAGGAGTGATAGAAAATCCAATGAGAATCCACATAACCATTATTACAAGCACCCAAAAAAGAGAAACAAAGGTTACACAGATGCATGAATTTGGGAACAAAATTAACTTTAGGTTCAGTAATGGCAATCAGCATAGAACAATGGGTAAAAATAAAATGCTTCAAAACATTAAGAGTTCCAGGGTTTGCAATCCCCTGACAATTCCAGTAGAGAATATGCATTATTATTTACTCTTTAGGATTGAAATCTCTTTATTTTTATTACCTTCACTTTGACCCCTAGTTTTCCTAGGGGAAGTGGTTTGAATAGGGGGACAAATTTTATCCTCTTTGGCCTCAGGATTGGCAGTGTTACATCTTGCCTTAAGTATAGAATAAGTCAAGAAACCTACAAGAATGATAACTGAAACTGGATTCACAGGACCCAAGTTAGAATCTGAATTAGCCACCAAAGCAGGGGGATTACCATCCAAAACAGAGATCCCCTGATGAAGCGAATCAGGAGCCGGTACTGTTTCAGAAGGATCGGAGGTTGATGGATTCACATCAACCACAATAATGGAATAATTCTGCATGGGAACAGTGATGGAACAATATACAGATGAGGCAGGTTGGTTACCAGGAATAGAAAATTGGACAACAGAGGAGGAAGGAATGTTTTTGGCCAATGTCTCGGAGGAAACAACACCAGGTGATGGAGAGACCTGCCTGAGGCCTGATATCTTTTCAGAAGAGCCTGATTCTTGAAGAAATGCAGGTGAACTGCCTGACAGAGAAGAAGGAATAGGGGGTTTTCACTGGGTTCCAGAAGGTGATCCAAACATACAGTTGTTCAATGAAGACTCACCCTTATGAGTCTGTGAAATGGGAACAAGAGGAAGATCTTCAGGAATAGAGACAAGTCCCAGAATTAAGGAGGAATCAAGTTCAGCTTGAGACCCAGTCAAGGGGGAATGATTAAACAGATTATCAATATTTTCTAGATTTTCTATGATGGATTGATCTTGTAAATCCTGCTGATGTTGTTCCACCTGGTCAGCCCAGTTTACCCCAGGTTCTTTTGGGGTTTTAGGAACCCGCTTTCCAGGTTTGGCTTGTGAAGGGTCAGTTTTATCAGTGGGGGGGGGGGACTCTATCCTTCTTATTTTTTCTAACATCAGACCAATCACAAGGGTTATTATGATTGTGAGCTCTATGAACCAATCTACAATTCTGGACAGAATGACCAACAATTTTACAAAAGTCACAGAAAGAGGGCATATTTTCATATTAATGGTTAATTATCGTCTTGTAATCTTTGGCATGAAAAGAGATAGTTTTAGGAGGCTTGGGATCAAGATTGAAATCAACTAAAACCCTAGCATACATAGCCAAGTCCGCATTAAGGTTTCTTTGATCAATTTTAAGAGGGGTACCAATGCAGGCTGCTATATTATTCATTATTCTAGGATGCCAAAAAAACCAATTTAAGTTATGGAACCTAACCCAAATTTGAGCAGACTTGCCTCTCGGTGTATTCATATTGAAAGAAAAACCCCACTCTGAGAGTCTCATAAAACCAGGATTCAATAATAAATTACCTATCTTCCAAACAGAATTAAGATCCTCTTGAGAGTACAGAAGTATATGAATAAACCATTACCTAAGGGGATGATTTTCCAGTTTGTAATACCCTAGCATATTGATATCCTTTGTTTCAGTTCAACATAGGACAAGGGTTTGTCTCCTTTAGCATACGAGACATGACCCATTAAAGAAAACTTACAGAGATTTTGGCATTGTGCAATTGCATCAAGATCTGCTTCAAAGGAAAAACCTCCATCGTCCAGTCTCTTGATGGTCGAGCGAGATTTTTAACCTGTAGAAGAGGAAAAAGAAGATCCTTTAAGAGCTTCAAGGAATGAAATACCTCACGGTGATCCACTGTTTGGAGGGTTAGATCCAGAATCCAGAAGCGCGTTCCCCAGGACTGGAACCTCCATATCAGAACTTTTATTTTCATTTTTCTCTTGAATAACCACCACGATTTCCCAATTAGGATCGAATCCAGCCGTAAAATAACAAATCAAGGGGGCAACACAGAATTTTGAGAGAAAATCGGCGAACTAGGGTTTGACGAGATCTTCGATGTGCTGCAAGATTTTTCGTCCTTAGCTAATATTAACTATATGAGCACTAATTATCAATTTAATTATTTAGAACCTTTTTACTAAAGTGTTCTTTGATTCTATTATCCCAGGACATTATTTATTTCTTAAATTTTTTAAATATGTTTTCCTTAATGTCCCAAAGAGGGGAGGTTGTAGGGATATAAGTATACTAGAAAAAAAAACTCAAAAATAATCATCATGACCATATCCATTTTTCTTAGTTTTCCCCTTGAATATATATTGGTCCCTATAACTACTTATGAGTGATACATGTTTTATTAGTAAATTTCAAAGGGGTACTTGAAATTTTTTTACTGAATAATGTTAATACTATTATTTGGAGCCTACTATGATAAATTAGGTTCTCAGCTATAACATCTACATCAACTATTTATAACCTGAGTTTTAGCATATTTGATTACCTCCTTGTACACCATGAAATAAAGGTGTTCATTCTATAATGGGAATATGGAAAATTAATACAAAAACCTATTTAAGGCATTATTTAATTATAAAACTAATCATAAGGATATAGTGATTCAAAATGAGTCTTAATAATCAGATATGGTAGTGGAAGAATAATTTATGGATAATGAGAAAGAAATCAAAGTTGATCTTCATCCACATAAGATAAATGATACCATAGAGAAACTAGAAGTTCATTATAGAGTATATAAACAAACTAAAAATAGAGACATGACAACTATTATCAAGAAATAGAATCACTATTCATTTAAATAAGTTCAATACTCAAGGGTTAGTCAACTCATCTCAACATTGGAAAAGATATAGAGTTACTTAATGAATTTCATTATTTTGTAAGGTGAAGTTTGCAATATGTACCCATTGTGGAGAGAAATTTCATCTTATAGATGGTCTTCATTTTATTTAGTGATTGAAAATATATTTTTCTATGAATCAATAATCCGTTGATCAATATTAAGTATACCATTATAATACTATTTGAAATCTAGTGTGGAATGCTCATGAACAGATATAGGTATAGATACTATTACCAAACACTATTGTTGGTCCATTTAGATATTAATAATTTACTACATGGGGTGGATCGCAGATGCGATTAGGTTTAAGAACCACCAATTTACAGTAGATTTGGTTAATTCAGATATGGTTGATTTCCTGAAGGCATGGTTCATGGATGGTTTTGGTGAAGAAAACATCCTTGAACATTAGATTTTATCCATTCAGACATGGAGGAAGATTATTGAATATTATAAGTATCACAATTAGGGGAATATTGAAATATGTATTCAAATATCCAATAGGTATAAAGTGAATTATATCTAATGTTTCAGTAATAAAATTCAATGAAAATGCATCAGGAATTAATTACTAATTATAAAGATATATAAATATTTAAACATAATTTATGGTCTAAGTTCCTATAATATTTCTCTAGTTTTTAATAGTTAAACAAATTGACCAAAAGGTGAGGTGATTGTTGTTGATTCATGGGTGATAGAAACTACACATGAATTATCATCGTGACACTATAGACATAATTATGAATATTTTCATTCATTTAATTTTATCATCATTGAAGCATAGTAGTATGTGTATATGGTTTATCATAATGGAATTTAGTTTTTGAGTTTATGTTCATTCAACATTGAGCAATAAACATTGTATCTTATACTGTAATATCAAGGTGGAAACTTTTACACCTGGTGATTTTGTGAAATATATTGTTTCAAATTAATTTAATATTTTGAAATTTTTCATTCAACAGAACACTGAAAGTAGTTTTCTTATATATTAAACCAATAAGTCAACAATTACATTCACACATAACCTACTAAAATTACACTACACGAAACAATGACATAACATACGTTACATGCAACACTGAGTTTCTATTATCCATCATTTTATTGTTAGAATTACTAAAATGAGACAATTGAAAACAAGAAATTAAACATAGTAATATTACTATTAATAAATACGTTTCAAATTTCTTTATAATTATTTTATAGAGATAAAACATATTCATAATGAAAGATATAATTTTTGGTGAAGTCCTTTAATGTTTAAAAATGTTATTTTCCCAAATGAACTGCTTATAATGTCCTTCAATGAAATTAATAAAAATAATTATATAAAATTTTATAAATTTAAATTGTGAAAATAATAATCATTTTTTATTTTATTTTTTATAAATTATCATAGGTTAAATTTTTGGGATATTTTTGAGAGACTTCATTTTTTGATGAACAGTAAAAAATACCGGATTTTAATTCAAAACAGAATTTTAATCTAATTTATTTATAAGGATAAATTACATTTTAACATTGATTAAATTTTTAATCATATCAAATATTTATCAATTAATACGTTTTAGGTCAATGGATTCAATTTCAAATTGATATTGGGTATAAAAACATAACTTACTTTTGGACATTTTTATATTAAAAACCCTCAATGTCCTCCTATCAGTGGGATTAATTTTAAATTAATTTCGACCACTTATATGATTAAAAATTTGAAAAATGAATTTCATATTTTTAATTATCTTAGTTAATATTTTTTAATAAGTTCAAATATTTTTTGACAAAAATTATTAGTTAAAGTGATTGAAATTAATTACAATGGTTAAGAATAAAATATGGTTATTAGAGTAATAAACCTTACCTTTATAACACAAAAGACTTAGTAACTTCTCCAAAACACCTTTTCTATGCATTATTCTTCCCTTAACCATAATTTATTGATATGGTTTTGTTTTATATGGATTTTTTTAGTAAAACCATGGGTACACCTACCTTTCTTTAAAAAATTCCAAGTGTGCTCTTTCACTTCTTTATAAGATACGATCACCTCTCTATATTATTTACACCTCTCAATCCACTTATTGTTGGAAAATATCATAAAAATAAACTTCCAATCATAAATACCTTATTCCATGAATACTCTATTTGGGATGAAGGCAATCCAAGGAAGCCTTTTGGGAAAAACCAAAAGGAGTTACCTGATTAAGCGGTAACAACTTCTCTAAAGCTCATTTTTTTCCTTTCTCAACCCCTCCACTCCCGTTATTCCACGATATTATTAACTTAAAAATATCTTAAATATAATATTATATTTTTTTGATAATATTTTGACCATCACTTACACATAAATCCATCTATTAGGTAACATACCATCGATTTATGTGTACGACTAACTACCACCTCAATAAATGATGGTTGGTCATTTTTCCATTACACCTCTTAGGGTGGAAATTATGATGGAAAAAATATTTATATATTTCATATATTATTTTTATTATGACTTTAATCTTCTTTATTACTTTTATAAGACATAACCTTTTCATTCCATTTAGTGTAAATACTATTATTTCGTTTGAGTATGTGTGGACTACCACCCCCTCAAAGTGATGCCACATGTTCTCAAAATACACGAAATGTATTAAGGAAGAGTTTAGTGAACTTATATTATATATGAAAAAATAATTATACTCTAATAATCATATATATACATATATATAATATTTTATCTCATTTTCTTTCATTCATTCAATACGACAATAAAATCAAAAACAACGTTCTTGCTTATGTCTGTCTTACCGTCTCAATGAACGGCGAATTCCACTTTATACTTATATATTATATAGATTATTGTAATAAAAATATAATAAATATTTTTTATTTCATGGTTTACATTTTAGAAATCATGATATAATTACAATGACTAATGATATAACAAATTAAGACACATGCGAAGAATAAAGTGAATATTACCCGAAGTGAAGCCTTAACATTGGATTATTAACAAAGAGGTAATATACAGTATTAATCAAACCATATATGCTACAAATATCAGAATATGATTCTTGATGATATTTTAAATAAACTTATATTTTTTATTGTAGATACCCAATGCTTGGCGTACATGGACATTACATTACTTTTTCGGAATACTTAATACATAACAAAAACTAACACACAGGGACTGTAATAGTTTAGTGGCTTTGGAAACTCAAAACATAATCTTCTAATCATGGTGAAAGGTTTTCAATATCTCCCATAAAGATCCTTCCCTTTTGTTTTCTTACCGAAAACCTTTCTTTATATCTTGGGGAAAATGAAACATAAAAAGGGTGAGCTCAAATACTCAGTAAGGGTAAACATAGAGAACATAAAACAATCCATATACATTTGAATGTAAAAACATGAGCATAAAATATAAAGATCAAAATATTGAGCAATGACATATAACATTGCAGTACATAAGGCATAGACCATAAAATAACATTAATAATCATAAAATAGCATGGGAATAAAACTTTTAATAATAGAAAAACATTAAGCACATGATATGATTTCCATAGTAACCAAGGAATTGCTTCCAAGACCATCTTAGTGGACAAAGTCCCTTACTGAACCGGGTTTACATGCCGTTCTAGCCCTGTATTACTGAACCGAGTTTACTTTCCATTCCAGCCATGTTTATATCATGAGATATAAATAATTACCCAATGAATTGGTGGGAGATATAGGTCCCACCCATTTCATAATGAAATAATTCTTACGTGTTCCACAACATAAAGATAAATCATTCTTCATAACCCAACGAATAAAATGGGTTTCATAAACATCATCCCATCATAACATAATCCATATAAAACAAATGGATATCATTTCATTATAAGAGAAGTGAAACTATATAAATCAGATAGACATTATACTTGAAACATACACATTTGAAATAATGTCATCTTAGATGGAAGATGGTTTTGATAAAACACTTGAAATAAATTCTTTAGGAAAATATACTTTCTTATTCAAAATCATTTTATTTTTACAAAATGCCAGAAAATTTTAAAATAAGAGGATTTTGTTGAAAATAGTCATGAAATCTTTTAGAGTATTCATCTGGAAAATAAGGTGTTATAAAAACCGTAAAAATCTGTTCATGCCGTATAAGTTAAAAAAACAATCTCCTCGTACTTTTGTCGAAAAGATCAAATTGTTTATCGTACGGTAAAAAAAGAATGATTCCTTCCATAACACAATGTAAAAGTCAAAGAGGGGTAAACATGACTTTTAAAATACATTTAAGAATATTAAACACTTTATGAAAAACATTTTTATTGACATGGATGAAAAATATAACCCCAGTAAATACTTACGTATAAGCACTCTCGGATAAAAATGAGATTACAAAATTATCCCTTACCATAGGTCTGATATGCTTCGTACGTATCCGAAACTCTTGTATAATGACTTAAATAATGTCATTGACTTATTACATAATAATATTAATTGTTATTATATCATATACGGTTCACTTATGACTTTATATTACCAGTTCTTTTGTAAATTCCGTGTTAAAGCAGTGTTTTGGGTAAAATCATTTTACTTATCATACGTGTTTGGACTTGTTTTTCTTGATATTATAATTACTTATATCATGATTTAATTACTTATATAACGTAAGTTGTTATTTATATATCATATATATTCAGTATATATATATAATTGATTGATAAATGAAATGAAATACACCGTTCATGGAGACAGTAGGTTGTACGTACGCATGAACGATGTTTTTCTTTCCTTATTGACATGAATGTAAGTAATTAGATAATACATATATATATTCATAAATATAGTAGAATTATCATGTCATATATTTCATTATTATTTATTATATATACTTTATAATAATTCCGGAGTGGTTAATATGGAGAATGAATCTCATCGCGTTGTGGAGACGGTAATCCGTACGTACGCACGAGCGATGATATCATTCCCATAATTATTGAATTGAATTGGAGTGGATGATATAATATCTCAGAATAAGTATGATTTTATAATAACTATATATATTTATTCTTAACACCATTATACCCATCCAAGTAAGGTGGTGGTGGAAAAACAGATTACACCATGGCGTGGAGACGGTATTCCGTACGTACGCACGTGCGGTGATTTCATTTTCCGTAGGATAGATAGAAGGATAAATAGAGTTATTTCCTATTTATAATAACATATCAGTATATTAGTGATAATGATGTTATTACTTCATAATGAAACAACTAAAGAAGATGAAGTAGAAGAAGAAAGAAACTTGAAAGAATCGGTAGAAGAGATTACCTCTTCAATGACGCACCTCTTTTATGATTCCATTTAAGGAACTAGTGTTTGTCTTTTGAGGAGACCAGAACCTGAATAATGTTTATAGGGATGTATAGAAGGTAAATGGGCAGGTTTATTCCGATCTTGAGAGTTCAAAATTGTGTAAAAAGAAGAGGGAGGAGGAGCCCTTTTATATGGGAGGAGAGGGGCACCTTAGAAAAAAATTAAAATATTATTTTATAATAAGGTCATATTCGGTTTATAATAGCTCCAAATTGATTTATTTCGAAGGTAAAGTGGGTATGGTTCGAAAAAATCTCAATAAATAGGTTTTATACAAGTTTATGTTACTATTTTAACCTTATCATTTAGATTTAACTCTAAGTTAAATAATTTAACTTTTACCGCGTCTTCTTGTTTTTTTACATTATATCATTAATAAACATACTATAACAAGCCACATTAACCACTAGTGGTTAATTATTAATATATATAACCTCATCTAAGTCATTTGTCTGATCCTTATATTTTTAGGAATAGAATAACAATTAATAATATAATATATATTTTTAAAGCTATTTTATGTCAATTTTGACAATATTTGGTAATTGATTTTTTTGAAATTCATAACATCATTATTAGTTCGAAAATTGATAATTAAATAACTAATAACATGTCATATTAACATAAAAAATTATTTTATTTTATAAAAAGTCTCAAATTACATTTATTTGTGTATTTATAACATCAATTATGTTAATATTTCATTAAAAACAAAATTACTGAATCATCATTGTATCAAAAATAAATTACATTATATAATATCTAAAAATTATAAATAAAATACCATTATATAGGAAATCGTTTTACCAATTTAATGAATAATTGTAGTCTAATTCTTATTTCTGTATAAACCAATATACAAAATGTTTTTGTAATTAAACATTAATTTGAACTCTTTTAACTCTTCTTTGAATTAAATAATAATAAATGTCCAAATATAATCCAAGTGGACATAAATGATAATATTATATTCATAAGGTTCTTTTGGTCGACTTATAATAATCTAATAGACTTAGGACATGTGTTAGGCTAATAATAATATAATGTTTACCCTTAATTACTCTATTTACTTTTAACCTTTGTAAATAAAAGTAAAAAAGTTACTATTCACCAAAAAATATTTTTATCTTATTGAACCACATTTTACTTCTTGATATTAACCATCTCTCTAAGATTTTATAAATTCACTCACAGAAGCGGTAAAATTATGCTTTATGTAAATTTTCAAAATCTCCTAGGAGGTGGGTAAAATACGGTGAAAAGTTCAATAAAATACTTACATATCTAAAATTATTATAAAATGACTCCAATGAATTACATTTAACCTAGATAGTTATTATGTATCAATTTTTACCTATGATAAATTTAAGTAAAATAAATAAATATTTAAATAAAAATTTGATTTTTAAATAGTAACCCAGTGTTTTTACTATTCATTAAAAATTGAATGTTTTTAGAAAAATACCAAAACTTTACCCTAAGCTAATTTGGATATTCCAAATCCCAAAATGAAGTCTATTTTGAGAGATAAAATTTATAAAATTTCAAAAGGTGGGTATTACTATTCATAACGGCTAGTTCATAATAAAATTATAAGAATATCTCATTTAGTGAAACTCAGTATTGCGTACTACACACGCTATCGAGGATGTTTTTGATTGCGTGCAAGGCCAACCATGTCAAGGATGCATGTATTGAAAGCTCTGTTTGGTGTTGCGTATAATATAATCAAAACGTATTTCATTTATACATTAAACAAAATCTATACTTAATGTTGCATAGAAAAATTTCTACAAAACGAACATCAAATTGTGTGTAACAAGAGCCAAGAATAGTGTTGTGTATACTGCAAGCTAATACGATGATGCGAATAACAGAAGCTAATTTTGGTGTAGTATACAACAAAATACATCAATGAAATTAAATAGAATATTTCTCCTTAAATCTCGGGTTGTTACATTCTACCCCCCTTAAAATGAATTTCTCCCTCGAAATTCATTGGGGTTATAAATGGTTTACTACTTGAAAGTTTCTTTCATAGAAACCCACATCGTAAAAAAGAAAAGTAAAACTTAATTTTAAAATTTAATGTAAGAAACATAACGGTTACCCAAATTAACTCATCAATGGGTTTCCACGTAGGAGAACATAGGTGATAATATGGATATGGAACAGAAATCTAACCGTCAAGTTCTGATGGAGAGTGGTAGATAACATGGCTATGAAAAATCCAAAAATCACAAAGCCATAAATTTTTGATGATCTAACGTACCATCTAATTCATCACATATAAGAAAACTAGGACAACATTTTTGGTTTTCAAGATCATTTCCCTAAAGTTGAAGAATTTGAATTAGAAGAAATACTTACTTTATTTCTGTACAATCTCACTGTTGTTCGTGCCTTGAACAATTTCCAATACATCTTTTAAAGAAATGAATTTGAATTTTTCATTCTTGAAGTGTTAGCTAATCATGTGATAGAATTATGGGTCATTTCATCTGTCTCAAACAAGAGGTTAGAAAAAGTTATCAAAAATACAAAAGTCCATCTACAGTGAAGTTAATCGTATAAGATTCCTAAAATGGACATATACTTCATCTATCATACCACTTAATAAAATAAAACTAGATTATACTAACCAAGGACTTTCTGTATGCCGGTAGTAGGCAATAAAGGCCTATTGCACTTCAGTTGTGGGTTCGATTCCCACAGCCTTGTCCGGCGCAACGGGTTGTCGCCCGTCCTGCAAGTTTTCCCTTTTTCTAAAACTACATTATTATAACATTCCTACAATGAAATTGAATAATGTTATAGCCTTAAACAATACTATCTTATGTACAATTTAACTCATTCCAATCTTTAGGCTTATCCAAAATACGCCGGTCCAAGCTCATAGTATAAAGAAAATGATTACATGAAATGTCACATAACAAGCATGTGAATACCATCATTTATCCACCATATATCATACGATATATCTTGTTGGTCACATTCCAAACATGTGAATATCTTAATCATGTATTCTCTTGAAAAATGAATACCCATTGAACTTTAGTGAAAACATGAATGCTATCAAAAGTTAACTCTTTCCACATACCAAAATCCAAAAATTCTATATACTCAAACAATGATATGACTTTGTCCTTATATAAGTCATGAGCTCATGAATACTGTCAAATATTTCATTTTCTCCTTATCCCTTCATTATGCGCATATCAACTTCTTTAAAAAATTATCTCAATCACTTTACATGGTTACGAGTACCATAAAATTATTGAAAACCACAATAGACCAATACATAAATATTCCAATATTCCATGATACGATATACAACATTATTTGGAATCCCATTACATAAACACTTAAGCATTCCACCACATCATTGTCATATTCAACATTGACAATAGTGATCATATGTGACTTCCATTTGTCCATTGCCTTAAGTGGTTTCTCATGTCGATCATCATTAACCCTTGGATTAGGGAATTGATTAGCATAATGCCACATTTCTTTGCACTTGAAGCATTGAAGTTTTGGTGGAGCATTCTCTATCGTCTTTTCTATATTCACATCATTAGCTACCATTTTACCATTAATTCAACACTCAACTACTCGATTACCTTCATTTCCACACTTAAAACATTTTTATAGAACCTTTTAGGCAATCTCCACCATGCTTCTTTCCACTGTTTGTGCATAATGAAACATTCATCTTATTTTCACCATTATTCTGAGATTTCTTCTTGAAGTCCATCTTTTGTTTCTTGTCAAAACCATGAGATGGATATGTAACACCATCTTCCATTTCTACCTTGATAGAACAACACACAATATCTTCATAGCTACTGAAGTCTCTTATATCAAATTCCCTTCAAAGACTTGGTTTTAAGGCACTGAATAATTGATCAACTTTATGTTCAGGTGGGATGATAGTGCCAGATGCATACCTTGCAAGCCTTGTAAAATTTTCTTTGTATAAACCAACAGGTTCGTCATCCTTTTGCTTAAGCTCAAGGAACTCCTTCTCCAACTTTGTTCGAAGAATATGAGGGAAGTACTTATTGAAAAACAAGTTATTGAACTCATTCCATTCCATGGATTCAATTTCATCTTGGGGCTTGTATTCTTAATTAGATTCCACCACTGGTCAGCTTCACCATCAAAATGGTAAACAGATAAAATGAATTTTTCATGTTCTGAACAGCGATGTATGGAAAATGTCTTTTCAATGGTACTGATCCATTGTTCAACAACAAGTGGATCATAAGACCCATTTAAATAAGGTTGGTGTTGCCTCATGAAGTACTCAATAGAATATTGTTCCCTTCTCTACGAATTTGGAAGAACAGAATGATTCATAGCTTGTGTATGTATATCAATAAGATTTTTCACTCCATCTCCCAAAACATTGGTTAGTTCATGAGGTCAATCATTGCATTTCCCATTACATTGATCTACAAGGTTCTTTCGGGTTCCAGCCATCATCTAAACCCCAAAAAGAATAGTGTAAGAGGAAAAAATCATGCTAGGAAAATAACTTAATAAAGGGGGAGTACTTTCAATCTCTAACAACATAGGATTAATTCTAGGTTATTCCTGATCATTATCATAATTCTAGGAATGTAAACTATACTTATACCTAACCTTAGAGACATCCCTAGGCATACCTTAGAAATATCTTTATGGATCTCACTAAAGTTATCGCATCATATTTTCTAAAGGATGACTAAACCTTTCCTCCGATACCAACTGTAGAGACCAAAAGCTTGGCGTACATGGACATTACATTACTTTTTTGGAATACATAATACATAAAAAAAAACCAACACAAAAAGACCGTAATAGTTTAGTGACTTTGGAAACTCGGAACATATTCTTATGATCATGGTGAAAGATCTTAAACATCTCCCATAAAGATCTTCCACTTTTGTTTTCTTACATAAAATATTTTTTTATATCCTGAGGAAAATAAAACATAACAAGGGTGTGATCAAATTCACAGTAAGGGTAAACATAGAGAACATAAAACAATCCTTATACATTTGAATGGATCATATTCACTTCTTGGGACATGTTATCTAAGATAAAGGAGTATCATTAGTGCTAGAGAAAGTGATAGTAGTAGATTCATGGGAGAATTCGAAGAACGTCTTTGATGTGATGAGTTTTCTAGGGATGGCTGGATACTACAGACGCTTCATTAGGGACTTTTCACTCTTAGCAGCACCGCTGATGGGTCTGACTAAGAAGGGTGAAAAGTTATTGTGATAATATTATTACGAGTAAGACTTTCAAGAGCTAAAAAATAAAGTTCACTTCCGCAACAATACAAGTCTTTCCAGAGCCAGACAAGACCTATACTTATTACTACGATGCATCCGGTATCAGGCAGGGATCTGTGCTTATGCGGGGAGATGGAGTCATTGCGTACTTGTCACAGAATTTGAGGCCACATGATAGGAATTATCCGACACACAATCTTGAGTTGGTAGCAGTTGTTCATGCCTTAAGAAGTTGGAGAAATTATCTTATGGGGAGCATTTTGTGGTTTTCACTGACCACAAGTATCTCAAGTACTTCTTCACTCAGCGTGATTTTAATTTGAGACAGCGAAGGTGGGTTGAGTACCTTCAGTGTTTTGACTTTGAGCATGCCTACATGCATGGGAAATGCAACATAGTGGCTGATGAGTTGAGAATGAGGACACAGTTACATGCAGTTCAGGAGGCCAACATTGAGTGGTACCTTATGGCTCTTTTCTCTGAGATACATTTGGAGGTGCATGACAGACAGGTGCAGACATTACATTTTTTATATCTGTTACCTCTACTCTTATTGATCAAGTGTGAATAAAGCATCTATCACATTCTGAAGGCCTAGTCCTAAGGGAGAGTGTTTCAAGACAGGACCCTATTCTTGGATGGACCATAGGTGAGGATGAGATCTTTATTTCTCGGGGGCATGTATGGGTGCAACCAGACATCTGCGAGGTGATGATACAGGACTTTCATTCCTTTTTTTGGGTATTTCATCCTGGCGTTACCAAGATGTATCGTGATCTACACCATTAGTATTGGTGGATAGGTATGAAGAGGGGTATTGTAGGTATCATCATGAGGTGTTCCACATGTTAGCAGGTGAAGGTGGAGAACTTGTGGCCAGCATGGCTTTTTGGCCTCGCTTGTCATTGATTGAAGTTATATGTGACCCAAATTAATTACTCGTTCTTAGAACTTTAGTATAGCATAAGTTCGGGGTCGATCCATAGGGAACCGTGCTGTGCATGAATTCAATTGAGTTACCACTTAATTTAGGTGAAGTATGCAAAATTTATAAACGATTGGGTTGATTTTGGATTTTAATTGAAACTAAATTGATTTACTTTGAAGAATTGATACAGTTTGAAAGAAAACAACGGGTATATTTAAAGAGTTTTTAGAAATGGAAAGAAAAGACGTGCCGGGCTGTGGTGAATAAGGAGTTCTTATGAAGATTGTTTAAATGGTTGTGTTGTTCATAATAATTCAATCATTTAAGATTTCATTTTGTTACAAGATTTCCTTGGTCCGGTTCCTCTTGTTTGGAATTAGAGCAGCTAACTCCTTGGTCCGATAGTCAATGTCCTTAATTCTTTATTACATCTAGTCCATTATTTGAATCAGTGAAAACCTTCCAATGGTCATGAATGTTTTTTACCATTACTTTTCATTTGTATCGCTGTGAATCCTTCCCTTGATCCGGCTATGAATTCTCAGTTATATTAGACAGTGGTTTAAGAAGAGTTAGACGAATTACAATGATTTAAACACAACTATATAAAATAATATACAAATTATGATCCCATCATCCACATCCCCAACACGAGGGATTTAGTTACACAGAGAATTTAGGAGAAAAACTACACATGTGATACATGACGGATTTATCATGTAGGCGTTGAGGTAGAGTATCGGAAGGTGGAATGGCGGAGTGATGACAGTAGCTTCGGGAATGGTGACAACAGAGCTTCTCTTTCCTCTTAATGGTTCTGAACCCCCGAAATCCATAGGCCAAGGCCTCATTTTATTGAAAAATAAATTACATGGCATGTATAGAAATTACATGTCGTGTACTTTTCTTCAACGCGTTTTGGCGCCATTTTCTCCGCAGGCAGGTGGCCGAGCACACAGTTTTTCACTTCTGAACACGGCGCCGCCTGCAAGTTGAGTGTACACGGCGTGTAGCACCGCCACACACGGCGTGTCTTCATCAATAACCATATGGTTGTGAGGACTTTTCTTTGGCAACCACCGCTTCTAGAAAGTAGTACACGGCGTGTAGCGCCGCTACACATGGCGTGTATCTTCTACCTGGCGACATTGGTGTGTACTCCCTCCTTCGATCTGTGTCCCTGCCTAGATGTACATGGAGTGTATAAAAGTACACGCCATGTAGTTTCAAAATTTTCACATGCATCCCTTGATTCATGTATTTAGCCAGAAAGCTCCTGAAAGTAAACAGAATCACCAAAATCAAAGAATATGGTCATAAAACAATAGATATTTGATGAAAACATGTTTTTATCTTCAATTATATATATGGAAAATGTATACACAAATTGGGTGCATAAAATTCTCCCACACATAGTCTTTTTCTTGCCCTAAAGCAAAAATCTCAACATCTAATTAAGAGAGCCTATACTTTAAAAGGAAGGAATTTAATTAATAAAACTTATAACTGATAAATTTACCGAGGAAAAATTCTAAAACGCATAAAAAAATTCAATTCATAAGATATTAAAATCATGCCTCATATATAATGTAATTAACTAATCTCATCCCCATTCAACACATTGTTCAACCTTTCAAAAATAAGCATGCCACTTGATGATTTACCTTACCAGTTATATTTCACTCCACACTCAAGATGTTTTAAATCGAAGTTCTTCTCAATCCAAGGCGTATACACTCTATCCATAGGTTTTCAAGATATATTGTACTCTACTTCAAAAAAATTGAATTAAAAAAATTATGAGGGCTTTATCAATAATGTAGAGACCCAAAGCCTGACGTACATGGGCATTACATTACTTTTGCGGAATACTTAGTACATAACAAAAACACACACACAAGGATCGTAATAGTTTAGTGTCTTTGGAAACTCGGAATATAATCTTCTAATCCTGGTGAAAGATCTTCAACATCTCCCATAAAGATCTTCTTTTTTTTTACCTAAAACCTTTCTTTATATCCTGGGGAAAAGAAAACATAAAAGGGTGAGCTCAAATGCTCAGTAAGGGTAAACAAAAGAAATATCAATCACATAATTTTCATAAGAACATAACATTTTTTTGGAAATCTTAACCTGCAAAAGAGAGCATAATTTCATAACATGGGATAAATCATAGTAGTGAAATGAAATCATAACTTAAAACATTACTCATTGTGGAATACACACATAATCATAGAGAATCATTTCTTGTTAGTCAAGACTCATTGCCAAGACTATCTTAGTGGACAAAGTCCCTTTCTGAATCGAGTAATCCTCGTTTCAGTCCTGTTTCACTGAACCGGTATAACCTACCATTCCAGCCATGTCTATCTCATGAGATATACAATCTTTACCCAATGCATTGGAGGGAGATATAGGTCCCACCCATCTCTTAATGAATCCTTTCTTATGTGTGCCACAAAATCATAAATCATACATCATCGCATAACCCATGTAATAAAAATGGGATTCTTGAAACATCATGACATCATAAATCAATTCATATATGATAAAGGAATTAAAAAACATAATTCCATCACAACATAGTCAAACCAATGTAAAAATATGTATAGAAACAGAACCCTTTATTATCTTAGATGGAAAATAATTTTGATAAAACACTTGAATTGAATTCTTGAGGAAAATATCCTTTCTTCTTCAAAATCAATTTCTTTTCACAAAACATCATGAAATTTTAAAAGAAAGAGATTTTATTGAAAATAGTCATGAAATCTTTTAGAGGGATCTACATGAAAATAAGGCTTTATAAAACAGTAGAAATCCGTTCGTGCCGTATAAGTTAAAAAAAACATTCTTTGTACTTTTGTCGAAAAAGTCAAAATGTACCTCGTATGAAAAAAAGTGACAAAAGATTCCTTTCATATTCTTTACTAAAAACTCACCGAAGAGTAAAATTGGATTTAAACTATTGTAAGTGGATGGAAACAATATTACATATTGAAGGAACATGGATGTGGATGATAAAATACACCCCAGTAAATACTTACGAATAAACAATCTCGGATAAAAATGAGATTGTGATATTTCCATTACCTTAGGTCCGACTTGCTTTGTAAGTGTCCGAACCTCCTGTATAATGATTTAAATCATGTTATTGACTTATTACAGAATCCTATTCATTGTTATGATATCATATATGGTTCACTTATGACATTATATTACCCGTTCTTTTGTAAATTCCATGTTAAAGAAGCGTTTTGTGTAAAATCGTTTCATTTATCGTAGGTGGTTTGACTTGTTGTTCTTGACATCATTATTACTTATATCATGATTTACTCACTTCCAGAATATAAAATATGATTTATATATCATATATATTCAGTATATATATATATATAATAGGTAGATAAATAAAATGAAAAACACCGTTCATGGAGACGGTAGTCCGTACGTACGCATGAACGCTGTTTTCCTTTCCTTATTGTCTTGAAATGGAAGTAAGTAGATGACATACATATGTATATATATACATAAATCCAGTAGCTTTATAATGTCATATATTTCATTATTATTTCTTATATATACATTATAATCATTCTTAAATGGTTAACATGGAGAATGAATCTCATCGCGTCGTGGAGACGGTAGTCCGTACGTACGCACTAGCGATGATATCATTTCTATAATTATTGAATTGAATTGAAGTGGATTATACAATATATCAGAATCAATATGATGTTGTAATAACTATGTATAGTTATTCTTTACACCATTATACCCATCCATGTAAGGTGGTGGTGGAAAATAGATTACACCACGGCGTGGAGACGGTATTCCGTACGTACGCACGTGCGGTGATTTCTTTTTCCGTAGGATGGATAGATGGTGAAATAGGGTTGTTTCATACTTATAATAACATATCAGTATATGAGTGATACTGATGTTATTACTTCATAATGAAACAACCTAAGAAGAAGAAGTGGAAGAAGAAATAAAGATGAAAGAATTGGTAACGGTAATTACCTCTTCTTTGAAGTGCCTCTTTGAGACCTCCTCTTAGGGCACTAAAATTGGTCTTTGAGGAAGACCAGAACCTCTAGGATGTTTCTAGGGAAGTGGAGAGGAGAAATTGGCAGGGGTTGGCCGAGCTTGAGTGCTCCAATTGGTGTGAGGAGGAGGGGGAGGAGGTGTCCTTTTATAGGGGAGGAGAGGGGCACCTTAGGAATTCTTAAAAATATTAATTTATAATAAATCTAACCCCACTTAAAAACCTCCAAAAATGACTCATATTCGAAGATTATAAGAGATAGGGTTGTAATCTCATCAACCAATCAAATTTAGACATGTTTGGATATTATTTTAAACCTTATCAATTAGATTTAACTCTAAGTTAAATAATTTAACTTTTACCGTGTCTTTTTGTTTTCTTTCACTATATGGTTAATACACTTACTATAACATGCCAAACTAACCCCAAATTGTTTATTATTAATATATATATCCTTATCTAAGTCATTTGGCCGAACCTTAGATTTTTAGGAATAAAATAACAATTAGTAATATAATATTTGATTTAAAAACTATTTTGTGTCAATTTTGACACTATTTGATATATGATTTTTGTGAAAGTCATAACATAATTAAATGTTCGAACCAAGTTGATTAAAGCAACATTAATATATCATGGTAACCTAGAAAATTAGTGGAATTCGTAAAAAGTTTCAAATTATATTTATTTTGGTGTTTATAACATCAATTATGTCAATATTTCATTAATAAGATAATTACTGCATCATCGTTGTGTCATAAATAAATTAAATTATTTGATGTCTAAAAATTACAAATAAAATACCATCATGTAGGAAATCTTTTTAGCTTTCTAATGAATATTTAGAATCGAATTTATCTTATGTATAACCCCATATTAAAAATTATTTACTTATTAAACTTTGATTTTTGCTATTTTAACCCTTCTTTAAATAAATTAATAATAAATGTCCTAATCTAATCCAAGTGGGCCTAAATGGTCATATTTTATTCCTAAGTTTGTTTTTGGTCGAATTACACTTGTCCAATAGAATTAGGACATGTGTTAGGGTAATATTAATATCATATTTACCCTTAGTTACCCTATTTACTATTAACCGCGGTAAAAAAAAGTAAAAAGTTACTATTCACCAAAAATTATTTTCATCTCATTGAACCACATTTTAGTCCTTGATATTAACCGTGTCTCTCGGATTTTCGAAATTCCATTCACAGAAGCGGTAAAATTATGTTTTATGCAAAATTCAGTTTTTTAACCTACCACTTAGTGGTTTCACTATTCATCAAAAATTGATGTTTTTCAGAACAATGCCAAAATTTCATCCCAAGCTATATTTCATATTCCGAATTCAAAAATTAAGTCTATTTTACCAAATTCATAACATAAAAGTTGCATTAATTAATTTTATAATTAAATCCCGCTGTTAAAACAAATAGCGTGTTTTTAAGAAACAATATCTATCAAAAGATTGACACTTGTTTATGTCTAGTTTAAATGTGAAATTACATCCAATGACCAACATTGTATTAAATTGTAAAAATATATTCTAAATATACTTTAAAACCACTCAAATTAATGATTTATCACTATTAATTATTTCGATTAAAAAAGTTGTTTTTAATTATAATTTAGTAATTTTCACTATTCATCAGAATATGAAAGTTATCCGAAAAGTACCAAAATTTCACCTTAGGCTAAATTCGATACTCCGAATCCAAAAATAAAGTTCATTTTGAAAAATAAGATTTACTGGATTTCAAAAAGTGGTTATTACTATTCATAACGGCTAGTTTTAATAATATTTTTATAGCATATCTTTGTTTAGTGAAACTCGGTATTGCGTACTACACACGCTATCGAGGAAGGTTGCGATTGCGTGTAATGCAAGGCAAGTCAAGGATGCGTGTTGTGCAAGCTCCTTTTGGTGTAGCGTACAACACAAGACATTAGTAAAATAAAAAAGAATATTTTTCATAAAATCTTGGGCTGTTACATTCTACCCCCCTTAAAATGAATTTCGCCCTCGAAATTCGTCGGGGTTATAAATGGTTTACTATTCGAAAGTTTCTTTAATAGAAACCCACATCGTAAAAGGGAATACCAAAACTTGGCTTTAAAAACCAAAGTATGAAATGTAACGATTACCCAAATAAACTAATCACTGGGTTTCCACATAGGTGAAAATATGGATATGGAAGAGAAATCTAACCATCATGTTCTGATGGAGAGTGGTAGAGAACATGGCTATGGAAAATCCAGTAATCACAAATCCATAAATTTGTGATGATCTAGGGTACCATCTGATTCATCGGATATAAGATCACTAGGACAACATTTTTGGTTTTCAAGATCATTTTACTAAAGTTGAAAATTTGAATTAGAATAAATACTTTCTTTATTTTGGTACAATCTTACTGTTGTTCATGCCTTGAACAATTTCCACTTCATCTCTTAAATAAATGAAGTTGAATTTGTTATTCGTGAAGTGTTAGCAGATCATGTGATAGAATGACGGGTCATTCCATCTGTCTCAAAAGGTTAGCAAAATTTATATACATAAGTCGATCTATAGTGGGATTAATCATATATGGTTCCTAAAATGGGCTTATACTTCATATATCATACTGCTTAATATAATAAAACTAGTTTCTACTAAACAGGGACTTCCTGTAGGTCAGTGGTAGGCGATAAAGGCCAGTCGCACTTCGGTTGTGGGTTCGATTCCTACAGCCTTGTCCGAAGCGATGGGCTGTCGCCCGTCCTGCAGGTTGTCCCTTTTTCTAAAACTACGTTACTATAACATCCCATCAATAATATCGAAAATCTTCTATCCTTAAACAATACTAACTTATGTCCAACATAATCCAGTCTAATCTTTAGGCTTATACATAATACTGCAGTCCACTCTCATAATATAGTGACAACGATTACCAGAGATTTAATACTGTCGTTGATCCCCACATATCATAAGATATGTCTTGTTGGTCACATTCCAAACATTCAAAGTCCTTAATCGCGTATTCTCTTGAATACCTTAGTGAAAACATGAGTGCAGTTAAAAGTTAACACTTTCCACATACCAAAATCCTCAAAATTCTATATACTCAAACCATGATATCACTTAGTCCTTATATCAATCATGAGCTCATGAATACTGTTAAACAATTAATTTTCTCATTTTCCCTTCATTATGCGCATAATATCTCAATCACTTTGAATACCACATTAGACCAATACATAAATATTCCAATACTCCATGATAAAACATTATTTTGGAATCCCATTACATAAACACTTAATCATTCCACCACTTCGTTGTCATATTCAACATTGCCAATAGTGATCGCATGTGATTTCCCTTTGTCCTTTGCCTTCAGTGGTTGCTCATGTTGATCATCACTAACCCTTGGATTAGGGCAATTATTAGCATAATGCCCCATTTCCTTGCACTTGAAGCATTGAAGTGTTGGCGGTGCGTTCTCTGCAGTGTTTGCTTTTTTCACATCATTAGAAACCCTTTTTCCATTACTTCGACACTCAGCTGCTCGATGACCTTCTTTTCCACACTTAAAACATTTTCTAGTCCCTTTAAGACAATCTCCACCATGCTTCTTTCCACACTTTGTGCATAAGGAAACATTCATCTTCTTTTCACCATTATTCTGAGATTTCTCCTTGAACTCCATCTTTCGTTTCTTGTCAAAACCATGAGATGGATATGTAACACCAACTTCCATTTCTACCTTGATAGCACAACGCACAATTTCTTCATAGCTACTGAAGTCTCTTATAGCTAATGCCCTTCGAAGACTTGGTTTTAAGCCACTGAAAAATCGATCAACTTTACTTTCAGGTTGGATGATAATTCCAGAAGCATACCTTGCAAGTCTTGTAAAATTTGCTTCATAGGTACCAATAGATTCATCGTCCCTTTGCTTCAGTTCAAGAAACTCTTTCTCCATCTTTGTTCGAAGAATACGAGGGAAGTACTTACTGAAAAACAAGTTCTTGAACTCGTCCCATTCCATGGACTCAATTTCATCTCTTGGCCTCGTATTCTTGATAAGATTCCACCATTGATCAGCTTCACCTTCCAAACGATATACTGCTAAGACGACTTTATCATGATCAGAACATTGAAGAACTGAAAATATCTTTTCAGTAGTACTAATCCATTGTTCAGCAACTAATGGATCAGTAGACCCACTGAAAGAAGGTGGACGCTGCCTCATGAAGGACTCAATAGAATATTGTTCCCTTCTCTGCTCATTTGGAAGTCCAGAATGATTCATAGCTTGTGTAAGTATAGCAATAAGATTTTGCACTCCATCTCCCATAACATTTGTTTGTTCAGGAGGGCAATCATTGCATTGTCCATTGCATTGATCAACACGGTTCCTTCGGGTTCCAGCCATCGTCTAAAACCCATAAAGAATAGTGTGAGAGGAAAAAATCATGCTAGGGAAAACAACATAATAAAGGGGGAGTACCTTCAATATCCAACATCTTAGGTTTAATTCTATGATCGTTAGCGTAATTCTATTACTATAACCTATACGTATACTTATCCCTAGGGACATCCCTAGACATACCTTAGAAATATCTCTAGGGATCTCACTAACGTTTTCGCATCCTAGTTTCCAAAGGTTGACTAAACCTTTCCTCTGATACCAACTGTAGAGACCCAAAGCCTGACGTACATGGGCATTACATTACTTTTGCGGAATACTTAGTACATAACAAAAACACACACACAAGGATCGTAATAGTTTAGTGTCTTTGGAAACTCGGAATATAATCTTCTAATCCTGGTGAAAGATCTTCAACATCTCCCATAAAGATCTTCTTTTTTTTACCTAAAACCTTTCTTTATATCCTGGGGAAAAGAAAACATAAAAGGGTGAGCTCAAATGCTCAGTAAGGGTAAACAAAAGAAATATCAATCACATAATTTTCATAAGAACATAACATTTTTTTGGAAATCTTAACCTGCAAAAGAGAGCATAATTTCATAACATGGGATAAATCATAGTAGTGAAATGAAATCATAACTTAAAACATTACTCATTGTGGCATACACACATAATCATAGAGAATCATTTCTTGTTAGTCAAGACTCATTGCCAAGACTATCTTAGTGGACAAAGTCCCTTTCTGAATCGAGTAATCCTCATTTCAGTCCTGTTTCACTGAACCGGTATAACCTACCATTCCAGCCATGTCTATCTCTTGAGATATAAAATCTTTACCCAATGCATTGGAGGGAGATATAGGTCCCACCCATCTCTTAATGAATCCTTTCTTATGTGTGCCACAAAATCATTAATCATACATCATCGCATAACCCATGTAATAAAAATGGGATTCTTGAAACATCATGACATCATAAATCAATTCATATATGATAAAGGAATTCAAAAACATAATTCCATCACAACATAGTCAAACCAATGTAAAAATATGGATAGAAACAGAACCCTTTATTATCTTAGATGGAAAATAATTTTGATAAAACACTTGAATTGAATTCTTGAGGAAAATATCCTTTCTTCTTCAAAATCAATTTCTTTTCACAAAACATCATGAAATTTTAAAAGAAAGAGATTTTATTGAAAATAGTCATGAAATCTTTTAGAGGGATCTTCATGAAAATAAGGCTTTATAAAACAGTAGAAATCCGTTCGTGCCGTATAAGTTAAAAAAAACATTCTTTGTACTTTTGTCGAAAAAGTCAAAATGTACCTCGTATGAAAAAAAGTGACAAAAGATTCCTTTCATATTCTTTACTAAAAACTCAACGAATAGTAAAATTGGATTTAAACTATTGTAAGTGGATGGAAACAATATTACATATTGAAGGAACATGGATGTGGATGATAAAATTCACCCCAGTAAATACTTACGAATAAACAATCTCGGATAAAAATGAGATTGTGATATTTCCATTACCTTAGGTCCGACTTGCTTTGTAAGTGTCCGAACCTCCGGTATAATGATTTAAATCATGTTATTGACTTATTAAAGAATCATATTCATTGTTATGATATCATATATGGTTCACTTATGACATTATATTACCCGTTCTTTTGTAAATTCCATGTTAAAGAAGCGTTTTGTGTAAAATCGTTTCATTTATCGTAGGTGGTTTGACTTGTTGTTCTTGACATCATTATTACTTATATCATGATTTACTCACTTCCAGAATATAAAATATGATTTATATATCATATATATTCAGTATATATATATATATAATAGGTAGATAAATAAAATGAAAAACACCGTTCATGGAGACGGTAGTCCGTACGTACGCATGAACGCTGTTTTCCTTTCCTTATTGTCTTGAAATGGAAGTAAGTAGATGACATACATATGTATATATATACATAAATCCAGTAGCTTTATAATGTCATATATTTCATTATTATTTCTTATATATACATTATAATCATTCTTAAATGGTTAACATGGAGAATGAATCTCATCGCGTCGTGGAGACGGTAGTCCGTACGTACGCACGAGCGATGATATCATTTCTATAATTATTGAATTGAATTGAAGTGGATTATACAATATATCAGAATCAATATGATGTTGTAATAACTATGTATAGTTATTCTTTACACCATTATACCCATCCATGTAAGGTGGTGGTGGAAAATAGATTACACCACGGCGTGGAGACGGTATTCCGTACGTACGCACGTGCGGTGATTTCTTTTTCCGTAGGATGGATAGATGGTGAAATAGGGTTGTTTCATACTTATAATAACATATCAGTATATGAGTGATACTGATGTTATTACTTCATAATGAAACAACCTAAGAAGAAGAAGTGGAAGAAGAAATAAAGATGAAAGAATTGGTAACGGTAATTACCTCTTCTTTGAAGTGCCTCTTTGAGACCTCCTCTTAGGGAACTAAAATTGGTCTTTGAGGAAGACCAGAACCTCTAGGATGTTTCTAGGGAAGTGGAGAGGAGAAATTGGCAGGGGTTGGCCGAGCTTGAGTGCTCAAATTGGTGTGAGGAGGAGGGGGAGGAGGTGTCCTTTTATAGGGGAGGAGAGGGGCACCTTAGGAATTCTTAAAAATATTAATTTATAATAAATATAACCCCACTTAAAAACCTCCAAAAATGACTCATATTCGAAGATTATAAGAGATAGGGTTGTAATCGCATCAACCAATCAAATTTAGACATGTTTGGATATTATTTTAAACCTTATCAATTAGATTTAACTCTAAGTTAAATAATTTAACTTTTACCGTGTCTTTTTGTTTTCTTTCACTATATGGTTAATACACTTACTATAACATGCCAAACTAACCCCAAATTGTTTATTATTAATATATATATCCTTATCTAAGTCATTTGGCCGAACCTTAGATTTTTAGGAATAAAATAACAATTAGTAATATAATATTTGATTTAAAAACTATTTTGTGTCAATTTTGACACTATTTGATATATGATTTTTGTGAAAGTCATAACAGAATTAAATGTTCGAACCAAGTTGATTAAATCAACATTAATATATCATGGTAACCTAGAAAATTAGTGGAATTCATAAAAATTTTCAAATTATATTTATTTTGGTGTTTATAACATCAATTATGTCAATATTTCATTAATAAGATAATTACTGCATCATCGTTGTGTCATAAATAAATTAAATTATTTGATGTCTAAAAATTACAAATAAAATACCATCATGTAGGAAATCTTTTTAGATTTCTAATGAATATTTACAATCGAATTTATCTTATGTATAACCCCATATTAAAAATTATTTACTTATTAAACTTTGATTTTTGCTATTTTAACCCTTCTTTAAATAAATTAATAATAAATGTCCTAATCTAATCCAAGTGGGCCTAAATGGTCATATTTTATTCCTAAGTTTGTTTTTGGTCGAATTACACTTGTCCAATAGAATTAGGACATGTGTTAGGGTAATATTAATATCATATTTACCCTTAGTTACCCTATTTACTATTAACCGCGGTAAAAAAAAGTAAAAAGTTACTATTCACCAAAAATTATTTTCATCTCATTGAACCACATTTTAGTCCTTGATATTAACCGTGTCTCTCGGATTTTCGAAATTCCACTCACAGAAGCGGTAAAATTATGTTTTATGCAAAATTCAGTTTTTTAACCTACCACTTAGTGGTTTCACTATTCATCAAAAATTGATGTTTTTCAGAACAATGCCAAAATTTCATCCCAAGCTATATTTCATATTCCGAATTCAAAAATGAAGTCTATTTTACCAAATTCATAACATAAAAGTTGCATTAATTAATTTTATAATTAAATCCCGCTGTTAAAACAAATAGCGTGTTTTTAAGAAACAATATCTATCAAAAGATTGACACTTGTTTATGTCTAGTTTAAATGTGAAATTACATCCAATGACCAACATTGTATTAAATTGTAAAAATATATTCTAAATATACTTTAAAACCACTCAAATTAATGATTTATCACTATTAATTATTTCGATTAAAAAAGTTGTTTTTAATTATAATTTAGTAATTTTCACTATTCATCAGAATATGAAAGTTATCCGAAAAGTACCAAAATTTCACCTTAGGCTAAATTCGATACTCCGAATCCAAAAATAAAGTTCATTTTGAAAAATAAGATTTACTGGATTTCAAAAAGTGGTTATTACTATTCATAACGGCTAGTTTTAATAATATTTTTATAGCATATCTTTGTTTAGTGAAACTCGGTATTGCGTACTACACACGCTATCGAGGAAGGTTGTGATTGCGTGTAATGCAAGGCAAGTCAAGGATGCGTGTTGTGCAAGCTCCTTTTGGTGTAGCGTACAACACAAGACATTAGTAAAATAAAAAAGAATATTTTTCATAAAATCTTGGGCTGTTACATTCTACCCCCCTTAAAATGAATTTCGCCCTCGAAATTCGTCGGGGTTATAAATGGTTTACTATTCGAAAGTTTCTTTAATAGAAACCCACATCGTAAAAGGGAATACCAAAACTTGGCTTTAAAAACCAAAGTATGAAATGTAACGATTACCCAAATAAACTAATCACTGGGTTTCCACATAGGTGAAAATATGGATATGGAAGAGAAATCTAACCATCATGTTCTGATGGAGAGTGGTAGAGAACATGGCTATGGAAAATCCAGTAATCACAAATCCATAAATTTGTGATGATCTAGGGTACCATCTGATTCATCGGATATAAGATCACTAGGACAACATTTTTGGTTTTCAAGATCATTTTACTAAAGTTGAAAATTTGAATTAGAATAAATACTTTCTTTATTTTGGTACAATCTTACTGTTGTTCATGCCTTGAACAATTTCCACTTCATCTCTTAAATAAATGAAGTTGAATTTGTTATTCGTGAAGTGATAGCAGATCATGTGATAGAATGACGGGTCATTCCATCTGTCTCAAAAGGTTAGCAAAATTTATATACATAAGTCGATCTATAGTGGGATTAATCATATATGGTTCCTAAAATGGGCTTATACTTCATATATCATACTGCTTAATATAATAAAACTAGTTTCTACTAAACAGGGACTTCCTGTAGGTCAGTGGTAGGCGATAAAGGCCAGTCGCACTTCGGTTGTGGGTTCGATTCCTACAGCCTTGTCCGAAGCGATGGGTTGTCGCCCGTCCTGCAGGTTGTCCCTTTTTCTAAAACTACGTTACTATAACATCCCATCAATAATATCGAAAATCTTCTATCCTTAAACAATACTAACTTATGTCCAACATAATCCAGTCTAATCTTTAGGCTTATACATAATACTGCAGTCCACTCTCATAATATAGTGACAACGATTACCAGAGATTTAATACTGTCGTTGATCCCCACATATCATAAGATATGTCTTGTTGGTCACATTCCAAACATTCAAAGTCCTTAATCGCGTATTCTCTTGAATACCTTAGTGAAAACATGAGTGCAGTTAAAAGTTAACACTTTCCACATACCAAAATCCTCAAAATTCTATATACTCAAACCATGATATCACTTAGTCCTTATATCAATCATGAGCTCATGAATACTGTTAAAGAATTAATTTTCTCATTTTCCCTTCATTATGCGCATAATATCTCAATCACTTTGAATACCACATTAGACCAATACATAAATATTCCAATACTCCATGATAAAACATTATTTTGGAATCCCATTACATAAACACTTAATCATTCCACCACTTCGTTGTCATATTCAACATTGCCAATAGTGATCGCATGTGATTTCCCTTTGTCCTTTGCCTTCAGTGGTTGCTCATGTTGATCATCACTAACCCTTGGATTAGGGCAATTATTAGCATAATGCCCCATTTCCTTGCACTTGAAGCATTGAAGTGTTGGCGGTGCGTTCTCTGCAGTGTTTGCTTTATTCACATCATTAAAAACCCTTTTTCCATTACTTCGACACTCAGCTGCTCGATGACCTTCTTTTCCACACTTAAAACATTTTCTAGTCCCTTTAAGACAATCTCCACCATGCTTCTTTCCACACTTTGTGCATAAGGAAACATTCATCTTCTTTTCACCATTATTCTGAGATTTCTCCTTGAACTCCATCTTTCGTTTCTTGTCAAAACCATGAGATGGATATGTAACACCAACTTCCATTTCTACCTTGATAGCACAACGCACAATTTCTTCATAGCTACTGAAGTCTCTTATAGCTAATGCCCTTCGAAGACTTGGTTTTAAGCCACTGAAAAATCGATCAACTTTACTTTCAGGTTGGATGATAATTCCAGAAGCATACCTTGCAAGTCTTGTAAAATTTGCTTCATAGGTACCAACAGATTCATCGTCCCTTTGCTTCAGTTCAAGAAACTCTTTCTCCATCTTTGTTCGAAGAATACGAGGGAAGTACTTACTGAAAAACATGTTCTTGAACTCGTCCCATTCCATGGACTCAATTTCATCTCTTGGCCTCGTATTCTTGATAAGATTCCACCATTGATCAGCTTCACCTTCCAAACGATATACTGCTAAGACGACTTTATCATGATCAGAACATTGAAGAACTGAAAATATCTTTTCAGTAGTACTAATCCATTGTTCAGCAACTAATGGATCAGTAGACCCACTGAAAGAAGGTGGACGCTGCCTCATGAAGGACTCAATAGAATATTGTTCCCTTCTCTGCTCATTTGGAAGTCTAGAATGATTCATAGCTTGTGTAAGTATAGCAATAAGATTTTGCACTCCATCTCCCATAACATTTGTTTGTTCAGGAGGGCAATCATTGCATTGTCCATTGCATTGATCAACCCGGTTCCTTCGGGTTCCAGTCATCGTCTAAAACCCATAAAGAATAGTGTCAGAGGAAAAAATCATGCTAGGGAAAACAACATAATAAAGGGGGAGTACCTTCAATATCCAACATCTTAGGTTTAATTCTATGATCCTTAGCGTAATTCTATTACTATAACCTATACGTATACTTATCCCTAGGGACATCCCTAGACATACCTTAGAAATATCTCTAGGGATCTCACTAACGTTTTCGCATCCTAGTTTCCAAAGGTTGACTAAACCTTTCCTCTGATACCAACTGTAGAGACCCAAAGCCTGACGTACATGGGCATTACATTACTTTTGCGGAATACTTAGTACATAACAAAAACACACACACAAGGATCGTAATAGTTTAGTGTCTTTGGAAACTCGGAATATAATCTTCTAATCCTGGTGAAAGATCTTCAACATCTCCCATAAAGATCTTCTTTTTTTTACCTAAAACCTTTCTTTATATCCTGGGGAAAAGAAAACATAAAAGGGTGAGCTCAAATGCTCAGTAAGGGTAAACAAAAGAAATATCAATCACATAATTTTCATAAGAACATAACATTTTTTTGGAAATCTTAACCTGCAAAAGAGAGCATAATTTCATAACATGGGATAAATCATAGTAGTGAAATGAAATCATAACTTAAAACATTACTCATTGTGGCATACACACATAATCATAGAGAATCATTTCTTGTTAGTCAAGACTCATTGCCAAGACTATCTTAGTGGACAAAGTCCCTTTCTGAATCAAGTAATCCTCGTTTCAGTCCTGTTTCATTGAACCGGTATAACCTACCATTCCAGCCATGTCTATCTCATGAGATATAAAATCTTTACCCAATGCATTGGAGGGAGATATAGGTCCCACCCATCTCTTAATGAATCCTTTCTTATGTGTGCCACAAAATCATAAATCATACATCATCGCATAACCCATGTAATAAAAATGGGATTCTTGAAACATCATGACATCATAAATCAATTCATATATGATAAAGGAATTCAAAAACATAATTCCATCACAACATAGTCAGACCAATGTAAAAATATGGATAGAAACAGAACCCTTTATTATCTTAGATGGAAAATAATTTTGATAAAACACTTGAATTGAATTCTTGAGGAAAATATCCTTTCTTCTTCAAAATCAATTTCTTTTCACAAAACATCATGAAATTTTAAAAGAAAGAGATTTTATTGAAAATAGTCATGAAATATTTTAGAGGGATCTTCATGAAAATAAGGCTTTATAAAACAGTAGAAATCCGTTCGTGCCGTATAAGTTAAAAAAACATTCTTTGTACTTTTGTCGAAAAAGTCAAAATGTACCTCGTATGAAAAAAAGTGACAAAAGATTCCTTTCATATTCTTTACTAAAAACTCACCGAAGAGTAAAATTGGATTTAAACTATTGTAAGTGGATGGAAACAATATTACATATTGAAGGAACATGGATGTGGATGATAAAATACACCCCAGTAAATACTTACGAATAAACAATCTCGGATAAAAATGAGATTGTGATATTTCCCTTACCTTAGGTCCGACTTGCTTTGTAAGTGTCCGAACCTCCTGTATAATGATTTAAATCATGTTATTGACTTATTACAGAATCATATTCATTGTTATGATATCATATATGGTTCACTTATGACATTATATTACCCGTTCTTTTGTAAATTCCATGTTAAAGAAGCGTTTTGTGTAAAATCGTTTCATTTATCGTAGGTGGTTTGACTTGTTGTTCTTGACATCATTATTACTTATATCATGATTTACTCACTTCCAGAATATAAAATATGATTTATATATCATATATATTCAGTATATATATATATATAATAGGTAGATAAATAAAATGAAAAACACCGTTCATGGAGACGGTAGTCCGTACGTACGCATGAACGCTGTTTTCCTTTCCTTATTGTCTTGAAATGGAAGTAAGTAGATGACATACATATGTATATATATACATAAATCCAGTAGCTTTATAATGTCATATATTTCATTATTATTTCTTATATATACATTATAATCATTCTTAAATGGTTAACATGGAGAATGAATCTCATCGCGTCGTGGAGACGGTAGTCCGTACGTACGCACGAGCGATGATATCATTTCTATAATTATTGAATTGAATTGAAGTGGATTATACAATATATCAGAATCAATATGATGTTGTAATAACTATGTATAGTTATTCTTTACACCATTATACCCATCCATGTAAGGTGGTGGTGGAAAATAGATTACACCACGGCGTGGAGACGGTATTCCGTACGTACGCATGTGCGGTGATTTCTTTTTCCGTAGGATGGATAGATGGTGAAATAGGGTTGTTTCATACTTATAATAACATATCAGTATATGAGTGATACTGATGTTATTACTTCATAATGAAACAACCTAAGAAGAAGAAGTGGAAGAAGAAATAAAGATGAAAGAATTGGTAATGGTAATTACCTCTTCTTTGAAGTGCCTCTTTGAGACCTCCTCTTAGGGCACTAAAATTGGTCTTTGAGGAAGACCAGAACCTCTAGGATGTTTCTAGGGAAGTGGAGAGGAGAAATTGGCAGGGGTTGGCCGAGCTTGAGTGCTCAAATTGGTGTGAGGAGGAGGGGGAGGAGGTGTCCTTTTATAGGGGAGGAGAGGGGCACCTTAGGAATTCTTAAACATATTAATTTATAATAAATCTAACCCCACTTAAAAACCTCCAAAAATGACTCATATTCGAAGATTATATGATATAAGGTTGTAATCTCATCAACCAATCAAATTTAGACATGTTTGGATATTATTTTAAACCTTATCAATTAGATTTAACTCTAAGTTAAATAATTTAACTTTTACCGTGTCTTTTTGTTTTCTTTCACTATATGGTTAATACACTTACTATAACATGCCAAACTAACCCCAAATTGTTTATTATTAATATATATATCCTTATCTAAGTCATTTGGCCGAACCTTAGATTTTTAGGAATAAAATAACAATTAGTAATATAATATTTGATTTAAAAACTATTTTGTGTCAATTTTGACACTATTTGATATATGATTTTTGTGAAAGTCATAACAGAATTAAATGTTCGAACCAAGTTGATTAAATCAACATTAATATATCATGGTAACCTAGAAAATTAGTGGAATTCATAAAAATTTTCAAATTATATTTATTTTGGTGTTTATAACATCAATTATGTCAATATTTCATTAATAAGATAATTACTGCATCATCATTGTGTCATAAATAAATTAAATTATTTGATGTCTAAAAATTACAAATAAACTACCCTCATGTAGGAAATCTTTTTAGCTTTCTAATGAATATTTACAATCGAATTTATCTTATGTATAACCCCATATTAAAAATTATTTACTTATTAAACTTTGATTTTTGCTATTTTAACCCTTCTTTAAATAAATTAATAATAAATGTCCTAATCTAATCCAAGTGGGCCTAAATGGTCATATTTTATTCCTAAGTTTGTTTTTGGTCGAATTACACTTGTCCAATAGAATTAGGACATGTGTTAGGGTAATATTAATATCATATTTACCCTTAGTTACCCTATTTACTATTAACCGCGGTAAAAAAAAGTAAAAAGTTACTATTCACCAAAAATTATTTTCATCTCATTGAACCACATTTTAGTCCTTGATATTAACCGTGTCTCTCGGATTTTCGAAATTCCATTCACAGAAGCGGTAAAATTAAGTTTTATGCAAAATTCAGTTTTTTAACCTACCACTTAGTGGTTTCACTATTCATCAAAAATTGATGTTTTTCAGAACAATGCCAAAATTTCATCCCAAGCTATATTTCATATTCCGAATTCAAAAATGAAGTCTATTTTACCAAATTCATAACATAAAAGTTGCATTAATTAATTTTATAATTAAATCCCGCTGTTAAAACAAATAGCGTGTTTTTAAGAAACAATATCTATCAAAAGATTGACACTTGTTTATGTCTAGTTTAAATGTGAAATTACATCCAATGACCAACATTGTATTAAATTGTAAAAATATATTCTAAATATACTTTAAAACCACTCAAATTAATGATTTATCACTATTAATTATTTCGATTAAAAAAGTTGTTTTTAATTATAATTTAGTAATTTTCACTATTCATCAGAATATGAAAGTTATCCGAAAAGTACCAAAATTTCACCTTAGGCTAAATTCGATACTCCGAATCCAAAAATAAAGTTCATTTTGAAAAATAAGATTTACTGTATTTCAAAAAGTGGTTATTACTATTCATAACAGCTAGTTTTAATAATATTTTTATAGCATATCTTTGTTTAGTGAAACTCGGTATTGCGTACTACACACGCTATCGAGGAAGGTTGCGATTGCGTGTAATGCAAGGCAAGTCAAGGATGCGTGTTGTGCAAGCTCCTTTTGGTGTAGCGTACAACACAAGACATTAGTAAAATAAAAAATAATATTTTTCATAAAATCTTGGGCTGTTACAAATAAGGTTCAGGTGTTTTTTTATAAGGGTTGGTAGGTTTAGATGTGAAAATAAATTCTGAGGCTTGAAAAAGGATGGATAATTCCTTTAAACAACATTGCATGATATTCAAAGTAAAGCTCACTGAAAATACATCCTTAAAAAGCTTAGTCAAATTCTTTTTTTATCGTTACCAACTTCCTTAGGCAAGTAGGGTTTATGGGAAAATAAGCATAAGGTCCCCTTGTTGTTTGTTTGCTGCTATTGTTGTTTTTTTAATTAAACAACAAAACACAAGGGCATACCTTATGAATACAATGAGTAGATATATGGAACCCATTCTTCCCCAAATAATCAAGAGTCACTCCCCCACAATTTATTTCATGGATATACACAAAAATATTCCATGTATTTCCAACTCCCTCTTTAATGCTTAAATGAATAATCATGCAATGTTTAAAAAGAAATAGGGTAGGAAGGGAAATAGGCTTGTAATGTAGCTTCCTATAAAGGTTGTTAATGGCTTCTATGGGATAAAAGAAGATTAAATTTAGGGTAGGTCTCAAGATAAAGGGGTTGAAACAATCTAATGCCTCAATCATGTTAAATCAATTCAAAAATTTCTTCATGTTTCGAAAAAAAAAACATGCAAATTCTGGTAGTGATGCATATCCTAAGAATCTCTCAAGAAAGAGGGTATTAGAAAAGAAATACGAAAAATGGTTTAGAATACTTCTCAGGAGTGGAAAATTAATAAAGGGATAATCAGGTCATGACTTGAATATAAATTTTTAGCCTAATTAATGTAATTTAATCAAGGATGAAAGGTTGCAATTGAAATTATATCAGCAATCATTTTAAAATACATAAAAACTAAAAAGCATGTAACCTTTCAAAAACTTCCTACTGATGACTCTAGCATTTATAGGACTGATTAGCCAAAATTTCTTTACATATTCAAATATAGAGTCTAATAATGATGTCTCCGAGGTTAGTTTAAGGGAATAGACTAAGGTGAAAGATATAGATGCTCCCCCACACTGAATACTGCACATGGTCCACCAAATGCAACAGCATGGTAAAGGGTGGGCAACGGGGAGAAATGGGGAACAAAATGCGGGAAAAAAGTGGAAGAAGTAAATCCAAAAATAAAGAAAATAGAAATGGAAAAATACTCCCCTCGTGAAAAGTGATGCCCAAGCCGCTCCATGTCCGTACCTATGACTGTCGAGAAAAAAGAAAACTACAAACATGCATAACATCACAGCATAGAAAATGGCAGAAAAGATATATAAAGGAAAATGTCACTATCATGGTGTCACCTCAGGGGAGGCATCATCCGGTACAGAATCGGCCGGTAGAGACGGCACAGGAGGCGTGGAATGGTGAGGCTCTGACACGGTATTAGGAAGGGTAGCTGAAGATGTAGGAGCCGAGGGTGCTAGACTCGGGATCGGAAGCTCAGCAGTAGGCCCTGGCATGACAGAAGTGGCAGCAAGTAACGCCCCGACCCCAGCTACCCAGAGTCGGTGCATTACATCGTAACATTGGAATGATCACAAAATATCCAGTCTCAAAAGACCGATTAGTTTAGTAGCCTTGGAAACACTAGATACAATCATAAATGTTACATTACATCATAAGATGAAAAACTACAATAACAAAGTCTTCATAGCCAACACTCATATCTTCTTCTAACTATCCCTACAGGTCATTCATAAAATACTTCTTCACATCCTGGAAAATATTAAAACACTGAAAGGGGTGAGCTCAGATGCTCAGTAAGGATAACAATATTGCGTAAGCTTTCATAAATAAACATAAAAATTTAGGGCAATGTATAACTAAAACAACAGCCTTTTAAACATGAACATCAACATAATATGGAAAAAGTAAAATGAGATAATGCCATGCACTTCTTCACATGGATATTCAACCGGTCGAATAATCACATGAAATATCAATAACCACTTTCATAATGAGGGAATGTATAATGCCAGACATTCTGAAACATTTTGTCAAGGCCTCGGCCAAGACGTCTAAAATGATTAAGGCCTTGGACAAAACCATAAGTCAAATTGGGAAAGGGCCTCGGCCAATTCCACGTCTAGTTGTCTCATGAGACCTACCGATGCATCGAGGAGCTATAGCGGGCTCCACCCGTCACATATTAAGTCCAATACATTCCTCATATGAATAGGTTTAAACATATCATAAACCATAACATAATCGTATCACATAAAACATGCATAAAGGAAACATAACATTTCCACATTTCAATCACAAGATATCAATACAACACATTGATATAATAAAAATTCTTTCAAACCCATTTTCAATTCCAAAATAAAAGAATGTTAAAACTTTGTATTTATTTTTCATTAAAAAAAAATGATGGCTTGTAGAGGAAGCCGCAACTCAAATAATGGTCACGGCGGCGAAGAAGTCGTTGTCGCCGCATAAGTACGGAAAGAAAAACATTCCCTTTTGTCTTTTAGCAAAACGCTTCATATAAAAATATTCCTTTTGAATAAACGTAAAAGTCAAAGGGGTTTATACACCGTATAAAAGAAAGTTGTGTATAAAACCAAATATGCCTCAATGAAAGGGGATTGAGACGAAGTCCTTAAAAAGATAATTTTTTAAATAAAGTACATCTATAATGTGTATTCACTATAAGTACACATAAATAATGTAAAAATACAAGATAGGACATAATAATATCATGACATAATTTAAATATAGGAGATTAACTCAAAGAATAGAAATTCGGTTAAGAAGTTCCCTTACCTCGTGTCTGACTTGACTCAACCGTTCTTTAACCTCCTGAATAATAAACTAGAGTTAATATATACCTTATTAAGAACCATTTTCAATTTCATTATCCTTTTTATATCACTTATAAAAATGATATGAACATTATGTAATTATTTAAGTTAATAACGGTCGTTTTGTCGATCTTTGGTACTTGAGTCAACAATAAACTTCTTATAATTACAAGTTGTTTATGTGGTAGAATATCCATTATCTCCAGAATTATATTCATGATTTAGATGTCATATATGTCATATATATCCATTATATACATTCATTTATAATATTATGTAACATTTAGAGGTAAGAAATGAAATGCACCATTCATGGAGACGGTAAGCCGTACGTACGCATGAACGCTACATTCATTTCTATTTCGTATTTAATGGAATGAAATCATAATGATATAAATTTATAATCTAATTCCAGTATAATATAGTGAATTATACCATTTACTCCATCCTTTATACATCCCACATATGGCATTAACGATTCAAATCACTTTGAGGGGGCGGTAGTCCGCACTTCCTAAAATGAAATTATCGCGTTTACCCATAATGGAAATCATAAAGTATGCCATAAATGGGAAATACAGAAGCATAAGTAAAACATAACCATATTATATATCATATATAAATATATTTACATCTTAATGGCCACCTTTGAAGGTGTTATATGAGTGTTGAACAATCATCATTTCGTGAGGCAGAAATTCGCCATCCACAGAAACCGTATGTTCTTTAACCATTAGATGTAGGTGTGTATAAGTGTAGCTCGAATCCTTCTTATAACAATATACTAGTATATTTAGGATACTGGTGTTGTTACAAAATAAATTAATAAAAAGAGTTTAGGGGGTTGGAGAAGAAAAATAAAACAAAACAACATTAGAGAAGACATTACCTTAAAATCGGGTAACTCTTTTTGATTTGAGCCAAAGGCTTCCTTGGGAAGAGTTCTGCCCAAATTGAGGCTTCTAGGAGTAAGAGGGGAAAGTTGGGAGAGTATTTGGTCAGATTTTGGCCGATCCAAATGGCTTAAAAGTGTTAATGAGGTGGTGGAGGTGGGGGCCTTTTATAAGTGGAGAGGAGGGGCACTCTTGGAAAGTAAGGAAATTTGACATTATTATACAATGCTTTTCGGATTCTAAAGGTACCACACTTATATAATTCGTGTATAAGGTGATAAGGGTTCGCAATCTACCCATAAAATAGTCTTTTGACAAGTGCATGCCTTGGATTGTACATTATCTTTTCATTTTATTAAAATCGTTAAATAATGAGGTCATCGCTGCATCATGATGATGTCATAAATAATTTAATTTATTTAATGTCTAAAAATTATAAAAAAATAATATGATGTAGGAAATATTTTTATATTTCCAATGACTATTAATAGTCAAAAATATGACTTGTATTACCCCATGTAAAAATTGTTTTATTAAAACATTTCATGTTTGTGTCATTTTTTACTTTAACATTAAATAAAAGGTATTTATGTCATTTTCCAACTAAAGTGGCTTCATGGGGTCCCCAAGTTGACCCATGGATTTTCTAGGTCGGCCATGGCACATCCAATGAGGGTAGGACATGTGTCAAGATCATCTCATATTATTAAAATATTATTTTTACCTTAAACTACAGTAATTACCTCTAATCGCGATTAAGAACATAAAAGTTACTATTCACCAAATATTATTTTAATCTCATTGAACAACATTATAATTCTTAATGACAACCATGTATGTCGGATTTTTGAAAATTAAATCACAGAGGTGGTAATATTTCATTTAAACGAAAAATCAGTTATTTAACTACCACTTAGTGGTTTCACTATTCATCAAAAATTGATGTTTTTCAGAACAATGCCAAAATTTCACCCTAAGCTCTAATTGATATTTTGATTTCAAAAATGATGTCTATTTTACAAAATTCCAAAAATATAAGTTGCATTAATTTATTTTATAATTAATTCCCGTTGTCACAACAAATATTGTGTTTTTAAGAAACAATTTATATCAAAAGATTGGCAATTGTTTATGTCCAATTTCAATGTTAAATTAATTATAATGACCACAATTGGATAAAATGGTAAAAATATATTATAATTATACTTTAAAACCACTAAATAGTATAATTTATCACTATAAATTATTTTGATTAAAAAAGTTGTTTTTAAGTATTTTTCACTATTCATAAAAAATTAGAAGTTCTCAGAAAAATACCAAAAATTCAAAATAGGCTAATTTAGATATTCCGAATCCAAAAATGAAGTCAATTTTGAAGTATAAAATTTCTATAATTTTAAAAAGTGGTTATTACTATTCATAACGGCTACTATGATTAGTCGCGGTGTTTTAGAACTCGAAGTTGCGTACAATGCAAGCTATTGCATTATTGAATGAGAAGCGTATTGTGGAAGCTCGGGGTGTTACATTCTCCCCTCCTTCAATAAATTGCGTCCTCATAATTTGAAATTTTTCTTGGAAAATAAAAGGTTGAAAATAGAAAATACCTTTGTGGAAAACCCACACTGGAAATAAGATTAATAAAATTTAGCCTTAATAAGATGGAAAGGGAAATGAAAAAGTCACCACCCAATTATGATCTCGATTAGGAGAACATTGGTGGCAATTAGAGACATTTAATTGGAGGAAAAACGTAAATATTTGTAGGGAGTGATTGAGGTCATCAATCACAATCTACTGTCAAATTGAGGGCCTCAAAGCCTTCAATATATGTTGATTTAAAATATCATCAGTTCAACAAGAAATAAGGTATTAGGATAACACATTTTTTTGTTTTAATATCCCTTTACTAAAGTTTAAGAATTAATTTATTCGTTGAATAAGAGATAGTTATATATATTTATGCTTAACAATTAGAGTTTCAACCTTCAACTCATCTTTCACTCAAAAAGATAATAGAACTCAAAAATATTATACTTATCCTAATTGTATAAGGTTACAAATGTTAACACATACCAATTAGATTAGTAAAATTATTTTGTAATAACCAGGGACATCCTGTAGGCTAATGGTAGGAAATAAAGGTCTGTCACACTATGATTGTGGGTTCGATTCCTGCAGCTTTGTCTGACACGACGGGTTATGCCCCACCCTGCAGGTTGTCCTTTTCCTAAAAATATAGTACTATACTATTCCAAAAATAATCTTCATAAATGTTTTAACCTTAAACAATACTATCCAAAGTTCAACTTAATCCATTCTAACCTTCATAGTTATCTAAAATACCTCTGTCCAGACTTTCTCTAAAAGGTCTCTAAATTCAAAAATCAATTGTAACATCAGATTCCCCAAAAAAATTAAAGTTTCTCTTTTGTCACTTACTAAAAATATGATTACCTTCATCATATTAAAACATTACTGAAATCAACAAGTACTGCAGTACAATCCTTATATATCAAATTATTCTAATTACCAGAATATAATCAATGAGTCCAAAAGCACCATTACATTAATTATTCCACTTCAACTGTAGTCACTGCATAAGATTGGCCTTGATCCCTTGGCCTTTTCTGAGGTAAGTTTCCCTGACGCTTAGGACATTCATTTTCATAATGACCCATTTCTCTACAATTGTAGCATTCAACTTTGATAGCCTATTTCTGTCCCTTGCAATCACGATCCTTGTGACCATTTTCTCCACATTTATAACAAACTCCCATTTCTTTTAGGCAAGTACCAGGGTGATTCTTCCCAAAATTATCACATAATGGAAAATCCTTCTTCCCCCTTTTCCCTTTATCTGTCTCTTGTTCAACCGTTCTCTTCTTCTCTTGCTTTACTTTGTTGTCATAAGACATAGAGAATTCCTTTTCTGTCTTGATAGCACATGAGACAATATCATTGTATGTTGAGAAGGATTTTGATACTAAATCTCGACAGAGAAATGGTTTTAACCCATCAAAGAAATGATCAATCTTACCTCTTGGGTTACGTATATAATCTGCAGAATACCTCTCTAACCTTGTAATGTTGGCCTCATACTTTGCGACATTCTCCTCCTCCTATTGATTCAGACTCAGAAATTGCCTTTCCATATATGCTCTATGGTCATGAGGAAAGTATTTTTCTAAGAAAAGTTCTTTGAACTCCCTCCGTTCCATATTCGATATGTCATCATCTTCCTTTGTGTTTTGGTTCAATGACCACCATTGATCAGCATCTCTAGTGAGGTGGTAAACTACCACGATATCCTTTTCCCTTTCACTACTCCCCAAGGCGTGGAATATTTTCTATAAGGAGTTTATCCATTTCTTAGCTACTAATGGATTTGTACCCCCATTAAATGTTGGTCGTTTTTGCCTCATGAAGCGGTCTAACATTGATACTCCACGTTACGGATCAGGGTGCTCCATACGAGTAAGGTTATTATTCATAACCTGAGTGAGTTTTCCCAGTATGGTAATAAGTTGATCAGCACCAGTTGTATCTCCAGCTCCACAATAATTATCTTGAGCAGGAGGGAAATCCATGTACGAAGTGCGTGCATTGATATGGTTTCCATTCCTTCCATTATGCGCCATTTCTAAACAATGACATAAACTAGATTAGTTTATGAATCAAAATACATAATTCCATTGTTGTAAAATACTTAACATGAATTGAACTATTTATGGATATAATCCCTAAAAAAAATTTCGTTGAGGAAGTATATACTCATAACCCTTCATAGTGGTTTGTAAAGAAAATTAGAATTATCCTAAGCATATCCCCCAGGAGTGTTGTAACCAAGAGTGCAGCAAGGCCCGTTGTCGTGCACCAGTTCCCGTTCGAGTCTTGCTCAAAGCGGTGTTTTTGGGTTTTACCCCTAGGTACATCTGTGCCAAAGCCGCCTCCACCTGCTCGTATCCAGACAGGGATGTATTGCTCGGAAAACTCACAAAATCTTTACAACAACAAAATTCTATGAAGTTCTTCTATACTAATCTGCAATGTCTATCTTTGGGCTATGTGCTCTAATCAGAGTTTATCTAAATCTAGCTTCCAAGGTTAGTACTAAACTGCCTCTGATACCAACTGTAATGCCCCGAACCCAGCTACCCAGAGTCGGTGCATTAATTCGTAACATTGGCATGATCACAAAAGATCATGTCTCGAAAGACCGATTAGTTTAGTAGCCTTGGAAACACTAGATACAATCATAAATGTTACATTACATCATAAGATGAAAAACTACAATAAAAAAGTCTTCATAGTCCACACTCATATCCTCTTCTAACTATCCCTGCTGGTCATTCATAAAATACTTCTTCACATCCTGGAAAATATTAAAACATTGAAAGGGGTGAGATCAGATGCTCAGTAAGGATAAAAATATTGTGGAAGCTTTCATAAATAAACATAAAAATTTAAGGCAATGTATAACTAAAACAAAAGCCTTTTAAACTTGAACATGAACATAATATGGAAAAAGTAAAATGAGATAATGCCATTCACTTCTTTACATGGATATTCTACTGGTCGAATAATCACATGCAATATCAATAACCACTTTCATAATGAGGGAATGTATAATGCCAGACATTCTGAAACATTTTTTCAAGGCCTCGGCCAAGACATCTAAAATGATTAAGGCCTCGGCCAAAACCATAAGTCAAATTGGGAAAGGGCCTCGGCAAATCCCACGTCTAGTTGTCTCATGAGACCTACCGATGCATCGAGGAGCTATAGCGGGCTCCACCCGTCACTTATTAAGTCCAATACATTCCTCATATGAATAGGTTTAAACATATCATAAACCATAACATAATTGTATCACATAAAACATGCATAAAGGAAACATAACATTTCAACATTTCAATCACAAGATATCAATGCAACACATTGATATAATAAAAACGCATTCAAAACCATTTTCAATACCAAAATAAAAGAAAGTTAAAACTTTGTATTTATTTTTCATTAAAAAAAATGATGGCTTGTAGAGGAAGCCGAAACTCAAATAATGGTCACGGTGGTGGAGAAGTCGTTATCGCTGCATAAGTGCGGAAAGAAAAACATTCCCTTTTGTCGTTTAGCAAAACTCTTCGTATAAAAAGATTCCTTTTGAATAAACGTAAAATTCAAAGGGGTTTATACACCGTATAAAAGAAAGTTGTGTATAAAACCAAATATGCCTCAACGAAAGGGGATTGAGACAAAGTCCTTAAAAAGATCATTTTTTAAATAAAGTACATCTATAATGTGTATTCACTATAATTACACATAAATAATGTAAAAATACAAGATAGGACTTAATAATATCATGACATAATTTGAATGTAGGAGATAAACCCAATGAATAGAAATTGGGTTAAGAAGTTCCCTTACCTCGTGTCTGACTTGACTCAACCGTTCTTTAACCTCCTCAATAATAAACTAGAGTTAATATATACCTTATTAAGAACCATTTTCAATTTCATTATCCTTTTTATATCACTTATTACAATGATATGAACATTATGTAATTATTTAAGTTAATAACGGTCGTTTTGTCAATCTTTGGTACTTGAGTCAACAATAAACTTCTTATAATTACATGTTGTTTATGTGGTAGAATATCCATTATCTCCAGAATTATATTCATGATTTAGATGTCATATATATCATATATATCCAGTATATACATTCATTTATAATATTACGTAACATTTAGAGGTAAGAAATGAAATGCACCGTTCAAGGAGACGGTAAGCCGTACGTACGCATGAACGCTACTTTCATTTCTATTTCATATTTAATGGAATGAAATCATAATGATATAAATTTATAATATAATTCCAGTATAATATATTGTATAATACCATTTACTCCATCCTTTATACATCCCACATATGGCATTAACGATTCAAATCACTTTGAGGGGGCGGTAGTCCGCACTTCCTAAAATGAAATTATCGCGTTTACCCATAATGGAAATCATAAAGTATGCCATAAATGAGAAATACAGAAGCATAAGTAAAACATAAACATATTATATGTCATATATAAATATAGTGACATCTTAATGGCCACCTTTGAAGGTGTTATATGAGTGTTGAAGAATCATCGTTTCGTGAGGCAGAAATTCGCCATCCACAGAAACCATATGTTCTTTAACCATTAGATGTAGGTGTGTGTAAGTGTATCTTCAATACTTATTATAAGAACATCCTAGTATATTGAGGATACTGGTTTTGTTACAAAAGAAATGAATAAAAAGAGTTTAGGGGGTTGGAGAAGAAAAATAAAACAAAACAACAATAGAGAAGACATTACCTTAAAATCGGGTAACTCTTTTTGATTTGAGCCAAAGGCTTCCTTGGGAAGAGTTCTTCCAAATGTGAGGCTTCTAGGAGTAATAGGGGGAAGTTTGGAGAGTATTTGGGCAGATTTTGGCCGAGCAAAATGGCGTGAAAGTGTGAATGAGGTGGTAGAGGTGGGGGCCTTTTATAAGTGGAGAGGAGGGGCACTCTTGGAAAGTAAGGAAATTTTACATTATTTTACAATGATTTTCGGATTCTAAAGGTCCCACACTTATATAATTCATGGATAAGGTGATAAGGGTTCGAAATCTACCCATATAATAGTCTTTTGACAAGTGTAAGCCTTGGATTGTACATTATCTTTTCATTTTATTAAAATCGTTAAATAATGAGGTCATCGATGCATCATGATGATGTCATAAATAATTTAATTTATTTAATGTCTAAAAATTTAAAGAAATACTATGATGTAGGAAATCTTTTTATATTTCCAATGACTATTTATAGTCATAAATATGACTTGTATAACCCCATGTAAAATTTTCTTTAGTAAAACATTTCATGTTTGTGTCATTTTTTACTTTAACATTAAATAAAAGGTATTTATGTCATTTTCCAACTAAAGTGGATCCATGGGGTCCACAAGTTGACCCATGGATTGTCTTGGTCGGCCATGGCACATCCAATGAGGGTAGGACATGTTTCAAGCTCATCTCATATTATTAAAACATTATTTTTACCTTAAACTACACTAATTACCTCTAATCGCGATTAAGAACATAAAAGTTACTATTCACCAAAAATTATTTTAATCTCATTGAACCACATTTTACTTCATAATGACAACCATGTATGTCAGATTTTTGAAAATCAAATTACAGAGGTGGTAATATTTCATTTAAACGAAAAATCAGTTATTTAACTACCACTTAGTGGTTTCACTATTCATCAAAAATTGAAGTTTTTCATAACAATGCCAAAATTTCACCCTAAGCTATAATTGATATTCCGATTTCAAAAATGATTTCTATTTTAAAAATTTCCAAAAATATAAGTTGCATTAATTTATTTTATAATTAATTCCCGCTGTCACAACAAATAGCGTGTTTTTAAGAAACAATTTATATCAAAAGATTGACAATTGTTTATGTCCAATTTCTATGTTAAATTAATTCTAATGACCACCATTGGATAAAAAGGTAAAAATATATTATAATTATACTTTAAAACCACTAAATAGTATAATTTATCACTATAAATTATTTTGATTAAAAAAGTTGTTTTTAAGTATTTTTCACTATTCATAAAAAATTAGAAGTTCTCAGAAAAAGACCAAAAATTCAAAATAAGATAATTTTGATATCCGAATACAAAAATGAAGTCCATTTTGAAGTATAATATTTCTGTAATTTTAAAAAGTGGTTATTACTATTCATAACGGCTACTATGATTAGTCACGGTGTTTTAGAACTCGAAGTTGTGTACAATGCAAGCTATTGCATTGTTGAATGAGAAGCGTATTGTGGAAGCTCGGGGTGTTACACAGCATCAGAGCTCACCGTAGTTATCAGAATGGAATCGGTGGCCGGCACAAGAGACGGTGGTGGTGCAGCATCAGAAGGGCCAGGAACAGAGGTAGAGGCCGGTGGCTGAGGCAGTGGAACACCAAGATGCTGAGCAATATGCACCAACAGATGCTCCATCCAGTCCTGGCGGCCATCCAGACAAATCAAATGTCGTGAAATGTTGTCCTGGCAGCTAATGATACGGGCTAACTTCTGCTCCATCGTGGCTAGGCAGATGTTAAGGGTCGGATCGACCGAGGTTGCAGGGGTAGGTGGGATGGGGGACGAGACAGAAGAAGGAATGTCAGAAGAAGTGGGGTCAGTAGGATATGGGTGAGGTGGAGAAGCTGGAGGGGGTGGGGAAGGAGGAGTGGGGTCAGCAGCTGGGGCAGGGCTAGCAGGTGGCGGGCCTCGAGCCTGAGAAAGGATGTAGGCACCCCATGCTTCCGAACCAATCCCATGCCAATGAGCATGAGGAAGTCCATCCACTGGGGTGAACCTATCAAGTCATGAGGTAATGAGGGCTCAAATACCCCCAAGTGGTGGGCAAGACGGTTCGTGTAAAACCCACCGTTCAGGTTGCCCTGAAGGCCGGTAAACATGGAGTGGAAATAGGAGGAGGCAATATAGGGGTGGTCCGGGTAGGCGTGCCAGATGACACAGGTAAGAAGCTCCATGTCACGGCCAGTCACGACCCCCATATCCTCATGGCGGGGAAAAAGGATGGAGCTGAAGCACCGGTGGTCAGGCCCAGTGATCGCCCGCCACATGGTAATAAGGTCAGAGTGCTCGGGTCGGGTCAGGTCAGAAATAGGGGGTGGTGTGATAGGATGGGGTAAAAGCTGCACCCTCGGCCAAACTCTGTCATCGTTAGAGAAAAATGTCAGCCACATAGCGGGAATAGAACTATTGGCACCGCATCGCCAGGTGTCTCCCGGTACTCTGCTCCATCGAACTCAAAGGAGGCCACAAACTCCAAAAATAAATCTCGGAACACAGGATTGCTGACCTGGAAAACCTCGAGGAGTGTCATGTGCCTGAGAAGTACCTCCAACTCCTCCCAAATACCGAGCCGCTGCGGAATGCTTCTATCAAGGTACCGACCGCTCAATGGTATCGGTCGACAAGACAAGTGTCGGATCCTGTCGTATGCAAGGTCAGTGACCGGGAATACCATGCATGGATAGGGAGCACCTGTAGGTCCTGGCCCAGGTGCCGGTGCAACAACAACATCTGGCTCTGGAGGTGAATCCTCCTCTGAAGAAGGTGGCTCGGTGGAAGGTGTACTCGAAGAGGGAACAGCTGCTGAGGATGATGGTACAACAAAAGTGGCATCTGGTGCAACAGAAGGAGGCCCCACCTCATTTGAGGGAGTGAGTGGTGGCAGAATGGCCAACGGAGGGAGCTCAAAGACTAGAGCATCGGGGTCCGGCTGCGTAGCTGGTCGGAGTCGGATCCGATGAGAGCTGGGCCTCTCGCCCTCGGTGGCGGGGGCTGGCCACTTCCAGCGGGAAGGATCATGATATGCCATATCCTAAAATAGAAAGAAAAATAAAACAAAACAAAAAAAAAAGAAAAACAAAGAAAATGTGAGAAAACTGGAAAATAAAAGTACACGACATGTACTCCAGAGTTCACGGTGTGTAGTCAGAAATGGAGAGTATCCTATGTTCACTGGAAAGACATGCCGAGGGTGGAAATAGACCATGTAATAGGACACAGCATGTACCGAACATACACGCCGTGTTCACATCAAAGTGCAGGTGGTCGTGAAATAAAAAGGACACGACCATGTTGCTATCAGTTCTTAGAAAACAATGAATGATGTGTATGTACAGGCCACGGCGTGTATTGGACATGAAGAACGTGGTCGTTCAGAGGGGGAGACATGGGCCGACTACAGTTATAAAGGACACAATGTGTACCCAACAGACACGCCGTGTTCTAGAACATGGGGTGACAGGTCGTGTTATGAGCCACATATGAAGGGGCCAAAGGAAATGGTCTACACGGTGTGTACCGAACATATACGCCGTGTACATTCAAATTCCGAAATAGTTTGTGTGTGGTCGTGTACTGATGTACACGGCGTGTGTTCTTCATATCGTGGTCATGTACAGGCATAATCCGAAAGGTCGGCCGATCCGATTAACACCCTAAATGATTCTAAAAACTTTAAATAGAGGGTGCAGAACGGGGTACCTGGACCGAGGATCACAATGTGATATGAATCAGAATGTGAAACACCCCAAATTAACGGATTTGGCAAGGGGGGGGGGGGGTTCGGGTGGCGTTCGGGAGAAGAAATGGGAAGAGGGGAGGAAATTGGGACGGCCGTGCGATACGACCTCATGCCGGGTACCCCACTGCTTATATATCCGTGGTACACGGCGTGTAGTTTTGGTACACGCTGTGTATCCCAATTTTTTTGGGGTTTTTTTTGTTTTGTTTTGTGGCTTAGATAAATAAACATAATTATTATAGTAAACTATATAATAAGTATTATTAATAATTTAAAATAGATATATCTACAAATTCTATTATACATAAAACTATACACGACGTATATCGGGAAATACATGCTGTGTATTTTAAAATAAGAAAATGAGTTGTACAACCTTTGGTCCGGTGCTTGGGGCGGGATTCGAACCGGTGATCGACCGATTCGAACGAACGCCCTCACCCACTAGAGAAAAGGTTGTTCTGCTGTTCATATTTATTATATATATATATTTATTCTATACGGCCTATACACATGGAAAGAAAGAAAATCACAGCATGTGGTTGTTATTTAGGAAAAGATGGGGGTGATGCTGGGAGAGTATCGCGATTCGAAACTGGGTCTTGTGATCCTGGTGCTGAGACTTTGCCAAACCGCCATCTTCACTGCATGTAATTTCTTATTTTTAAAGAGGTTTTGATTTATATTTGAAAAATACTGCTACACACAGTGTATATCAGACTACACGTCGTGTAGTCTTATTAAAAGAACAAATGGTGGAAATGGGACGGTTGTCTGGATTCGAACCCGGGCATTTTGAAACCGGATTACGATTCTAGACAACCGGCCCATCCCCACCATGGGTTTTATTAAACACATGTATATATATATATATATTGAAAATACCACACACATCGTGTAATTAAAAGGAGGAACCTCATGCCGAAGGTAGGTCAGGAGGATTCGAACCAAGAACGGCACGAATAAACTCTAATGACTTTTCCATCGGCACCGGAATCATCTATGGTTATTTATTTGTTATTCTATAGATTTATACTATTATGTTTACAAATTAAAAAGAAAGTACACGCCGTGTATATAAGTGGGACACGGCGTGTAACCTCTGGGTTTCCTCCCAGGAAGCGCCTTTGTTTTAGGTCGTTGGCTCGGCCTACTTACCTTGCATACCTGAGGACTATAGTGGACAACGTTCCCACCATGTTATCTATAGGATGGTAAGCTTTCAAGCGCTTCCCATTTACCGAGAATGGTTGACCATCTTCTCCAGAAATTTCTACCCCTTCGTGTTGGAATACGCGGATAACATGGAATGGTCCCGACCAGCGTGACTTTAACTTCCCTGGAAATAATCGAAGATGAGAATTAAAGAGAAGTACCTGATCACCGGGTTGGAATGATTTTTGTGATATCATCCGGTCGTGAATGGCTCTTGTCTTATCCTTGTACAACTTGGTGTTCTTGTATGCCTCAAACTGGATCTCATCTAGTTCCGACAGTTGGAACTTCTGTTTCTCATCAGCTGCTTTTAGATCAAAATTCAGGACTTTGACGGCCTAGTAGGCTTTGTGTTCCAATTCTACTGACAAATGGCAGGGCTTTCCATATACAAGGAGGAACGGGGACATTCCCAGTGGTGTTTTGAATGTAGTCCGATATGCCCACAAGGCATCATCTAACTTCTTGGACCAGTCCTTCCGTGAAGTGTTCACTGTTTTCTCCAAGATCTATTTGAGGTCACGATTGGAGAGCTCTACCTGTCCACTAGACTGGGGATGATATGGTGTCCCCATCTGATGTTTTACTCCATACTTCGACAATATTCCTCTCATCATTGTGTTGTCGAAGTGGGTCCCTCTATCGCTGATCTGTACTCGTGGAACTCCAAACCTACTGAAAATATTTTTCTTCAATAAATTTATGAATACCTTGTATGTTTCATGAGCTTTAGCAGTAGCTTCCACCCATTTGGAGACGTAGTCGACGCAGACCAGGATGTAAGTGTTCCCAAAAGATGAGGGAAAAGGGCCCATGAAATCTATGCCCCATACATCGAAAATCTCGACCTCCAGAATGGGGTGCTAAGGAATCTCAGCTCTATGTCCCATAATAACTATCCTCTGGCACTGATCACAACAGGAAACAAAGGCCTAGGCATCTCTATGCATGGTGGGCCAGAAAAATCCAGACTGCATGATCTTAGATATGGTACGGTCTGGCCCATGATGTCCTCCTACTAGTGAGGCGTCACAGAACTCCAAGACACCGTGATCTTCATTCTCTGGGATGCAACGGCGGATCACTATACTTGCACAGGACCGAAATAGCAGAGGATCCTCCCAGAAGAACCTTTTCACATCAGTGAAAATTCTTTTCCATTGCTGGAAGGAGATGTCGGGGTGAACAACACCTGTAACAAGAAAATTAGTGATATCAGCATACCATGGTCGAGGTGTTTCACTGATCGAAAAGAGGTGCTCATCAATAAAATCCTCCCTGATCTCCCGATCTTCTTCCTTCTCGATGTGAGGAAGCTCGAGGTAGGAGAGATGGTATGCAATGAAGTTCTCACTCCCTTTCTTATCCAGGATCTCAAGATCAAATTCATGTAGGAGGAGTACCCATCGGATCAATCGGAGCTTCACGTATTTCTTGTTGAGTAGGTACTTTAGTGCTGCATGGTCAGTATAAACAATAAATTTAGACAACACCAAGTAAGAACGAAACCTGTAAAATGCAAAAACAAATGCGAGCATCTCCATTTATGTGGTGGTGTAGTTAATCTGTGCCTCGTTGAGCATCCTACTAGCATAATAGATAGGTCGGAAAATCCGGTCAAGTCCCTGGCCCAAGAGTGTTCCCACTGTGTAGTCACTCACATCGCACATCACCTCAAATTGTTCCTCCCAGTTGGGAGAAATCATAACTGGAGCTTCCACAAGGCGCTGCCTTAGTTTCTCAAAAGATCTGGCACAATGGTCATCGAACTCATATATGGAATCCTTGGATAGAAGATTGGTGAGGGGTTGGGCTATTTTGGAGAAGTCGCGGACAAACCGCCTGTAAAATCCTGCATGCCCCAGGAAGCTGCGGATGGCGCAGACGGAAGTCGGTATTGGTAGTCGTGAAATGACTTCAATCTTCGTCGGGTCCACCTCTATCCCCTTCGCTTAAATTATGTGGCCAAGGACTATGCCACTTTTCACCATGAAATGACACTTTTCCCAGTTCAAGACTAGGTTAGTGTGCTGACATCTTTCCAAAACAAGCTCTAGGTGTCGTAAACAAATGGTAAATGATTTTCCATAAACGGAAAAATCATCCATGAATACCTTGAGGATTCATTCCACCATGTCGTGGAAGATGGACAACATACAGCGCTGGAAGGTGGCAGGGGCATTACACATGCCGAAATACATCCTTCGATAAGCACATGTTCCGTAGGGGCAAGTGAATGTGCACATTTCCTGATCCTCTGGAGAAATGGAGATTTGGTTGTAACCCGAAAAACCGTCGAGGAAGCAGTAGAAGTTGTGCCCTACTAGCCTCTCTAGAATTTGATCCCTGAATGGCAAGGGGAAGTGATCCTTTCTTATTGCATCGTTTATCTTCTGGTAATCCACACAGACTCACCAGCACGTGGTAGTGCGTGTAGGGATGAGCTCGTTCTTTTCATTTGAAATCACAGTGATACCCCCATTTTTTGGTACCACTTGGAGGGGACTCACCCACAGACTATCCGAGATGTGATAGATGATTCCTACATCCAATAATTTGATCACCTACTTCTTTAAGACTTATTTCATGGGAGGATTCAAGTGTCGTTGTTGTTGCCGAGATTGCTTGGCACCCTCTTCAAGGAGCACCTTGTGAGTGAAAATGGTAGGGCTGATGCCCTTCAGATCAGTGACTATCCACCCAATATCATGCTTATACTATTTGAGAACCTAAAGAAGTGCATCTTCCTGCTCCTGTGATAGTTCTGCATTAAGTATAATAGGCAATATTTGATTGGGTCCTAAATACCCATACTTGAGAGAAGATGGAAGAGGCTTCAGTTCGAGTTCAGGTGCCTTTAAAATCGAAGGCACAATTGGCTGCACCTTGTCCCATTCCAATCTATCAGGAACAACTATAGGCTGCCAATAGTGTCCACCCTGGCGTTCTATGAATTGCATGTCTTCTGGCGCTTCTTCTAATATAATATCTGGATCATTTAAATTATTTGAAATAAAAGAACATACAAGTTCATCCCCTTTTTTGCTAAAATGAATAACCATGGTGGACACTGCATAACAGTCCTCATCCTCTGACAAGGAAGCATGTTTAACAGCTTTGAGGACATTATAGGAAACTCTTTCATCACCTACCCGAAAAATAAGCTCCCCTTGGTTCACATCGATCAGTACTTGCCCAGTTGCCAAGAAAGGTCTTCCAAGTATAAGAGGTGCTTCCTGGTCATTCCCCATGTAGAGGATGATGAAATCAGCAGGGAGAATTAGCCTACCCACCTTGACCAATTTGTCCTCTAGTAGTCCCTGCGGGTGATTGATGGATCGATCAGCAAGTTGAAGGGCGATGCGGGTAGGCTTGAGCTCATGGAGTCCCAGCTTCTTGAAAACTCTGAGGGGCATGAGGTTCACGCTGGCCCCTAAGTCGCAGAGGGCCTTTCCAAACTCTTAGGATCCAATGGTACAAGGAATGGTGAAACTACCTGGATCTGGGATTTTGGGAGGAATGGAACGTTGAACCACCGCGGGGCACTCCTCCGTTAGTGCAATAATTCCCAAATCCTTCATCTTCCTCTTATTCAAGAGGATTTAATTCATGAATTTGGCGTATGTAGGCATTTGTGTCAAGGCCTCCGCAAATTGTATGTTGAAATGTAGCTTCTTGAAAACAACCATTAATTTGCTGAATTGATGGTCCAGCTTCCTCTACTTCAATCTTTCCGAAAAGGGTAAGGCAGGCTTGAATGGTTGGATTACTTCCTTTTCATTATTTTGTATACCCTCCTTCTGAGGGATTTTGGATGAGGATGGGTTGTTATTGGTACCTTTTTCATCAACAGTGGGTGTGGATGCACCTTGCTATGCTGATTGGTTCTGGTGGAGCTCTTTTCCACTCCGGAGCATGATAGCATTGGCCTCCTCCCTTGGGTTCTTTTTGGTGTTCCCCGGTAATGTAACGGGGTGCCTCCGTGAGAGTTGATTTGCTAGCTGGCCAATCTGATTCTCCAAGCCCCGAATCAAAGCATCCTAATTCTGGAACCAATACTCAATATTAGATATGAATTTATTCATCACATCCTCTAACCTTGAGGTGTTCTCTTGCTGAAGTGGTTGTTGAGACGGTGGAGGTGGTGGATGACGTGGATGCTGTGGACGAGGGTTTTTATGCCCTTGTTGCTGATAAGGACCCTACTGAGGTTATTGCGGCCTTTGGAATTGGTTCTGATATGGAGTCTGGTTGTAGTTGGGCAGTCCCTGGGGCGGAGGATTCTACTGTTGTTGGCCCTAGCTTGTGGTCTGTTGATCTCGCCATGCTGGGTTCTAGTACTAATGGTACTGGTTGGTCCCTCGACTTTGGGCAACATAACTCACCTCACTCGTCGAGGGGCCTCCAGCAGAACCCGGGCATTCCCCCATGATGTGGTTATCATCGCAGTCTCCACATGCTGGATGGTTTGCCACATGAACTTGAGATGGCCCATTGAGGTTCAATGCTTCGATTTTCTTGGACACAACGTCCAACTGAGTAGCTAACATAGTGGTAGCGTCAATGTTGTGAATACCTCGCTTTTGAGTCTCCCGCTCGGAGTGCCACTGGAAGCTATTGGCTGACATGTCTTCTAGTAGTTTGAGTAGTTCTTTGGGGGACTTCTGCATCACAGTACCTCCAGCAGCAACGTCCACCACGGACTTGGTATTCGTGGTAAGTCCTCCATAGAAGGTTTGGACTTGCATCTAGAGTGGGAGTCTATGATGGGGGAATTTTCGTAACATCTCCTTGAAGCGTTCCTAGGACTCGTACAACGACTCGGAGTCATGAAGCTGGAAGTTGTGAAACTCATTCCAAAGTGTCACCGTCTTGGATGGTGGGAAGTACTTGGACAGAAACGCCTGGGCTAGCTCCTCCCAGGTGAGTATAGATCGTTGTGGAAACCCCTTGATCCAGTCCTTCTCCTTATCCCGTAGGGAAAAGGGGAATAAGCGAAGACGGATGGCGTCCTCGGACACGCCATGGTACTGAAAGGTATCGAAGATCTCCATAAAGTTGGAGAGATGGGCGTTCGGGTCCTCATGGCCATGTCTCCAAATTGGACTGTGTTCTGGATCAACTGCATGATAGTAGGCTTGATCTTGAAGTGATGGGCCTGGACTGGAGGATGAACGATGCCCGTATCAGCTCTGTAAATTGATGGAATTCTGTACTCTATAAGGGTACATCTTGGAGGTTGTTGTTGATGGGGTGGAGCTTGCATAAACTGCTCCTGAGGCGCAAAGTATGGCCGTGGGAAGAGTTTCTACGACGTCCATTGGTAATCCCTTGGGAGGAATTCCATGAAGGCTTCAGGAGGTTGCTCCGGCAGACCAGTAGCGGGAGGCTGCTGATCCGGGTACTGATGCTCAGTCACAGCATCAACGACTGGTGCTCCTTCTTCCTTGTTCGCGATGGGTTGTGGTTGATGGTTGTGAGTTTCTGTCCATGTACGCCGACGATGAAGCAAGGTCTGTTCGATTTCCGGGTCAAGCGGAACTAATTCCAAAGACTCGACACTTCTGGATCGTGTAAAGCATCGAAACATACACTTTATGCTCTACACAACACAAAAACAGAAACCAGGCGTAAAAGGGAAAAATAAAAAAATAGAAAATTTGAAATGGGATTAGAAAAGAGATTTTTGATAATTTTTTATTTTTATTTTCACTTAAATCAATTATTAACACAATTTAAATCTTAGCACTAAAACCAAATGGTTTCCCTGGCAATGGCACTAAAATTTGGCCTCGCTTGTCGTTGATTGAAGTTATATGCGTCCCAAATTAATTACCCGTTCTTAGAACTTTAGTATAGCATAAGTTCGGGGTGGATCCACAAAGAACCATGGCGTGCATGAATTCAATTGAGTTACTACTTAATTCAGGTGAAGTATGCAAAATTTAGAAACGATTGGGTTTATTTTGGAATTTGATTGAAACTAAATTGATTTACATTGAAGAATAGATACAGTTTGAAAAAAATAAATGGGTAAATTTAAAGAGTTTTTAGAAATGGAAAGAAAAGACGTGTTGGGGCTGTAGTGAATAAGGAGTTCTTATACAGATTGTTTTAATGGTTGTATTGTTCATAATAATTCAATTATTCAGGATTTCATTTTGTTACATGATTTCCTTGGTCCGGTTCCTCTTGTTTGGAATTAGAGCAGCTGACTCCTTGGTACCGTAGTCAATGTACATAATTATTTATTACGTACAGTCCATTATTTTAATCGGTGAAAACCTTCAAATGGTCATGGATGTTTTCACTGTTACTTTTTTTTGTATCGCTGAGAATCCTTCCATTGATCCGGCTAAAAATTCACAGTTATATTAGACAGCGGTTTAAGAAGAGTAAGACGAATTACAACGATTCAAACATAGCTATATAGAATAATATTAAAATTATGATCCCATCATCCATAACCCCAACACAAGGGGTTTAGTTACAAATATAATTTAGGAGAAAAACTACACACGTGATACCTGACAGATTCATTGTGTAGGCGTTGAGGTAGAGTATCGGAAGGAGGAATGGCGGAGTGATGTGGCGGTGTTTTCACACACTTTGCCACACTATTTTTATATTTTTATTGATTTTTTATACCAAAATGATTATTTTTAGTAAATATTTGATAAGTGTTGTGTTTTTGAACCATCCGTGTAAAATAATCAGTTGTTAGCTTAAAACATGTGTTTTAATGTGCATTTCTGTCTTTTTAAATAATTCTTAAATTTACTTAGTCTTACCAATTAGAATTTTATTTATTTATTCTTTTATTTTTATAATTTTTCATTCTAGTTAGCTTAGTAATTCATTATTTTAATTAATTAATTATTTATTCTTTAAACTGTAAATAGATAACCCATTTTAGTTGTTAGTCATTTAATAAGTTAATTAGTTTTAACAACTTAATTCTATTCAACTAATTTTTCTTATTATTTAATTCACATTATTTATTCTTTAGTTAATTGGTTGATTAACTTAAGAAGGTGACTTTAGTTATTTAAGTTTGTTTTAAATTAAGTCTGTATAATTTTTAATCTAAATAAATTCATTCTTTTAAATAGAACACAATTAATTTTATTGTTTAATATTGTTTTATTTACTTAGTTTTTAATTAAATTTAATTCTTTAATCGTTTTTTAGTTTTTAATTTATTTAATTGGTTCTTTCTACTTTGAAGGTACTCACATCGACACGTCTCACCGTTTCTATCACATTGTCTCCGTTCTTGTCTCACCGTGACACTCACGGTGCCTCCGTTCCTTACCCACTGTTTCCTCCTCGTGGTCTCACTGTGACACTAACGGTGTCTCAATCATTGTCTCACCGCTTGGTCTCACCGTTCCAGCACCCTCACACTCACCATATCCCCACTCACGGTGAGACCGTGAGCAATCTTCACGGTTCCATTTCCACCGTTGCCCGCAGCCATTGTTCTTCATAGGGGCACCTCCTTCATGGACTCATCGACCCTCTTCTCCTGTTTCATCCTCCAGCAACAGCGCAGAAAATCGAATCTAGTAGCAGATTCGAACTAGAAACGAATCACAAAAAAACCAATAAAACAAATAATTAGAACAAGAATCGAGAGATAAGAATAGATCTAAATTACCCAATTTTCTCAGATCTGTTTTGATTCGGTACCTACACCCTTGCGCTTCTCGAACCAAGTGTTGTCCGTACTTCCCCCTCACAATTGCATCCCATCCTCTCCGCACAAGAAGATCTGAGCCGCACAACTTCTCCAAGCCAAGGCCAGCCCGACACCGATTCTCCCTCCATCCGAGCTGCCGGACCTTGCCGCTGCGCACATAGCTGAGACACCAATCTGCTTCAATCCTCTACCTCCTCTTTGTCCTAACCCGCGCCAAGATTCTCGCCGCTCACATCACTCCACTCCGACCTTGCCGTCGTCCTCGGCCGGACCTCCCCAGAGCTGCCGCACCACCCACTCGAACCGTCGCCACCTCCCCTACGCTAAACCCCATGCCGCACTCCTTCCCCTTCCCCGAAGCCTCCGTCGCACGAACAATCCCCCCCTTCTTAATTTTTCTTTTTTCTTTTTATTTTATTTTATTATAACATACAATATTATATATATATATATATATTATGTGTTACATATCATATACCATATTATAATAATAATAGGCCTATTAATTATAATATATAAGCTTATATATATAGTATTATTATTATTTTATATATATCATAATAATATATGTATGAAACTAATATAATAGATATTAATAATATTTAATACCTCTAATATATATATATAATAGTAAATACAAATATGAATTTATATATAATTATAGTTTTCACATTTTTCTATTTCTGACATGTGTTGTGTTTTTCGGTGGTTCTGCACAGGGGGAGTTGGGTATACGAAGCATTTTATGGGCACTACGCGGGAAAGGTGCGAGAAGATTCATGAGATCGTTGCAAGGGGATTGTTTGCACTTACAGGGAGATCACATTAAAAGCTGGTGAAGTGCACATGAAAGGGAGCCACGTGGATCTGGTGCATGTTAGTTTAGTGTATTGGTTTCGTCTCCGAATAAGAGGACTCTCGACAGCTCTAAAAAAAGAGGGCTGAGGTGAGAGTACCGAGAGGCCGAAGGGCATAGTAGAGTACCCGGTAGGGGGCCGGACGGGAGTACCCGGGGGAGGGCATCATTCCACGATGGGAGGAGGACACTCCATTCCCAATTCAACATCCATATCATCCATGTCTCATGGACATGGATCATCTTCGACCTAGAGACGGGACTTCCTCCTCCATTCTCCGCCTCTCCTCCACTGCTCTGTTTTTGGTGTTTTCAATTGCGTCTGTAAATACTTGTGTTCTATTTAGTTAATAGAATTGTGATGTTAGTAATGTTTAATTGTGTCTGTTGTTTCTTCTTTCTCATTTTGCACTGTGATCTTGAATCTCCAGAAGTGGAGATCTAATTTGAGGGGCTAGATCCAGTTTAAGAAACCCACCACAATCAGGAGATCTGCACAATAATGCGATCACTTTCTTTTTATTCGCCTTGGTAGATCGCATATGCGAGTTAGAGATAGTGAGAGAAAGATCTTTCGTAAGACGATTTGCTACTTTCTTGTTTTATTTCTTCTCCCCTTCCTATCTTGATTTCTCGAACTGAGAATCACGATCAGTAATGCAATGTGACGATCTAAGTGGAATCATTCTGGATTGTAAGAAATTCATTCCAGAATGACCTTGCTGGGTGAATCACCTTGGAGATTGGAGGAATGCTTGAGCATGGAAGAAATTCTATGTTTGAGTGTTTAATTTCTAGGCGAGACTGGTGCGTGATCCGAGACATAGATCATGCGCTGTGCGAATTTGAGAATTGTTCGTGTATCTAGGAAGGTGAGTAGGGGGTGGATTAACCGGGGTCCAGCCTTGTTCTCATTAACGTTTTTTTCTTATGTGTTTTTGTGTCCTTTTCTTTGTTCGTTCTGTGTGTTGTGTTGTGTCAGTGTCTGTTTTCTTTTTTGTTTTTTTTTCCTGTGTCCCCTTGTTTTTTGCACTTCTCCATCTCTGTTTCTCATCTGTTCATCACTGTTCCACATCCACTGTGCTCTTTAGCACTGATTAGTGATTCCTTAGTAGTGTGTTTTTATGTTTTCAAAGTAAAGAAAAATACAAAAAGATTTTCAGAACAAACCACTATGGCACTTGACACTGATTCCTTGAGAGAGACCTCGAGGTTAGACACTGTGCTATATCTTGGGTCTTTATAAATGTAAACTTGACCGTCCTCGCGACAAGGATGTCCATCAAATTTTGGCACCATTGCCAGGGAAGCAACGAGTGTCTCCATGGTTTTTCCAATTTTTATTTTATTATAAAACCAAAAAAAACATATAAAAAAAAAAGAAACACACACACAGTGATGAACTCTAACGAATATGATGTAGTGTCACTATTTGACTCTATTCAAGAGCTTGAAGAGGCTGTTCCTATGTTTCAAAGTTGGATGCATGAAAGGGAGCATCGAGAACTTACTGGTGAGGAGACAACTTATTCTCATGAGATCATGCTATTGATGCAACTAGCCATGGATAAGGTCAAGTGATACCAGGACGACAGTGTAGTACCACCACCTCCCATTGAAGCCCAACATTATGGAAAACAGTTGAGAAGGAAAGGGAAAAGAAATAAATGAAAGAAAAAGTTGGAGTTTCCCAACATTGATATGGATTTTCCCCTGGAGTCAAAGCTAGAAATTCCAGAACCAATTTCCGAGGATGTTTTCAAGGGCTGGCAGGAGATAGAACATGAAAGGATTCATGATGCTTGGAATTTCTTTGATGGTCATTTTTTCCCTGATTTCCATTCTATTGATTTTTCTTGCTATAAATATTCTAATGACTTTCCAATGCTTCAACAGGTACATCCAACACATGACATTATATCGTTCTCCTTTGAAGACTCAGCAAGTGAGGTGGTGTGTTTTGAAGAGAGGCTGGAGGAGGTTGACTACCTCGCTCTTACCCCAGACCCTCCCCTAGGATCATTATCCATTACGAGGAGGAACAGGCAGCAGTGATAAAGGGAGTTGACAATTTTATGGAAGAAATTGTTTTTTATTCAACTTGGATTACATCGAATCTGATTTTACTTGTTTTGCTCAAAGAGCAGGTATTGAATATGCTTTGCACTATTGTGATTTCCTGGAGAGTGATAAAGTTGAGGTTGAATCTGATGAAGAGTTAAAGGAACTTCTAATTCTGGATGCCACTTCCAGTTTCAAAGTTATTTTTGAAGATGAATTTTTGGAGTTGTGCACATGTTTACAAGTGGATTATGACAAATTAATTTCTTTTCAAGAGGAATTTTTTTATTGTAATGCACCAGAAGACAAGTCACATCCAAGTTTTCCAAGTTTCCCATCATTACAACTTGTGCACACTCAACCTCAAGCAGAAGTAGGGAAGTTCCCCTATATCTTGTTTTCCCCTCCACCACTAAAAATGAAGTACTTCATTTCCCAGGAGGGGAATGTGGTTGAAGCTGCAGTTGGGGTACTCCAAAGATGGCAAGTGACTGATGTTGGAAGGAATCACACCTGGTGCTTCTTGAGCAATAAGTTTAATCCCCCATCCAACTGGGGTTGATATGAGGACTGTCTAGCTGTGGACAGTCAAACTACAGCACCCCCTGGGGGGTTATCCCAGGATAATCCCTTTTCATTTCTTTCTTTAGTTTCTTCTTTCATGTTGTTTTTAATTTGAGTGTTATTTTTTAGGACAATAAACAGGCAGTAGATTCCACATCTCTATCATTCATGTCCCAAAGGAAGAGTACAATGAAGATCATGGATAACACTCCCTAACACATACTCTGTGGTTGCTTTTTATTTGAGCTTTAAAATCATGAAAACCAATGTAAACTTGTTTCATCATGTAGGTCCCCAACTGAAGCCGCCAGAGTTCATGCACATGGAAATCAAATGGATACATTTGTAAATTTGAGAAGCTGCTCATTCAGGGGAGAATTGTTTTGCGTTGCAATGTTTTACTCTTCACATTTTTTTTGCATGTTGTTGTGAACTAAGTGTGGGGGACATCCCGCTGGTTTTTTAAAATTGTGAACTATATTTCCTACATGGGTGTTTAGCTTCTAGTATCTAGAGTGTTGAAAACATATTTTGAGCTGATTTGTGAAACATGCTTGCACCCACTTCTTTTATTTTCATTATGTTGCTGCTGCACATCATTGCTAAACATGCTAATATTTGAAGTAAATGGTTAAAACCTTTTGTCTACTCAAAATGATTCAAACCATTAACATTTTATGAATAGAAATTCACTTGGTTGCTGGTGATGGTTGGTGGGGTCGGATTTTCCTGTTTTTCTTTTTCTTTTGTTTTTATTTTCTTTTCCTTTTTCTGTGGAAAAGAAAATTTTTGAACTTCATTGATACCCCTCCAAATACTTTTTCAACTGTAATTTCCATATGTTTTCAACTTAAACTATCTCCCACCGTGAAATTCAACATTGGGGACAATGTCGGGTTTTAAGTGTGGGGGAGAGGGGTCATTCTAATGTCATGTCTAATTCCCCCTTCTTGAACCTGAGTTTGTGGTTGTTTAAAAAAATTGTCAATTTTTTTTCAAATTTTTGGTTCAAAATTCCTTCAATTTGTTTTCAAATTATTTCATCATTTTATGGTCATTAGAGGTTCACTAGTATTTCAATCATTTCTTGTTTAGTGGATAAGTGTTTGCTGGTTGTCGAGAGTGACACTTAGTCAGAAACTGTTAATAATGAATGATTGCTGAGTGCAATTGTTCATTGTCTCTATGAACCTTTCCATTTATGAATTGAGGATGGGAGTATGACAGGATAGGTTTTGTGGAGTAAGGGTCATGGCTTGGAGTAACTATAAGTTCTCACTGGAACCCAGGGGACTCACATTTTTATAATATAATATTTAATAACTTTAGGGAGTCAAAATGAATGATTATTAATTAAGTCTTTTGTAACTGGAGTAAAATGGGAAAATGGGATCCCACGATGGGTATCTGAGACAAGGTGCATTGGGTGCGTTTCTGTGAATAAATAAAGCCAATTTCAATCTTAATAAGTGCTATGTATAGTGCTCTGTATATGGAATATGGCTAGGAAAAAGTGAAATAAAGTGCCCTTGTCAAAAATGAACTCATTAAGGTGAGGGGAATTTTGAACCCAAATGAAGATGGGATCAATTGAATTGGTTAATATTCATTTGAGTTGAATCAATAAAGTGATCAATTTAATGGACTTTAATTCTTGGAACCTGAGGGAAGGTGAGAATAGAAGGTGCCCTTGGTTAAGTTTTGAGTTCCACTTCTTCTAAACTGTCATCACTCCTTGAATCAGTACTTGAATTGGATGGTGAAGTAGAGTAGTTAATGAAAACAAGTAGGAGGCATGACATACTTGAAAGTGTATGAATTTGTGATGTTCATGACTTCCACTGAGTATTTGAAGCTAGGCAGGACATCATTTTTGAACACCTTTGAAAAACCTCACTCATTGTTCGGTTCTACTCCTCTGGATATTAAGGTCCAATCATGCAATTTTTGAGCTGAAATTCACAGTTGATATTTCTATTTTAAAGTCAAAAGCATGTACATGTTTGAGCGAAAACAAGGCTTTACGTTTGGGGGAGTTTGATGTGGCAGTGTTTTCACACACTTTTCCACATTCTTTATATATTTTTATTGATTTTTTATACCAAAATGATTGCTTTTAGTAAATATTTGATAAGTGTTGTGTTTTTTGAACCAGTCGTGTAAAATAATCAGTTGTTAGCTTAATACATGTGATTTAAGGTGCATTTTTGTTTTTTTAAATAATTCTTAAATTTACATAGTATTACCAATTAGAATTTAATTTATTTATTCTTTTATTTTTATAATTTTTCATTATTGTTAGCTTAGTAGTTCATTATTTTAATTAATTAATAATTTATTCTTTGAAATATAAATAGATAACCCATTTTAGTTGTTAGTCTTCTAATAAGTTAATTAGTTTTAACAAATTAATTCTATTCAACTAATTTTTCTTATTATTTAATTCACTTTATTTATTCTTTAGTTAATTGGTTGATTAATCTAAGAAGGAGACTTTAGTTATTTTAGTTTGTTTTAAATTAAGTCTGTATAATTTTTAATCTAAATAAATTCATTCTTTTAAATGAAACACAATTAATTTTATTTTTTAATTTTGTTTTATTTACTTAGTTTTTAATTAAATTTAATTCATTAATCATTTTTTAGTTTTTAATTTATTTAATTGGTTCTTTCTATTTTGTAGGTACTCACACCAGAATGTCACACCGTTTCCATCACGGCATCTCCGCTCTTGTCTCACCATGACACTCACGGTGCCTCCGTTCCTTCCCATTGTTTCCTCCTCGCGGTCTCACCATGACACTCACGGTGTCTCAATCATTATCTCCCCACTTGGTCTCACCGTTATAGCACACTCACACTCACCGTATCCCCACTCACGGTGAGACCGTGAGCAATATTCACGGTTCCATTTCCACCATTGCCCGCAGCCACTCTTCTTCACAGGGGCACCTCCTTCATGGACTCATCAACCCTCTTCTCCTGTTTCATCCTCCAGCAACAGCGCAGAAAATTGAATCCAGTAGCAGATTTGAACAAGAAATGATTCACAAAAAAAAAAATCAATCAACCAAATAAGTAGAACAAGAATCGAGAGATAAGAACAAATCAAAATTCCCCAATTTTCTCTGATCTGTTTTGATTCGGTACATGCACCCTTGCTCTTCTTGAACCAAGGGTTGTCCACACTTCCCCCTCACAATTGCATCCCATCATCTCCGCACAAGCAGTTCTGAGCCGCACCACTTCTCCAAGCAGAGGCCAACCTGATGTCGATTCTCCCTCCATCCGAGCCGTCAGACCTTGCCGCTACGCACATAGCTGAGACACCCATCTTCTTCAATTCTCCGCCTCCTCTTTGTCCTAACCTGCGCCAAGATCCTCACCGCTCACATCACTCCACTCCGACCTTGCCGTCGTCCTTGACCGGACCCCCCCCGGAGTTGCCGCACCACTCACTCGAACCGCCGCTTCCTCCCCTACCCTAAACCCCCTGCCGCACTCCTTCCCCTTCCCCGAAGCCTCCGCCGCACGAACAATCCCTCCCCTTCTTCATTTTTCTTTTTTTCTTTTTATTTTATTTTATTATAACATACAATATTATATATAAACATATATATTATGTGTCACATATCATATACCATATTATAATAATAATAGGCCTATTAATTATAATATATAAGCTTATATATATATATAGTATTGTTATTTTTTATATATATCATAATAATATATGTATAAAACTAATATAATTGATATTAATAATATTTAATACCTCTAATATATATATATAATAGTAAATACAAATATGAATTTATATATAATTATAGTTTTCACATTTTTCTATTTCTGACGTGTGTTGTGTTTTTCGGTGGTTCTGCACAGGGGGAGTCGGGTGTGCGAAGCATTTTATGGGCAATATGTGGGAAAGGTGCGAGAAGATTCACGAGATCGTTGCAAGGAGATTTTTTGCACTTACAGGGAGTTCACATTAAAATCTCGTGAAGTGCACATGAAAGGGAGCCACGTGGATCTGGTGACTGTTAGTTTAGTGTATTGTTTTCGTCTCCGAATATGAGGACTCCCAACAGCTATAAAAAAAGAGGGTTGAGGTGAGAGTCCTGAGAGGAATAAGGGCATAGAAGAGTACCCGGCAGGGGGCCGGACACGAGTACCTAGGGGAGGGAATCATTCCACGGTGGGAGGAGGACACTCCATTCCCGATTCACCACCCATATCATCCACTTCTCACGGACAGGGATCATCTTCGACCTGGAGACGGGACCTGCTCCTCCATTCTCTGCCTCTCCTCTGCTGCTCTGTTTCTGGTGTTTTCAATTGCGTCTGTAAATACTTGTGTTCTGTTTAGTTAATTGAATTGCGATGTTAGTATTGTTTAATTGTGTGTGTTGTTTCTTCTTTCTCGTTTTCCACTGTGATCTCGAATCTCCAAAAGTGGAGATATAATTTGCGGGGCTGGATCCAGTTTTAGAAACCCACCACAATCTGGAGATCCGCACACTAATGTGATCACGTTATTTTTATTCGCCGTGGTAGATCGCGTCTGCGAGTTAGAGATAGCGAGAGAAAGATCTTTCGTAGGACGATTTGCTACTTTCTTGTTTTATCTCTCCTCCCCTTCCTGTCTTGATTTCTCAAACTGAGAATAAAGATCGGTTGTGCAATGTGACGATATTAGTGGAATCATTCTGGATTCTAAGGAATTCATTCCAGAATGACCTTGCTAGGTGAATCACCTTGCAGATTAGAGGAATGCTTGAGAATGGAAGAAATTCTATGTTTGAGTGTTTAATTTCTAGGCGAGACTGGTGCGTGATCCGAGACATCGATCATGCACTGTGCGAATTTGAGAATTGTTCGTGTTGATCTAGGAAGGTGAGTAAGGGGTGGATTAACCTGGGTCTGGCCTTGTTCTCATTAACTTTTTTTTCTTCTGTGTTTTGGTGTCCTTTTCTTTGTTCATTCTGTGTCTTGTGTTGTGTCTGTGTCTGTTTTCTTTTCTTGTTTTTTTGTCCTGTGTCTCCTTGTTTTTGCACTTCTCCATCTCTGTTTCTCATCTGTTCATCACTGTTCCACATACACTGTGCCCTTTAGCAAGGATTAGTGATTCCTTAGTAGTGCTTTTTTATGTTTTCAAAATAAATAAAAATACAAAAAGATTTTCGGAACAAACCACTAGGGCTCTCGACACTCCTTCCTTGAGAGTGACCCCGAGGTTAGCCACTGTTCTATATCTTGGGTCCTTATAAATATAAACTTGACCATCCTCATGACAAGGACGCCCATCATGGAGTGACGACAGTAGCTTCAGGAATGGTGATAGTAGAGTTTCTCTTTCATTTTAATGGTTCTGAACTCCCTAAATCCGTAGGCCAAGGCCACATTTTATAGAAAAATAAAGTACACGATGTGTATAGAAAGTACATGCCGTGTACTTTTCGTCAACGTGTTTTGGCACCATCTTCTCCACTAGTAGGTTGCCGAGCACGCCGTTTCTGACTTTTTAACACGGCGCCGCCTGCAAGTTGAGTGTACATGGCGTGTAGCGCCGCCACACACGACGTGTCTTCATAAATGGCCATATGCGCGTGTGGACTTTTCTTCGGCAACCACCACTTCTAGAAACTAGTACACGGTGTGTAGCCCCGCAACACACGGTGTGTATTTTCTTCCTGGTGACATGGGCGTGTACTCCCTCCTTCGGTCTGTGTCCCTTCCTGGATGTACACGGCGTGTATAAAAGTACACGCCGTGTAGTTTCAAAATTTTCACATGTATCCCTTGATTCGTGTATTTACCCAGAAAGATCCTGAAAGTAAACATAATCACCAAAATAAAAGAATATGTTCATAAAACAACAGATATTTTATGAAAACATGTTTTTATCTTCAATTATATATATGGAAAATGTATACACAAATTAGGTGCATCAATTTTATAGTTGATTCCCATTCCGAAGTGGAAGTGGGATGATGTTGCGATGGATTTCAAAATAGGGTTTCGGAGGTCCTCCTAAGGGAACGATGCAGTATGGGTTGGCATTTACAGACTCACGAAGGTTGATCACTTTTTACTGATCAAGAAGAACTTCAGTGCTGATGAGATGGGAAGGCTGTACATTTGAGTGATTTTACATATGCATTGAGTTCCACACTCCATTGTTTCATACAGGGATGTGCATTTTACTTCTCTGGTCTGACAGGGGCTTCAGAAGGTGTTGGGTACACAGGTACTTTGGAGTACATAATACCATCCATCGATAGATGGCTAGTCTGAGCGTATGATTCTAATGCTTGACGACATTCTTTGATCATGCATTCTAGATTTTGGAGGTTCGTGGGAGAAGTATATACCTATTGTAGAGGTTTCCTACAATAATAGTTACCATGAAACAATTCAGATGGAACCTTATGAGGATTTGTACGGTAGGCCTTGCTAATCACCCTTATGTTGGCTGGAGGCAGGAGATACCATACTGCTAGGACCTTGTCTTGTTCAGGAGACCCCAGAGTAGATAGAGTTGATTTGGAAAACGAAGGCTATTGTACAGTCTCGACAGAAGTCTTATGCTAATCAGTGGAGATGACCTCTGTTGTTTGAGGTTGGGGATCATGTCTTCCTATGTCTCACACCGAGGATAGGACACAATAGGATCAGGAGATAGGGTAAGCTTTCATTGAGATATGTCAAGCCATTTGATTTGTTAGAGAATGTTAGGCTGGTTGCCTATCGGTTGTAGTTACCTTAGATGTACTGGGCTATGCATGATGTTTTTCACATTTTTCAACTCCGACGTTACTTTTCAAACCCGTCTCATGTCTTTTAACCTGAGGAGATTGAGCTCGAAGTGGATGTGTCATTTGAGGAGCATTATATCCGGATCGTTGATCATAGTACAACAGTTCTCTATGGTCGGTATGTCCCTCTGTTGTGAGTGTTGTGGCAGTACGGGCGAGTGCAGGTCAAGACATTAGAGAGGGAGGCTGATGTACGAGCACAGCAGCTGGAGCTATTTAGGGTTTCTTCTTATACGCCAACTTGCTAGGGAAATTCGGGGACAAATTTAATTAAGGGGAGATGTTTGTAAGAACCCAAATATTCTTTTTGAGTATGTCTTTCTTTTTTGATCAATTTTTAGAAAATGAGGAATTTCTGGAATTTTCTAAAGTACACGCTGTGTACTATATGAGTAGACTCTGTTTTCGGAGTTGCCTCAAAAGGCTATGTGTTTTCCATGTAGTGGCCACCCACACAACTGTGTGGGGTGACCTGGAGACCGCATAAAGTAGATTACAAAAAGGGAAGTACACACTGTGTACTTCAAAAGTACATGCCATGTATTGTTTTTTCATTAAATGTACCATGGTCACGTCTAATCGCCAGAAATCTCTCATTCTAGGTCTCATACGAGAGATCTCGTATGGTTGTGATCCTTCTCCGAGCCGTCGAGACTGCACCTATTCTCCAATTCGACTGTCGTTGATTGCCTGGGGATTTCCTCGGTAAGCTCTCCCTTCTACTTGGGCTTCGTTTCAGGATTCATCCAATTTCTCTAGTTATCCTCTGTTAAATGTTTTAGATTTTTTTAGATCTTCGGTGTTCAAAGGTGATTCAAGCCTCTAGGTTCATGCATATCGATCTCCCGAAACCGAGGTAGGGGTTTTTTCCTTTCAGTATAATGTTATTGAGTTATATGTGAAAAATCTACCAATACCCATGAACTGGGTATTGTGTGTTTAGCATTTTACCCTTATGATTTCCTGTTATGCTTGTATTCTTCAGTAGTGTTTGATATCACATGAATTGGGTTATTTTCTTTTCTTTGGAGTTGTTTTCTCATGCATGTTTTGTTTAGGGTTGTTTGGTAGTTATTAGCCTATTAGTCTACCTGTTTTCCCATAACTAGTTTTGTAGGATGGTGTGATTATTTTTCTAACACGCCGATATGATGTAGAATGCTAGCCAAGTATTTCATGAGTTTTACCTGGTCTGATACACGCTGCTATACTTGTTTGACTATCACATGGCTGTGAGAACGTAATTTATAGACTATAGGGAGAATGGATGTAAGGGATTCTCCAGAGTGTCTTTTCTACTTACGATGCAAGACCATAGGTGGAATTGATGTAAGTGCTTCCTCAGAGTGTCTATAGTTCCTCGATGCGGGCCACCTAGGTAATGTGATGTAAGTACATCCCTAGAGCACCTTTAATACCAATACAAGACTATATGGGGAATTTATAGAGAGTTCTTCCTCAGAGAGTCTATAATTAAGCTGAACTATAGGGGTTAGACTGTGTGTGCTTCCTAGAGGGTTGCTTGTACTTACTTGTAGGGTAGAACCAGAGGGGATAGACTGTGATTATTTCCCACAGTGTTATCTGTTTGTGTTTATCTGCATTGATTAAATGATTCTTGATATTTGAAATTGCGGGTTTTTACTGTTGAGTGCTTCCTTGTCTACAACTTTCTGCACTTTTACCTGCCATATATTCACTGACAGTTGGGCACAGATATTGTGGCAGTTTCCTACTGGGATTTTTCTAACACCCTATTTGGGTCATGCTTTTAGGCCCAAATAGATTATATTTTTGTAGGTATCGATAAGGGTAGGTTCCCTTCTACTTTAGGTACATGATATGGTGTGGAGATGGAGAGCATGAGACCAAGAATAGGCTTGTGATGCTGAGGAGCTATTTATTTTTTTTCTTTATACTTTGGTTTAGTACTGTTTTTTATTCTAGTATTGGGATTTTTTTGGATTATTTACTAGACATATGTACCGTGAATCATTTTATATATATGTGCTCCAATTTATTCTATCATCCTTCCACTTTTTATTTTTGTATGTTTTTATTACTTCTTCCGCTCTTGAATATTTTTTTACTTTCGCTGTGTACTCTTCCAAAGAGGGAATAGTTTCCCCACTATCACACCCAAGGCCCTCGGTGCTATTCAGCATCCTCTGGCTTTCGTGGAAATGCGCTTGAGGCCATGTGACCAACAGTGTATGGGGAGCCTCTGGGTGGATTCAGGAACACGTAAGTTACAACTTTTATATTTATAAAGTAATATTATTTCTTATTTATATCTTTGATTGGAAGATTATTTTACTATTTATTTACATTCTGATGAAAGTACTACTATTCTGGGTGTCACTGAAATGGAGTCCATGTGTTATATTAGGAAAGGCTAAGGTCTGAAAGTGGTACACTCTATAGTTTGAGTGTGACAATTTCTTATTCTATTTGGTATTTCTTCTTATGCGTTGATAGAATTATCTAATATGTTGAATTAGTCTATAAAATTATATCTTCTATCATTAGTGAAAAATATTAAAACCCCCAAAATCAATTTGTGTGTTTTAAATGAATTAGTGGAACTCACAATACTTCTATAAATTTTCTATGCCTATATCCAATCATTATTCTATTGGAGTTACCTATTTATGAATAATTTCATGCCCTTCCTTCAAGAAATAATTTTTGAGGCCCATTCATTTTGATGCTTCATTCCAATTCAGAGAACAATGACCAGTGTCTTGTAAATCAGATTGTTATGTTGATAGAGAATTTATCGAAATTTTTATTCCGACCGTTTTATAGACCCATCATGTAAGTTGATATGCAAGAAAAACAAGACCTTATTGAGTCTTCATGAAGTGTCTATGATTCACTTAATCATGTTTCTGAAAATTTCATCTCATGTTAAAACACTAAGAATTTAAATAATCCTGATTCTATTATGGGTCTCCAGACCCATTTAAGACTAAAAGAATGTGTTTCCTGAAGTTTGGTATATGAGGAGTCATATCTACCCATTCAAGATATAGTTTTCTTCTTAGTTTCACCAGTTCGTTATTCCCTTTTGTGGCTTCCATTCAAGAGTCCAAGGACCCAATAGAGTCAATAATTTAATTAAGGATGGTTAGATGGGAATGCACTCTAATATTGGTGATATGTATAATCTGATATGGTATACACAACAATATATGATATGGATATTTTTTTGGAGATGTTCTAGGATAGCTTTAAAAATAATACTCTAACTACACACCTAATTGATTGAATTAATGATAGTCTTCAACTACCAAACATAGAAATACTAGATGTCAAGACCCAAATTCATCTAGATAGTTGAAAAATTCTATTTTAGGATAAGTTCTTTTCCCATTCTTGTATATTAATCATAGGGTAAAAATTTTATTATCCATGCAATTCTTTTAACAATATTATTTCCCTTTATTAAGTCAGTATTGAGTTATATTAGTTTCTATACGTCATTGTCATATTATGAAATAAATTATTTGGTTGTCAGATCATTACTATACTCATGTGCTAGGTTTGATGCGGCCACGTCATTCCCTTTTGTTTTTTTATGAACATATCAAGTGAGTGGCAATAAAACATTATTGATACCATCTAAATTTTTGGTTTTATTTTTATGAAAACTATCAACACCATATTCAACTCTCTCAATGTGGAAAATATTTTGAAGAACGGATTACCCATCAAACTATTCTACTTTAATATGTTGATATAATTTATCTATTGTGGGTAATTCTAACTACAAATAAAATTTCACAGTATTCAACATGAATAATGTTTTATTCTGAAGGATAATTTGATTTTGACAATTTGGGAAATTGTATAGGGAAACGTTTCAATCACCCCAAGGATTTTCTTATTTAGTAGAATTCTTCTCTATTATTCTGTTATGGTACCTTCTAGGTATCACATTTCCATTTGGGTTCTCTCGTAGAATAATTATATATATATTGAAACTATGGGAGTACTTAATGATTTTAACTGTGATCTTTCCAAACATTGAAGGTGGATTCTACATTTGAAGAAACTACGAGGAAGGATTCTACATATATCCTCCCAATATGGATTAGTTAGATTTACTAGATGGAAGTGCGATAGATGGTATAAATATACTTAAGAAAATAGGATTGGTTTGACATGATTATTCCACCATTATATCCTTGTCTCATTGTTGTTTCATTAATTCTCAGGAGGGTTGTTTTATTCAAAAATATTAATATTCCCCCTACCATATTAGTTAGGGTTTCACTAGTATTTATATTATGTTGGATATTTTTCCACCCTTTACATGTTATAGACTTTGTTATTAGCATGAGTTTGATTGAAAAAAATTTCTTAGTAAAAACTAATTTCCACCGATGGTATTTCTTCAGTCATAATATTTCCTGCCATCATACTTGATTCCTAATCTACATTTTTTTGAAAAATTATGTAGCCAAACATCAATTTCACTCTCATTTCAAGTACATGATTTATGGGATTTGGAATTAGTAGGGTTTTAAAAGGTATATCAAATATCCTATAATGGTAATGGGCCTAATGTTTTTCTAAAACATAATAAATAACATTATTTCATTATCGTAAGAATCTACTATCTTTGTAGTTGATTAAGGTATAAAACTCCTTGTTTACCCCAACCACTGATATCAACACTATAGGGGGATATATAAATTACTTTGTGGGTGATTTCCAAGCCATGGAGACTCACATGCTGTAAATATTCACACTATAATACTGAGTCATAGCATTATATAACTAAAAGGTAAGATAAAATAATCAAAAGGAAGAAATATACTATTTTTATAACATGGTTAGTATACTCCACATAAGATAGATTTTCCCTTAAAATAGAAATGTTTCATCCATAGATTCAGATAGAGATAATTTATGTATTACACATTTAGTGTTTCCAGATTATTATTCATACAACTGTCTATGAGATAGAATATAAACTATATTTCATGCTTGGATAGTCATTTACAACTAAACAAGGAATTTCCCTCATATTTGGGATGATATTCATCCATTTTTCATAAATGGAGTGGTTATTTATTAACTATTTTATGGTGGGTAGGGTGATTAGTTTGAATCTCATATTATACACAAAAGGAAATATAATCGGATGGTGGTGTTTAAAATAGTTATTTACTTTGATTAAAATTCAATTTAGAGGAGATATCACCAGTCAGAGATGTGTCCATAGCTGTAACAGTTCTCAATATCATATGTACCTCCAAGTGAAATGGAATTTCTAAACCATCATTCATAATGTGATGGACCTTTTGGAAAAAATAAATAATACTACGATCGTTATATCTATATTAATCTTAATATTTTTAATAATCCAAATAGATGTCATCTGGGATAAATTTATTATCACGTGGAGTATTTATTTTATATATTTTTTTTGGTAGTACATTCAGTTTGAGTGGATCATAATGAATTCGAAGGAAGAAAAACTTCATGATGACTGATCTTCTAGACATGGAGAAGATATTATTATTATTTACCATGAGAAATGTACTCATCATTGATCTTAATGTTTCCATGAGGAGGATATCAATGTTTGTTACTGTAGTGGGGACCTCCAGAGTGGCTGTTCATGTGTCACAAGGAAGGAAAATGTGATTACTATTTATTTTTTGTTCTAAGGATTTGCCCAAAAATTCTAAATACATTATTGAATAATATTGAAGGGATCTATAGGAATCAACAGTAATCTGGGATAGATTTTGAGAATTCACATAGTATGTCAACTGTTGTTGGATAGACAATATTGGTCATCCTGTTGTGTATCGGAGGCTATGGCCTTGATCTTTATAGGGTTAGTTAATTGTGTGAAAAAAAATTAATATACTAGAATAATCCATGGATACCTTCTAACTAACCTCATATTAAGTCGATGTTATTCAACCTTAGTAATTGGGATTTGATTTCGTGCCTTTAATGTGTTGGAAGGTATAGGAAGATGATAATATTGTTTATCATCATATACATTCACGATATATTGATAAACCTATAAGATAAATAAAGGGATAAGAGACTAATTGGTGTAACTAATAATGTATACTAAATAAATAATTTTCAAATGATGAAATTTTTCTATTTTGATTCCTCATTGTTCACTATAAAATGATGATATTCAAATTGAATATGAACATGAATCGGAGCCCACTCATGAGTTGATCACTTGATTTTATGTTTAGATATTCAAGATATGAGAGTAAGAGTATGGGTATACAAAATGGTAGAAAATATAATAATTAATTAGTGGTAATATACTCTCACACTCATGATATTCTAGAAAATAAACAAGTAAATAAAAAGTGATATTTTTCAACCTGGGAATTGTTGCCTGGATATGTTGGTAGAGTACGATAATAGTAATACTGGGCATATGATCCCACTACAACCCTTTATTTGACCTTTGTAAATAAAAAATTTATTTTAATATAGTATGGTGAATTAGAGAATTCTGCTAGGTGGATGTCAGATATGGTGACATGCCTGCACTAGTGCTATGAGATATTTTACCCAGATTTGATGAGCATGATTTGGAACATGGTCGTACAGTTCAGTTACCTCTACCATATGTTAAATACATTTTACAATAAATAGGGTATGTAATCTGACATTCTCCTCATAGTGGTCCTAAAATGGGAACTTTCTATTTTGTTCATGATTCTAGGTGACCGGGGTTGAGACATCATGCCTAACCTTCTTAGCAAGATGATGGTGATTTGGATTTATTTGGTATGAGTAACATTGCTGGATGACAGGATACCTCCACATTAACATCACAACCACAATGATCTTGATGTTTTCATTCTCATCCATATCCCATAGGAATGGAAGTTTTGAATTTTCATACTATGGTAGAAAGATACACAATTGATTATAGGAAGAAGAACGTGTAAATTTCTTTGTTATCTAGATTTTCATTTTTAGTAAGGATATCCATGACTCTTAATTTCCTGGATGAACTCATACATGGCCTCTAAGTTGGTGAAAATACTATTTATTTGGAACCCCTTTTCAAAACAATCATAACCATTTACGATAGATTATTTTTAGGATAAAAAATCATCTTGGTTATGTGGGCCTCTACATTAGTGTTTTTTGTGGCATATATTTCATAACATTATAATTCCATAAATATTTCACCAAAGCGATATTTTTATTCAAAAGGTCTTATAGGATCAACAAACACAAATATATTAATACATTAAAATAAAATTATAGGTAAAATATTGTTTTATCAACCCCATTAAATATAAAAGGTTTCATTCACACTAGTTCACCAATTTCATTGTGATGGAAATATTGAGACAAAGAATTATCTGTGTATCATTTTGAATGGCTATTAATTTTTTAACGTTTCACAATAGGTTCAATAATTTTGTTTTTTTGATATATTTAAATTACAATTTCAAATAATTTAGGGAAACTCATTTATATTGAGTATCCAAAGAATCATCCTGGGATCACCATCTTACACCGAATAATAACTTGTAATGTACTTCTAGATTTCGACGTTTTTAGTCAGAACATTTGGGATTTCCAAATATAGTTGTCCACTATGAAATAATTTTTCACACCATTGAATGTATGTATGTTTATATGATGGAATATTAGTCTCATTAAAACATTAATGATAGGATGTTTTCATAATCTAGGAATCTCATATAATTATTTATATATATCATGTTAATTTCATGAATCCTTCAAAAATCCTATTATGGGATTGGTAACCCCAATGCAAAACAACAATGATCAAAATCAATCACTGATAAAAAAAGTTATTTTTATTAATGCATTTTTATATTTAAATTATTAAAATGTGATTAATATAATAATATATTGTGGTTTGAATCCCCACAAATAGGTAATCTAGATTTAATCTCCATCCAGGAATGTCAAGATTACTATATAAATGCGGTCGGGCCTTAGAAAGGGCTTCCTATTTATCAATATGAAGGGAATCAGAACCAACATTGTTCAATTATTTTGAACATGAATCATCAAAAAATTTAATTACATGTGATAAGGACCGATTATATGTTGTTTAAAATCATATAGAGTGGACTTTTAAGTAAAATATTATTATTAATGGTTTGTGTTTGATTTAAAAATTAGATACACTTTCATGTTTAATTTTAAAGGTAATATATCCAAATAAATTTGAATTTTTTCAATATTGAATAAAGGAATGTGTGATATATGTTTGGTTGGGATCATTTAAATATTTCCCACCTAGTAGGATATGTTATCTCTATGTATATAAACTAATGATGATGGATTCTTGGGGATGTAGTTGTCATGATGTAATTCTAGAAAATGTAGGAAATAAATATGAATCTGGGAGGTCATAAGTGGCATCATGTGGAGTTTGTCCCTATGAGGAAGGTTTAATATGGTTGATGATATTCGGTCTAAACAACTCAATTGTGTCCCATATGTCTCATTTAATAGGAATCAAATACCATATAGATCGTCTTCCATAGTTTAGAGTCTTATGATTGAACCATACAATAGAATTTAACGATAGGTGATAAATAATCAATCATGATAGTTTACATCAATTGATAACAATGTACATTTCGCCAAGGTGTTAATGAAAGAGGAGCGAGTGTCTCTTAATGATTAGGAATTACCTTTTCTATATGTGTTTTTTCATGATTAAAAGTATTTGAGGGGTCTTGTCTCACAAGTTATAGATCCCATTGAAGATGAATTGATATAGGATTGGTCCTTGAGAATGTGAGTTTTGTCATAATGATTGAGATGTTAAAATACTTATATTTGTAGGAACTGATAGAACAATAATGGGTTACACATTTAAATGTGATTCTTGGAAATGGATATCCATGGTACTTTGACAACACAAGTTTATGGAATCGTCAATGGGAACATGGTTTATGCTGACACCTAAAAAAGAGGATCATTAAATTGGAATAGTATGGAATGTGTATAGGTTAAATCATGATAGAAGGATCTCCAATCCCTCTTCTTAGATTAGAATGTGGTCTAAATACTCCTACATTCCATTAAAATGTAGGTGATAAAAAACTAGTTATCCATGGGATACCCCTCTAGTGTCCTCTAAATAGAGAACCTTTTTATCATAGTAGTATTTATTGTTGACTACACCGAGTGTCCAATTAATATTGGAGGAAAACTCGAGAGTGTCTTTTTATGAATGGAATATGTGATTAGTGGCTGTAAATTCACTAATATTGTATTCCATAATTATATAGACCAAACTAAAATAACTAGTATAAAAAATCCAATTTTTTAACATTGGAATAGATACAAGGTGTCAGATATAGAAGGACAATCAGTTAAGTAGTCCTGGATATCTAGATACATATATTAAACACATTTTACATTGGTAATACACTATAAAGTATAGTAAAAGAAAAAATTATTCATCTATAACATATTCCAATAATTATACCCCATATCCAAAGGAATAGAAAAAAATATGGGTGATATAAAATTCAGAGTAAGGGTTACATATAGTAGATTCGATTATAATTACATAAGGCATAATCAATATGGAATAGATAAATAACCAAAAACTAATTCCATTTAATTAATAACTTGAACACGAAATGCTTCAATGGATAATATCAATGAATAAATATAATGGATAATAGTATATAATTTCACAATGAAGTAAATCATTAATATTTTATACCACAATCTTAGACATGATGATATTTATTCCATCAATACCATGTTCCAATGTAGTTTGAAATAATGGGAAATTATAAACCCAAAACCCATTTCATTTGAAAAAATCATTTGTCTCATGATAATTCTTAATTAATTAAGGGGATATATATAACTGATAACTACCTGTCATTACATGTCCAATTAACTAATCATATATTATATAATCAATTTAATTCATAAAAAAAATTAATCACTAAATTTCTTTCATGAATGTATAAAACAGAATATTAATATTTCCCATGCTAATAAAATTAAATTGAAGTAAAAAACCAACATATAGATATGATATATTTTTTAATAAATAAGATTTTAATAGATAATGAATATGGATATTTAAAGTAAATATAATTCATAATTATCAAAATAATGTTAATGTATCAAGATAATGTCAACATATATAAAATTAATAAGAGACAACAATGACCATTTGTACATCTAAAGCATTTGTATTATTATTAAATGATGTACATTGGAATAAAAAAGGTAATGGAAGAGAACTTTTAAAATAATATTCAATAAAATATTTTTCTTTTTAAAACCATTGAAAAAATGTAGACAAACAAAAATTTCATTTTACTGTTATAGTAGTTGGGAAATCTTTAATAACTAAATATCTTAATTTTTTTGAATATTTTTAAAAATTATTTAAATTTTCATTTTAGAAAATAATAAATATAATCTATTAATAAAAATTTAAAATTAAATAATAACATAAAATATAATTCATAAGTAATTTTACTATAAATTTAACATTTTGATACAAATTTGAAAAAATATGGACAGGGAAGAAAAATATATCTGATTTAAAAAGAAATAAAATCATTTTTAAATTAAACATTTAAATTATTAATTCTGGATACAAATAGATAATATTATTGAATAAAATACGGAATAAAATTAAATGTCAATATTAAAATAAAATAAATATAGTTTAATAGTACTAGGTTATAATTTTCCTTCAATGAAAATTAGATCAATCCCAAAAAACAAGATTATAAATAAAATTCATTCCTCTATGTCAATTATTAATTTGAAACAATTTGAAACAATAAAATTGAATTGAAACATTATTCATCATGAATAAATATAAATTATTGTTAATTACATATAACGGGATGTATATAACCCCTATGAAAGTATTTGATACGTACTAACAAATATTACTCAATGGAGTGTAAATTAAGTTGAAACACCTTACCTCACACTTCCCTGTAGTAAATATTGCTTTAACATTCCTTATAATGCTTTATATAATATTATTACTTTACAAATGTTTCATATTATTATTTATAATATGAATAAGTATCCTTTTATAAAATCTTATCACCTATTCGTTAATAAAATTTCATTATTACCAATTTTTCTTATTATTATCTACTTCATTTTTTCATGCAGGTTTTTTTATGAAAGATATAGTTATTGTGCGAATGATATGGATCATTCATATAAATAATTAGAATAATGTAATAAGTTTCAAATATAATATTTATATACCTTTTTTAAACCATTCTTTAAAATCAAAAATTGAAAATAAATTGAATCACTTTATGGAGATAGTAGGTTGTATGCATGCACCTATGATGATAAAATTCCATTCATGGGTGAATGGGTAAGAAATTGGAAGAAATGTTAATTTTTAAAATTTTATATCACATCATATTTATCTTATATAATAATTATTTTGATAATTATTTTTATCCATGTGTGTCAGTGATGTAAAATTAAATAATTTGGTTCATGAGGTGACTGTATGTCGTACGCACGAGTGATGGATTATTATTCTATTTTATGGAGAAGAATATGGATAGATAATATAACACCAATATAGTAACATATAATTATATTGGGAATACTAGTGTTTTTATATTGGATGTTTCAATACATAATTGAATGTGGAGACAAAATAAGTAAAAAAGTGAGATCTTGGTTATGACAATTAACTTTTCTTAGAAAAACCACATTTCAATATCTTATTAATGACCATAGGTAGGAATTAAAAGACATATGGAAGAAATATAATTAGGATAATGATGTTTTGGAGTAATTTTAGAATGTTTTTTTCAATCTAAATGTCTTCATAGGTTTGAAAATGAGAGGTTATTTATTCTCAATTATAGTTTTGGATGAGTGACATTTTGGTAAATTCAAAAAACAATCCTATGACATGACGTATCTGTCAATAAAAGTGTATAAAAATTGAAAAATAATTTGGTGGATGGATTATATGGTCAGTAAAAACCTCAAACAATAAAAAATAAACAAGTTTTAAATAATTTATTTCATTTAAATCCATGGTTAATTAATTTTAAAATGTTTGTTTTCACCATGGTAAATAGTTTTTTAACATAGGTAATTAACACATTAAGCCTAAAATATAATGATAAGTATTAAAAAATTTATAAAAACTGATTGTAAATATATAATAAAAATTTCAAATTAAAATGCGATGACTGTGTAAAATTAATACTAACACAAGCATATATCATGCATAAACAACCATTGTAACATAAATCATGGTAAATAATATTTACTAATTTTAAAATTCATTTTAACTAAAAATTTAGTTTAAATGAAAAACTAATGTCATTTATAATATTTCAAAATATTTATTCAATTTAATAAAATTCCAAACACCACATTTTTCAAATTTATTATAAAAACAATACCGCTAATCCTGTTTAAAAACGATTTTTCTATAAATGCATTTTCCATGTAAAACATAATATTATATTAACAATATGATAAGTATTTAATAATAGATGGATGTAAACTAATACAGTTTTATATATAATTGATAAATTTCATTTAAATGAATTATTATTAATTATTATTTAAAATATTTTAATTAGGTAGGCATTATGCATATAAAAATAATTTTCTAAAAAAATATCTCGTTTATCTCGAAATTTTAAGAGGAGGTGATGTTTTGGAATATCATAAAGTATTAAATTAATATAAATTATTTTTAGTTAATATTGTCTAAAAATTATATATTTTAAATATTGCATGATAGTGGTTTTGAATCCACATATAAAATAAAATATTTACAAGATTAAACTGTGTTTTTACACTTCTCTTGTCTAACCAGTGTAAACCTTTTGTTGACAATTATTGAAACAACAAATTTTTTAATATTTTATGGAATTAGAATTACTATAAACGGGAACCTGTCTTATAAATAAATCATTTTTGATATTTTAAACCATATCCCTATCGTGTTTTTGAGTATTATATTTTAATGAATTTTAAATCATTTAATAAAATATTTTTAACTTAAAATAGAATTAATTTCATTTTTACACTATTTATTTTATATGAATATGAAAACAACATGATATAAAAGGAATTATAATGGAATAGATAAACATATAACTTAAATTTTTAATTATTATAAAAAATTGGAACCCAATATTTCATTCAGATTATATAACTTTTAATATTGTTAGAGTAATTTACGTTATTTTTATATTAATTTTAAAAATTCCCTCGCAAGGTTTCATAAGAAGATAATGATGTTATACCATCAATAAAAATTAAAAATAAATTATCATAAAAATCATTTATATCTAAAATTAATACCAATAAACTAACATACCCTCTGTTATTTCCTATATAAAAAATTTAGAGATTATAAAACAAGGAGATTGATATTTTTATGTTTTAGTTACATAAAATAGTATAATGGTTAAAATCAATGAAATATAGAAATAGGATATGATAGTTTTCAAAAGTAGATGGAAAAGGATGAAGTAAAATCACTAAAACCGGTAAATGAATTTTTAGGGTAATTTAATTGGCATTATCATATTATTTGTTACCGTAATTAATAAATTTACCATTATCATTGTTGAAATAATTTTATATGGTTACTATTTTTAATGGAAAAAAATAAAAGGGTACTATTTAACAATTATGTAACATTTATTTTAAAATATGCAATCCATTTTTTAAATTAAAATTCTATAAATATCACAAATTAATTTAATATTTAAATTCAAAATGAAGAAAAAAATAGATTGTCAGTAAAATTCCTTTTTATCTATAAGAATATTTTTATACAAAATAAAATTATAAATTTCATTCATAGTAAAATAATTGGATTATGAAAAATGAATATTAACTAATTAATTTTAAAATATAATCCAAAATAGAACTCGACTTTGGAAATACATTATAAGAAAATAAATTTTTCAATAAAAAGTATTATTTTTCCCAAATCAATGAAAAATCATACATTTCAGAAAAAGAACTAAATATTACCATAATAAAATTTTTATATGGTGATTTAAAAAAAATATTCATTTTCCAACATAAAATTTCTAATATTTCTATAAATTAATTGTAATATTTTTCCACAAAAATAAATACAATCCATATGTTGAGGAATATGAATTTTGATGATTAAAATAACTAGAAAAAATTTAGTTACTATTTTTTAAAGAGTTTCCAATATATTTATATCAAGTAGGACCAATATATATATTTAAAAAAGCATTTTTCCTTTGTAATACCCTAAAATTTAATGAAAAGGTTTTATTTCTGAATTTTAAATAATAATATTTCATCGTTCATTTAGGATTGGTATTATGTGTCGCATTTTCTATCTGAAAAAGTATTCATATTTAAATCATGGGTTGTTAAATTTTCAACCATTTAACAAATTTTATCCTTGAAATTTGAAGTTAATATTAATAATTACGTGTTTCTCCATCTAAAAATTCATTCATATAAATAATGCATCACCAAAAGTGTTAATTAATCTTCTTCTTAAAAATAGGGAAAATGAAATATGAATGACAATAAGAATAACACATAACTCAATTTTAATAGAGGATAATATTACTGTGAAGTAAGAATATGTATGGAGAGGATAAATATCTATTAAAAAAATGGATATTGATAGAGATTAGTGATCACAATATAAGGACTAGTTTATACAATAATAATAAATATAAATTAATAAGTTGTTAAAAAGACCATCGACTCATCTGAAATGCAGATAATATGGTATATTTTTTATTGTAATATATTCTACATTGAGTTGATAAATTAATTTACCATACTGTTTGGGAAAATTAAGTATTATACTTAGTTGACAATTATAATTTCATACTTTAATAAATTTTTAACATAATCTTATATTTTTCCCCAACAATCACTATTAATGATGAATTCATCATGCCTAAATCACTAAAATAAATATCTAATGGATCAAATAATCCACAAAATAATTACAAACTATTAATTATATATTTATACATTAACCAAAACCAAAATGATTAGGAAATTATAAAAAAATTCCCATAATTAATAAAACATTACATATATGAACACAACATTAATCATTAAAGCCTTAATAATAGCACCCTTAATTTAACTGAGATCATTTAATTAATAACTAAACTTAATATTCATCAAAACTTTATTGAATAAGAATGAAACCTAATCATTAGAATTTTTGGAACATGTAATCTTCTTACATTATATTAATACTCAACTCTAAAAAAATCAAACAATCATAAAGTATCATAACAAAATATATTACCAAACTCTATATAATTATATTTATTTCCCTAAATAACCTAAATAACCATAAAGACACATTAAAATCATAAAATAATATAAAATTTATTCAACTCCTCTTCCTTAAATAAAATTCTTGAATATTTTACTTACATTAGTCATATTTTTTTTCCCAAGATTATATATATATTCATCAAAAATAACTTTATTCACTTTATCCCTCAATAAAAGTTCATTTCCATGTTAATCTATATGATAAATCATATGTTCCCAAATTGTAATAACCCATAGTTACCTCAATATCAACATTAATATTAATCCTAATGATTATCAAATACCTTTAAACATATGTTTCCAAAATTTAAAAACATTATTCCCTAAATATAACTTTACATAAAAGACATTTCAAAAACCTCAGTTATATTAATTTATATATTTTCTGAAATACACTTTATCATCTTAGAATACATCACTTAAATCCTCAATAGGGACATCTATGATTTTATAAATTTGATCAACAATAATATTATAAACCCATGACGATATCTATAGCTATTTACTCAACCTCACATAAACACATGAATATTGATGAAATTTAACTTAACCATTATTATTCGTACACATTTGAATATATTCCATGAATTCTAAAATGAAATAAAATTCATCAGGGATGACCCAAATCACATTTTTATCAAATAACTTACCAATTTCAATTATTACAACACTCTACCATTTTATCATCAATTTAAATTATTTCTTCATCCTATATAATCACTATTATCTAAATATGAGGAATATAGTATTGGATATATTTCACATTAGCATGTTTTTTCAAAAAAAATATTACCATAAAAATAAATAAATTTTCTTGTTTATCATCACCAATTAACATATGCTTTAAAATCCTTAATGAAAAACTATTGTGGAGAAATCCATAGATCATTAAATATTCTTATAACCAAAATACCATTGATAAAAATATTTTTAGTATATAACTCTTGTATCCCAATACATAAAAACAATAAAATAATTTTTTTCTATAACATTGGAAATCGCCTAGTCTTGGAGTTACCATTATAATAAGAAATAAAAATTGATAATTAACATGTTCCCAAACATTAAGATAATAATATATAAATCGATCTCTATGTTGAAATTAATTTATCTCTATTACAATCCTTATTGGCCATGGAATTTATATAATATAATCTCATTATATCAAAAAATAAAACATTTTAGAATTCCATATCAAAATTTTATTATATTTTCCTTTACATATTTCCTCCATGATAGAAATTGAGTAGTATTTCTTCCATGGTCTCCACCACCCAAACTCTTAGAGGAATCTATCCCTCTATTCTATGTTGAGTCTGAGAGTTGGTTAAGGTATGATGTTTGTAATCATATATCATGATATTTGTTTTTCATAACTAAAATAGCATTGACATTAGTAAATGGTGTGGTTTTTGTTGGATAAAAAACACCACATTATCCATCTGATTTAGTGGTTTCTTTATTCCTCCAAGTTTAAGCTATTAAATACAAAAAATATTATTATATTAGAAAATGTAATTATAATTATGAAAAATCATGAATATTATTTGTAAATCATGAAATCATCTTTTCAATATATGAAACAATTTGTTTAAATGAGTTCATCCATGATCACCATACATTCAATTCCTCCATGATTATGCATAATGAAAAAGTGAATTAATGCCAGTATATCCCATGTAGTATCAAACAAGAAGTGTAGTAAGAAAACATGAATTGTGTAACAGAATGATGGTCGATATATAGTCGGCTAACTCTTTTAGAGTTTATAACAAATATATGTATCTATTCAAAAACCACACCCTCTAATTATATCCAGATGGGGATTCATTTCTTGGGAAACCAAATAATGTCGATCTTACAAACACATTATGATGTTATCGTATAATAAGGATTATCGAGATGGATTTCTCTAATGAACTATAATTTTAATATACATAGATATATAAACCTATCATCTGATACAACAATAAAGAAAAAACCTTAAACATTACAAAATCATTGTTTTTAACTCTATAATTCATTTAATAGTTTCTGTGGTTCTATCTGATTTATAGTGTTGGATAATTGGGGAATCACACTCATATAAATAAATATTACACCTCAAAGTGGAAAATTCCTCTTTTTAACATTCTTTCTAACTGATAAATTGTTTTGGATAGAATAAGATTTATTTTTATCAAATATCTATAAAATTATCATCTTGACCTATTCTTGGTCCCTACTCATCCTTAATAACTTGTGGAAAACATTTTTAAATGTTGGATGATCAACCAGATCATTGTACGATAATAAATAAGATAAACATGAATAAATATTGAGTCAAATATATAAAAATAATTCATAAAAGAGAATGATCATGAGTAGTAACATGGAATAATAACATATAGAACATGATATCACAAGGAAATAGAAAATGTGGAATTTAGGAAGTGAAATAATAAATTAAATAAGAATAAGACATAGATATCCTCCAAGACATCATCGCATGGTGGACACAGTGTCATCATGAATTTGTTTTAATCCCTATTCCAATACATAACATCTCATGATATAGAAAAATTACCCATTGACGTAGATCTCTATTTTAGAGTACCATTTGTAACATTTATAAGGTTATGTGTTCCAAAAACTGAAATCAGTCATAACGAATAATATTTATAGATACCAGTGGAATGAAATGGGTTGCAGAATCATGCCTCATACCATAAAAAAATATTTCATAAATAATTAATTTGAGAAAAAAACATAAGATCTGTGTTAACCCATCAACTAAAAGGATGATTATTCTTTGAAAAAAATGGATGAATCTAAAATATGTGTAATATAAATTATCCATCATTGTGGTAGGAATATCCACTGACATCGTATATATTAAAATTTAAATTATTTTTCTTTTATAAATATTCAAAACATTCCATATAAAACATGTAAAAATATCCATTTTAAAAAACATTAAAATAGAGACATTAATTTTTCATTATAATTTTTTAATTTTCAATGAAAATATCCAATAATATTGTTTTTATGAATATGGAAACCTACGACAAATAGTTAGGAAATAAAACATAAAAACATTTAAGATGAGGTTTTTATTGTAAAGTTCCCCTTAAGAAATAACATATAGGGTTTATTTTTTTAATTCACTATTATTAATTTAATATATGTTAAAAAATGGACATTGGAACCCATTGAAGAAAAAATATGAATTTCCTTGAAACGGTTAGAAGAAAAATGGTTTGGAATAAAAAGTGTTTAAAGTGAATCATTAAAAGAGTATTTTTAAAAGAATGTCCCTTACATTGACTATGAATCATTACATAATTTCTTTTTATTCCAGAATAATAAAACGATATTAATTATTTTAGTTCTCATGAATCTTTTTGAAAATTTGTAACACCTTTTTAATTTATTATTAGGTTATACTCAATTATATTATTATTTAGTTTCACGTTGGATGTGTTTACAATATTCAGCTCATGTGTGAAAAATCACAATGTTTAGATGACTGAGGTCATATAGATTGTTATTTTTTGATCTATAGAATAATAAAAAAAAATAATTTTTATAAATAAATTATAACTTTAAAATATTTCATGAATAGTTGTTATGAAAAATAAACTATGTTACAATCATGGAGATGGTATTCCAAACATATCAAATAGTAAAATTTTTGCTTTTTATTGTTAATGATTGAAGAAATATAAGTAATATATTATCCATAAGAGAATATGATTATATCATAAATATAAAATTATTTATTTGAACAAAAGTTTATATACCATCCATGTGTTGTGATGTTAAAAAATGAAATGCAAAGCTTATTTAGAGTGGAAATCCACACATACATAAGAACGACGTTATGATTTTATATTGAATAGAAGTGAAGAAAAAAATATGATATGTAAAATTCTAAAAAAAATAAACATTTCATGAATACCATATATATTTACATTGAATCCAAAATTATAAAACATTGTGGGAGTAAGTGATAGAAAACTAATTACATCTATTCGTGAGGTGGTAGTAAGTCGTACACATGAACTATGGTTTCATTTCTCATTTGAAGAATATGTAGAGTAATATAAGAGATTCCATTAACATAGTAATTTATAATTATATGATAAGTAATTATTTTACAATGTCATCATGGTGGAATAATATTTTAATGATGTGGATGAACAAATAGAACTAAAACATTCTATTTAAATCTATAACTCATCCTCAAACAATTTCGTTTTCTATACACCTTAATGCCTATAAAGATGGAATTTTTCCTAAAAATACCACTAGAATTTGGGTTGGGATGTTATTAGCTTATTTTTTAGGGATTGGATATAATAAATTTCTTTTTATATGTTATGATAAGAGGATAGGATATTCCCATTCATTTGTAAGGGGACAAGACATTTTTCTATTTCTAAAATTATAAAATTATTATAAATTAATATTGTGAAAAAATTGGTTAAAAGGATATATTTAAAATATAAGATGACAAAAGTTTGAACTGATATTATCAAATAAAATATAAACAAATTCTATGTTTTTACCATTTTTTTTTATGACATGTGTTGACCTATTTTGATTGTTACAACAATAACTATGTTTTTACTCATTAGGCATCAAGATAGTTTATATAATTTGATAATTCTCTCTTAAATGGATCATGGATGATATTTTTAATCATATTACAATAAGATATATGAATATAGTATTTTTAAATTATTTACAATCATTTAACCAGATATCATTCAACATAAGAAGTTCATGAATATAATTTTTGCCACGTTTTAAATAATTTGATACTGATAAAGATGATAACAAAATATTTTTACACATCAGTAAAATATTATATTTATATAAATATTTTTGGAAGACATTAATTAATTAATTATTTTTTACTTTTCATATATTTAGAATCATATATTCTTATGGTTATATTAATAGATTAAATATAATGTCGTCATTGAGCATGCATTTAATGTAATTATATTATTAATAAAAATTATAACCAAATTTAAATGATAAAAAATTTGTTTATATCCCATAAGAATATTTAGAACTAAACATATCCCATATTAATACATATGTAAAAAATTTATATTTATTAAAAACACTAAGAATGAAATTTTTTTCTTTTCATTACGTAAAACAACATAAATGTCCAAATCAATGAATTATGGAACCATATTGCAATTTGTTTTAAATTTGATTAAAATGAAAAAAACACTCATGAAATACACTAATGAAAATTATTAGAGTCATCTATTAGAAAATATAATATTTTTGTAAATATAATTAACAAATTTAACCATACAATAGTGAAAATTATATTCTCCAGTTAGTATTTATAATAGTATATAATACAAATGGCATATTTAAAAAATTTAGACATAATTATTCTAAATAATCAATACATTTTTAATGAAAATATATCTAGAATTATGGGAAATCACTTTATGATAAAAAAACAATAGGAAATGAAAAATATCTTTTATGAAAAATACCCTAGAAATATAATAATTTATTTAACAAATTTACATAAAAAAGTCCCCAACAAGATAATAATTGGATAATTTTTAATCAAAAAGAACTGATGATTTTCTGATACTAATCACGAAATAAAATTCTTCTTAAATAATTTAATTTTTTTTAAATCTATCTTTTCACTATTCATTAAAAAATAAATATTTCCAGACAAATATCTAAACCTCACAATAAGATAATTTTGATTTTATGATTTTAAAATGATAAATGTTTTGTCAAATAACCCTCTAAATGTTCTATAAAATAATCATAATCATTTCACAATAAAAGTAAATACCATTGGAAAAAATATATTATTGAAGAAAACATAAAATTAATAAAAATTGAAATAATATCTACTCTTAAGATAACAAAAAATTTATATTTTCTGTAGAATATATATATATATATATATATATATATTTCATAATACAGTTAATCCAATTCTTATATTCCAATTTAACAGATACGTTATAACCATCAAATTTAAATAATAATATTTCTCCATTCATTTTGGCTCTATAGTGTGTATCGTATATATTATTCAAAACACTTTTATTTTTTAAAATATCTCGGTGGTAAAATAATAAAAAAAATAATCCCTATTTTTATTTATTATCGAGGATATTGTATTCCATTGATTATATGTATGTATGGAATTATTATACAATATAAATGTTTCTATACTATTATAACACTTTTTTATGATAGCTTTAATTGTATGCTAAACTTTACTAAGAATCTAAGTTCATCCATATTTATTTTCCATTCTCTTGTAATTCTAGAAGATAAATTTCTGTGATTTTTAATGATATAATAAAAAATAATGTTCTTCTTGTGTTTTTTATTGTTGCTTATGTATTATATGGAAATAAAAAAATATGTCTTTATATAATCATATTAGACTACTATATTTTTGGATCGTTCATGAAATATTCAAATATATTTAAATAATACAATATGGCTCCTAGATTTTGGATTCTGGAGTATATGATTTACACCAATATATTTTGTGAAATATATTTTTTGAATTAATTTAATCTTTTTGTCATATTTTGTTTCACAAAATATTGAATATAGATTTTTTAATAAAAAAATGCAATATTTTTTTATTTCATTATATGAAGTATGAAGATAAGGTTGAGCTACAAGTAGGACGTGCATAGGTTATAGTATATAAAACACTAAACATGGATTATTTTACATAGAAGGTTGTGTTCATTAAATAGATTGTGTTACATGAAAGACCGAGTTTTATTGAAAAATATTATATTGTTAAAATATTATTATTTAATATAGTACGATAAAAACTAGTTATTTAATTAGTGGTTATGAATAGTATTAATAGTGTTATGAAAATATAATGTTTATATTATAAATTCATTAGTTACAAATAAATTAGTAATAAAATCATATACACCATTTTATTATTTTGAAAAACGTTTCATGCTCTCAAAATAATTTTACATGATAAGTTGAATTAATAATAATAATTAAATGCAATTAACTAAATATATTTTTTATACATATTCAAAAAAAATATTTATATTCATCCAATAGATTTTATAGTCATACGATAAGAAAACCCCAAATTTTACTCATAAAATCCAATATTTATCATAAATGTGGATTTACTATGTTAAAATAGAGAACCTATTTTAAATATAAATTTTTAAACTTTTGGTATTTTTATGTGAGAAAATAAAATTCTTGTTTGATTTCAAGAAATTAAAATAGTGTTATAGATGAATTTTCAGTTTCTTCTTCAGAAACTTTACTTTTGGAGGAATAGTGAAACATACTGCATTTTATTTCTACATTGTATTTTAATCTACGATATTTATAAAGTTAGATTGTATTCAAAATTGGTTTTAATGTATAATTAGTTAAATTTTACATAAATAAAAGCAATTTATTTCATTGTATTAATTTTCACATTGATATTTGATATAAAAACACATTAATCTTTTGAACGTTTACCTTTAAAAACCCCATATTTTCTTTTTTTCAATAGATTTAATTTTAAATATATTTTTTCCAATTATATTAATTAAAATTTGTAAAATTGATTACATATTGATAATAAAATGTAAAAAATTATGTTTCATGTTCAATTTAATTTTCAAGAATAAAAAATCTACCATGGTAAAAAAATTAGTTACCGTAATATAGGTAAAAATATATAATGTTAAAATTAAAATGGGAAAAATTAAAATACCTAAAAACAATAAATTTTAAATGTTTTTTTGGTGTGTGAAAAAACATTTTCAGGCCTTATTAATTTTTATTTACTGAATATTTAGTTTAATTAAATTCTACCTCAAAATTTCTGGCTTTAAATATATATTATCTATTAAAAACCAACAACTCCACAAGTATAAATACCTCCTATCACCCCCGCCACCATTTCATCCCAATGAGCCTTATAGATCCTAAACTATATTCCTAAACCTCTCCTACTCAGTTTCCCCACATCCATACGATTTTTTACTCATTAGAAGGACAAATCCAAGGTCCCCATGTTCCTCCCAAAGAGGACACATTGAAGAGGTAATTTTCCAAAAGTACCTCTCTTAATTTCCTTCATTTGTCTGTTTTATCCCCACCTTCTTCATCTTTAAATGCATGATAACTCCAAAATCATGTATATGATGTTTTGTATTTTTATAATGTAATATATAATTTCCATTTTATTAATCATCTCTTATTATTCAATGAAATGAAATTATTTTCCGAGTTATGACAGTTAATCACCTCTTTGAATATTGATTTTGCTCGTTTTTTCATTACCTCCCTCATGGAAGATAATCAAACAATTATTATTGATAAATAGAGTCTAAATATTTATATTATAAATTATTTTATGTTCTATAACATTTATATTAAACATAACTTAATGATTTCTATGTTATGGATATATAATAACTTTGTTTATGGATATGTGGACTACTGCCTCCTCAAAACGATGTGATTCAGTCACATCTCACATAGTATGTATTAAGGATCGATTTATTAAAAATAAATTATATAAATGAATTATTAATTATAAGTTAATGATATTATATATATTTAAATATTTACATAGATTTCATTTACTTTCATTCTGTCATTACGATAAGAAAATGAAAATGGTGTTCGCTCGTACATACAACCTAACATCTACATGAATGAAAATTTTAATTTATGATTAATTATTGTAATTAATTCATATATATTTAATATATAGTATATTTATATCACGTTTTAAATTATATACATAATTAATTCGTGATAATCAAGAATAATAAGTCAAAACACGTACGATTAACATAGAAAATATCACATGAAGCATAACATAAACATAGAGTTTATAATAGACATGTAATATTATATATTAAGTAAATAATATATTTTATTATAATTTTGAGTATATTTCTATGATATATTAATAAAAAAATTATGTATTATACATTATGTTTTTATTGTTATGAAAGGAGTCAATACATAAGGTATGGTAATTTCATAACCCAATTTCCATTCATTCAGTTAAACTTATACTTAATGATTATTTCATTCTAATATTATGTGCGAAATAAATTTTGAATATTTTATGGTATATATGTAATATGGTTTATGTATTTTTTACTTAAGATATATATATTTGGTTCATTTGATTGTTTTCCACTTCCATGATATGATATTTGTATTGGAATTCAATCTCACATTTTATTTCAGAGAGATACCTTCCTTATTCACCACCCATTAATTTTATATGGTGTAAATACTTCACAGGAATATATTTTATTAATTATATACTCGAATTTATGGGTATATGAATATCAATTATATGATATCTATTTCACTGGGTATTACAATTAAAAAGTTACCAAATAAGTAAGGAAGTTTTGTCTAAATATTTCTTCTTTGATACACATGTTTTGTTATACACCTATCTGTTTTACGAGGTGTAGATACTACAAATTGACCATTTATATATATAATATTTATTTTAATGATGTTTTATTCTTCATTTAATGTTATCATTTCATGGGGATTATGATACAAATATTTCAATATGGTATGGTACACTTTTAGATGATTTAATATTTATTTTCAAGAAATGCTTTTAAAATTTTTCTAATGCTCATTTTAAATAAATTGAATTTCAAAAAAGGATTTTGTTCTGAGAATATATTTTCAAAGGAAAAGGGTTAATTTCAAAATCTCATTACATTTTTTGATTTTTTATATGTAATCATTTACTGAGGTATATTTATCATAAATTTCTATGTTTCTTAAATTGTTTTCCAGATTATTTATTATACTTTTATAATTGTTTAAATACATATTTACCCCAGTATGAGTTTTTATTAAATGGGTTGAAAGGAATATTTCAACGATTTCCTATATTGGAATTTTTTTCTTTTTTGGAAAAAGTTTGAGAAGATTATTTTTTAACTTAAGCAGCATGAATGGATTTTTACACTTTTATTACACCTTATTACCCAAAATATTCCCTTATAATCCTATGAGGTTATTTTAATAGAAAAAGTATTATTTCATAATTTAGTGGAATTTAACTTAAATAAATTATTATCAAATAATAAAGGATATTTTTCATGATGAATTTTTTTCAAGAGTTCCCTTAAAAATATTTTCTATCTAAGATAACATTATTTTATGTTAGTTATTTTTTAATAGTGATATACTTTAGTGTTTTAATTTATATTATTTATATTAATAGTTATATTAATTATGTAATGATATTTATGAAACCCATTTTTTCCATGGGTTATGTTATTATTTTATGATTTTTACGAAACACATTTCAATCAATGAGTTATGATGTAATAAATAATGAAAGTTCTTGTAAAACACATATGTATGATTTCAATATGAGATGGATGAGAACTATATCTTCCTCAAATACATTAAGTAATGAATTATATATCTTGAGATAAACCTGAACTAAATTCTCCGCCATGATGGTTATAGGTGTGAAGTATTACTACCAAGATGGTATGGGACTGATCCATGACTACTAAGATAGTTATGGGAGTGAACCATAACTAACAAGATTGTATAAGAAGTGAACTCGTAATACTAATATGGTCATGCAAGTAAACCATGACTACCATGATGGTATGGGGAGTGAACCCATACTACCAATATAGCCTTGGTAGGGATTCATTTAATACTATAGAAATCATTTTATATGGTTATGTGTCTAACACATTTCCCTATCTTCTTCCAATGTTATGATTTAATGGATTATGATATTTATTTATTTTTTGATTTGTTTCTAATGAATTGTCTAACTTTATTAAATGATTAATGATTATAATCTTTGATATGTATGGTATAATCCTATAATGTTATGATCATACTCTCATACCCCTATGGTCTTGTTTACGCTTAAATGCCTCCCTTTTTTAACCTTACTGATTATCTGAGCTGAACCCTTTTTAGGTCTCCCTCCCCAAGTTTTAAAGATATATATTATGTACTATGTGTCTAAGAATGGTTCTCGTCAGGAAGAACCTATTTAGAGATAATGTAGATCGCTTATGAACCAGTTGTTTATGTTTCCATGATTCTTAAGGCACTAGACTTATATGGTGTATGGGGGTCCATTTGAATAATTTTTTATGTATTTTTAATAAATATATATAATTTTAACGTAGGAAATATTGGGTTGTTATAGTTGGTATCATAGTGAAGGTTTATTAAAACTTTTGAAATCTGGATAAGAAAACACACAAAGATCCCTTTTGATATTTATTAGGATACTTTTAGGAATGTATATGATGATAAGCTAACGATTTCATTTATTTAAAAGTAGGTATCATGATTTATAAATACCGTAAGTGATTGTTCATGATTATGTGGATTCTACTATGATAATTTAATCTTACTCTATGCTTTTTGGATTCATTTAATGGTGAAAACTAGAAGAAAATGTGTAAACATTGAATTCTACATACTATTTTCTAATGAGAAGTCTAATGGGATGGTTACTTGTGTAAAGGATGTTGTGATCATGCTTAGTCAGTTTTCACGGAACATGATTTACAAAGTATTACATGAATAACTCTTAGACTAACTAAACAAGACAAGGAAAGAGTTCTTTGAGAATTAGTGTAATGGAGACCATGCATGATCGAAGATTCACTTTCCTTTTTGTCAAGAATGTGGAAAGAATATCCTAAGTGAATGTGTTAGAGGAACAAGAATATCTTTTTTCTGTAGAAATGAATGAAATAAATAATGTCATTCGAAAGAAAAAAAATTAAGGGTTTGATGAATAAAATATATGGTAATATTGGCCTCCCTAAGGGATCCAAAATGTTTAAATGATTTATGTGTGGAGTGGATGGTCATTATTAAAATAGATTACCTAATTGGAAAGCACCTGAAGACAATCAGATAGGTTGTATGAGTAATGGTATTATTACTGATGATGATGAGACTCTAGATGAAATATCAAATAGAATAGTTATTATATAATAATATGAGGCAAAAATATTATGCCATAAGGATGATGTGAAATAATTAAATATTTTATGTATTTGGTTTCAGGAATTATGTTATTTGAATGGTGAAATATATAAGGATTATTCTGTTTATGTTCTTCACTCATAATTTATAAGTTTATATTGAATGTTTTTAATATCTTGGAAAATTGATTTAACAGCAAGGTGACATTATGACTAAGGTAATATAACCCTTAATATGTCCCTTATGTTAATATAATGTTAATTGGATATAGATATGATTGAAATGAGTTTGTTAACTGGATGATACTGATTAACTTGGGAATTATTAAGGATTGTTTGACAAGTGGGTTATGCTATCATGCACCAAGTATAAAACTTTTTTGGGATGATGTAACATATCAAATAAACATTAGAATATTGAAACTTGAATGTTTTAAATTACAATATATGTTAATTCATGTTGTTATCATGACTCAAGTGAATAAATGATGAAGGTATTCACATGTTTGGAATATGAAAACCAATATCTACCCTATAATGTATGAGAGAAAATTGTAAATATGATTTAGTACACTTCATTATATGTTTTTGCATTTTTCATCTTTTTAATGGATTATAAGGATAAAAATTTATATAATTGTTTATGTTAAACATCATATTGTGTTTTAGATATTAAATTATTATCCTTCCACTTGAGTAATTATAAGTATTTGATAACTTGTGCTTACCTTTTTGTTGTGATAAAGACAGATGGAATAACATATAATTCTACTTATAGATCTATTGATTTGTTAATGATTCATGAATGAAAAGTTAAACATAATTAAATGGAATATAGATTTTGTGGAAATAGATCTAGGAATATCAAAGTGTGCGGTTGTCCGGAAACCAAGTATCCATTATCATGAAAATTCTTCAACTTTAGGAAATGGGTATTGAAATAAAATTTTATCATGTTATCATCGTTATTGATGATATCAAGGACCCCTTTCACACTCCCCTAGTTTGTGGTTATTTGTTTTGTAATTTTTCCCCTAATCACCCACATTATAGTGAACTATGATTATTATCAATATCAATGATTATTTATACTTTTCATACATTCCTAAATATAGACATATATTCTCCTATATAGAAACCTACTGATGATTTACTTTGGGTAACATTTATTTTCCTCAATTTTCCTTTTTAAAAGTATGTTTTCAATTTTCATTTTAGGATGTGCGTACATATGAAGGAAACTATCAAGTATTAATACATAAATTATCCATTTTAATTTTGGGGATGAAATTAATTTAAACAGTGGTAAAATGTAACACCCTGAGATGTTGTGAAATATATATTTTTTAATTAATTTTATATTTTTGTAATTTTTCATTTCACACAATAATGAATATATATTGTTATAAAAAATATATTTTTGAGTTTTGTTATACGAAACCAAAAGATAAGATTGTGTCGCACATACCATCGTATTAGCTTATTATATACACAATATTATTCTTGTATTGTGTTACACATAAGGTTAAGTACCTTTTATGGCTTCTGTTTTATGTCAGATCGAGTTTTAACGAATGAATGTTGACATGAAAAATTGAACTAATTACAATAAGTGAATGAAATTAATGATATATATATATATATTATATTCAATAAAATATTTTTTATATTTATCTGATATATTTTATTGTCAAAGGATATGAACAAACCATGTTTTATGATTAAAACACTATAATTTCAAAAGGTTGATTTTATCATCTTTTAACGATGAGAAAATTTTAAATATAAAATTTGACACTCTGATTTTTTAAATGAAAAAATAAACATCATCTCTGAATGCGGGATATAAAAATATCATTTTCATTAATTTTTAGTTTTTTATGAGAATCTTTAATTTTTTGATGGATAGTAAGAAATAATACATTTTAGTTCCAAACTACATTTTCTTCTACATTATTTATAGATATAAAATAAATTTTAAATTTGTTTTAATGTATAATTATATTAATTATTCATAAATCAAACCAATTTTTCTTATTGTAATCAATTTCACTTTGAAATTAGACACAAAAACATTTTGTTCTTTTGAATGTTTAACATTAAAAACTCTCTATTTCATTTTGTCTATAGAATTAATTTTTAATCTAATTATGCATATTATATTAATTTAATTATGAAAAATGAATTCCATATTTTTATTCATAAGGTCCAAATAATTTTTTTATGTCAAATAAATTTTTAGGTAAAAGAATTGGCATGGTTAAAAAATTATTTATCGTGGTATAAACAAAAAATGAATAATGTTAAAATTGAAACGGTAAAGGATTAAAATTTCCTAAAAAAACATTTAAATGTTGGTTGAGAAGTGTTTCAACCTTATACAGCTATGAAATATTAATTTACATAAAAAGTAGTTGAATTTAATATAACCTCAAAATGGTTGGCTATTGATATAAAATATTCGTTGTCAAATCACTTAAACCCACCTCCCCCCATGTATAAATACTAACCATCAACTCTCTATTTCGACCCGAAAAACATTAGAGCTACAAAAACCTCTTAAAAGACCTCTCCTCCTCATTGTATACATTTCTAATTGCTTTCAGTATAAGTAAAATTCCAAATCCAAGGACCTCTAGAGTCTCTCAATGAGTTGATATTTAAGTTGTAATTTTCTTAAAGCACCTATCTTAATTTATTTTACTTTTTAACTTTCTCCTAACATCATTCATCCATTAAAACATGAAAATTCCAGAATAATTTATATACTAGAGTTTTAAATTTCAATTGGAATATATCATATCTATTTCATTTCCATCTCCTCTTATTCAATGAAATAAAATAATTTTTTCCATGTTATACTAGTTAATTGCCTTCATGAATAATGTTTTTCTAATTTTTTCAGTACTACCTTCATGGATGTTCTTAAAACTATTATTTTGGTAAAATAATTTTCTAGTATGTCTATTATATGAAATTTTATATTCTTTATATTTTTTTTTATTAAACATACCTTAATACTTTAAATATTGTGTACATACAATTACTTCATTTGAGGATGTGTGGACTACTGCCTCCTAAAATCGATGTGTTTCCTTCACAAACCACATGGAATATATTAAATATTTTTTAGAAAAAATATATGATATTAATAAAATATTATTTCTCCTCTAATTATAATATATATATATTTCTATATTTCTATACATTTCATTTACTTTCGTTATTTCAATATGATAAGAAAATGCAAATATTGGTCATGTGTACGTACAACCAACCATATCCATGAATGGTGTGTTTAATTTATTTTTAATGATAATTATAAATATATATTTAATATAGTGGTATTTATAATTTTTTTATATTTTTTAAATAAATAAATCATGATAATCAAGGATAGCAAGTCAAAGAACAGATGATTAACAAAGAAAATATAACATTAAACATAACTTAATCCTAGTGTTAATAATAAAAGGGTAATATAATGTCTTTAGTAAATCATATGTGGTATTATGACTATTAATATGGTTCTATGAAATATTAATAAAAAACATAAACTTATTTTACAGTAGGTCTGTATGAGTATTAATTGAGTAAATACTTAAGGTAATGGATTTTCATAACCCAATTTCCATTTATTATATTAAAAATATCTTTTTTGATTATTATAGGATAATATTATATATGAAATTAATATTCAATATATTGTTTTTATTTAAAATTGTTTTATTTATGTTTAGAGTAGATTCCCATATTTGATTATTTGATTATTTTCCACTTCCAAATTTTGTTATTTGTAATGGAATTTCATCTCACCCTTTATTTCCATTGGATACATTCTTTATTCACCAAAAATTTCATTTGTGCGTTGTAAATAATTCACATTAATTTATTATATGAATATTAAACTTTAATATATGGGTATTTACATATTCATTTGATGATCTCTATCTCATTTTGTTGTATGGTTCAATAGTTACCAAATAAGTAAGGTAGGTTTGCCTCAATTTTCATTCATTAAGACAAATGTTTTTTATTCTCCTATGTTCCTTTAAAATTTGTATATAATAAAAATTTTAATTTTATATAAAGAATATCATTTTTTAAATATATTATATTCTTCTTTGAATGTTATTGTTTTATGGAGATTGTGATACAATTTTTTCAATGTCATATTTGAAACTTTGAAATGATTGAAGATTATTTTACTCAATATGTTTTTAAGGATCTCCTATGATAGATTTCAGGAAAGATATTTTAAAAATGAATTATGTTGTTAAAATCATTATTCCAAGAATTAGGGTCAATTTCACTATTTCATTACATTCTGAGATAGTTTATACATAAGAATTTAGTGGGGTATATTTATCATCCAATTCCATGTTTCAAAAATTTGTTTTCAAGAATATTTGTAATATTCATAAACAATCCTTTAATGTATTTTTTACTCATGTTTGAGTTTTTTTAAAAAGTATTAAAATAATATTTATTATTTTTTCTAACAAGGAATGGTTTTTCTTTTCCAGTAAAAGATTGATTAGAATTTTTTTAACTTATACGCCATGAATGGATTTTTATGCTTTCATGACTCCTTATTACCTCGAAGCTTCCCTTACAAGATTATGATTATATTTTCAATGAAATTTTTTTCTTTTTAAATTGTGGGACATCTCAGGTAAAGATAATAGTTTCAAAGTAGAAATAATATATTCCAAATAGTTGTTTTCAATATTTCACTAATAAGTATTTTCCCTCTAAGATAACTTTGTTTGATGTTACTTAAATTTTATTTGTGATATTCTATAATATTTAAATTTTTATTATTTATATAAATCATTATATTTATGAAGGAATGATATTTATGAAACCCATATCTTTTATGTGGGTTATGTTTTGATTTCAGGATGATTATGAATCCCACTTCATCTCGTATGTTCTGATATGATAAATAATTTATGTACTTTTGGTAAAAATATATTTGATTTCATTATGAAATGGGTGGAAATTACTTACCCCTCCTATTAATTTGGATAATATTTATATCTCATGAGATTTAAATATAGTAATTTTTAAGCCAATATGGTTATTGGAGTGATCCATGATTGCTAACATGGTTATTGGAGATAACAAGGAATAAAAATATGGTTTTGGGAGTGAACCATGACTACCAATATGGTATGAAGAGAAACCTCATACAAATAGAATGGCCACGGGACTGAACCATGACTACCAAGAAGGAATGCAGTGTGAACCCATACTACCAATATGTACTCATTAGTGATGAATTGAATACTATGGAAATAATTTTATATGTTTATGTGTCTTCCAGATTTCTATGTCTTATTCCTATGTTATGGTTTCATGGATTATGTTCTCTATTTCCTTATGATTCATTTATTATTAACATCTAACATTTTTTTAATGATTCATGTATTGGATCCTTGATATTCATGGTATAATCATTTAATGTTATGATCATGTTATCAGACCCATATGGTCATGTTTATTAATACATGACTCCCTTGTTTACCCTTACTGAGTATCTATGATCACCCCTTTTATGCTTACTTCCCCATGTTACATATATTTTTATTAATTATGATATGTCTATTATGGGTTCTTGTCATGAATAACATAGTGGGATTTAATGTAGATAACTTTTGAACCATGTGTTTATGTTTATATGTTTCCAAAGGCACTAATCAAATATGGTATTTGGTCATTTTATTGAATAATGTTGTAAGTTTTCCACAAAAAAATTTTGTAATATTGATGTATGAAATTACTTGGGCATTATACTTGGGTTGTTATGGTTGGAATTAATGAATGTTTTGTAGAAAAAAACGGGTGCTATTTTTTGAAGATCCAATTTAGTTATCACAATTCTTAATGAAAAACCATAGGATTGTAAGGAATATTTTGCAAGAAAACAAAAAACAAAAAATATTTTATCATTCAATATGTTGTAATAATTATGCATATTGGATTATTTTTAGATAAAAAATATTGTAAGGAATAGAAAATGTATCAATTCATAGGGATAATTTATTGAAATTTCTCCTAATAAATTCAATGAGTTTGGATTCGGAGGTGATCAGATCATGACCATGTTAGTGAATTTTATTAAGGGTATGGTAAATAATATTTCCCATAAAAATATTAATAATAAAAATTTTAATTAAATAATTTTTGACAAAATCATTAGAAAACAACCTACACCATTCAATTGAAAACATATTCCATTTGTATCTAAGAAATTGGTCATTTCCCTAGAAAATATATCTCTCACATTATAATGTAGTTAAAGGCAAAAGGACTTAATTGAGTTTTATTTTAGTAAAGAATACTTGTTATACACAAATGATACCACTTATTGCATTTACATATCTTACATAACATTATGATCCATTCTAGAGACATAAAGTTTTACTTCTCTTAGATACTAGATAGATAATAATCTTATTTAGTCAACCTTCCTATACATATATGAAAAATAACTTCACATATAGTAAACTTAGTAGAAATAACCTATATAAATCATTTATTATAACCCAGTGAAATCAAATATAAGAATGGGAGTTCTCAAATTAATATTATGTGTAAATATAAAATACATTAATCAATGATCATAAGTGAGCATAAGATAAGACCAATAGATTGAGACCATTGTCATTATATAAAATAATCATAACCAATCAATTAGAGATCAGTAATCATAAATAATGTAATAACTTCTTTTATAACAATACATACAATTACTATGTTGTGGAATCATTAAAAATAAATCATGATCTATGAGAATATATCATAAGAATAAATCATAATTTTTTTTAAAACAAATAAGTATAGAAAATAATTGACATATTAGTTTCTCACTATCATGACTATTATAATGAATTGTGTTTACTCCCCATTCCATTATTTCAACATTCAAGGTTCACTCCCAAGACTATCACAATGGACATATTCCCTTACTATATTTATATCACACCCAATTCAAGTCCTTATTACCTCATGAGATATAAATTTTTATCCAATTCATTAGAAGGATAAATTATTTTTTGACAACCTTTTACATAATTAATACTTTACATATATTTCCACATGATCATAGAATAGTCATTAAAAAATCATATCAAAACACATTGAAAGGAAATTAGTTTACTAAATATTTCATAATTTTATTATATTATAAACCATGGAAAAAAGGGTTCCATAAAAATCTCATCATTATAAGAATAAACCGTCTATATATTGGATAAGTATGGTATCATTGGATTATTTACCCATAAAATCATAATTTACATCAGAGTATCTTGTCATAGATGAAAATGTTATTTAAAGGATGAATGAAAATATTCATGAGGAAAATGACCTATTTATTTTGAAACCACCATTTAAAATCCAAATAATTCAAAAATATTTAGATTTTTGATTGAAATGAACAGAAAAAACATTTTAATGAAGTATCATATCATTGAGTGGTCATGATGAAAGGAAATTGTTTCATGTCGTAATCATTAAAATAAATATTACAATATGCACTTTGGTATATTTACGTAGTATAAACATAGAAAAACACAATATTTGTAAATGAATTTAGAGAAATCAAAATTTGGGTAAAATTTAATTTAAATAATTAACAGTATATGTTAAAAAATTGTATTCTTTTCAAAACATTACCTAAAAAACAATTTGAGGCTGAATAATAAGAATAAGGCTATATTTTATTAAAATAATATTATGAACTATTTTAAGAACCAATGAGATCAAACAAGTACTAAAACATCATAAATCATGAAATAACCATATCATGAGAAAAAGTAAATTGTTTTATCAAATAATTATTATATAATTTCTTCAATTTAAATTCAATCATATAAAATTCTAATTAAAATATTATTGTATCAAAAATCCCTTACCCCAAGTCTCATTCTACATCATGAACATTTAAGTATACTGTATAATAAGTATAGATATAGTATAAATATAACTGAGAACCATATTAATACATATAATACAAAATATTATTCTCTAATAACTCCTTGTCACTAATTATTTTTCAATTATTCAATAAAATTGTTTTCAAAATGATAACTTATTTGTTTGTCATGTATGTTTCAGTTATAAATTTCTATTACATACAAACTTTTAAGGGTTTAATCATATCTTGAATAATAATCAGGAAATAAGTATCATATTTATTCACCAAATAAATATTTATAATTATTCATATAATTTGGTGACAAAAACGATTTAGATCACTTTTTGGAGATGGTAGTTCGCACGTAGTAACAAGTGATGTTTCCAATTTTAAATGGTTCCAATGAAATAAAAATAATTAATAATTTAATTTTCATGAATCATTATAATATAATAAATATCATAGATAATCAATAGATATTTCATTGTTACCATCTACATAAATAGAAAATGAAAAATTAATCACATCACTAGATAGAGGTGGTAGTCCTCATGTATGCATGTGAAAAACAATAAAATCAATGGATGGAAATGTAAGAAGGAATATAACATAATATAAATATATAAATAAATTTATGTAAAAAATAATATATATAATAATTAGATCCATAAAAATAAATAATGATTAATTGTGGTGTTGTAGGATGAATCATATCACTACGTGGAGGTGGTAATAGACATGTACACAAGTGTGTTACTTTTAATTTCTTATTTGATGAAAAGTGTGTGGAATAAATTTCATACCCCATCAAGATAAAAATTATATATATTGAGCAAAATTAATTCATTATTTTAGAATGTGTGTGATATATTTAGATGATGTATAAGAATAAATAAATTAAAATAGGACTGATAAGTCAATTACCAATTCTCTAGTACACCACCTTTAGATCCCTCTTTAAGAATACTTGAAATGGTATTTTAAAACAATAAAATCTCCATATTATTTATTAGGAAATTGAGATGATAATTTTTTAGGGTTTGGATGAACTATGTCGCTAAAATTGGTTTAATTATGTTAGTGTATGTTCTTCCTTAAATAATTGGGGGGAGAGACATACCTTGAATTTTTTTGTGGGATTAAAATATCATTAAACAATTTTTGAGTAAAGGTGTACCGAAATAAATTGAATTTGATACTAACCTAATAAGGGTTTAAATAATGTATTCTAATAATAGTTTAGATGACAAATTTTGGCATTATCAGTTAGTTTAACCTTAGTTTAACATTTTACCCTTGTGACTGAGATAAATATATTTTTTCCTAGTTAAAATTCATAATGATGAAAATTAAAATAATACTCATTATTATTTTTAGAAATAATGATTCCAAATATTGAATCCTTTTTTAAACAATCATTGTCTATCAACAACCTAAATTAATTCCTTATAAAATCAAAAGGCATAATAAAAATTGCTTTCTAAAAAATTTAATTTAAGTCTAAAATTATTTTTTTAATAAATATTAAGTATAATGGCGAATAAAAAGGTATAAATTGAACTATTTTTAAAAATAATAATATACATTCATTTTAAAAAATTCCAAACAATTTGTATCATTAAAATTAGTTGAAAAAATATATACATTTCTTTAAAAAAATAGTTATTTTCACCATTCACCTAAAATTAATCGTTTTAATAAAAATCCAAAAATCTCACACCACGATAATTAAATCATAATTATTTGAAAAATGAGGTTAATGTTTTTGGAATATAATTAAAAAATGGTAGATAATTATTATAATAAATACACATAAGATGTAATAAAAACTATTATTATTGAAATTTGTTTTAAAAGAATAATTGTTTTCTTCCAATGGAGTAGTTATATATCTATATATTTTCATTATATAAAATTTTCATATGTAATTTTGAAAAAATTATTCCTATTGAAATGATCAATTTAACATCTAGTTTATAATATTTTAATATACTACATTTCATTTTTATTTGAGATTTTGTGTACCTCAAGGAATCAAATAAATTTAATTTATTTGTCGTGTATTATATTTGAAAATCATGGAGTATTATGTTATAACCCCTTTATAATAAAATCTCCCTCAAAATATCAGCACATTGATAATAATATACTATGGTAACTTTTGATACATAAAATATTCTTGTACCCATGTGGTTTACTCTAATTTATCATTTCACCAAAAAAACATTCTCCGAGGTAGTGCAGTTATTTTTTTGCACATTCTATCATAGATCTAGAATCTACACCATTTATTACACATAATAGTGGTAATTATCCATTAAAATAATCAACGAGTTATATACATATATATATAATTTATTTGGTATTTACATCCTCAAGAGATATTCTAGAATAAATAATTATATTTTGATAAATTTGGTCAAAATGGAAAGTGATAAGAAATCATTCTGATATGTTCAATTAGTTCAAGGGCGGTGATACATCTACGTATCAGCATGACCTTAAATCCAAATATAATTAATTGATACTAATGGGATATTTATTGGAATACCATGTTAAAAACATCAAACTGTATATCTCACAAGTAATTTTCAGTATGTCTATTCTCGTAACATTAATATTCCCCAATGTTTGGTTGATTAGATCTAACCTCCTCTTACATTTCTGGAGCTATCTCAGGTTCCAATTGCATTCATTACCATTGGAAATTGGTGTTATACAAATTGTTAAATATAGTTCATTATAGGGATCCATTATAATGATTTAGTGAATGATATTATTCTATGAAGATTATACCAAATGAAGGTGTTGACCCCTAAAAATTCTAAAATTCATTGATCATTATCTAAAAATTGATTCAAAATTTGGAATGGTCATCTCAGACTAAATATATATGAGACTATGATATGTAATACTGAAAGATGACTATGTATCCAAATCCAAATGAAGACTTCTCATGAATATCATGGATGATGAAATACTTCATCTATATATCACAGAATGTTGTACTCCATGAAACCATACCACATCATTGATATATATCATAAAATGATGATCAAGAGTAAAATATTCTATGATAGAAATGAAATATACTGATTTTATATGGTGATCAACTACAACCCATGTAGTAATGTTCCCTTTAGATGTTTTTCTTAGTATAATTATCAAATCCCTAGAAACATTTTACAATTTACATTCTCATAAGGTCAATGGCTGTAATATTTACACAGAAATATTTCTACAATCCTTAATATGCTAATATACAATGTTTCAAAATTAAAACACTACAATATCCCTTTAAATATAGTCAAACCATAAAAAGACTTTCAAATCTTTATAAGTATTGAAACTTTTAGGATGAATAGATTATTATGAAATATGATAATAATAATAAAAAACGTCCTTCAGGTATTTTATTGATAGGGTAAATACTCAATTCATAGCCCCTTAATTTCCATCAAAACCATTATTGAACCAAGGGACATTACTTACATATTTCAACACTTTCACATCCTCCTTATGCTCCTCTACAATATATATATAGATTTATGTTCAAATAGTATTCTTAAAAATAATTTATTTATCCTCTTTCTTCATTATTTCGTGATCAATATTCTATAAATCCATAAATATTTTATATCATTCAATTTTGATCCTCTATAAACTAGCATGGTATTTTTTTTAATGCATCAACCACCATGTTTTCATTCCAAGTTGGTAATATATTGAGAAATCATAATCATCACTAAACTCTAACCATCTAAACAGTAACATATTAAATTAGTTCTTCATTAATATATGATTTAATTTTTATAATTATTTGGTATATCATTCCCTTCCCCATAAAGATAATTCCTCTATAATTTCAATGAATACATTGCTACTATCAACTCTAAATCACGAGTAAGGTATTTTCTCACATTCATTTTCAACTATAACTAGGAATAAACCAACAACATCACATTTTCCATAATGATGTGTCAAAGTACCATCATTGAAAAATCACTAAAGAACACAAACCCTTCTCTAATATAGATTATTTTATGAATAGTTTCATTAAACAACATTCTATTTAGTTCCTTGAATTCTTCATATCATTTATCTATCCAAATTTTCTCCACTCTATTTAGGTAAGACTAGTTTTTTGGATTAATATCAATGAAAAAATTTATTAAAATAAATTGTTAATATCCATCCAACCAAAAACAAAAAATAGATCTCAGTCAATATGGTTAGTCGGGGATAAGATTTGGTAATTTTTTCCACTGATGGATCCATTGATATAACCAAACATGATATTATCTTACTAAAAAGTAAAACATTGTCTATCATACATTCTCTGGTGATAAATGTTTTATATAATATCTATTTAAATTTTGTATTCATAACATTCCTAAAATTATCTTCATTATCATCATTTCATGTAGACTATTTATGAATATTATGTATAAATACTACCAAAAAATAATCAAGGTAATATTTAAAGACACTATTCATTAAATCCATGAAGATAGTGTACGAATTAATAAGTCCAAATGGAATCACTCTAAGTCTATATTTTACATACCAAGAATTGAATGTTTTTGTTTATGTATTTAATGTTTTTTTCCAAAATGGATTGTATCCAAATCGAATATCAATCTTGAATAAATATTGATACATTCATAACTGATAGAAAAAATCATCAATATTAGGATGAGGCTACATAATCTTAATTATGGTCTCATTCAGTTTAAAATAATAAATTTTCCAGTTTCCTTGATCCATATTTCATTTTGAAAAAATCAACAGGTTTACCCCATGATGATATACTTGAAAAAATGAATGCCTTATCCGGATTATCCTAGAGTTAAATCATTAATTCCATTAAATCAATTAGGTACATTCTATATAGTGTATTTGAAATAAGTGTAGCACTATAAAAGAGTCTTACTGGAAACGTGACTTCACAATTCAATTGAAGTCAATGTAACTATTCTAGAAATAACTCAATAAATTCCAAAACTATAGGAATATCATTGATATAGTGTTCATTTCAAATCATCATATATAAATACCACATTTTTATTAGAATCAATGAGAATGAAATATATTTAATTTCAATAAAAAATTAATATGTATCATCACACTAATAAACAATCATAGGCTGGGTATGAGTATCAAGAGTGACATCCATTCCATCAAAATTGAAAAGATATTTTTATTAAAATAAAATAGAATCCAAAAATGACATCAATTTCGTCTAAATGGTCAATAACTAGACTTAAAGGAAGAATATTCCAACAAAAAACAATTTGAGAAAATTCATAGACTTCAGATGTGATCATCATTACATTAGTATTTTTAACTTTTAATTCATCATATAATCATTTAGGTGGTATTGTGATACCCTTATAAAATTCTCTAAAAAATAATTAGTGGGTAAAAACATAATGAAATATTAAAAATGAGTTGGTAGAACCAAAATAAAATAATATATTAGAAGTTCTAATGTTTAGGATTGGATTTCTTTTTATATCATCATTATCTTACCTAAAATGTGTTATAGTTAGAACATGAGATTTATCAATGTCTCTAGTATTAATAGTTTTTTCATCAATCATCATCATTAAACCATATATTTGAGATATATTTATCATAATGCTGTTACAGATTGCCTTTGAAACATGGGAGAATATTTGGTGCATTATGTTCGGATTTTTAATCATTAATTTAATTGACTATCATCTTCACATATCTTTAGTATTTATTTGCATGACGAACTTATTTTCCAAAATTAAAATAGTTACGTTTCCCGATAATACAAATTCCTCCATGATTTTTTCCACACATTGATCATTAATGTAAACATGTCTTCTTCTCCCTATGCATTTTATTATTATAATTTACTTTGAATTACATGTTTCTATTCATATAAAAACCATGATATTGATGGAAAAATAAAATCTATATTTATATATTGACAAATAATCAAACAACTTATATATATATATATATAGATATTCAAGCCCTTTAAGGGAAATTTACTTCAAATAATTTAAATCATTGAAGAATCAATCCAAATTAATATCTTTTCAGATGATAATACCTTTAGAATATGACACAAGACTTATATAATTTTTCTCATAGTTAATAATGGATTTTTTATATTTTTATTACAGATCAAGTAAATCCATCATCATTTTCAAATGTAGAATATGAAAAATTTTCATATTGAAATATTACTATATAAACCCATCTCACTATATAGAGACTATTTTTTTCAATTGTATTGTTTCCTTGATAAAATTACACCATTAATCTACTTCACATTAAAAATGATAAACAACCAAAATAAATTTTTATTTTTTAGAGAACTAGAGGATATAAAATATTCTTTATGTTGTACGGATCCATTTCACAACAAATTATGGTTTTGAAGATAGAAAAAATGATGGAAGATGGTGAATGATTCAATAGAATGTTGTTCCCTTCAGTAATTGTTTGGAATCTAATAATTATTTATTCCTCTAAAATGTTGATTTAGAATAGCAAAAATAATTTTCATTATATATCCAGTGGAATTTGTTTTCTCCAGAGTAATATCACTTCATTATCTATCACATTTAGAATTAACAAAGTTACATTGTGTTCCAAAAACTGGCTAAAACACAAAATCCAAGTGTCTGATGTTGTAATAATAGTTCCAAACCACATAATAATGAAACAATATTTATATTATTTCTTATTCAGGACACATTATTTTCAATCTATCACATCTTATGTTTATCCTTATCTATCCCTGGTTATAATCTATTGAAATACTTTATAATTTATCATATATAGAATATGTGTTAGCCCGAGCATATAACCTTAGACTACCAAACAAAGTGAAGAGTAATGAATAACATAAAGTGTTCTAGAATAATAGTCATGATATACTCAGCCAATAATTATCAGGGTTGTTCCCTACAAAAACATATTTTCTAAAACAATGTCTACCGATAATATCTTGATAAATATTTATTGTTTGGAAAATTATTCATCTCCACATTAATAGAACATTATAATTTTATTTTATACTTATTCATATCCCTATGATTTTCACCATGGTTATCAAATCATATTCTCCAAAAATAAATAAACCTTGATCTAAAACCAACTATAATCACCCATACTTTTCTATAAACACTTTCACATTATTAGATGTAAATTTATTACATAATATTATGATCTATGAAAAAATTGTAACGGGTTAATTACATTGGATATGGATGAAAAATCATTTCAATTCATAAAACAATATTCAACATATCCCACAAATATATTCCCATAATGTACTCTTCTTAGAAAAACACTACACAATACATTTAATCATATCATGAGTAAGGTAAGCATAATAATAGATGGGATCATATATTTGATAGGGTTAAAGACTATTAATAAAAAATAAATTATAATAAATAAGTATATGGAATAATAAATGTATGAAAAATGACCAGAATAATCAATAATAGTACCCAATAATTTCATTTTCATTTATATAAAATCATGGAATAAGGATTTCTCAAAACCAAATACATAGGTCATAAGTATCTGGAACCATTAATAATCAATCAGGATACAGTAGAACATATCATAAGAATAAAACAGAATTATTAGCATAATTATAAAAATAAAAAATAAATTGATTTACGAAGGATCACTTCCAAGACTATCATAGTGTATTTGGTTAAATATATATTCCATCATTTTCATAGACATGGATAACTCCGAAGACTATATTAGTGGATAGAGTCCTTTGCTGAATGAGGTTCACTCCCCATTCAAGTTTATATTATATCTTGATATATTCAACATTAAAATATGAATTATAGGTATCTATAATTATCATCCCACAAATAATGTAATGGAAACCATATATATGTTTACCATAATATCATAAAACTCTCATCATATCAATACATCATAACCAATCGTAGTGAAACACTTTTTTAAAAAATTAATCATTTCATCATAGGAAAACCCATTTAAAATAATTAATTGTCATTAAAATTTGATCCATGAAATCATAAACAATCTAGAAAAATAATATGGAATGTATTATTAGATCATATTTCTATTGAATCATAATTATCATGAAAGGATGTTTTCATAGATTAAAAATTCCATCAAAATATCATTGGGATATTTCATGAAGAGATTATCCTTTTCCTTTTGAATGAATTTATTTAAAACCCAAATTTTACAAAAATATTAAGAAGATAATTTTATTTGAAATGAAATTTTTAGGTTTTTATATTATTCTTCAATTCATAAAGTGTTCATGATGTAAATTATTTTTATTCATTTCATAACCGTTAAAGATAGTTTTATGTTCACTCCTTTGTTAAAAACTGAATAATTTGAAAAATTGGGAATATTATTTGTAATCTATTTTTAATAATTCAAACATAGGTAAAATAAACAATAATAAAACATTAAAGAATATGATAAAAAAAATATTCAATTGTTTTTCAAAAACATGTATATGGAAAATAAGGTAATCTAACTCAACGAAAAGATAAAAATTAATATTGTCTTAAAAATTTTGATGATCATTTTGTATAAGGAGAGAAAAATAGAAATGAAACATTGAATTTACATTATTAACCATATTTGGAGAATGAATAATTTGTTCAGTCAAATAAATATTATACAATTTCATCAACTGTAATTCAAGAATAAAAATTCTAACTAAAATAGTATTGAAACATAACATTCATAACTCATGTTTCATCTTGCTTCATGCACATTAAAATATCAAATAAAAAAATATTTTTTTTATAATACAAATATTTGAAAATATTATTCACACATATCATAAGAAATATGATTTAATTCCAACATTTTTTCTCTTTTTTTATAAAACTTCATTATTAAAATCACATCTCCATCTGATAACTACTTCATTTTGAATAAACTTTTCAGTTAGATAGTACGTGTATTTTTACCTTTCTAATGGTTTCCTCCTACCAAGAATAAAACTCATCACACAAGTATAATATTTATTCATAATATACTATTTTATAATTAATCATTTAATGTTGGATGGAATTATGAATTACACACTTTTAGGAGATAGTAGTCTGTAAGTATACACAAGTGATGTTTTTACTTTTTAAGGTAATAATAGAAGACAAAAAAATCAGTTTTCACCTTTATTGAGCAATGAATATATCTTATACATCTTATATATTAATTAAAAATACCCTTATTTTAATTTATGTAAATAGAAAATGAAAAACGAATCAAATCAATTCGGGAAGGTGGTAGTCCACATATCTGCATAAGTGATAATAACATTTCTCGATGCATAGAATGGTAAGATTGTATATATGAAATTTTAAAAATATAACTACAATAATTTAATTGTTATCATATATAAACTTTGAATCTATCACTATCCAACCAAGAGTTATAGTGATGGAGAATGAATCACATTGCAACGTAGAGGTGGTTGTCAACACATATGCATGAGGGACACTTTTAACTTCTAATTTAACAGAATGGATGCCGAAATATTTGGATTCAAATTAGTTATAAAAATAGTATATTGAATATATTATTTTCATAATTTTATAATTAATAACATATATTTATAGGAGTTAGAAAAGGAAATATATTGGAAGTTGTTGGCTACGACGATTACCTCTTCTTTGGAAAACTTATATTAAATCTCTTATTAAGGACGCATTGAATGGTCTTATTAGAAAACATAACCTCCAAATATTGATTAGGGATTTATGAAAATAATTGGGAAGTATTTTGGAGATATTTGTGGCTAAATGTTCTTTAAATAATAGAGGGGAGGGGGATTGCATTAAAATTGTATGGAGGGACAACCATTGAATTCCTTTAAATGATTAAAATATTATTATGTAATTTTTTTTTGAAAATTTTCTAGTTTAAAGTAAATTATAAGACTACGTTGATACTTATTGACGTATCGTCATAAAATAATAATTTATATAAAAAATTGTGTCCTGATAAATTACTTAAATGTTAATGTGACAATTTTACCCCTTTTACTTAGGCAGTAATATTTTTACCATGGTTACTATCTTTATATAACATAAATAAATTAGGTAATTAATTGTTTTTTGAATATTATGTTTCAAAATATGTAATTAATTATTAATGACTCAATATCTAGAAATGGTAAAAATTAATATAATATTGAAAATGAAAAATACAACAAAAATTCATTTTTGGAAAAATTAATGTGTAAGTATGAATGTATTTTTATACCTTGATAAAGTTAAAAAATTGAACCAAATGGTATAAATTGAGGTCTTTTTAACAAAAAAATAAAAAATATCTTTACAAATACATTAAAATTAATCAGTGAAAATAATAAATAAATAGTTCATTTTTCATTAAAAACATTATTTTCAATATTCACCAACAGAACAATTTTATCAAAAAATTCCAAAAAATTCAACCAAAGAAAATATTGAAATTATTATATAAATATTTAAATTAATTGTTTACAAATAAATTTTCAAAAATTGACTTGATTAATTTTAGTATCTTCTCACAAAATTATATACTTTTTTTGAAGAACATATATTTTGGAAGAATTATTATATTTTCTCAAAATCGAGTAATTGTTTATCAATATAATTTAAATATATAAAACCCTTTTACATATTCATAAAAAATTTAGTCATTACAATTATTACCACCAATTTAACGACTTGGTTATAATATTATACATTATTAATGTTAAAATAGACTCGCGTTTGCCTGTATCAAAATATATCAAATAAATTAAACTAATTTCAATAGGAAATTTTCATTTAAAGATGGGATATTTCACATTTATTATGAAGGGATGTGTGGATAAATGGTGGTCTGTAATTAAGAACACTAATGGGTATGTATATATAGATACCATGTAATGGATAATGATTATGCTCGTGATTAAAGGGATCAAATGGAAAGGAAATTATCTATCTAAATTGGATAGAGGATGAAAATGTTGTTTATCATGAGGATGATATTAATAGGTAATATATACATTTTTTGGGTAATGTTTATTGATAAGAAATCAATTTTTACCATTTCATTATTTAGATAAATAAAAAATAATTAGTCAGCATAGATTCTAAAAAAAAATCATCATACTAGGACATAGTATCAATTTCAATTATATTGAAGATGAAGTTCACCAAGGAACAAGTCATAACATAAAATATAAAGATGATGGAATATATTTTCACCATTAAATGAATATTACAATATTGGGGAATAGAATAAGAGTATAATTTCTCCCATTTAACAACTAATAAAGGAAACACTTTGGGACATACTTGCAGGGAATGTGAGTTTGTTTTTGATGCACAGAAAAGGTTATCAAGTTCATTAATATAGAGGCAATGAAGAAGTTTTTAATGTTTAATTAACTAAATTTATAGATACGGGTCACTATGTTATCCATTACATAAATTTTAATAGAATTTTATGTATAAAAGGTTTATGAAGATATGTAGATCTAATGTGATCTAGAAAACAAATCTTGAATTACAAAAGAGTGTGATTGTTGGTATATTGAACCAAAAATCCATGTTTTTAAATGATTTATTTTGTTACGAATCACTTTACTCCTTTATATAATTATTTTCTTGGGAACAATGAATAATCTCCAAAATAATTATAGAAAGGGGTTTTCAATTAAGAAATATAAATGAATTCTTATTGCAATGATATTTTACTAAATTATATTGACAATTATTCATAGATATTCTCGAGTAGAAAGAATTATTACTATAAAAATGTATAATTTTTAATAAGTTCATTTCAATTATTGAACATAATTGTATGATAAACTAATTGATTATTAATTAGAATGATATTATTGTTTTTAAAGGGTATATAGAATCCATTATTTTCAAGGAAAAGGCATCACCTCTTGAGTCCTATCAAGACCCACATCTAGTAGTTAACAATAAATATATTATTGGAGATTTGAAAAAGAAAACACAACCAATGGATTATAAGGACATCCAAAAGATAGATGAATAACTAATTTTCTAAAATTACTTTAATATATTTCTAGAGTAATTACCCGGTCATCCACCATAATAGAAAGTATATTTTTCCATTATAATCAATCAAAATAAATTTCCCATATCAAAAACAATATATTATTTTATCTGAGGATTATGTAGAGTAAAATAAAAAAAGGTGTTTTGTGATTAGGGATTTATACACCCTAGTGATTCACAATGGGACGGTCTGGTTGTATTTGTGAAAAAGGATAGTTCCATGACATTGTAAACTGATTAGGGATATAAATTCTATTACAATATAGAATTATTATCCTTTAGCATGAATTTGAGATATAGTTTATCATCATTAAGGAGATTAATAGTTTTTAATTTTTGATCATTACTATGGTTATCATCAGCTAAGGTTAAAGGGGGATGTATCTAAGACAAAATTTCATTTGATATATAGAAGCTATGATTTTATTGTACTGCCCTTAATATTGGCTAATTCACCATCTATTCAGACGGACCAAGTGAATATATTTTTCGCGGATTATCTTGATAACATTGTGTTAGTGTTCATTGATGATATCTCAAGATACTAAAAAATCAATGAAGAGATTGACAATAATAAATGAATAATTATTTACCCCCTTGATGAAAAAAAAGTTTGCGAAATTCACTAAATGTGAATTGTTGATCTATGGAGTTTATTTTCTTGGATATATTGTCTCCAATGACAGACTATCTATTTAACAATCTGAAATAGTGGTTGTAATAGTGTGTCCTACACTAATAAATATAACTGAGATAAATAGTTTCAATAGTTTAATAGGTTACTATCGAGGGTATTCTTGATATGTTATTATTTTTCAATTTATAACCATGTTAACAAATAAATTCTCTAAATTCACATAGTCTATTGAATTTAATGAATATTATAAAGAGATTAAGTGGAGATTGATTAATTAAAAAACTTATTTAACAATCATTAGTAGAAAATATTTTGAAACTATACTAATATATCATTGAAATAACATGGTTGTGTCCTTATGCATAATGAAGGAGTATTTGTGTATGAATTAATAAAAATTATTATCCATGAACCGAACTATCCAACTAATTTCCTTCAATTAGATACATTAAAATCATCCACGATGAAATGGTGGCAAATAATCTATGAATAAAATACATGACAAATATATATACGATAAACGATTGAAGTATATTTTTTTCATCGAGGTAGATCATTATAAGGAAGATAAGATAGTCAGAGCCACTAAAGGACTATACTTCATGATAAAATATCATCATGGGAAGGGAAGAAATATTGATGATACATTATGTATGAAGGACCATTGAGTTATCTCCATGATGATTTTAGTACCCCCGGTTTCAGGTATGTAACCCATACATTGTGATTTTAATGTATATAATGTAATCGGGTGATTTTTAGGATGGTTATGAGATCTTAGGGAATGTTATGGGCCTAAAGGGGAAGTGCACGGGATGTGAACAATTTTTATGAACCATGAGGAATCCAAGGAGAAACAGTGCAGAGTTTCAGATGTTAGAGAGTAGCATCGACATGGTGGGTGCATGGTTATGGAGGCTATGTGAGGAGGTCATGTGAGGATTTTACCAGCTAGTATCCAATGCATGGTTAACACATAGTTTGTTTAACCATTCGACTAAACCATGTGAATGATTAAAGTGAGATCCCAAAATAGTGGATCTCATAGTTTTTTGACTCTAAATACATCGTTTTTACTATTATTCTTTTCTAACTCAGTATTATTCTACAATGAAGGTTGGAGAACCTCTCCCAAACAAAACATCAATCATTTTGGAGCCTTTCCATGAGGTTTAGAAGCTGATTTCTTGAAGTATTACATCATTATTATTTGTTCATGTAACATTTTCTTAGATCTACTTGGATTTACTTAACATATCCTCTCAGATTCTTAATTCTATTCCCGATATTGGTAGATATTGTATTGTGGATTCCAAATATAATGAATTTTTTCTCGTTGTTGATAGGACAAGAGATCTAATGTGGCTTCATGGATTTCGTTCCTGGTTTATTCAGCGTTCTTTTTCCGTTCTCAGTTTTCATCAAAACCTTCTAGGCATGTGCCTTAAAATTTGACTCCTCTTAGTAGAACTGAATGGAATTTTTTTCAAATTGATTTCTTTTTATTGGTTCGATTGTAAATTGGCTAATTTATGATTTTTAGAAACCTATTCAGTGATTGTTTGTGGAAATATGAACAGTTTTTATTCTTAAATGAAGTGCTATAATCTTTATTTTAAAATGAATAAATTGAAATTGATTTTTCTGGAATTGTGGTAATTTTATTTGATTAAATTGTTTTCCATAAATGGAATGATTTTGTTGAAATGAAATGGTGGGTTTGATTTTGGTTGTTTAGTGGGTTTCAATAAGAGAACAGTTTTATTGAAATGGTTAGAATTGGTCTATTTGAAATGGTTTTGGAATATATTGGGGTGTTGTAGAGTTCATGTTCGATGTACCTCTGAATAAGGGATGTGTACCAGTGGGGTAAAAGGTGTGTGACCAAGGATCGGTGGTGTGTGTCCATGGGACAGAACGTAAATGGGAAAGAGACCACTCATGGGAATGGAACTACCAAACAAGAATTCAAGTGTGACTGTGTGGTGAACAATGGAATGGTTATGCCAAAATGATCTTTAGAATTGGTTTTGAGACTTTCTTTAGCTGATTTTCTAGAAATACGACTTGATAGAAAATTGTTTCAAATATCAATTTTGAACATTTGATTATAAAATGTTTTGGAATGTTTTTATATTTAGTTATAAATTGTGTTGGGAAATTTTATATATGAACTATTTTATATAAATGTTGGTAACCTTTTATATCCTAGTATTTTTAGTAGGTAAGTCATTGGAGAAAATTTACTAAATATTATTCTCACCCTTGCTCTGTAACTTTGGTTATTTTGTAGATGATATATTCCGAGACATGGGAAAAGGTGAAGTATCACACGCATCTAGTACCACCTCCTAATTCTTGTGTTCTCTAGTGATTGGAGCATGGATCTTGTGGGACATGTATTATTGTGGTCATATTTGATTTTATTATATGGACTTCCATTGTTTACATTGATAGTTTCGTTGTCTTATTCTATAGTACACCTTGGTGTGGTTTGAAATAAATGAAAATTTTAAGTTGTCTTTCATTTATTCAGGTATCATATAGGGCGTTTTTGGGTTATGGTTTGTTGGGTTAATTGTTTTAGTTCTTAAAGGGTAAACCGTCGGCCGCTTAGATTTGAAACACTTTAGCATTTATTTCAATCTTTTGGAATTTTGGGGATGTCACTTAAGGCCAGGTATCATCTCACCACCCTCTTAACCAATTAGATGGATGAGATGTTACTAATGGTAGTAGATTGTTTGGTCCTTTCCAAACAAGTGGTCAATAATTTCATGTTCTTGGAGTTGAATTCATTATTATCTACAAATTGGGTTGGAATCATAGAAAGTAGTAGGGTTTTTGGGACTTGAAATTTAGAGAATAAAAATTCATAACAAACCTTTTTATACAGAACCTCTTGTTATGAGGGCATTTGGTACATAAGTGATTTGGAGAAACTTATAGGATATGATATCTCATTTTCATGGTTTTATCTAATAAGACGGTAATGAAATGAATTGTAGAGGAATGCATTCCCACTAGGATTTCATATCTAATTTTGAGTAATGATTTATGATTTTGTGGAAATGTATAAGTTTTTTAAAAATGTGGTAATTGTTTTCAAATAAAATAATTTTAAAATTCCTAGTTAAAGTATTTTGAAAGTGGTTTGATTTTAAAAATAAATAATGGATTTCAGAAATATGATTGAATGATGAAAAGGATGATTTTAGAAAGAAATATTTTGATAGTTCATGTGATATAATTTGAAATGATAAGACTTCACTCACTAGAGAGTGATAATTATTGAGTTTGTTGTTTTTTTTAATATGGAACCTAGTATGCATCATAGAAACCAACTAGAAGAAGCTGCAGTGAATGTGGATACACTTGATCCATATGTGAAGAAAGAGCTGGTTCAGAGTACCATTCAAGAATTACAGTATTTGGACATAGGAAACCAGAGGGATGGGCCAAGGAATGTGGATCATTCCATTTACTTTATCAAGAATAATCAACCCTTTTTCTGAGTGATTCGAAACTGAAAATAGTGGTGGTTTGGTTGAATATGATGAATCATATCTTCGATTTCATCATCCTACCAGAAGAGATGAATGTAAAAAATTAAAACATGTAAACTCAAGGATCCTGTATTCCAATGGTGGGAACTACTATTACATGTCAAACTAGATCAAATCATGAGTTGGGAGTATTTTAAATAATTTTCTGACAAACAATTATACCCTCACAAGTTCATGATCTGTACATTGATAGATTTATTGAGCCAAAAGTAAAGAAATATCTATATTGCATAATATCTAGCTAAATTCATGAATTTAGTTGCTTTGGACTAGAGGTTACAGCCAGTGCAACCTTGAAGGCTTGTATTTTTGAATCAAGGATAATGACAGAGATTGGATCAATGATTTCAGTGCTATGTATTAAGAATTATAAAAAAATGGTGAATTGAGTAACAGTGGATGAACATGGTATATCATGAGCTATGGGAGTAAACATTGTGCAAATACCAACGGGAAATTGTGGGAACTCGAATTCTAAGAGAAATAGTAAGAGGGAAACATATTTCTAGGGTGGGAGTGGGACTCAAAATCTAACAGTTGGTCCAGTGTACCTTCCTCCACAACCCAAGAAAAGAGAGAATAGTTTACAATGTGGTTTTCTTCACCACATAATGAAAGATTGTATGACAAAACCTAAATCATATCATAACTATAATAATATAGGTCATCATCAGTGTTATTGCTTATGTGCTCCATGGATAGGTGCTCGAGACACATCTCAGGTGTCACAAGAATCATATGCTTCGACGGGGTGAGGGTAGCAGAATCAGACTCATCAGCAGTGTAAGGTTAAACATGGTGATTCTAGGAATACCATTACTCCTCTATAAAGGAAATCTCAATAAGGCTAAAAATATTAGAGTGTAGTGACGATGTAAATGTAAGGAGATGATAACATGATTTTGGATTTTTAGGATGGACCATATACAATATGAGGTATGATTCAATTTAATTCTGCAGTTATGCAAGTGTTGTTTCATATTGGTGAATATCATTCCATCATTCATTCTCATACATTTTATTTTCTATGTTTGAAAAGTGAGATGATTACCTCAATGTTAAAACATAGAACTTCCCTTAGTAAATGAGAGTGTAGAGCCTTCTTTTGTAGATCATCTTCTATAAGAATTGGTTGAGCAGAGCTAAATTGAAATTTCTCAGTTTTGGAGATGGATGTCTATAATTTATTCCTAAATAATTATTTGTTGAAAAAGTTCAAGAATCACATGTAATGCAATATTAGATTAGGTAGTTTCACGACCAGAGATGGTGTCAACATTCTAGTTATAGGACAAAGAATTGTAAGGATAGGTGAAACAAGGTTTTTGGCACCAGTAGTGGGCACAATATCTTACCAGTTGACAATTTTGACTGTGGTATCGATATAAGAGATCAAAGATATTAGTTTTCCAACAGTTGTGGATTAATTTATAGATAAATATCCAAATAACATATTAGGGATACCACTTATAAGGGAAGGGTATTTTACAATTGATCTCCTCATGTGGACCAGTCCAATTTTCCATCTGTATTATATGATGATAGAAATAGAGTTAAGGGAATTGAATGTGTATTTAGAAGATCTGGAAAGAAAAAGTTTTATTCGGCTGAGCATGTCTCTGTAAAAATCACCAATCTTTTTCAAGAAGAAAGAAGATGGAACTCAGAGGCTATGTGTGGATTATCGTAAGATTATCCATGTTACAATAAAGAATAAGTATCATCATCCATGTATTGATGATCTATTTAATCTATTTATGGGAGCCATGTAGTTATCTAATAATGAGTTACGATCAAGATATGAATAATAGCGATTTTTTAAGGAATATATTATTAAGATAGATTTCTAAAGTACACATGGCAATTATGAATACTTAGACATGAAATTTGGTCTTAGGAATGATCCAACTATCTATATAGAATTTATGAATTGGATATTTCAGATTTATCTTTATTATTTATTTGGGGTTGTTTTTGGTTGACATATTGGTGTATTCATGGAAAAGTGATGGGCCTGAGAAACACTTATAGATAGTTTTGGGAATCTAGAGAGATCATCGGTAGTATAAAAAACTATCAAGGTGTGATTTTTGGATATAATAGGTGTGATTTTTTGGTGATTTAATTTCGGAAAAAAGTTTTTCTTGTGGATCTTGAAAATATAGAAGTTGTTATCTCTTCAAAATGCTGAAGAATATCTTTGTGATATGAATTTTCTTGTCCTAGCTTGTTATTGCTGACGCTTTTTGTGTGAATTATCATGAGCAGCCTCAGAAATGAAATCATTGACAAAGAATAATGCTCCATTCCAATGGAATGAGGAATTCCGAAAGTCTTTCCATAATCTGAATGATCATCTCACATAAACAACTAAATTCTTTTTTCTGGAATCAGGACAGGGTTATGTGGTGTATTCGGATGCTTTAGCATCTTGGTTGGGATCTGTTCTCTTACAATGAGACCATGTGATTGCTTATGGTTCAAGGAACTTGAGACATCATGAGAAGAATTACCCAACACATGATTTGTAGTTACCTTCAGTTGTAAATGATTTGATGAATTGGTGTCACTATATCTTTGGTGATAAATTTACAGTGATCGTAGATCATAAGATCTTGAAACATATTTTCTCATAATGGGATTTGAATCTGAGGAAAATAAGATAGATGAAGTATTTATAAATGTTTGACTTTTTCTTTATGTATACTCTGGGAAAAGGTAATTTTTAGCATGATGCATTATGAAAAAAGTAATATAATAAGTTGGTAAAATAAGATTTACATGAATAGAATTTGATTTCAGTACTAACCAACATGTATGTGTAATCTGAATACCGAGGTGATGTTCTCGTTTTCTATACAGTTTCTATGATTCCTAATATGGTAAAAATGGTCAAAGAAGCTCAAAAATATGATGCAAAATACTTTTTAATGACATTATATTTGGTTCAACTCAGCAATCTTTAACTGATTCCATTGTGGATCTAATTAAATCTTAGTTTTAAATGAGTATGATGGGTGAGTTAACTTTTTTACATGGTTTTCAAATTTCACAAAAATAATAAGGAACTTATATATCTCAACATAAGTATATTAAATATATTCTTAATAATTATGGATATGACAACACTAAAAGTATTAGTACTCCCATTTGTACCTCAAACACACTTGATCTTGAAGAATCTAGGAAACCAGTGGATCAAACATCATTTAGAGGTATGATATAAAGTCTACTTTATATGACAGCTAGTCGTCCAGATTTGATGTTTTCAGTGTGCTTATGTGAAAGATATCAGTCCAATACTAAGAAAACTCATTTAAAGGTAGTGAAGAGAACTTTTCGCTACATATTGGGAACCATGGATGTAAGACTATTTTATACTTCTGGAAATGATTTTATCTTAAAAAGATTTTCAGATGCAGACTTTGGTCGGTGTAGAATGGATAGAAATATTACATCTGAAACTTTTCATTTCTTAGGAGATTCATTAGTTCCTTTGTCATGAAAGAAGCAATTTCATGTAGTACTATCCACTGTTGAAGTTGAATATGTAGCAGCTGAATGTTGTTGTGCTAAAGTGTTGTGGATGTAACACACACTCACATAATATGGCTTGAGTTTTACAAACACTCAAATTTTCTATGATAAAAAAGTTCCATTTACCTTAGTAAAAACCATACACACCACTCTCGTGAAAAACAGATAGATATTAGGCCTCACTTCCTTAGGGATCACACACTAAAATGAGATCTCATTCTTCAGTTTATCGGAACCGAAAATCAACTTTCCGAAATTTTCACAAAATCTCTACCCTCCGATATATTTTAATACATTAAACAAAAGTTAGGAAGGATAACCATAATAAAATCTTCCTTAATTACCTTTTTATTGAACCAATCTCCTTATAGTAATAAACTCGTTTTCATAGGGGGAGTACATCTGTTATGATGTTTTTTGAATTTTTCCTAATGAATTATTTTTATGTCTATCATAATAGTGTTTTTTTTCATGTTTCTTATAAATAAATTTTCAAAATTTTCTGAATGAAAATATTTAGATTGAAAATTTTCAGAATGGAAATTTTTTGAACTGAAAATTTTCGAAATAAAATTCTTAGAACTGATGTTTCTGTAATGGAATTCTTTAGACCTTATATTTTTCTAAGGGAAATTTTCAGAACTGAAATTTTCATATGAAGTTTTCGTACTTGAAATTTTCGTAATGAGAATTTTCTCTTCCTTTTCATACTCATACTTTTCGTAGTAAGAGTTTTGGTACTCAATGTTTTTGAAATAAACTATTCTTCATTAATTTTTTTGTAGTAATATTTTAGAAGTCAAATTTTCTTCATAAACAATACCAAATATTTTCAATAATCATCCAGGAAATCCGAATGGTATGATATTCTTACTTAGTTTTCCGTAATCATATTTTTCATTATGTTATTTTCTTTTGTGTTTTTCAGATTCGTTTTTCCATAAAATCTGAATGTTTTTCTTAAAACCTCAAAAGATCGGATTCAAGATTTCCTTGCGACTAGTTTTTCAACCATTAGATCTGATCAGAATGTGTCACAACCGTTATAAGGGTTTTGGAAGATAAAAGGCCACCTCCTTTTCCTATATAAAGGGGACCCCACTGGTTGTCCCACATCGATTTCAAGCTCTCCTGTGTTGAAACTCTGCCCTTCATTCTTAAGATCATTCCAAATCTTTCTTTGATCCTCCATTATGAATGTATGTTGAAGACACTTTTCATGAAATGTCTACCATGAAGCCAATATCAAGTTGGTTAGTCTATAGGGAAACGTTGGTCCATCCGAAATTTCTCAGTAAGTATGATTCTCTATTTTCTAAGAATATCAAACTCAATGGATGGGAAGATTTCTGCATATCAAAACCAAGGGATCAGGATGTTTTTATACAGATTTTCTTATAGAATTATATGAGTCTGTTTCCTTCTTTGATGAAGATGGTAGAGAAAAGTTCTCCTTTAAGAGCTATGGAAAGACTTACAATCATTCTTAGACCAAGTATGCGAGCTTGGTGGGGCACTAATATGATGGAGAAACCGAATTGTTTTCCCATAAGATACCAGATGTGCAAGGAAGTTTGATGAAGGTGAATTCCATGAAATGCCTTGGGCTCAAAGATGAAAAAAACAACAAAGACTGCCCATCTATCTAACAACAACTGGGTTATACAGTTGTGGGTTGAAGGATTATTCGTACCGAGAAGAGTTGACAAGGATAACCTAAAGAAAAGTGATATTTACATCTCATATTTCTATGTAAATTTAAGAAAGAACAATCTGATGAGGCACATTCTTGTTACAGTTCAGAACATCAAGAATGGGAATTTGAATGCTCAAATTATTATGTATTATGCTATTCTCTCCAAGATTATTATTCGGTGTCTTGATTCATTCAAGCTTGCTTTCACCTCCAAGAAGAGAAATTTCAAGGGGATTATGATTAGTGATGACACCTTAAAGAGGATGAATGTTGGTTTTTCAAAACAGACAGTTGAGTTCTATGATCTTCCAGAAGAGGAGGTAGATGTCAATCCAGAAAATGTAGAAAAGGTTGAACCCTCAAAAAAGGATGGTAAGAAAATGAAACTTAAGGAAATACAACCTAAAGATAAACCACCAAAATCAAATGAAGTCCAATCCGCACCACCAAAAACCATGACACAAAAAGCTTATCCAGATGAGGATGTTGTAAAATGTATGGAATATAAGGAAAAGAGGAAAGAAGGGGAGCCACAGTTTGGATTGGACCCTGCTAAGGAAAAGGCCTTGAAAGAGAAAGCAGCTGATGAGTTAGAGAAACAAGATAAAGAGAAGATGATGATGATGATGATGCCAGAGGCATAGAGTGTTCAATATCACTTGAGATCAACTCCAAACATCTACTAGCTTGACTCTGAACCTCTACTAGTTTGACTCTGAACTCTATAAGTTCATGTTCCAAATTCTAGTGAATCCAGACTCCGAATTTCCTTGAAATTTAGACTCTGAAATTCTATATAATTTAGGTTCCAAATTCCTACAAAACATAATCCGAATATCTCTTTATTATAGACTCTGAATTCTATTTTTAGTTTGACTACGAACATTCATACTTTTATTTCATTCCGAAGTTTAGTTTTACCTATGGTTACACTTGTTCTATTATAAAATGATGTTGTTCCATCAGTTACCAACTAACCAATGGTTGAGTGACATGTGTATATGTCCCTACAAAATTAACGGATAAATATGACTATTGGAGGAGGGAACCGAACATTAGAGCTTCCCATATAAATAAGAGGTCATTTAAAAAGAATCTACAACAATTCAAAACATCTTTGACATTGGTGATTACATGTTGTTGAAGTGATTTCTAGAGAGAGAGGATCTTACCAACTCTCAATGATTCATGCAGAAAGCTTGAACAGCATGTTCAAACTATTCCCTGTGAAGACTTGCTTCGTGCGACTCCGATTGTTTCTAATTAAAATTTACGGCTTCCGAGGATAGAAAGACAGAGGTGCCGACTACCTGATAGTTGAGGTATTATGGGGATATCAAGATAGAATCTGATCTTCCTATCGAGGGCTTACCCTAGTGTGGGTAAGACATAATTTCTTGAAAGGATAAATCAAGGGACCTCTTATCCAGGGTTGTTGGATACCCTTCTCATTGGGTTAAAAGAGTTATTGTTTGTTACTTGTAGTTTTACTACATTGTTTATCGAGATAATTTTTTATTGTTAAGGAAAGTATACCTTTCTTATAATACTTTACTTTTACTTTGATCTAGTTAGATTCTATACTCTTTAAGGTAAAATCTTTGTTCGTGTAAACTTTTGTTAAGTTTTATTTCCAGAATCACTTTTTCGGAATCAAGAAAGTATTTAGAACTTAGAGGTGTTGTGAATTTTTGTTATGAAAAAATTCCTTAGGGATTTTTTTAAAGTACAATTCACCGCCTCTTGTATTTGATAATCTCATTATTATATATTCGATCATACATTTGGTATTATAGAGTATGTCATACTCACATACCTTCTAACAAAATGTGGGGAGAACATTAAGGGATGGAAAAAAGATGGGAGTTCAGTTTTTTGGCTCAAAGATCGGATTGTTATAATTTGGTCTTATTTGAAACAAATTATTCATTCTTACCAACATTCCAAATGGACTATACACATGGTAATAAAAAAGATGTATAAGGTGTTGAAGGTGGAATTTTGATGGATTGGTATGAAAAGGAATGTGGTAGAGTTTATTTCATGGTGCTTAATGTGTCAATAAGTAAACAAAGAGCATCAATAACCTATAAGAATGTTGTTTTATTTACCTATTACAGTAGGGAAATCAAAGTAAATAACCATGAATTACATTACAGGTCTCCCAAGAATGCTTCAAAAACACTATTCTATATGGGTGATAGTGGATTGGATCAGAAATTTGCACAATTTTATTCCTATTAATGAAACTCATATGGTATAGGATCTATCAAAAATATATATCTAATAAGTGGTAAGGAGAAATGGAATACCAGTTTCAATCATGTCAGTAATAGATATAAGGTTCACATCTCATTTCTAGAAATCCTTTTAGAAATCCCTTTTCACTCAGTTGACTATCAATATGGTATATCATCTTCAAATGGATGGGAAATCCAAAAGAAAAATAAAGACATTGGAAGACATATTGTGTGCTTGGGTAATGTAATTAGGTGGATCATTGTATGATAATTTATCCTTGGTGGAGTTCTCATATAATAACAATTATCATACCTCAATACATAGGGTTCCATTGGAAACATTTCATGGGCAACCATGTTGTTCTCCACATTGATGGGTGAAAACATGGGAGACAATAATAGCAGGGAGGATTCTTGTCTAAGAAAAAATGGGAATGATTCAGTTGATTAAGAAACATATAGAGACTGCTCATAGTCATTATAAATCGTATGGGGATCATAGTCGAAGACCATTTTCATTCAGGGTGAGTGATCATGTGTTCTTGTAGATCTCACTAAGGCATGGAAATTGCCGTTTTGGGTAGTAGGGAATGCTATATCTTTGATTCATAGTTCCTTTCATGATACAGTAATGGGTAAGATTGGCCGCATATTGGTTGGAATTACCACCATGGTTCAGTTTAATGCATAATGTGTTCCATGTTTCTCAGTTTAAAAAGTATCATCATGATTCTAACCATGTGATTAGATGAGATCATGTTGACATAGAAATTCATTATATTGTGGTATATATCCCGGTGTGGATTTTCTGTAGGAAGGATAATATTTTGCAGTAAATAATCATCAAAATAGTGTGGGTTTTATGAAAACATTGTTAGATTTTAGAAGAGATGTGGAAATGAGAGACATAACTGTAAAAGTAGTGCACATAACACTTTTTGGGCAAGAATGTGTTTCTAATTTAGGAATATATAAAGGCAATGGTGGGGAGAATGTTGTTCCCCCCAGTTTCTAATATGTAACCCCTAATTAGTTCATTTTATGTATATAATATATATGAGTGATAGTTGTAGGGTTGGGAGGTCTTATGGAATGTTTTGGGGCTAATGAAAAGCGCAAGAGATACACACATTTTGTCTAAACCGTGAAGAATCCTAGGAGAAACTGTGAAGAGTTGAAGATGTTGGAAAATATATTAGACATGGTGGGCACACACTTAAAGAGTTTATGTAATGAGTTTCAATGTGGGTTTTCAGAAGTAGTAGCTAACAGGAGATTATTGCACAGTTTGAATAATTGTGTGACTAAACCGTGTGCAGGGTTAAAGTGAGATCTTAAAAAAGTCAATCTCACATTCTTCTAACACTATGTCGCTTGTTTATCAACTTATGTGACTGTAACTTGGTACTCTTCTCCATTAGATGTTTTAAAAACTATCCTATTAAAATTGGAATCTATATGGACCCTTTAATTCATGTTTGGAAGTTGATTTCTTGAGGTATGTCATCATTTTTCTTTGTTCATGTCATGTTTTCTTAGGTATGACTACATATAATTATAATCTCCTATCATTAAGATCTATGAATGCTATTGGTTGATTTATGATTCTGGATGCCAAATGTTATTCATTTTGGTCATGTTTTTATATGAGAAGATATCTAAGGCGGTTTTATGGATTTTTTACCTGGTTTCTGAAGCATTATTTATCTATTTTCTATTTTTGTGAAAACCATCGACGAAAGTGGCTTCAATATCGACTCCCCAGAGTTGAAATAAAATTAGTTTTTTCATTTTTCTTAATATGTTTAAATTTTATTGTGAATAAGGTACTTTATAATATTTAGAATCCTCTTCGATGATGGTTTGTCAAAATCTGTGTGGAAATGGATCAATCACTCCCAGTGCGGGAAAAGATCGATCCTCATGTGCATGAAGACTTCATCTAGAGCCATGATATTTCTTATCCCATGTATCATTTCTTTTGCTCTCACTGCCGTCTTCAGGGACACTCTGTGAAGTTGTGTCGGCACTATCATCAAGCTGGCGGGCATCGCCCGTCTCTTACTAGTAAAGCCTCAGGTGAACCTGAGGGGCCTTCACCTGTGGGTAAGACCCTGAGAATCCCCTTTTTTCTGATCTCATGCCCATCCACGTCCTAATAACAGACCTCACATTGGTGTCCAGCAGAGAGGAGTGTTGGGATATGGTGGCTTATGTTCCGCCCTGTCAGTCCCCGGTCACAGTTGTTGCTCCCGTTTTCTCCCCGCTCTTTCCCTGGGCCTCTTGTCCCCTCCCCCCGCCTCAACATACCCCCTGGCATGAAGTACCCATGATACAGAGGGGAGGTCCCTTGCGATTATTCCAATGGGATATTACTTTGAAGGCTCCTCATCGGTTTCAGCTACAATCTCATCCCGAACCTCGACAGAAAATCCCTACAAGCGAAGACGAATGTGATAAAGAGGGAGGCCCATTCCTGCCAAGTCAACATGGAAAACCTCGAGGATCTCCAAAATGTCTCGAGTCTCCCACTATCGGCCTAATTCCTATTGGAAGATGCGTGTGCACAATATCTCAATCCAGGAAACTCCAGGGAAGGTCGTCCTCCCAAATTGTGAAAGCCATGTAATATGGGGCCAGTACCAGACTACTCTTTTACAAATGAATCCCCTACTCATATGGAATTCCTGCGGCTTAGGAACTGAGGTCAAAATAGACTTATTGGCATTAGAAATCCCCAAACACGGAATTTTGGTGATGGAAATCCTTGATCATAAGCAGAAACCATGTAGGATCAGCGAGGTCACTAGAAATCTCAAAATACATGTCTTTATGCATGTTGACCCACAGAACAAACACATCTGAATATTCTGCCATTAATGCTCTTCTATGGTGCTGACTGAGGTAGGGTATTAACACAAAACGATGAAGGTAACAACCAGTAATCAGTCCGACCTTGTCTCCTTTGTCTGCGGAAGCTGTGACCTTATACAACGGGAGACCCTGTAAAGTTATCGCAATAGATTCCACCCTAGAAACCTACCTTGGATTATAGGAGGGGACTTAAACGTTGTCATAGCCCCAAAAAAGGAAATGTTAGAGGCCCTTATACCCAAAGATAATGTCATGCATTCTCACATTTTAGGGCTGGTAAGGGACTCATAGACCTCAGATTCATGGGAGACCGGTTTACCTAGTGCAATAACCAATGGGGAGCACACCAGACTTGGAGTCTCTTGGAAAAATGCTTCGGGAACCTGTATTCCCTCTCTTCGTTCACTGGCTCCTGAGTGACCCATCTGACATGATGAGTCATGGACCACTCCCCTCTGTTGATCACTCTCACCCCAGAAAGAAGAACCATCTTTTTTTCCATCTATATCTGCATTGGGATAACACCCCTAGATATAACGTGCAAGTTAGAGTCTCCTTGGACTCCCCCATGGTCATACGTGGTCAGACTTCCATAACAAGCTGTGATGCCTCAGGAAAAGGCACCTAGTTTAATCGATGGACCCTCCTCCATCTGTCAGGGACCTAGAAGAAGTTATGCAGGATGCCGATTGAATAGAGAAGAAACTCGAAACTACTGGTATGTTCGTTCCTTTGAGGAACTCGCGAGTAAGATGGGTCTCTTTTCAGACATGCTCTTGAGACAAGAGCAGAAGGAAAGGAAGGATTATAGAATTAAATGTATCAGAGAGGGGGATAAGAACACCGCATACTTCCATGCGTGTATCAAGGAAATGAAATGATGGATAACACTAAACATCGATCTGGGGAACATCTCATTTTCAGATGACATGGAGGTGGTTGGGGATCTTGATAATGACTACTTCCACAACCTGCTTACAGGCCCCAACAGGAACTTCCCCACTGGATACAATAGAGGTGACATGAGGATATTTGACGTCATCCGTCCCAACATCACAGCTCGTGATAATAACTCCCTTAGAGACATTCTGTAGCAGGAGGAAATTTGTAAAGACATGATGAGTCTGAACCCTGAGAGCGCAGCAGGTCCTAACAGGTTTCATGTAGCCTCCTACAGGGCCTCGTGAAATATTTTAAAGGACGATCTCATCACAACCATTCAGTATTTCATCAGGGGTGGGGCATTAAATCGTGTTTCATGTGTGACGATGGTGGTCCTCATTCCCATGTCAAGGTCACTTACCACAGTGGAAAACTTCCATCCAATCAGTATGTGTAATGGCCCAAACAAAATCCTTGCATGCATCATTAATTCCAGGTTGTTGATCTCTCTCTCCAAGTGGATATCCATGGAATAGCATGACTTTGTGAGAGGGTGCTTCATACAGGGGGTGATCAGATTGGCCTAGGAAATGATCTGGTACATTCCTTCCAAATCACACGGTTCCAACATGGAGATAAATCTAGTCATGAGAAAGGCCTATGACCGCATGTGCTGGGGCTTCATCAACAATGTTTTTGAAGGTATGGGAATGTACTCCTGTAACATCGATCTAATCTTTCTGTGATTCTGTTTAGGATGGTTGGCAATCTCGCTCATGGGGAAAACCTTTGGATTCTTCAATGCAACACGCGGTATTTGTCAAGGGGACCCAATTTACCCGACTATTTTTATCATCACCTAGGATGTCCTCATTAGGATCATTCACCAAAACACCAGAACAGGTGAGATCCTTCCCGTTTTCAGGAGTTTGAGTCTTCCCTTTATATCTCACGTTATGTTTGCGGACGACCCGATCCTCTTAATCAAGGCATCCAGCTGATCAGTTCATGGCCTGTACAGAGTGCTGGAGGCCTACTACTGCTGCAGTTATTAGCACGTCAACAAGATCAAGAGCAATTTATTCATTACAAAACTCAGGGGAACATCCTTAGTGTGAGCCTTTCACTGAGGATGAAAAAAGGCAACCTTCCGATGTTTTATCTGGGTGCCCCTGTCTCATCAAAGCCTTTTCACATTTGGGACCTTGACCCCATCGTCTCCAGGATCATAGAGAAGGTACTCAACTAGAAGAATCGTTATAGGTCCTTTGGAGGTAGGATCACCACGATCAAAAGTGTTCATCGAACAACCCTAATCCATGACTTTTATGCAATCAAGGTCCCCATGGGGGTCATCCAGGTCATGGATATAATTATTGAAGGGTTCATATGGGATCCCCAAGCTGAGGGAAAGAGGCCTTGGGCCTCATGGAGTAAATTAAGAAGGCCTTCCAATTATGGTGGTATTAATTTCTAATGTCACTCCAACACCCTGGCATGATTGCATGCAACAATGGCTTGGGAGGAGTTTGAACAATGAACCCTCTGGTGACGATCCCAGAAGCCTTGTTATGAAATGGAAGGGATGATAGAGAAAATCACGCCCCCACCTTCTGGAGTGAGATCTCTACCCTCATCACCTCACTCAGTGACCACTCTCACTGGATCATTAGAATGAGAGATATTTCCTTCTGGAATGACAACTAGTGTGGGGAGAACATTGGTTAGCCAAGCTGTCCTTCCATGAGAATCTCCTTCAAGGAGGCCAGTAGACACCTGTCTGTCACCAACACAGTTCTGAATAGGGAACAACTGTTCATGTTTCATCTCATTGTGATGTCTTCATCCCCTTATCGGTGTGTGTTTACCCTGTCCCCTTCTAGATACGTTACTTATAAGGATTTCCATCGAGTCTCCCACCCATAGGAGGAGGTGGATGATTGGAATGGTATATTGTGGGATTGATCCATCCTGAAGAAGTTCAACCTCCTCACATAGAGGAATAACAACAGAGCCTTACCCACTAATGAGAACATCAAGCATTGTGGCATGTATATGGCCTCCCGATGTGTCTATTTCACGGAGCATAAGGATGAGGGAATTTATCATGTATCATTCAAGAGAGATTGGGTGAAAGCAATCTGGACAGGCTTTGGTGACTTTGCAGGTATCTCTATTCCATCATTGGAGGATAAACCCTTCCTTGCCCTCGGGTTCCATGGCTCGGGGGATCAAAGGCCAGAGGAAAAATTGCACGCTCTGGTTCTGAGTGCAGGCTATTGGTGCATATGTCAGGCCAGTAACAGACTACATCATGATGGTGTGCCCTCCTCTCTACCCGGGTAATCGCGATCCAGACTAAAAACCTTCTTCTTGATCTATACAGGCCAATGAACATCAGAACGGATTCCCCCACCCTTCAAAAAATCATACAATACCCTCATGGAAATGCTACCATTCGCAGCAACTTCGTCGACAGATGGTTAAGGTGGCATCCCCCGCTCCGGGACCTCAAACTTAACATTGAGGGATCCTGTGTCGCGGGGCTCATACAAGGCACATGACTTGTCCGCAACTCTAATGGCTCGGTTATCCTGGCCTTCCCTAGTTGGATGGGCCACAACTTGTCACTTTTAGTATAGGAAAACAGCATGCTCATGGGCCTCTTGGTATTCCATCAAAGGGGGGTCATCCTCGTGGAGGAAGAAACAGATTCCCTTCTTGTTCGCAATGCCCTCAATGGCCTTAGTGACATCCCATGGTCCATTGAGTACGTCATCTGGAAATTTCATGACCACCATGACAAAAATATTAAATTATCCCACCTCTAGAGGGAGGGTAACATGGTCACAAACTACCTAGCCTCCTTCAATATTCGTTGACCATAGAATCACTTTATACATGACCAATATGGCTTGAATACCACGAGGACTAACATTATCCATGGGGATGCCCTCAGGCTTCACCACATTCGACCCCAGTAGCCTTGTCCCCCCATGCATCAATTTTGCACCCCCTTTAATAAAAATCAAGATGTTGATGATGCGTAATTGGTATTCCTAAATGAAGTGATTTATTTTTTTTAAATGTTTATTTTAAAATGTATTTTTCTTGAAATGTATAGATTGGAATTGATAAATTTGTTTTCAATAAAAAGAATGTTTTTTTTGAAATGAAATGGTTGATTGGAATTGGATTGTTTAATGGGTTTTAATAATTTAACTATTTTATTTAAATGGTTTGAATGGGTTTACTTGAATTGGTATTGGAATACATTGGGGGTGTTGTGTGAGTTCATGTTCAACATTCCCATGAAAAAGGTATGTGTGCCAGTGGGATACAATGTGTTTGACCCTAGATTGGGGGCGCGTGTCAGTGGTACAAATGTTAATTGGACATGAGACTACTTGCGAGTTTCATCTTTTCAAACCACAATGCAGGTGTGTGTGTGTGTGTGTATTGGGAACAATGGACTGGTTATGCCAAAATTATATGGAGAAATGATTTTGTGACTTTGTTTGGTTGCTTTTTTTTTGGAAATTTAACATTTTTGAAATTTGGTAAGAATTTAACTTCTGTACATTTGGATATAAATAGTGTTGGATGTTTTTTTAGTTAGTTATAAAATGTTATTGGGAAGTTATTTTATATAAACTATTTTATATAAATGTTTATAATCTTTCTATCCTAGTGGAATTAGTAGGTAATTCATTGGGGAAACCCTACTATGTTTTATACTCACCGTAATCTAGCACTATGTTGTTTTTTTCAGATTTTATCTTCCAAGACAGGGGAAAAAGGTAAAGTTCCACACGTATTAACACCACCTCATGATACTTGGGTTGTCTAGTTATTGGAACCTAGATCTTGTGGATAAGGGAGTCTAGTGGTCATCTTTTATATTATTACTTCACTTATCACCATTAAATTTGATATTTTATTTTCCTTCCTGTATAGTAATCCTTTTTGTTGTTTGTTATAAACTAAAAGGTTCACTTGTCTTTAATTTAATAATTCATTATATAATCAGTTGTTTGGTTATGGTTTTCTAGGTTAATTTTTTTAGTTCATGAAGGTTAAATTTTCCCACACTTTCATTTGAAACCCTTTGGAATTTATTAGAATCTTTGGCATTTTGGGGATGTATCCTAAGGACAAGTAGAAACTCACCACCCTCTTAAACCAATGAGATGGGGAGGAATGTTATAGTGATGGTTAATAAAAATTATATCTTAATATTTTAGATAATAATGTAAATGTTAATTTTTAATCAGGGAGAGCCATTATTCCTTTTCCATGAAATTGATAAAATATATTAATTTAAAATGTTTTTGAGTGTGGATAATCCTTAGATATATAAAAGTTATTGTATTTTTTTCAACCAGAATATATTAATTTTAATCCTATGTTTGTATAAATATTATTTTTGATGTTTCTGGACTTATTCTATATATTAAAATTTGGATTAGGACTTTATTTTCTTCAATGATTCTAACATCCTGATTCATAAATGTATTCATAATTTGATCTATGTTTATCCAGAGGAATAATGTCCAAAAATATTATTTTACCATACTAAAGCTATCATAATGACTCTTTCATACATAGTTTATTAGGTTGAGTTGTGTGGATGGGGAATAAATAAAATATCGTGTTATAATGTGAGGAAGTTATACATTAAAAGAGTTTTAGTTATAAACTCATGAAGTTAACTAAAATAAAAATATCAATTTATGATGTTATGAATTGGTGTTTATGAAATATTTTAGTTATAAAGACATGTTTTTGTGGTTATATAAATATATATCCCGTAAGATATGATGATATGTATAGGACGTAAAGACTTGAATGTCTGTAAAAGAAGTTTATAAATGTTCCAGATTGGGAAAATAAATACATAGAAAATAAAATAAATATGAGGAATTTACCTAACAAACATTCACGAATCCATCATAGAAAAATAATTTATACATACTAGATGGAGTTTTATAGATAGAAAAAGGGGACAATATGTTTTTTTAGAAAATTTTATCTAAAAAAATTTCTATGAGAAAATGGATCTTGAAGTTACTAGTTGATGAACATTTGAGTACATCAGATATTTTAATGAATATGAACATTGATGAGTTAATCAGATAGAGAAGTTGGATGAAAATTTATATTAGATAGAGATGTTACTAATTTTGATGATAATGTCGAACTGATAAGTCTTTTGTCATGTGTGTACTCAAAACTGGTGTTCATAAAATAGAGTATTGTAGTCAAAGAAGTCTCAAAAAATCATGACTAGGTGATGATTTATAGAACATGTAAGTATTGAAGATGAAATATTAGATGGAGAAGATCCAATAATTGTGATATAGATGGAGAATTTCTTAGAATATTTTGGACAGATCTATCTATAATATTGTAATCTCTAATGACGGTGAGTATATTTATTTTGGCATTCAACAACATCGTTTTCATTAATAAATGATGGTGATTAACAAAGATATTTTAAGAAACATGTATAATTAATGATGAATTCAAATTCTTAAACGAATTGATAGAGGTAAAAAATAGTAATGAATCTTGTGGGAAATTTAATTTTTGATTATATTCTTATTCAATATATTTTAATAGAATGTATGAATATATAAAGTGGAGACGGATCATTATTATTTTATTTCTACTGCTTCCATTGAGAGAGAAGCATTTGTGGGATTTTGTCTCTGAAAATTTAATGATTTTTTTGCTGATGTTTTAGATCCAATATTTTATAGAAAATATATTTTTGATACTTAGAAATTACAAGGTAATGTTGTGGAAAAAATATTTTCGATGGTTGAGTTTTTTTAATAAGAATATAATTTTTTATATAATGGATTATCGGGCGATCATAAATATTAGTGAAGAAGTTGGTGTTTAAAGATTCCATTCTTATAATAATTTATGGGTTTATTGTAACAAGGGATAAAAAAAATATATATGAGTAAATGGTGATTACTTATACCCATCTTGTTAGTTAAGGGTAATTCCTCCCATACTTATTTTAGTATCCATTGAGAATTTTTGTGTAAAATATTTGTATTAGGTGATTCTAAACATCTCAAGGAGTATGTATCCACATTGTGAAAAAACTTTGTAAAAATGTGTTCATTTATTTCAACATTATTACTACAAAATATGGGGGAGTCTATGTCACAAACTTTAAAATATAAGACCTATAAGTGGTTTCTGAATTATATATCAATTTTAATGAAAATGTTAAAATTTCACCACCAATTCAACTTGTAGTGTTGCTAAATAAATGGATAATTAAATTGAAATCAGAACCAAGTTTCCATTGCAGATCCATTTGTTGATATATATAAAATTTCAATTCATGTAAAAGTATAATAATTCATACCATATATGGCAGGAATTATCATGGTTAAAATAACTTGATTACACTCTCTCTTCTTTTAGATGGCCAAGAATGCATTTTATTCCATAACCATTAGAAATCTACAAACATTAATGGATAATTCGATGACATTATATGATCATAGTATTATAGAAAATGATGTTAAGGATTTAAATGTTACTCTTAAGTATTTATTGTATTATTTTTATACAATGTCTACATGTATAAAAATTTCAATGGAAACATGGATCAAACATGATTGTATTTTTTATGAAACTTTTACAATAAAATAAGAGAAACATAAACAATGGATAAGTAAATTTAATGATTAAAAAATGGTAAAGTAAGAGAAAATTGGATAATGTTTGACATCAGTAAATGAAATTTTCAATAATATCAATGGTATTAGTGAGATATCTTAAAATTCAACCATCATTAAATATATTTACAGAACTTTACCTGCAAAATATTATCCTAAAATGTCTTCCAAAGATGAGGGAGAGATAGACCCTATCACTTTATGACCTTTGAGACATTCTTAATAATTATTAAATGAGTAATGAATTTATGTTTAATAAAATCTAGATAGGTGAAATATAATTTGATGATTTCTTGAAAAATATTTTTTTTTGAAAAATATGATTTTCTTGTTTTATAAGAATAAGAAGAACTAGATTGTAGCAATTATTCATGATTACCACATTTCATCCATAAAAAACTTTTTATAGGTAATATAAAGTAAAAAAGTAAAACATATAATAAAATTTGTTAAGTGTGTTTTAATTAAACAATTCTCCTCGAATTTCCCATTTCATGAATAGGGTGATCTTGAACACATTGTGTAGAAGAAATGGGGGATTCAGAATATAATGAAATTAAAAGATATGGTGGAAAAATAAAATTTTCAATAGAAAGAGGAAGAATATTATTTTTTTAAATGATTATAATTACTAAATTGATTCTAATTCATTGGATACATATTTTTCTATAAAAATACATTAATATTGTGTATCATGTCGAAAAACATGAAGACACATCTAGTAGTGAATATGAAGGTGAATAATCATTCAAAAAATAATTTTTGTTGTCATAAAATGACTCTTGTATCAAGTAAAATTCTAAACAAAAGTGGGAAACCAAATTTCATGAGAATGAATACCTTTTAAATAAGGTAAAATAATATCCCTAGGGGACTAAAACTCATATATTAAGGGTTTTTGTATAATAAAATAATTAAAATAATATAATATAAAAACTTCCACGAAGGAAAACGAGTTTGGAAAACACAATCAATAGGCCCCAATGATGAAAAATTCTTAAAAAGGATAAATAATGATTTTTATAACATAATTGGAGTTTAATACCTTCCAATAAGAATTTACAGAGAAACCAAATATACAAAAATACGTTTAAATGTAACCTTATAATGAAATATATTCTATAATTTATTCGAATAACAATACAGGCTCAATGTAATTATATGAGAAATCAGGTATCAAAAATGATGGTAAAAATTAATTCCTTTGAAATTATTTCAAAACAAAACATCCACTATAAGAAATATAATATTCCACTACAGATGAAGAAGGATGTGAAATAATATATTAAACCAGAATGACAATATTTCAATTAAAATTAATTTCACTATTGAAGATGATTACTCAATGGGTATTATTAGTTTTGATATATAGACCTCATCTTCTCAATAATATATATTTCATGATTTTTTATGTATATTAATTATTTAACACAAATATATTCCTGAGGGACATAATATTTTAGTTATCCTTTTGAAAAACAGGAAGAGAAAACCTTAGTGATATCCCTATGGAAATGTCTAAGGATAAAACTAAGGATGAGTCAATGAATATGAATACTTCTTAGAATTTTGGTAAAGGATAGAGTTAGTGACTTCCATTAAATTAAATCCATTTAATGAAATTAGAATTGTATGTGGGTCTAGCACAATTTTGAATAGGTGGAATAACTCTGATAAAGTTTCATTGAGTTTGACTCAATTGTTTCTTGTTGTAGAACAACCAGCCAAGCTACACACATGGTTTGAAACTCTCAATGGATATTATTTTCAAAATCACAAATTTTTTATGAAATATCTTGAAGGATTTAAATAGAAGATGACCATAAATATTCTAGGATAAACCAAATGTGTGTTAAATTAAATTAAGATTCATTATTTAGACATCCTATAAGTGAGTTTCATGATTATATGGTTCCCAATCATGATTATTGTTCCCAACACTATGATACTTGGGTTTTAGTAAATGGATGGAACTAGAACGAATAACGTTTACATTGAATCCAATGGGATATTTGGAGATTATATGAAAAAAATTTGAATGATAACTATATATAAATATACTATTATTAATCCTAATAATATATCATGATATATGATTTACATCAAGAAATTCAGTGAAACTTTTAACTTATGAATATAAAGAATAAATAATTTTATAAACATTTTTGTGTTAATGAACCCAGAAAAAAATGATTTTAATCCTGTATATAATGAATGTGGAAAAACAAAACCTGAGGAATTTTTCAAATGGAGGGGAAGATGTTATATATGTGGAATGGAAGGTTATATAGAGATAACATTACAAGGAGTTAAATGTCTTATGTGCAGGGAACACATGAATTAACCCACTCAATTCCATGAGCCTATAAATGATTAATAAAATATATAATGACATATTCCATGCAAATAATTAATGTTCAAAGATTTAAGTGTTTATCCATTTGGAATCATGAATCATGAGATATGGATTATGTAAAATATAAGGTTTTTTCAGTGTAATTTTTTCATATTGTATTTAAAATAATATGATGAAAAATGATGATCACCTAGAAATATGATTTAGTAAGAATTTAATATTACTTTAAAACACAAGATGAATGGAAATATAACTATTAAAAAGTTAATGATGTTTATAAAATGATGTTTGTATAATGAGATAATTAATTTGGATAAATTAAATTTGACAGTAATGATGACCATGGAGCCGATTAATGATTTGTGAAAAATTTGGTTTTATTGTTATCATCATCATCATTGTTATTTCAAGATAATAAAAGATAATGGAATTTTTATGTGATAATAAAGAGATTATTTTTTATATTTGGGGTTAAATTTGAAGATGATTTTAATATATTTATTGACTTTCTTAATAAAGTTAAAAATATTGAGGTGTTATATGGTTGACCATTTATGGAATGGTTTATATTTAATATTGGTTTTGGGTTTATCGATTAATGTATTGCATCACCATATGAATATTTATTCATATTGGATGAAGTATGATAGGTTTTTTTTAACTATTGATAGAAGGAATTACATATCATTCTTTTATGAATATTACATAGTGATACATGGAAACAAAACTTTTAGGCTAAGAAATGATGTGGAAGTTAACAGAAGAAAAAAATGATGAAATTATTTCTATGAATTAAAAAAATATCATGTAAGTAAACTTTCATATGATATCAGTCTAGATTGAAAATAAATTCCCAATAGTAGGAAAAGGATCATGACAAAAAAATCTGACCCATTGTAATCATTTTTAATGATATCAATGGTCAGTTTCATGCTTCATTGGTTTATGTAATTTGTGTTGTTATCCATCGAGGGACTTTCCTCTTTCTTGTGATCAGGGGTATCTATCACTCACTATCTTTATTTCAGTGTTCGTTTTATATTCTATGTCTGTGTTTTCACCTTCCAACTGTTTTCTACATTATTAAAACCAAGTTATATTAGACCACCATTATGTTCTGTACATTTTTTTAATAGGATTTGTTATTGTTATTATTATTTATGAATTGTGATCCTATAAAAGAGTTTTCAAATATCATTCATTTTATGACTGAGATTAATATCAATGGAGGGAAAAAGTTGGGGGGGTGAATCGAACACCCTGATATTTTGAAAATATTTTTTTGAATGTATATGACATTGTAGATATTAAGTGTAATAATTAACAGTGATTATATCATCTATTATACACAACTACGACTTTATATTATTTACAAACAATAACACTTTTCTTCAAAGTCATGCTTGAGACTCATCACCAAGCATCAGAAAAAGTTGAAATAATATAATGTTAATTATATCAGTTATAACATTTCCATTAAATTGGAGATTATAGATGTAATTAACTACATTATAAAATGTACATAAAAATATCCCAATCAATATAAATTTATTTATAAATAATTAGTAATTAATCAATAATTTTTTGTAAAGTTATTATATATATCAAAAATAGCTTTTCATAAAAAATATTTATTATTTATTTTTATGAGATAACAATATAGTGAATTTATATAAATTATTTGGTAAATTTAACATCATTTTTAAATCAACAAATTAAAACAATTTTAAAGTGAAATTTTGGTATTTGTTTCAGAAAATATTCACTTTTCAATGAATAGTGAATAATACTGATGTTTTGAAAAACTATAATTTATTTTAAATAAATTAAGTAATTGAAGTTCACAATAATTTATTAAATTAACATAATTAAAAATTATCTAAATTCAAACCACTTAATTAATTTTTAATCAACATTATATTGTATTTTAGTATAAGATTGTCTTGGGTTTAGAAAGAGGTTTTTTTTAAAACTATTATAAAGTGCACGTCATCTCTCCCTTTTAAAAAATTAAAGTATTCCACAATGTGTAAGGTTTTAAATTAAATTTATATATTTAAATAAAATAAATTTAAATTTATATTCACCCAATTATTATTATGATTCATAGAAATAATATAAAATCAATTTTATATGAAAATTATACCTCTCAAAAACATTCTTTTTTGTCAAGTCTACGAGATGCTTTTTAAATTTAATTTTATGATTTTTGAAATATTATTTGAAAAATAAAAATAATTATTGAAATTTTAGTTTCAAAATTATATTAGGTTGAATTATTTATTATTTACAAGAAAGATTTATGTTTTCATAAAGAGTGAAAATACATGATTTTAATTGAATGCAACATTTTTTATTAAAATATTTACAAAGTTTTGTAATATTATAAATTTATTTAAAAGTAAATTTATTTAAGTCCATAACATAAAACCATATGAACATCCATTAGTTGTGTTAACAAAACATTTTTTGTGTGTAGGGCTATTTTCTCACGAACTGATGTCATTTTCATTTCCATTAATACCTATCTCTGCTTTAAATAATGGTGGATTTGTTATTAATAAACAATATTTATGATATTATTATGCTTATGTAATTTTTATATCACACATACCATTATGATTTCCATTTTTTGGGAATACAATAAAATTATTCATGTGTATAGGCATATACTTCCTTGTGATGCGATGTGATTCATTCATGATTTACATTGACTGTAATAAGTGTCTGCTTAAAGAAAAACTGAGATATATATGAAATAAAAATGATTCTATAATTATAATATATATTTTTTTACACCTAGACATCCATAATTTTTATTTTTATTTTTAATTTATAATTTTAGTTGGCATTAATAGTATCTTTATTGAGGTTCGAGCCTGACCCGATGTGTGTTTTTGCGTTTTGATGATAAATGATAATTTTGGAATGTCGGTGTCCGACTCGTGGGGTAGGCATGGGCAAAGCCATATGGATTTTACATATCAATGTGTGGTAGTATGGTTGGCAGGTAGTTAATTAATTAATGAGGTGAAGAATAATTTTATTGCATAATGCAATAATAAAAATTATTAAATAGATTATAATTTGTTTTATTAATAATAATAATAATAATAACAATAATGTCGGGGTTATTAAGAGTGTTATTATTTTAGTAAATATTTTAATTTAGTTTATAATATTAATTTATAATATGGGTTATGAAATTATCATCATGTTAATATTAACATTATTTTTGTTATTATTAATTCCCTTATGATTTCAATGAGGTTGTGATTATTTTCATTATGTCGATTTTATAAAAATTTTAACATCGAATTTCTTTTTTCCACCAATATTATTATATTTCTAAATTAATTTAGAGTTTTTCTTTTGGTTACATTTTGTCTTTATTTTTCATTATTTTAATCATTATTCTTTATCTCTCTTCCTTCCTTCCCTCTTCCTCTCCTCTCTCTCCAGCATCGTTCTCCTCCCCCTAACCCTGCCTGCATCAAAACTTCCCCTTCCTCCCTTCTTCATTGTGCCTCCCCCACTCCCTTTCCTGTTTCCTTTTCTAGAACCCCTTTTTCGCACCTCTATTTAGCTACACCCATCAACACCACCATGTTCCTCCTCACACTATACATTGACCCCCTGCTACCCAAGCACACAAACACCCTTCCCTATCTCCAACTGGACCGTTTCTAGAACACCGCTCCCCATCACTTAGCCACACCGACCTTCTCCTCCTTCACCCCATTGGGCCTCCTCCGGCACACCACACCGGCAGTGTCCCTCCTCCCTCCTCTATCTACCCCAAACCGGCTTCTTCCTACCAGAGCGATTTATGGAACCACCACCTCACCTCATACCAGCCACTTCATGCTGAAACCCCACAACACAACTTTCTGGTAACAACTCCCTTAGACGCACCTTCTTATAGTGAGGCTCCGACTGGAATGACACCTTCTGGCACCCTCTATCTCATTCGGCCAACTTCTCTTCCCCCTTTTCATTGGTGCGATATACTTCTATTGTTTTTATTTTAATTTGGTAGAGTTGCGGTTGGGTATTAGGAATTATTTTGTTCTTTTACAGTATAATTGGTTTGATTATTTGATTTTAAGGATAATTTGGGTTTCATGAGGTGTTTTTGATGTTCAGTGGAATGTGCGTACCAATTATTTTAATTTTTTCTACCCTGAGGTAGGTGGTTCCACGTCTAATAATAATTCTATGAATTAACGGTCAAGTTAAATAAATTTTCCATATTATTTAATAATTTTGTGTGGTGGTGGTCACACTTTAATTTTTTATTTGAGTTCATGTGATGTTTGAATATGTTTCAGATGTACAAATTATTACTTTAGTATGTGGAAAGCCTTGTGAAACTCTTTTTATATAGTTTTATTAATTTTTTAAATGGTTTATTAAATTATTTTAATGGATTGAAATGTGTTTTAGGAATGGTTTTTTTTTCTTATTTAAAAATGGTATTTTTGTGTGTAAGTTGTGGTTTTTTTAATCATATGTGTATTTTTAAACTGTGTTGATGGATTAATTGTGTGTGTAAGATATGCGTGTTTAGTTTAAAAAAGAATTTTGCTGTGCAGATGGTTTTAAAAGAGGGTTTGAGTGTAAAAATAGGGATTCTGTGTGTGTATGTACCCTATCAAGATTTTATGCCTAAATGTGATGTGTAACAGGAACATGGATTTAAAAATGATAGATTGATGGTTTAAATGGTATCTTGGAATGTGTGGTGTTTTATCTTTTCATGTCTATGTGATGTGCACCCTTTATGAACTTGGAATTTGTTTGAGCACAAAGACAGAATCCTGGGTAGCTAGGGAGGTAGACTAGACTATTGGGATAGTGATCTAGGGGTGGCTTCAGTCCTGTTCCACATAACATGATTTAAGAATGTCAAACTAAATAAACAGATGAATGGTTGAGGGTCATGGTTTCTGAGAAACGTTTTTTTGAGGGCCATGGTTTTTATGCCACGGTACTGAGGGTCAAGGTTTCTCTACCATGTTTTTTGAGGGTTGTGGTTTCTAATCCATGTTTCACAATGATAAGAAGATCTAGGGACCTAGTCTAGCTAACTACCATGAGGACTCTCCCATATTTTGGGCTCATTGTTCACTTTACGCTCATCGGGGTGACAAATAGGTTATTTTAAAATTAAGTGTGTTTGTGTTTAAATTTATGTTGTTCACTTTGAAATTATTATTTAACCTATTTTCTTTAAAACTGTTCAAGAATATATTTCCATTCTTTAAATAAAGTAGAAATTATATTTTCCAATGAATAATTTTTCATGGAACCCTTTTCTCGGTGGTATCCTACTAGGCTCTTGGATCACACCCTACATACATATTTGGGTGTATGTAGACCCTGTTTCTTTTGTATTCCAGTAGAGGTATCAGGCTTAGCGATGATGGTCTGAGTTGTTAGTAGGTTTCTCGTGCTGGTTGATGTTTGTGGCTTGGGGATGTGGCTCCTCATGTCGCACATAGGTATGAGTTGGAGCTTTTGTTTTTAATTTTTTCATAGTTCCTTTTGGATTTTTGGTTAAAGTTGTAGAATTTAATTTTGAACATAGTATAAGTTTTTATTTGGTTGTTTGTTCTTAGTTTTAATTTATTTATCTTGTTTTTTTTTCATTTATTGTTACGGGTAAATAGTTCCTTTCTATTGTTTTTAAACCGGGGCACCTCTATCATCCCATGGGGATTGCGAACACCCTTTGGGCCTTGCTATGGGCTAGGTCGGGTGTCTGTTGATTGCGATCCGCCTTGGTTCTTAACCAAATGGAAACATAAGATGTTGTTTTTGGTTTTTTTTTTATTTATGGAATTAGGAAGATCAGGGATACGACTGTTAGTACTCAAGGGTTAGGTGTGGGAAGACTGTCAAAAACTCCTACTCGTTTCGATACTTGAGTAACCGGGGGTAGTCCGATATTTATCTCTTTAGATTTGGACAGTGTGGATGGGGGTTAGATTAAGAGTAAACCGGTACAATGCGTGGTCTCACATGGAGTAGCGACCCATGAGGTGCCGAGATTAAGGTTCAACACTCTTAGTGGTTGGGGCATTCAAAGGCCATGCTCTGTTAAACTATGTAGTCAGGTTAGGCACGACCGGTAGTTCTCACTCCAGCTGCTTCAGTGTTGGTGATGTCTTGGTTCAGTTTTGGGTAGGTTCAAAAGTGTTTTTAAAAGGAAATCATGCATTGGGGCTTCTCCAATTTTATTTTTTTCTCTCGGTTTGAGTTTTACATGATTTTTGGGTTGTTTTCCGTGGTACTTGTTTGTGGATTTTGGTTATTAATTTTTTGAAATCATATTTCTAAAAGAATAGTTTTTATGTCATTTGAAAATTAATTATGTTTTCTTGGAAATGGAAATCATTTTTAAAATTGTCTTGAACCATTCAAATGGTTTTAGAGAATTGTATTTTAAGAATTTTGTGAATGTTTTGTATTGAAAGTGGAAGAGCATTGTTTTTTATAGAGGTATTCCTATGGGTTCTCATGTGTGAATTTGGACGTGACTAACGGATAGTTGGTGGATTGTGTGGATGGGTTCTTGAGTGGAATGAAAACTCATATTTGAGAGGCATCATGGAATATCAGTGGTGAGTTATTGATTTCTAAGGATACTTCATGTTTCCTGAAAAGTGGATTTTTCTCTAAAATTGTTTTTTGTGCTTAAATTGTTTTGTAATTGGAAAATGGTTTTGAGTCTTGAGGGAAAGTGATTGGATCAAAAGAGGTATTGGGATTTTTTGTATTGGGCTTGGATTTTCAATAAAGTGTTTTAAAATGTAAAAAAAATTGTTGTTTTAAATTGAAATTATTGGATTTGTCTCCGGAATGTGGACTTTTTTTGGTGAGGTTCTTGGTTTTGTGGAAGGATAGTTTTGTGTTCCTTGTTTGGGATATACCACCTAAAAATGTCCCATGGGTTTCTAGAAGGTCTCTTAGTTCTTGGCTCTGACTAGACTCCCAGTGGAGTGGCAGATATGGGTTCTTCATGGTTGTGTCAACTATTTATAGACATTCGGGTCGGTTAAATAATATTGAGTGCTTTGGGAAAGATGGAAGTGTTCCTGGTTTCTGAGGAACTCCAAAATTTGTGTGGGTGTAAGTTGTCTCGATTTTGTCTGTGGGAGTGGGACTAGAATGGTAAATGGGGATTGTTCTATTTTTTTTGAATGGGGATGTATTGAGCGATCCTCACGACTAGCCTCATCCTACAGTTGTACCTAAGGAATTGAAGGAGAGGGAAAGTGGTGGATCTCATAGGTTCTCGACCAGACAATAGGAAGAGAAAGATGTGTGTTGACCTTTATGATGATCTAGTTTCATATTCCCTAGAGGTTGTGTGGAGCAAGCCATTTAATGTTGGAAATAGTTTTTGGTCTTTTCCATATTGTGGTATGTGAAGGTTACTCATCTGATGTGGAGTGTGAACCAAAGAAACTAGTTCTTGGAGTGCTCCGTCAATCAGTGTGCATCTCATGATTGATATTCCACTCAATATTGTATCTCTATCCTGGTATTTCAGGCACTCTAATTCATCCTCTGTGATTTTTAGTTGGTATTTTGACGGAGTGGTCGTTTGGGACTTGACGAGAAGTATGTAAGTTTCTTTTACTTTGGAGAATGTTATAGTCAGAGGTGTTCATCTTATGACTGTCATGCGATAGGTGGTTTAGACATCAGGGACCTGGACATATGTATCAGGGTGATTCTTGCGCCTAGTGAAAAAACATCGGACATTGGATTGGTTTGGTCCGACATAGGTCTACAGTGTCAGGATAGGGGAAACCTAAATTTCTCTATTGGAGTACAGTCTTTGAAGGCTTCATTTTTTTGTGAGGGGAATGAATCCCTTGTCGTGTTTTTGTGGTAATAATTAATGAGAGTTCCTCTTGGTTCATAAAGAGGATTGGAGAATCCGTATTCTTTTAAAGCCTGCAGGTGTTCTCTATGAATCTTCTTGTGGTCCGTTATGGATCAAAACTGTACTCATTTTAGAGATGCTCATGTCTTGGTGGATTGATGCGTGCCAATCCAATTTGCAGCTAGGTTAGAGGTTTCTGTTATCAAAACAATCTCATGTGGTGTAGTGATGTCCACTATGGTAAGGTTTCATGAAATTCAGACTATGTTGGTGGGCTCGTGATGATGATTTCCGTCTGTATCACTCAAAATAAACAGGGTGTTCTGCACGGATGTCGTGGTGTAAAGAAACTTCTAAAGTTATTTGGAGTCCCATTGTAGGTCTCTTCATCATCTCCTCTTCTACTTTTTTTGATAAATATTTGGAACACAGAGGGGCAAGAAAGTGTTAGGGGTTTGTCTGGGATTGTAATTAATTTTAGATTGGAGAAACAATGATGGAAAAAAATCCTAATGGATACCACCATAGGACGAACATGACAAATAATCTATCATTAATGTGGGCTTGGAATAGAAATCCTTTACTTCTTCTCCTCCCAACTCTAACCTCGTTAATTGGTCAGATTGGGTAGTGGGTTACTTGAGGGGTTTTCCTGGATGTTTTGAGTGGCCCTAGTGATTCCTAATTTAGGGGTTGGAGTGTTCCATGTTTTAGTTGCATTAGGAGGTAAATTCATTACTTTTGTTATTTTTTGTAAAGATTATAGTTTTGAGATCTATGGGGTTTCTAGATACGGGTGTCCAAAATTCGTGGTCTTCAGGCGATTGAGGTTGTGTTTAAATACCTTCCATTCATCACATTATTTCTTGGAACCTTTGGTTGACAATGTCTTTTGGGACATTCTTGGGGAATAAAGTGTTGTGGGGGGGGGGGGGATTGTCACACCTTGACATCAATATTTTTTTTTATAATTTCATCAGGATTTTAAAATTTCTTTATTGAGGTGTTGGCCAAACCCAACATGTGTTTTTTCATTTTAGGATAAATGATCATTTTGGATTGGCGGTGTCAGACGCATAGGCGGGGCATGGTTCAGAAATATTTTTGAATTGCAAGAAGTGTTTTTGAAAGCTTATAATTGTATTTCATCAACAATTTTTAAGAAATTGTTTTTATTTTCAATTAATTATTATATGTTTAATCCATGTTTTACGTTTCATTTCAATAGATCTTATAGTTTATATTTTATAGGCTTTCAAAGTCAGTTACTTGAAACATTTTTGAGTTTCAGAAAGGTGGTTTTGAAACCTTTTAAATTATTAATTAGATGAAAACACCAATGATTCCACATAGACCAGCCAAAATGGATTGGAATATTTATATTGGGTACTTACACTATTTGTATCATTGTTACATTAAGGGGTATTTCAGTGAACATGAAATTAGTAGTTTTTCTTGCAAAATGATGATTGTATATGTTCATGGTAATGTGCATATTCAATGGAACGAGGTTTCACTTCCCCATAATGTAAAAAAATGGGATTAAGTGTTTGAAATTAATCTATGGAAGGCATAAGGCTATGTGGAACTTAAGGTAGATTATCTCCGGCCTGAAAATTTTGGTGGAACATGAACATCTAGTGGGGAACTGACACATTTCATCTAAAGGTTTGTCATAGCATTTTCACATTCAATGTCAGTTACCTGAAACATTTTTGAGTTTCAGGAAGGTGGTTTTGAAACCTTTTAAATAATTTGTCATCGACATTTCTTATGAAATTTATTTTGATTTCAACTATCTCCTATATGTTTAATTCATATTTTATTTTTCATTCATATCGGTCTCATAGTTTATATTTTATAAGCTTTCAAAGTCACGTACATGAACCATTATGAAGTTTCACATATGTGTTTTTGAAAGCTTGTAAATTATGTGTCATCGATAATTTTTAAGAAATTCATTAAGAGTAAAAGTAATGCACTCTTATTAATAAATAGAAAACACTTACATGAAGAAGTAATGTCAGTGTCTATGGTGAGGCTCTGTCCCACAAGGTGGTGTGCGAATGGTACGTCAATATCGAGAGGAACGTGTTCCATGCTGGGATGGAGTATGATGACCTGGAGAGGGATGATCTTCGGGCACTGGAACAGAAATCACTGGATCCTCTTTCATAGTCTGCATGGAAGGAGGTGTCAGAGGGATGTCATCGTGTGGACGAGATCCTTCTCCCACTATGTAAGTAGAAGGGGCTGTCATCATTCCCTCGGGAAACCATATAGGCTGTGAAGGATCTGGTTTGAAAGATGGAGGCTTGGGAGATGACCCCTGATAAATTCCTGGAAAATAAATATCTGGCGAATACTGTGGATATCCGGTAAAAAAATATGGATCCCATGCTGCATCCTTCTGCACAAAACCAGACGGGTCAGGCTGGACTGATAGAGCACTGACATGTGCCTCTGGAACAGGTTAGGGCTCACGTGCAGCAGAACATGGTCTCCGTTGCCATTGTCATCGCTGGGGAATAGAACCAGCTGCTGCTGCAGGTTCCTGAGTAGGACCCTCATCTCATGGGATAGGAGCATCATGTTCCTGAGTAGGAAAATCATGTCTCTGAGGCCTAGTATGGATGATACTATCATGAAAATATCGACAAATTGATATCATCTCCTCCAAAGCAGCATGGATCACAGATAAACTAGCAACCTCCTCCTCCTCTAGATCAGTCATGCGACATAGTCTTCATAGTCTGGTATGTTGTACAGATATTCAAAATGAATTATAAAATATCGTAATAAATATATTATGTGAAATTTATTGACCTACCAGATCCTGAATCCCTCTCCTGTGCTGAGTCAGATACAATATAGACTTCATTCTATACCATGGATCATACTCTACCTGATATGATAGATAGAATTACATCGTACATACACCTGTGATACGATGATCTGCTCGATTGTCCTAGATGGCGACATACTGGGCATGTCGTCGTCGCCAATCGACATGTTGTCTCCCTGTGAGCTTCAATCCATGAAGCGCTGGTAACTGTCGTGGTTCCGGTGGAATCAGCTGAACACAGATAAACTAACGCATAACTCTATCAGGCTGGTGCCACTCAATAATATGAAAGTGAATGAGTGGCACTACATCCATAACCACATGAAGTCCAGCAGTACAGTATGTAGGTAAGTCCTAAACTAGACTCCAGTATGGCATCCAATGAATCTGTAATGACATGTGACATTTCATCAGAGAAATTTGTTAACAAAAAAATGATGATATATACTTACACTGTCAGGTAGTAAATTGTCCAACATGATATGATATGCAGCCAAATTGTGGGTTGGAGCATCGACGAAGCGATGTGCCTAACTCCACCTATCAAATACAACATCGAAAGGGATAACTAATCATAAATTAAATATAATAAATCACAATACAATCAGAAACAAATAAATATGATGGATCATACCATCATCCTCGTGGATCATCCTGTAGCACATCTATAGGAATCCTCTGACCAACAGTGATAGGGGAGAGGACAGGGATGCGCTCCCATGCCCACAACTGTATAAGGACGACACATCCTCAGAGATCTGTGTGATCTGAGCGGCATGTCGTACATAATGCTCTATAAGTGTAGGAAACACATGCATATCCCCAACTGTATCTCCCGATCCAATTAAAGTCCTCTAGTAAAGTAAGATACATCATGTTCACATTAACACCTGAGTGATATGAACACAATGTACATCCAATAAGTCGTAAGATATATGGCTGAGCATAACACATGATGGTCTGCTCATCAGCATCAGTAGGTAAATGTGAAAACTAAAAAGAAAGCCAAGGCATAGATATGGACCCACCATCTGTAGCAGTATGATCGTCCAAAATATAGACACCTAATAATCTCTATGCCAACTCAGCCCAATCCCCACTAGTGGGTCCAATTACTGTATCTCCCTAAATTGGAAGTCCAAGTAGCACTGCCACATCCTCTAATGTGATAGTCATTTCTCCCACTGGCAAGTGGAATGTGTGAGTCTCTGGTCTCGATCTATCGACCAAGGCAGTAAGAAGAGGATGACCAGTGTAATTGAAATCAGAAACGACAATGCCGTTGAAGCCAGAACGACGTATGTATGGTAAAATAGTAGCTGGAGGCTCCATGTGTCGAAAATGGTGTGTTTGTTGCACCCTAATCCGTCGAACATCCCAACCCTATATCACATCACGAGAAACATGAATATAATTCTTGATGAGGAGTGGAATATCATCCATATGGAAGCCAGAAAATGAAATTAGTCTTCACTATAAAATGTAAATATAATGTTAAATTTAATAGAATGTTATGATTGGTATAATGAATGATATGTGATGTTTTGTTTAGAAAAGGTTAAGGGAATGTCATTATATTTTGGAGAACATTTATCTATCGTGTCTTTATATATGTTTTTACCATGAAAATTATGTTTTTTAAGATATGGTGTCATAAATTTATATATATAAACATTTTATCCCGGTTATGTATGATTTCTGAAGATTCTTTATGATAAATGATTTAATAATTTTTTGTCTTCGGTGAAAAATAACCTTTTTTAAATAATGTTTTTGTTTTCTAAGATTACGTTCAGATTAATGGATTTAAAATTATTGAATACAGAGGTTCGTTATTGGAAGGAGAGAAGTTGCTTATTGGAAATGTGAAACAATTTTTAAAAAGATCATCTCTCATATTAACAATATATAACTGACTACATGAAAAGATCATGTTGGATACAACACATCATTATGGCTGAGTGTGTGAACTCGATCCAGTAATGTTATGACATCGTTTCTGGTTATTCCCTTCTTGATGACATAGACGACATATCAACCTTTTCCCTTGTTCTTGAGGCCAATACATCTAATTTTGTATCCGGTTGGTCTTTGGTCTTCCTCATGGTTGTAATCTACTGATGTCAGGAATCAGTATGGGATGGTCTTCAGGCATTGGGAAATATCGAAACTCCCCAACAAGCGTCCATGGCGCAGCATAACAGTTAGCAATGGCCTCCAATCGGTATACTGGATCAACATAAGCTTCCCATGATACGTTCATAGATGCACATGCTACGATGGCATGTGCACATGGAAACCTTAATGCTGGAAATTTTCAACACTGACATTGTTTTGCTTCTAGAAGTACTACTACTTTTTCACCGCTGTTACCTGTGATGGGGTTACAATACTCTTGAACTTCAAATGTCAAGTCTTCCCGAAGGAATATACACACTCGATAACTGGAAGCTTCTTCAATGTTCATGTAAATATCTCATTGACAGTTTTTTCCAAATCTTAGCCCATGTTGAATCCCATCTGAGTCTAGTTTTTGTCTATCAACAAAGTACTTGACACAACGATAAAATGTCTCCTGAACTAGGGAAGTAATTGGTAACATGTGAAGCCCCTTGAAGATGCCATTTATACACTCTACAATGATTGTTGTCACGTGTTCGTACGTCATCCCCCGGTCATAGGCCAGTTTCCATTTCTCTTTTGGAATCTTCATCATATAATCATACACTTCTTGGTTAGCCTTGAGGATTTCTTTGTAATGCGCCTCAAACCATCATTTATCTGGCTAATATGCTACATAAATATGATCACATGTCATAGAAATTATATTTTTATTTACATTATAATAGTAAACATCAATGACGACAGTGCTTACCAAGCCTCGTGATTGCATTCTTCATAGCCTCATTATGGAAGGTTTTGCGCACGTTACTAGAAATGTGTCTGATGCAGTATCAATGATGTGAATTTGGGGGCCTCCATGAATCAGGATTTGCATTGATTGCCTCATTGATTGCCCTATGTCGATCAGATATCAAACAGACACCTCGAATACATGTGAAATGGTTGCTGATGCATGCCAAAAACCAGCTCCAAGATTCATAGTTTTCCTTCTCCACTATTGAAAATGCAAGAGGAAGTGGTGAACGGTTCCCATATTGGGTTTCTGCAATCAACAATATGCCCTAAAACTTTCCAGATAGAAATTTTCCATCAATTTGTATGAACTATTTACTAAAACGAAATGTGGAAATAATGGGAGGAATGCCCAGAATAACTGATGAAATTGAACACAGGATTGATCCAATCAATTATCTTCAAACACATGTTCGTTAATATTTATAAGGTAGACAACTTGGTTATTGTGGCTCAGCATGACTAATAATTGTGGCAACACCTGATACAAGTCATCCCAATCACCATAGACCTTCACAATTGCCTTCTGTTTCACAATCCATGCCTTATTATATGAAATCTTATAACCGAAAGTTTGAAGTATCCTCTCCTGCACAAGGGCTATATGAACATCTTGACAGGTCCTAATCATCTCGATGATAACAGTTGACATAAATTAGGCATCCAAAGCAATGTGATCTTGTGTCAAGTTTGGCTGAACACAAGAATGAGCTGCCTCAATCCTTGAAATTCTCAATCCACCAAATGCAATGTCTGGAATCGCCCTCAACCAGAATGTACAGTCTTCATCAAATTTGTCACACCGTATGACATATGTTTATCGACATGATGCTTCAAGTACATATCTACAATTCCTCTCAATATGAAATCTTTTTTATAAGCTCTTCAACACATCCTTACTTGGGAAATCCCTTCCATTATATATTGTTTTGTCCAAATCACTAAACCTGTCCACTATAACTCCAGGAAACTCTGTTGCTGGTGTCATTACATTGTTGTCGAATTTATGTATGTGTTCCATTACTTCGGACCAAGATTCAAAGGGTGGTGGATGATTTAATGTTGGTCGAGAATGTTCTTGAACTACTCTATTTCTAGAAAATACTACCCTATCTTCTCTAGCTCCCTCCCCACCATCATTGTCTTCTCTGTCTGTTTCATCATTATTAATTTTTCATCTGAAGAATGATTTATATGTAAATTTGACAGATCATCTAAGTTTTCCTTCTCCGCAATAAGGCGAACATCCTTAATTTCTTGGGATGAAGCTTCTTCAAAACCTATTTGTGCATGTGTACGACTTCGAACATTTTGATGTTTTTGTACATTAGAAACTTCAACATATAACTCCATCATTGCACCATTAGACCGTTGGGAAAATAATGTTCCTGCTTAGACCCAGTTCTCATCCGCATCCAATGGACAAGCAAGATGCCATAACGTTGCAGGGAATTGAAAATGTCTATAACTAATAGAATTTATCACTTGATGAGGACCGAGATTTAAGCAACCACGAATTCTATCTTGAAGATCAGTTATGGTTACACAATCAGGTGTGTTAACCATAGATGTTGGATGTATACAATAAGAAGCTCCTTGCTTGGATTGAAGAACCTTTCCATAGCAGTAAACAAAAGCATACATGTCTCTCTACATGAAATTTTTTTACTTATCACTGAATATATCAATAATGTTTTGTCATGTGTTAAATAACATTTTTATCTTCTTAAAGGTATTTTAGTACTTCATGAAATAAATATCAATCATCTAAAGCATATCCCCTGGGAGTATCAAACCAAGAGTGCAGCAAGGCCTGTTGTCGTGTACCAGGATACCCCAGGTCAGGCCCGAAACTTCTTGTCGGGGCTTTCAACCCTAGGTACATCTGTGCCAGAGCCACATCCACTTGGAATATCCAGACAGGGATTTAATTGCTTAGATAACGACATAAACTTTCATGACACCAAAATTTTAAAACCTTCCAAAATGAAGCCACTAATTTTTTGTAGAAATTTTTTTTACTTTCCTAAATATATGTTCAATTATATCTACAAAATAAGATTCATTACAGTGCCGGATAATCACTACATAAGTGTTGGTCACTACATAAGTGCTAGTTAATCACTACTTAAGTGATGGTTAATCACTACTAAAGTGCTGGTTAATCAGTTAGGAGTTGATCACTCACCACTTAATCATACCTTAATCTTTACTTAATGACCCCTTAATCACCCCTTAATCATTATTTAATGACCCCTTAATCATTAGGTAATGAACCCTTAATCACACCTTAATCATCCCCTAATCATCTCTAGTAAATCACCCCTTAATAACCAATTAATCGTTAGTTAATCACCCCTTAATCACCCATTAATTGTTAGTTAATCACCCCTTAAACATTCCTTAATTACCCCTTAATCATCCCCTAATCATTCCTTAATCGTCAGTCAATCACCCCTTAAACATTCCTTAATTACCCCTTAATCATCAGGTAAACATTCCTTAATTACCCCTTAACCATCCCCTAATCATTCCTTAATCATTAGTTAATGACCCCTTAATCACCCCTTAATTATTAGTTAATCACCCCTTAATTGTTCTTTAATCACCCCTTAAACATTCTTTTATTACCCTTTAATCATCACTTAATCATTCTTTAATTACCCCTTAATCATCCCCTTATCCCCTTAATCACTCCTTAATTACCCCTTCATTCCTTAATTACCCCTTAATCAGTTAATGACCCCTTAATCACCCCCTTAATCGTTAGTTAATCACCCCTCAAAAATTCCATAATTACCCCTTAATCACCCCTTAAAAATTCCTTAAATACTCCTTAATCATCGCTTAATCATTCCTTAATTACCCCATAATCATCCCCTTAACCCCTTAATAACTCTTTAATTACCCCTTCATTCCTTAATTACCCCTTCATTAGATAATGACCCCTTAATCACCCCCTTAATCGTTAGTTAATGACCCCTTAAAAATTCCTTAATTACCCCTTAATCACCCCTTAAACATTCCTTAATTACCCCTTAACCATCCCCTAATCATTCCTTAATCATTAGTTAATGACCCCTTAATCACCCCATAATCGTTAGTTAATCACCCCTTAATCGTTACTTAATCACCCCATAAACATTCCTTAATTACCTCTTAATCACCCCTTCATCACTCCTTAATTACCCCTTAATCATCACTTAATCATTCCTTAATTACCCCTTAATCATCTCCTTAATCGTTAGTTAATCACCCCTTAATGACTCTTTAATTACCCATTAATCATCACTTAATCATTCCATAATTACCTTAATGACCCGTTAATCATCCCTTAATAATCACTTAATCACCCCTTAAACATTCCTTAATTAATCATCCATGGTTAATTACCCCTTTAATCATGCCTTAATTATTCATTAATCAGCATTTAATTATTCTATGATTATCTCTAAAATATTAATAAATTATTATTATCCCTAATTATCATTCATTAATAATATTATATTATACATACTTTAATCTAACATTAAATAATTTATCCCTAATCATCAATCATTAATAATATTAAATTACATATACCTTAATCTATCATTAAATATTAACTAATTAAAACACTAATAATATAACTATTTATTTCTTTTCTTTAAATAACTACTACTACATACATAAATATTTAAAATTAACTAATGAAAATTAAATAAATAAATAAATTTAAAATAAAATAAAACACCTCTAAATGAAGCTTTACACAAAAATCTTGTACTCCTTGCGTCTCTGGAAGCACCAGGAAGGAAAACTCAACTTAGAGAGGGAAGCTCTAAAAATTTTAGAGAGAAGAGGGATTTGTGAGTGAGGAAGGATGGGTGGGGCGGCTCCCTTTTATAGGGATTTTTTTGGCGAAGGCGACATCTGGGCAGCTGCCTTCGTCCATTTAAAACACGTAAGGTGGCTCTTCCAAAGCCGCCTTTCGTAGAAAAAAAAATCGAAAGGTGGGCACAGGTGTGCTGCCATTCGTTTCCCCAAAGGGGCAAGGCTGTTTCTGGAGAACCGCCTTTGGCCTGGCGGAAACTGAACTGAAGGCGGCACATGGTGTGCCGCCTTCGGGATGTAAAAAAAATATTTTTAACCTGGTCATATTTTTAATTTTGTTTTTGACAAAATGTAAAAAAACAAACCTCTACCAGCGCAATTTCTGGAGCCACCGCCCCGCCTTGCACCGAAACACCCCATCATAGCTTCCTGGCCATGACTCCCTAGGCTTCACCTCCTTTCGGTGAGGCTCCATCCAGCATGACACCTTCTGTCACCCTCCATCTCACTCTACAATCTTCTCATACACCTTGTTGTAGGTCCGATATACTTTGGTTGTCAATTATTTCACTTTTGTATAGATGTGGTTGGGGGATGGGATTTGTGTTTGGTTCATTTAAGGTATAATTGATTTGTTTATTTGATTTTAGGGTTTAATTGTGCTGCTTGAGTTTCTATTAAAGTGTAGTTGACTGTACGTAGTAATTCTGTGAAGTTCGTCGACCCCAGGGTGGGTGGTTCCACTTCAAATTATTATTTGGAGTATTAATTTTCTTCTTGAATTAATTTAGAATATTATTTATTTAATTTTCATGGTTCATGTCACACTTTAATGTTTTATATGAGTGTGTGGGATGTAGGAATATGTTTAGGATTTACATATGGTGACTTTAATGTGTTTAAATCCTTTTGAACCTCTTTTGATAATGTTTTATAATATTTTTAAATGGTTTATTAAATTATGTCAATGGTGTTAAACTTGATTGATGACTGTTTAGGTTTGTGTATTATTTCAAAATTGTATTTTTGTGTCTAATTTGTTGTTTGTTTAATTATAACTTTCTTTCTAAATGGTATAGATTATTTAATTGATTGTGTAACCTATGTGGGTTCAGTTTTAGAAAGATTTTTTTATTTTCGTATGGTTTTAAAAGAGGGATTCAATGTGAAAATGCTGATTTTGTGTGTGAAAGAACACTATTTGAATTTTATGCATAAGTGTGACATGTGACGTGTACCTGGATTTAAAAAGTGAAATTTATGGTGTAAATGGTATCTTGGAATGTGTGGTTTTTTTGCTTGGCTTCTTTATGTAAGGTGCACCCTTTATGAACCTATATCTTTTTTATCACAAAGTGGGAAGACCGGGTAGCTAGAAAGGTGCACTAGACTAGTGGGATAGTGATCTAGGGGGGGCTTCGACTCTATTTCACATACCAATATTGATGACTACACCACTAAATAAACATACGAATGACTGGGGGTCGTGGTTTTTATGCCATGTTTTCGGAGGTTATTGGTTTCTATGACAATGTTACTGAGGGTCATGGATTCTAATCCACTTTTTTGAGGTATGTGGTTTCTAAGACACTTTTCACAATCATTGGATGATCAAGGGACCCATGCTAGCTAACACCCATGAGGCATCTCCCATATTTGGTGCTCCTTCTTTACATTACGCTCATTGGTGTGATGATTTGGTTATTTGAAAATTAATTGTTTCTGTGTTTTAATTTAATTTGTTCCATTTGAATCTATTTTATTAAACCTATTTTCTTTAAAACTATTCAATAATATATTTATTTTTCTTTAATTAAAATTCAAAAAATATTTTCCATTGAATAACTATTCGTGGAACCCTTTCTTCAGTGAAATCATAATAGTATCTTGGATCACACCCTACATACACATTTGGGTTTATTTAGACCTAGTTTCTTCTATTTTCTAGGTTTATGCACTAGTCTTAGTGATGATGGTCTGATTTTTTAGTAGTTTTCTTGTACTGGTTGATGTTGGCGGCTTGGGGATGCAGCTCCTCTTGTAGCACTGAGGTTTGAGATGGAGCTTTGGTTTTTTTCGTAGTTCCTTTTTTGGTTTTTGGTTCAAGTTGTAAAAATTAATTTTGACCAATGATTAAGGTCATGTTTGGTTGTATATTCTTAGTTTTAATTTATTTATTCTGTTAGTTGTTTTGCGTTTATTGTTTGAGCAAAATTTTTCCCATGTATTTTTTTATACCCGGGAACTTGGGTGAGCCAGTGGTGATTTGGAATGCCCTTTGGGCCCTTTCGAGGATCGGGTCGTGTGTCGGTTGATGGAAACCTCACTTGTTGAATGATAATAATTTTCTTTTAATTCTGTCATTAATTAGAATAAATGGAAACTATGTTCATACGTATGTGAAAAATACCATCTCCATGGAAAATGTATTTCATTTTCTATATATCTTTTATATATTACTATAAATACATATATAAAGAATATATATGATATTTAGATGATTTTTAAAATCAAAGAGATGAAGTATCCGACATCATGACCTAGTTGCCACACAATAGTCCCACGAACCCAGTTGTCTACATGGCCTCATGCATGCCCCTCATACGCCATAGGCTGCCAACTAGCCACGAGGGGATAGGGTGTCTCTTTGGAGGATACAACGCCCTCATTTCCTAATTTTCTCATAGAAGATAAGCATATTAGTTAAAAAATGGAATTTTTATAATAAAATTATAAGTTCTAGATTAAATTAATAAATTTACATATACAAAATAATAATCATAGATGGAAATGAAATGATATAAAAAGGAATAGAAAAATGTTTTACATGTCTCTAAAAAAATTGGAAAATAGGAATACATGGAATAAGGAAACAAATGCTTTAAAAAATAATCAAATAGTGGGAAAAAACAATATAGCATCCCGATCACAGTCCCAATCATATTATACTAAGATCCATCATAATCAAGATAGTGATAGAAGGTGTCCAATGTTGGATGACTCCATTTATCCAAACCTCCAAACATATAATCAGATCATGCACCATCGATGGCCCATATACGATGTGACATAAATATCCATAGGCCACCTATAATGGGGTATTTATTATCTAGGTGGTGTAATATAAACTAATACAATGTATTTGTATATAAATGAAAAGTAATAAAGTAAAGTAAGTACCTTGATCCCTACTTCTAACTCAGCTGGTAGGTCCCTGAACATGTAAACATTTAATAAGTAATTTATGTTCAACACATATAGATGATTTAGGTTACATATAATAAGTGTAAAAAAAGTATAATTATATTTATAACAATAAAGGAACCATAGTGTGATAAGGAATTCTTTAATGATGATAATAGTAAATTGGATTCAATGTAATAACCATGGAATCTATGACTGAAGGGATCAAGAAAAACCCATAATAACATAAAGCATCAATGTATGGGGGTCTGAGATTAATCCATGGTGCATTTACCAAGGCATTACACTATAAATAGTTCTAAAAGAGTCCATGGATCTCATCCAAGTTAAAATAGGATAAGCATGACTTTGCCTAATGGGGTTTATCCATTGTCCCTTGTCTCCAAGAAAATCATTTTGGATCCATGAAATGTATCCAATGAATCCTAAAATCGATAACATTGTGAAGGGATCATATGACACTATATTGGACATCCCAGAGTAGAATATGACCTTGTTCTAAGGTGTATATCTCCATATGTAATTATCCCTTTGAATTGGAATGTCATCCAATGAGTGATCAAGAAATTTCCTTGGGAATCTCAGGATGACTCAAGTTCAACCACTCCTATAATGATGAAAAGGTCTAAATGAAAAAGTAACCTTTTATGTAATTCATTATTTAGTTGATTTTATGAAATGATTATTCCTTTTATAACTCAATAGTTTCATTCTTTTTTTTCATACTTAGTGACAATGCTAGTTAGGAGATGTTCCCATTTAGTACATTAATTACATAATCATTTCTTATGTTCATTCTGATACCTTTCATTAAAAATGAAAATTTTTTCTACAGAAATGAAACCAGGTCATTTGATTCCACACCATTAAGACATGTGATACATATTTTATACCTTTTAATTTCAATTAAAATTCATTTATTAAACTGTTACACATACCATAGAAGGTTCAATCAGTAATATAAGGAGATAGGATTTAGTAAATCACACTTCATTGTATTCAATATGGATTTCCATATTAGGGAAAATTCACACTCCGGTATGCGGTCAAATGTAAACCCACATGGGATATAAAGGAATAATCAAAGAAATACAAAACATTGGGTGTAATGTGTTTAGGTATGAGTATCCAATGATTTTATAATACTGGATAAGAAGAGAATTGAAAAATGGCCCTGATTAATGTATGTAATGAGCATGAATTTAACATGAAAAAGAATAAAACATTTGTGTGCACAAAATGATGACATTTTACAAAATGGAGAGACTTGATGGATTAATCAAAGACCACATACCATGAGTATATATCACACTACTCATCCAATATCCAAAATATGTTTTTCCTAGATTAGAAGTAATCTAATTAATGGATCATCTACATAAAAATATGTCATATGATCCTATATCTAAATAACAATATCAAGGAGAATATGAATGAAGTATGGATGAAGATGGATGAATAATATACATGGATGAATGTAAATAGATGAACAATGATCCTATGGGAATCTAGATAAATGAAAAAGGTCAAAACCTAGTGTAATGGGGAGGGGTAGAATTAACATGAAGAAGATTGGGTCCCTACCACTGGAAAGTATAACCAAAGGAGAGGGGTAAGTTTTAAATTTCATTAATATAAAAACAATAAATTATTACAAAATATTTGGGTCTTGCAGTTTGCATACATGGATGGAAAACAGTTTTCCAACCATACAACTCCCACAACATAAGGAGGGTACCAATATAGTTATGCCACATAATTAGAGAAATTGTGTTCCAACTTTTTGAAACACCACTCCAATATTTTTCTGAGATACTCGCACCGGAGTGAGAACTCATGTTAACAATTATGGAAAACCATGTTCCCAACATGATCCTATGTCTAGAACTAATAGAGTAGGGGTAACCATTAAGTCTTTTCCCCACTTATTCTCTTCAGTGTTTGTCAAACCTATTTCTTCTAAATCTCTATTATCCATTCTCAAAAAAAATCCCCTAACATCCCATAAATATTCGTGATCTCATAACCCATCCATATTAAGAACAAAATAAACAATTAAATGTTAATTTAATGTATTCTCACTTGATAGAAATATTTTGTTATTGTAGTCTTCTGCAATTAATGGTACACGTCTAGAAGTTCACATTCCAGGGGAATAAAAACAAAATCTAAGAATAACTCCAGTTAGTGAGCACATATATTATCCTCCCACTCCAAAATATCATTATTCAAATGACAATGTTTCCATGAAACCCATTTTAAGGAGACATACCAACCTCATTGATTCTTCATACTTCTTTAAATGATGCTTATATGTTACATCTCAAAGGATGTAGAAACATCTAACTCAACCTACTCATGTTCAAATGTTCGAGATGTGTAGGAATGTCAAAAAAAAGATATTAAATATTGATGGACTATTTCATGGAACATGACCTATAAGTAGTAGAAACTGATAGGATACTGGACCAACTCAATCCCTAATAAAAAATTTCACAAAAAACCTATATTAGTACTTCACTTGAATATGTATCTAGCTATGATATTGTCTATGTGAGACCTAAAGGAAAACAATTTCAAGTACCCAAACTATAGAGTTCATATACAACCATGAATAAAATATTCATATCCATACTGATTAGTAAAAATACACTTATGGATTAGCTGAACAAACTCAAAATTCTCCTAAATGAGACAAAGAACAAGTAGCACTACTTAATGTGACTATAACCAGCACATGGTTGAATTACATGAACTACCGTAAAGTTCCTAAAATGGAATCATCTGAATCATTGTCTAAAAGCTACTATTGTGTGTGAAATAGATTAGAAGGTTATGATTCTCTCGAGAAATTCTAATATCAAGGAAGCATTCTTGAATATTGTCTTATAACACCTGTTGCATCCATTCTTAATGGACATCAGATAGAGGGAGAAAAGACTTACTCAAAAAAAACTATGTACCCACATCATTCTGTATCCCCTACTAGAACAATGATGTGAAATGAGAGTCCCTATCTAAAATGATAGTATAAAGTATATCGTGTAGACATATAATCTCACAAACATATAGTATTTCCATCTCAATAACATATAATGTAACAAAGATAGGGAGGAAGTGGGATACCTTCTTCAGTTGATTATCAACAATCCGAACTGTTTCACTTCCTAGAGGATACCATGAAAATATGACTACAAAATATGTCAGAACATAATCCCATTTTAATTATGGGACTAGAAATAGCTATAACAATTCTATAGGATAATGGTGCCTTCCCATCACCTATTAATAGGTGGGACACCTGGTAATAAATCATGTTATCTGATATTTCATCCAATGACAACAATACTAGCGTCACTTATCAAGATAAATAAATGTGATTCCTAGACGAAATACCCAATGGGAAGCATGGGAATCAGACATAATTTCCTATATCATAAATATAGGATCCCAAATATTAACATGTATTTTAGAATAAATAAACAACATCTATAGACCAATCCAGAGGTGGGTCAACTAGGCTAATACTCTCCTAGAGAACAAATCAATTAATATATGAAAAATTGTATGATCATTACCCAATCAATGGGGAAAGAGGTACCTCTCAAGACTTCTAGATAAGATGGATAATTACTCTATTGAAACTGTAAATTTAGCTTAGAAAAAATGGACACCAATTTAAATTCATCACTTTCTTCCTATACAATATTTTCCATTGTTTTCCAACTTAGGGAATCGACAATGACATTACCTTTTCATGGCTTACAAGGAACTTAAAACAAGAAGTAATTTATAAAATAATCCCATATATTCTATTTGATATTCATTTAATATTTTATAATGATATATTTGAGGTTCTAGTGTCATATCTAATCAAAAAAGCCGTTACCCATCAAATAGTTTCTCCATCAATGTAAAGCATGAAAACCTACTACTATCTCAAGGCCTTGGATCTGTTAATTTCACTCATGATTCCAACACTTCCATGTTCCTTATGTAATAACTCTATCTTCATCTATCAGAACTTCTCACATGAATATGCATAACATGTTATAGAACATTATATAGAATCTTATAGGCTCTATAAAAAATAATCTGTAATTAAACAATCCTTTCTTTTGTCTCTTTAAAGGATTTCTTGTACACTTCTGACTATAGGAACCTACCACCATTTTTTTAATACTAGTAAGAGTTGAATCGAGGAATAATTATTCCTGTGTAAAATTACTCGAATATACAACCCTCCTCATGATACTCTGTATATAAAACATGTTCATAGACTAAACCTAGGAAAAAACAACACTATCCTTATCTTGGTCAATGAACAATCCTTATTCAAATTTAATATGACTTTATAAGTGAAATTTATTGATCCAGAATTGGAAATTAGAAATCATGGAATTATACTAATTTTCTATTCTATTATTCAAAATGATCTAAAGATGTTTAGCATAATCACTATGAGTGTGAAAATAAAATATGATTTCATCATCAAACACCATGATAAAAGAGTATAAATATGTTTGAATAACCCAATTCATAAAATCCATGAAAATATTGGGAATGTTCATAAGACTAAATGAAATAAAAATATAATCATACATTCTATACCTACTATGAATAGTTGTGTGAGGTATGTCTATAGGTCTGACTCAAACATGATGATAACCAAATATCAGTTCAATATTTAAGAAAACCCTAAATCCTTAGATTTGGTCGAAGAGAAAATCTATATGAGGTATTGGATATTGACTATAAACCATAATCTAGTTCAACTGTTTCTAATCCATTTATAAAAGAAGGCTCAAATCTTCATTCTTGGAAAAATCATTGGTGAATTCAATGAATATGTGTTTTTTTCATATAAAACCCTTGGCCAATAGATCCTCCAACTGTATCTTGAGCCCATCAATCTCATTAGGTTCCATCAGGTATGGAGAAATGGACATGGTAGATAATCTTAGAATGATCCCAATCATGAACTCTACCTCTCTCTATATCTTGTGGTAATGTAGAAAAATCTTCAGGGAAGTCATCCTTGAATCAATATACAATGGGAGGGTAATCCTTTAGGTGTACCCCAGGAACTGCCATGATGTTATTAGAAATATGGTTGGTCACACCACAAATCCCACAATATTCCAGTCCAAGTATATAATCATATACATCCCACTCAACCTAGTAATGACAAAGTATTCACTCTAGTGATGTAAAAGACACCCTTGTAACACCCCAAGATTTTATAGTGTGTTATTTCTTCAAAATAATTCAATAACTTTCACTACACACAACACCAAGTTCAATCGCACCATGACTTACCAAACAATCTGTTCAAAAGAGGTTATGAATAGTGTTAACTAAATTTTAAACTTTATATAATCCTTATAATTTTAGAATCCATATTATGAGTTTCTTAGACATAATGTAAGAACAAATTCATTTTCAGTATTTCACTTTTACCAAATTTTAATATTGAACCCTTTTTAGATACTATATTTTAAACTTTTTGACTAAATGGGGACATCAAAAATTTAAAATGAAACATCCCAATCTTCCACGGTACGCTAGCGTGTGCTGTACGCAACACCGAGTTCTAACACACTGTAACCAATCAAACTAGCCGTTATGAATAGTAATACCTACTTTTTGAAATTATATATATTTTATATTTTAAAATGGACTTCATTTTTGGATTCGGAATATCGAATTTAGCCTAAGGTGAAATTTTGGTACATTTCGGATAACTTTCATATTTTGATGAATAGTGAAAATTACTAAATTTTAATTAAAAACAACTTTTTTAATCAAAATAATTAATAGTGATAAATTTTGAATTTGAGTGGTTTTAAAGTATATTTAGAATATATTTTTACCATTTAATATAATGTTGGTCATTGGACATAATTTTACAATTAAACCGAACATAAACAAGTGTCAATCTTTTTATAGTTATTATCTCTTAAAAACACGCTTTTTGTTTTGACAGCGGGAATTAATTTTAAATTAATTTCTGCCACTTCTGTGTTTTGAATTTAGGAAAATGGATTCCATATTTGGAATCAGGATGTTCAAATTGTGTAAATAGGTAACTTTTATTTTTAGACATTTTGAATAGTTACTGTGGTAAATATTTTATTTACCATGGTTAAAGGGTAAATCCGGTAAATAATGGTTAAAAAATAATATTATAATAATACAAAATTACCCTAAAACGTGTCCTAACCTTATTGGTGGATACATACCCGACCATGAGCATCCTTGGGTCAATTTGGGGACCCCTTGGAGCCACTTGTATGTGGTAGGGACACTTTACATTAATAAAGTTAAAATAAAAATAAAAATGGCATAAGCATACATCTTTTAGAAGAACAATTTTTACATAGGGTTATACATGTTGGATTTTCGATTATAAATATTCATTAGAAAGCTAAAAAGATTTACTACATGATGATAGTTTATTTATAATTTTTAGACATTAAATAATTTATTTTAGTTATGACACAATGATGATGCAGTAATTACTATAATAGTGAAAAATAAAAATAATTGATATTATAAATACCCAAAAAAATATAATATGAAACTTTTAATGAATTAAACTAATTTTCTAGGATAATATGATATATTAGGATTGAGTTAATTGACTTTGTTCGATGTAATCAATCTGTTATGAGTTTCACAAAAATCAACTATTGAATAGTGTCAAAATTGACATAAAAGAGTTCTTAAAACAAATATTATATTATTAATTGATATTAAATTCCTAAAAATCTAATGACCGGCCAAGAGACTTATATCAGGATAGGTTCATCATTAATGGACCACTTGTGGGTCTCTTGGATGTATATAGTAAGTTTATTAACCATATTATATAAAAATACAAAGAGACATTGTAAAAGTGAAACTAATTAACTTAGAGTTAATACTTAAAGATATGGTTAATATAAGTACCCAAACCTGTCTAAATTCTATTGGTTGAGTGGTTTTCGACCTATCCCCACCTTATCCTTTGAATAATCAACTTTGGAGCCATTGGAAACTGAATATGAATTTATTATAAATTAATATTTCTAGCTTTTCCAAAGGTGCCCCTCACCCCTCTTATAAAAGGGCACTCCTCCTTCTCATTTCTTCACACCTCTCAAGCCACTTGGCTCGTCCAAACTCTGCCCAACTAAGCTCCCCACATCCCTCTCCTCCTCCTTGAAGCTTCCCCTTAGGCAGAAAGCATTTCAACAAGTCCTTTGGTTCCAACCAAAGTGAGTTACCTAAATTAAAGGTAACGATTTCTCTTAAATTATTTTCATTTATTTTTCTTCTTCAACCCCCAAAATATTTTTATTTCCTTTCTTTTGTAACAACACCAGTATCCTCAATATACTAGGATGTTGTTATAAGAAGGATTCAAACTACACATACACACAACTCCATCTAATGGATGATGAACATAATGTTTCTGTGGATGGCAAACTAACGCCTCACGAAACGATGATTGTTCAAATACATCTTACCGCCTCTCATGGTGGCCATTATGATGGCACTGTAATTAAATATGATATTAATGATATATATTTTATATATAAGCTTCTGTAATTCCATTTTATTTCATACCATTATTCGTTTCATGTTGTATATACATACGATAATTTCATTTGAGGAAGTGCGGACTACCGCCCCCTTAAAATGATATGACTCATTCATACCACACATGGAACGTATAAAGGATGGTGTTAATGAACTTAAGTAACATATATAAAATATTATATTATACTGGAATAGTAATATACCTATGTATCATTTGGATTCGATTCTTTTAAAATAAAAATTAAATGGAAGTAGCGTTCGTGCGTACGTACGGACTACCGTCTCCACGAATGCGATGAGATTCATTCTCCATCGTATCCATTCAAGTATAATTATCATTTAATGATTTAAAAATGATATTTAAGGACTTGATATCATTCTGGATATGAATAAGATACAACAACCATGACTTATGTAACAAAACATATAAAGAAAATGAGTAAGTTAACACCCGAAACGACGATAATACTAAGATATTATTATCAAATCAATATTAAAAGATCATATATGATATCATATTAATGTATATGATTCTTGTATAATTTAGTAACAATTATTTCACTATTATACAGGAGGTTAACCGACCCCAACCAAGGAAAAGTACAAGGTAAGGGTTATTTCACAATCTCTTCATTATCCGAGGTTGTTTATATGTAATAATCTACTGGGATCTCTTTATCATCCACATCCATGTTTCTTCGAAATGTATTTCAAAACATTTTTACTATTTACAAGAATATGGGTTAAAGTCATTTATACCCTTGTTTGACTTTTTATAAGAGGTTTATAAAAGAATCTTTCCGTCGTTTTCAAAACAAGGCCCTTTTTAACCTTTTCGACAGAATTGAGGTAAGAATGTTTTTTTTAACTTATACGGCGGGTGCGGTTATTTTCTGCCGTTATAAAATCGTCGAAGCTTCCCATACAAGCTTATAAGAATATTTTCAAAGAAAATGTTTTATTTTATATGGATCTTAAATGATTTCAAAATAAAAGGAGATACTTCTTTAAAAAGAATTTTGATTTCATCTATGTCAACATCCTTTGATGGATTTTAAGATTATTTGAAGTTGATTTATTATGATACAAAACTTCTATATTGTATTGAAGGTTTTGTGATATGTTTGACTATGGATGTGCTATTTTTATACCATTCATAGTTTATGGTGAAATTATTGACATTTCGTATGCTAGTTTTAATACGAATGTTTATGTTATGTTTAAACCTTTTCATATGGGAATGCATTGGACTTAATAAGTGACGGGTGGAGCCCGCTATAGCTCCTCGATGCATCGGTAGGTCTCATGAGAGAAACTAGTGTCTTGGCACAAGGCCTTGACAAAATCTAATTTGTAGTCTTGGCACGAGGCCTTGGCTATGTGGTTATGATAGTCTGGCATTATGCATTCCAACATTATGAAAGTGGTTATTGATTTTTCATGTGATTATTCGATTAGTAGAATATCCATGTGAACAAGTAAATGGCATTATTTCATTTTACTTTTTCCATACTATGTTGATGTTCAAGTTTAAAAGGCTTTTGTTTTAGTAATTCATTGCCTTAAATGTTTATGCTTATTTTTGAATGTTCCGCTATATTGTTATCCTTACTGGGCATTTGAGCTCACCCCTTTTCTATGTTTTATTTTTCCCAGGTAGTGAAGAAGTAAATTTTGAATGACTTGCAGGGATATTATGAGGGGTTAATAGTGTGGATATGAAGACTTTGTTGTTGTAGTAGTTTTTCACTTTGAAATGTAATGTAAAACTTTATGATTATATCTAGTGTTTCCAAGGCTACTAAACCAATCGGTCTTTCGGGATTTGATCTTTCTTGTGATCATGCCAATGTTATGAAGTAATGCACCGACTCTGGGTAGCTGAGGTCAGGGCGTTACAGTTGGTATCAGAGGAAGTTTAGTACAAACCTTGGAAGCTAGATTTAGATAAACTCTGATTAGAGCACGTAGACCTAAGATGAACTTTGAGGATTAGTATAAAAGAACTTCCGAGAATTTTGGTATTGTAGAGATTTTGTGAGTTTTCCGAGCAATACATCCCTGTCTGGATACGAGCAGGTAGAGGCGGCTCTGGCACAGATGTACCTAGGGGTAAAACCCGAAAACACCGCTTTGAGCTAGACTCGAACGGGAACTGGTGCACGACAACGGGCCTTGCTGCACTCTTGGTTACGACACTCCCGGGGGATATGCTTAGGATAACTCTCATTTTCTTTACAAATCATTTTGAAGGGATTACGAGTATATACTTCCTCAAAGAAAACATTCTTATGATTATGGATTATATCCATAAATAGTTCAATTTATGTTAAGTGTTTTATAAATATGGGATTATGTATTTTTATTCATAAACTGATCTAGTGTATGCCATTGTTTAGAAATGGCGCCCAGTAGAAGGAATGAGAACTCCAGAAATGCACATGATCCAAAGAGAAGGAAGGATCATATCTTTCATGGTCTTAAGCTAGAATTTATAAGAGAAATAGTCTCCCATGTATTATCATCATATGAAGAAATAATATCATGTGTTGATAAGATAAGTAAAGAGTTTACTGAGTCCTATGGATTTGAAGGGAAGCAAGAGAAGAAAAGGATAGAAGAGAGAAAGATGGATAAAGGGAAGAGGGAAAAGAAGAATTTTCCCATATGTGGTAACTGTGGAAAGAAACACCCTGGAACTTGCCTGAAAGGAATGGGAGTTTGTTATAAGTGTGGAGGAAAAGGGCACAAAGTACATGACTGCAAGGGTAAGAAAATGGTTTCAAATGTACAATGCTTCATTTGCAAGGAGTTTGGACACTACGCGAACCTATGTCCCAGTCATCAGACTATGCCGCAAATGATGTTATTGGATAATAATCAAGTTATGATACTACCACAGATGAAGAGGAATGATTAGAGTTCTTATGTTGATTATGTCAATTGAGTGTTGTATAAACAACGTATTTGTTATAATAATTATGGAGTATATAAGGATTGTACTACAGTACTATTTCATTAAGGACTTGAGATTGTGTGGAACAAAGAAAAGTGACTCAATAGCAGGATAAATTTTTTGGAAAATATATGGTTGAGAGAATGATAAATCATATACTGAAGTAGTGATTTTGGAATAATATGTGATTGTTTTGGATAAATTATATTGGATATTCTTTACTACCTTGTAACTGATTAATTATTTGTATATTCCATCATTGTTGGGGTTTAAAACATTTTTGGATTAATGAAGTATATCCATCATTCTATATGGAATAAGGGAGCATGAATGTAATCAATAAGGAATATGGTAATGCATGATGAAGGTATTCATATACTATTACTGGGTAAAAAGGATCAATATTATGTTTACCTTCCTTATAAATGTTAGACTGTGAGTTTGGACAGAAGTATTTTGGATAGTTCTAGTTTGGACTATTTTGGATTGCCATAAAAGGACAACCCGGAGGTCGGGCGGCAACCCGTCGCGTCCGGTAAGGCTGCAAGACTTGAACCCGCAACCGAAGGGCGACAAGGGTGTATCACCTACCACTGGACCATGATATGTCCTGGATTAAATAATGTAGTTTTTATTAAAAGATCATGTAGATGAATTATAAATTCGTTTATTTTGGAACCCTATACGAATAGTGTAAATAGAATTTTTTTTACATTCTATTATCTTTTAGAGTGAAAGATGAGTTTGTGGTAGAAATTTATTAATGGATAAAACTCTAATTATAAAGTAAGTATATCTCCTTATGATCTTATCCAATCTCATAAATAAATTCCTCAACATTAATAAAAAGAACTTAGAACAAAAATGTTGCCCTAGATGGTACCTTAAATCATCACTAATTTATGGCTTTGGGATTGTTGGCCTTTTCATAGCCATGTTCTCTACCACTCTCCATCAGATAATTGATGGTTATATTTTTCTTCCATATCCATATTTTCCTACATGGAACCCTAGTATGTGTTATTTTCGGTAATCTTCATACTTTCCACTCTTTATTTCAAATAGAGGCCTCATTAATTCATTTTTCAATGTGGGATTTCAACTAAGATATTTTGAAACGTCAAAAATGTGTTATCCTAATACCCTATGTTTTGTTGAACCGATGGTATTTCAAATCATCATAGATTGATGAATTTAAGGACCTCAATCTTACACTTGTTTGTGATTGACGACCTCAATCACCACCTATAAATATTTACGTTTTTCCTCCAATTATATGTCTCTAATTGCCACCAATGTTCTTCTAATCGAGATCATAATTTGGTGGTGACCCTTTGATTTCTCTTTTCCTCATATTAAGACTAAATTTTAGTAACCCAATTTCCGATGTGGGTTTTCCCACAAATATATTTTCTATTTTCAACCTTTTATTTTTGAAGAACAATTTCAAATTGCGAGGACGCAATTTATTGAAGGAGGGGAGAATGTAACACCCCAAGATTTTATAGTGTGTTATTTCTTCAAAATAATTCAATAACTTTCACTACACACAACACCAAGTTCAATCGCACCATGACTTACCAAACAATCTATTCAAAAGAGGTTTTGAATAGTGTTAACTAAATTTTAAACTTTATATAATCCTTATAATTTTAGAATCCATATTATGAGTTTCTTAGACATAATGTAAGAACAAATTCATTTTCAGTATTTCACTTTTACCAAATTTTAATATTGAACCCTTTTTAGATACTATATTTTAAACTTTTTGACTAAATGGGGACATCAAAAATTTAAAATAAAACATCCCAAACTTCCACGGTACGCTAGCGTGTGTTGTACGCAACACCGAGTTCTAACACACCGTAACCAATCAAACTAGCCGTTATGAATAGTAATACCTACTTTTTGAAATTATATATATTTTATATTTTAAAATGGACTTCATTTTTGGATTCGGAATATCGAATTTAGCCTAAGGTGAAATTTTGGTACATTTCAGATAACTTTCATATTTTGATGAATAGTGAAAATTACTAAATTTTAATTAAAAACAACTTTTTTAATCAAAATAATTAATAGTGATAAATTTTGAATTTGAGTGGTTTTAAAGTATATTTAGAATATATTTTTACCATTTAATATAATGTTGGTCATTGGACATAATTTTACAATTAAACCGAACATAAACAAGTGTCAATCTTTTTATAGTTATTATCTCTTAAAAACACGCTTTTTGTTTTGACAGCGGGAATTAATTTTAAATTAATTTCTGCCACTTCTGTGTTTTGAATTTAGGAAAATGGATTCCATATTTGGAATCAGGATGTTCAAATTGTGTAAATAGGTAACTTTTATTTTTAGACATTTTGAATAGTTACTGTGGTAAATATTTTATTTACCATGGTTAAAGGGTAAATCCGGTAAATAAGGGTTAAAAAATAATATTATAATAATACAAAATTACCCTAAAACGTGTCCTAACCTTATTGGTGGATACATACCCGACCATGAGCATCCTTGGGTCAATTTGGGGACCCCTTGGAGCCACTTGTATGTGGTAGGGACACTTTACATTAATAAAGTTAAAATAAAAATAAAAATGGCATAAGCATACATCTTTTAGAAGAACAATTTTTACATAGGGTTATACATGTTGGATTTTCGATTATAAATATTCATTAGAAAGCTAAAAAGATTTACTACATGATTATATTTTATTTATAATTTTTAGACATTAAATGATTTATTTTAGTTATGACACAATGATGATGCAGTAATTACTATAATAGTGAAAAATAAAAATAATTGATATTATAAATACCCAAAAAAATATAATATGAACCTTTTAATGAATTAAACTAATTTTCTAGGATAATATGATATATTAGGATTGAGTTAATTGACATTGTTCGAAGTAATCAATCTGTTATGAGTTTCACAAAAATCAACTATTGAATAGTGTCAAAATTGACATAAAAGAGTTCTTAAAACAAATATTATATTATTAATTGATATTAAATTCCTAAAAATCTAATGATCGGCCAAGAGACTTATATCAGGATAGGTTCATCATTAATGGACCACTTGTGGGTCTCTTGGATGTATATAGTAAGTTTATTAACCATATTTTATCTAAAAATACAAAGAGACATTGTAAAAGTGAAACTAATTAACTTAGAGTTAATACTTAAAGATATGGTTAATATAAGTACCCAAACCTGTCTAAATTCTATTGGTTGAGTGGTTTTCGACCTATCCCCACCTTATCCTTTGAATAATCAACTTTGGAGCCATTGGAAACCGAATATGAATTTATTATAAATTAATATTTCTAGCTTTTCCAAAGGTGCCCCTCACCCCTCTTATAAAAGGGCACTCCTCCTTCTCATTTCTTCACACCTCTCAAGCCACTTGGCTCGTCCAAACTCTGCCCAACTAAGCTCCCCACATCCCTCTCCTCCTCCTTGAAGCTTCCCCTTAGGCAGAAAGCATTTCAACAAGTCCTTTGGTTCCAACCAAAGTGAGTTACCTAAATTAAAGGTAACGATTTCTCTTAAATTATTTTCATTTATTTTTCTTCTTCAACCCCCAAAATATTTTTATTTACTTTCTTTTGTAACAACACCAGTATCCTCAATATACTAGGATGTTGTTATAAGAAGGATTCAAACTACACATACACACAACTCCATCTAATGGATGATGAACATAATGTTTCTGTGGATGGCAAACTAACGCCTCACGAAACGATGATTGTTCAAATACATCTTACCGCCTCTCATGGTGGCCATTATGATGGCACTGTAATTAAATATGATATTAATGATATATATTTTATATATAAGCTTCTGTAATTCCATTTTATTTCATACCATTATTCGTTTCATGTTGTATATACATACGATAATTTCATTTGAGGAAGTGCGGACTACCGCCCCCTTAAAATGATATGACTCGTTCATACCACACATGGAACGTATAAAGGATGGTGTTAATGAACTTAAGTAACATATATAAAATATTATATTATACTGGAATAGTAATATACCTATGTATCATTTGGATTCGATTCTTTTAAAATAAAAATTAAATGGAAGTAGCGTTCGTGCGTACGTACGGACTACCGTCTCCACGAACGCGATGAGATTCATTCTCCATCGTATCCATTCAAGTATAATTATCATTTAATGATTTAAAAATGATATTTAAGGACTTGATATCATTCTGGATATGAATAAGATACAACAACCATGACTTATGTAACAAAACATATAAAGAAAATGAGTAAGTTAACACCCGAAACGGCGATAATACTAAGATATTATTATCAAATCAATATTAAAAGATCATATATGATATCATATTAATGTATATGATTCTTGTATAATTTAGTAACAATTATTTCACTATTATACAGGAGGTTAACCGTCCCCAACCAAGGAAAAGTACAAGGTAAGGGTTATTTCACAATCTCTTCATTATCCGAGGTTGTTTATATGTAATAATCTACTGGGATCTCTTTATCATCCACATCCATGTTTCTTCGAAATGAATTTCAAAACATTTTTACTATTTACAAGAATATGGGTTAAAGTCATTTATACCCTTGTTTGACTTTTTATAAGAGGTTTATAAAAGAATCTTTCCGTCGTTTTCAAAACAAGGCCCTTTTTAACCTTTTCGACAGAATTGAGGTAAGAATGTTTTTTTTAACTTATACGGCGGGTGCGGTTATTTTCCGCCGTTATAAAATCGTCGAAGCTTCCCATACAATCTTATAAGAATATTTTCAAAGAAAATGTTTTATTTTATATGGATCTTAAATGATTTCAAAATAAAAGGAGATACTTCTTTAAAAAGAATTTTGATTTCATCTATGTCAACATCCTTTGATGGATTTTATGATTATTTGAAGTTGATTTATTATGATACAAAACTTCTATATTGTATTGAAGGTTTTGTGATATGTTTGACTATGGATGTGCTATTTTTATACCATTCATAGTTTATGGTGAAATTATTGACATTTCGTATGCTAGTTTTAATACGAATGTTTATGTTATGTTTAAACCTTTTCATATGGGAATGCATTGGACTTAATAAGTGACGGGTGGAGCCCGCTATAGCTCCTCGATGCATCGGTAGGTCTCATGAGACAAACTAGTGTCTTGGCACAAGGCCTTGACAAAATCTTATTTGTAGTCTTGGCACGAGGCCTTGGCTATGTGGTTATGATAGTCTGGCATTATGCATTCCAACATTATGAAAGTGGTTATTGATTTTTCATGTGATTATTAGATTAGTAGAATATCCATGTGAACAAGTAAATGGCATTATTTCATTTTACTTTTTCCATACTATGTTGAAGTTCAAGTTTAAAAGGCTTTTGTTTTAGTAATTCATTGCCTTAAATGTTTATGCTTATTTTTGAATGTTCCGCTATATTGTTATCCTTACTGGGCATTTGAGCTCAGCCCTTTTCTATGTTTTATTTTTCCCAGGTAGTGAAGAAGTAAATTATGAATGACTTGCAGGGATATTATGAGGGGTTAATAGTGTGGATATGAAGACTTTGTTGTTGTAGTAGTTTTTCACTTTGAAATGTAATGTAAAACTTTATGATTATATCTAGTGTTTCCAAGGCTACTAAACCAATCGGTCTTTCGGGATTTGATCTTTCTTGTGATCATGCCAATGTTATGAAGTAATGCACCGACTCTGGGTAGCTGAGGTCAGGGCGTTACAACCCTAATGTGATAACAATACACAGAAGAGAAATATGGAACTTACCTATATATCAAAAAAATAAAATCCTTGCTTGTTATATTGATTATGAAGTGGTCGCATTATAAGGTATGACTTCCTACCTCAAGGAACAGTCCCAACATTAGCTTATTCCCTCATTTAGTACACTGAGAAGCATATCTGAGGTCATCACGCAACATTAATACTTAATTTCAAACTCGATACATTTTGTGGTGGATAAAGAGATAAATGAGTGTGAAGCACATGTATTAAAAAAAGTAGACACAATAGAAGAGGTTACTGAAATGTACCTCTATCTAGAGACAATCCTTCAATATGATCCTCAGGTATTGGATGAGATACATGAAACTAACCTAACCCAGGACCATGAGGTACATACATATTACCCTAAGAGGGACTTTTCTACTAACTATAATAATCAATATTATGGTGACCATGGATTTGAACACAACCATGACCAGTCCTACCTATAATAATCAGACTCCAAAAATTTATGTAGTCTATTTTTACATTCTCCTGAAGGTGGAGCTGGGGCGGGTCCTCTTCCACTCATAGAAGATGTAATGTTCGGAAAAAATCTCAGAAGACACCTACATGACCACAAGCATGGTACTCTAGAGGTTCTCTATCATAATGAGGATTCATATTCCCCTATCATCCGCACTGATATCATACCATATAGCTACAAGTTAATGTACTCTAGTTTTAACATCCCTTTTCAGACACACCAAGGGAATGCCTCCTTATGTTGGAGGAACTACCTTCCATCCATGACTTAGAACATTTATGTCTAGTACTATCAAATTCCCCCAGGTTGTTCTTAATGATAATATCCTGATTTTCAATATTATAAATGGTAGGTAGGTTAAAGACATTCACTTTAATAAGGATGGAATATCCAATCCCATCCACAAAGTTTTTATCACGTGATAGCTCATCACTTGCATGAGGTGATGCAATGAATTTTAACACCGTTAAATGCGCTGAAGAATCCATGACTGACATAACACCCTACTCTAGATACACAAGATAACTAGATCAGTCATCTTTGATCATCATAGGAGAAATTGAGTCAATGAAATTAGTCTAAAAATCATCCAACACCATTCCCTCCTATCTACCAACCTACGTAATCACATTCCACGTATTACTGGTCAAATCATGAATCATATTGGTCGAAATACTGAACTTCCACTACCGAGGAGTTTCTAGATTCTCAAAGATAGGTAGAGTGCCTCCATTAAACACTCAGTATCCTATAGAACACCATATCCCCAAAAGGACGGAGGATACTGTTACTAGAACTCATGAGTCAAATGATCCATAATATGTGCTTCTTAGGGAGAAAACTACATTGACTACATCACATATAGAAAACTATATTTAAACTAATAATTAGGGCCTATATATAGTATATTATGTGGTGAATCAAGTGGGACTATGGGTGGGATAACTAGAGGATCAGGGCCCCCACCTCCTGAGTGTGGTCACTGCTACCCTCATGGAACATGACACAAAGATGTTGTCTTATCATTGATCTACAATTTCAAATCACATGCCATAGAATGAGATTTTACAATATCTGGATTCACTAATATAATAATAACATAAGAATTGGGATCAATACCCATGATATACTATTCCCAACTACCTGAATATAAGGTCGGGTGTTGTTAAGAGTCTATGTTTAATTTATAGAGGTTATAGTAGATGAAGGGTCATCTATTCCATACCTATAAATTTACTAGCACAAATTTCTTTATATAGTCATGATTTTAAATTATTTTTTATTTTATTTATAAAAATCTCATGGATTTATTTAAAATGGATCACCATTAATAGTGAATTTGGGCCCATACACCAAATAACTATATCAAAACCCATTTAATTTCATCAAAAACCATATAAATTCAATCTCAGAATGAGAGATGTAATATATGATGGTAAAATCAGTAAAACACCCAATCAAATCCATAAGGTCAAATAAACCTCATGATTTGTAACTGGAAAGCAGTCATTCACTTCTAAGGACCATCTCATTTAACAAGAGGTATAAAGATGATATGGGTTGAAACTAGCTATTCAAGATTACCTCATCACCCTATATAGAAAAAAAATATTCATATTGATGGTAAAACATTAAATAAAGGTCTACCTACCATGTGTTAGATGTTATCATCACAAACATATATAACAATCATTGCTCACTCAAAAATTATAAGAAATAAGTGTAACAAATATAATGAAATTCACCTATATGGAATGACATATTCATGGAATTTGGATACTAGGTTCCTATAATAATGAATATAAAAATTATTCTTTTCCCTCATCTCATCAAATATATGATAAATATCAAAAATGAATATTAAATATCCGAAGTAATGAGGATCAAAGAATGGTGAAATGATATCAAATTTAATAAGAAAAATACACATCAACATTTCCCATTCTATGGAAACATGGTATTTACCATGAACGCGGGGTAAGATTCTCCTAGTAACATATCTTAATAAAGTTCCATCATGTCTCCAATACTCGAACTTTATTTGCAAACAGTAAGACAAAATAAATTAAAACCCACTCTCATACCACTTTGTGTCATCTCGAACTAGGTGCCACTCAAAGTTTCTGTGAACCTGGTTGGCCACAAGGTCCTACCCCCCTGATATTTCATAGGCTTCCGACTAGTAGTGAGGTCCTAGAGTGTGTCTGTGGGATGAATATACCCTCATTACTAGATTTCAGGTCAACATATATGTAATATCATGAGAATAGGAAAATAAATATAATAAATGATTATGTATTTAAATACTAGTGAAAATATCTAGGAGCGAAATAATTATTAATCCTAGAAAATAAATCTTATACAATCTTTGATTATAACATATATCATCTATCCGCAAAACTAGGAAACTTTTACACATGGGATTAGGAAATACATGATTTCAAAATAAATAAATAAGTAAAAAATTATCCATCATCAAGAGCAATATATTAGTCGTATTATAATAAACTAAACTCTACAAAAGAATGAAATATTAGGTCTCCAAATAGGGATGATTCCCCTTATCAACAATTTCAAACATATAATCACCCTAGGTATCATCAATGGACCAGATAGGCTATGAGAAAAATATTTGGAGCCCACCACTGATGATGTCTATATCATCAAGTCTGTGTAAAATAAAATAACATAGTGTTCACATATGTAAATTTAAAGAAATATCGAAATTCAAATACCACAATAACTAATTCATTCATCGATGGTTTCTCTCTGAACATGTATTCCTTTAATTTTTTCAATTATGATTAGCGAATATATATGGGTCTCATGAGGTATAACCAACACTGAATATTTATCATGATAATTATAAAAATAAATGATCCACAGTGTGACAAGTAATACTGTACGGACAATAATATTAAATAGGATCCAGGATAACAAAAAAATAATCCTTGGACTTAAGGGCCATCCAACATAGTAATAACATGAAGCCTAACTCTAAGGTGGTTCATGTGTAATCTAATGGTCATTTCCCTCGTAATTCCACTGTAAATAGTTAAAACAAAGCATAATGATCTTTTCCAATGTAAAATGTGGTAATCCTGACCGGAACCATTGGGGTGTGTCAATGGCACCACATGTACGAAGACTTCACGCTGGAAAAATTTAGTGTATCCAATGAATCCAATTACAAGGTTGATAGTGATGGGATCCTACAACATCATGATGGACATCATCTAGTTGACAAAGATGGCATTATAAGGTTTTTATTTCCCTTGGATAATGACTCCTTGAATCAGAATGGAACACCTTGAGTGGTAAAGGAATTCCATTTCGAATCCACGACTGATGCAAAAGTTACCACTCATACAAATACGAAATGGTAAATCTACAATAAGAACATTATATGTAATTAAATTTTTCCATTAATTAAATGTAATACTCATGAATTTTAATAAATCAACAGGTCCAATTAGTTTCCTTTCAGAGTAAGTGACAAGGCTGGTTTTGTCCGCAATTTTTATGTCTCAAGGCTAGTTAGGACATGAAAACATTCCCAACATCAGTTACTTATTAATTTATTTAGTCATTCTATTTCCATACACTAATCATGAAATGGTGGGTTTAATATATGCAACCATGTTAATTTATTGGATTCAATTAGGCCAGGTTAATCTAATATTATGCATTCCAATTTCAATAGAGATTCAATTATTTCATTAATAACTTTAACATAAAAGGGTTAAATGGTACTATAAGGTTATTTTCATTTTCATTTCATAATTAATTTTATTCTAGAGGGATTAACTTTTTTAGGGTAATCCCACACACTAGAATGGTTTCTAAGGTAAACCCACATGGGATACCAGTGAATAATTGATAAAACTCCCAACTATGGATGGAATTATTTGAGGTCTAAAACTCCAAAATTGTGATAATATTAGATGAAAGTTCCTCTTGAATACAAGCGTGATGAATACAAAAATGAAAAATGAATTCAACAATCAACACCCTATTAAATCAGTGTGCGCATAATGGTGAATGATTATAAAACAGCAATACTAGAGGGATGATTCGTAGAACACTAACAATGAGTTTATAACACTCTCCTCATCTTGTATCGTCCATTGGATTGTACTGGGTTGGAAAAAGCATGAAGAACACATCAACACCCTGAAAATAGGGAATATGATCCATAATCTAAATAAATTCATTAAGGATACGAGAAATGAAGTATAGCTCAAGATAAATGAATAACTCTCACGAGGAAATTCAAATAGACCAAAAGAGGTTCAATTGGACAACAGATGAAGAAATGATATCAAAATATAGTAAAATAGAGTTTGGGATCACCAACATGAAGAAGTGGATGTCCCATGAGAGGGAAATGGGAATAATAGGAGAGTGGTAAGATTAATATTTCGTTAAGGGAAAACCATTAATGCACCCAACATATCCTTATTTTACTATTTTACAACATAGTTGGCCAAAACATGCACCAAATAGTTTTCTCCCAATTCTTAAAGATATAACCCCCACATTTAGGTTGTGTGGTTAGAGAAACTATGTGCTAACCATGTGAAAAAGATCTACTACATTTTTCTGAGACACTTTCATGGGTGAATGGCTTGGGGCACATAGTTAGGGAAAACTATGCTCCCTAATTTCTCCTCTATCTATCCTTGTATTATTAGGTGAAACTATGATGTATTCTTCTCACAATTTCTCTTAAATGTGAGGAGTGTTTTTGTTTCCCTAAAGTATGGGATCCGAGCTCCGAAAAATCCCTAGACAACCCTAAAACATCTATGACCACAATTGGATTCAATATTATGTCCAGTGTAAATAATTAGACTTAAATTTAAATGATTAACACAAGGGATTAAAACTAGGTTCTTGCGATCTATACATGATCAATGTAAGAGGACCATAAATAAAAAAATCAAAACATATACAAAATACACATCAGTTATTACCTGAAACGTAACATTATCCATGAATTGTTAAGAAATAAATAAAATAAATATAAAATATTATATTGTGTGATATATAAAAATATAACTCTTTGATGTATGATTAAAAAACCTGTATTAATTATATAGTAGGTTTGAAAATGTATAATGGAATTTAAGAATTAAGGTAGGGTCAAATACCCTGACCCAGATTCTAATAAAATGGCACTCCATGATGGTTTGTTATGTGGTATCCTGTGTGGATCCCCATACACAAAAGGCTATAGACAAGTATAAAGGTCCTATGGTGTGATTGTGGGGAGTTCATTCCCCTATAGTAGAGTAAGAAAACAATATAAATTATCATATTGGTCTGTAATCAAATATAGTACGAAAGAAATAAATAATCTGAAATTAAAAATTTTGTAATAATTAATGAAATTGTATATAAATACATAACATACATGTCATATATAAACCACGAGATTCCTAATTGGGTAACATAGCATTCAAGAGTCAAAATAAATATATTGATCTAAATATACAAGTATCTACTAATAACTCTAATCCAAAACACATTCCTGGTCTCCAAGCACTATTGAACTACATCATCCTGATCATAAGTATCTACTCAAATGGATCCACTAAATCATGCACCTCTTGGCCACATCCCAACCTACCATGCCTCTAAACGGAACCTGCAATGTAGACATAAGGTCTACACACACGCCGAGGTTCATTTATATGGGTGGGAATATAATATTTATAGGAAACCTCAGCAATTAACCTATAAATATACTATCATAATTACATGATGATGAAATATTTTTATCCCTGACAAGACATAATTGAAAATATAAATGAAGCATGTAACATGAAACCACAGTCTAATCTTGGGTCTGTGATCCCAGTCAACTGGGCAAGGTTCCATCAATTAATTTACTAATTATATGTGTATATATTTATAGTCCCATAACTATAAATAAATACATTCATATAGATATTCCTTCTTATGGTGATGAAATAATCTAAAAACATCAGTTGTAAATCCTTAGGTCAGTAATTTAGATAACTTAGTCATCCTGTGAAATATAATTGAGTAGGATGTCGTACCACTCATGTTTCATATCATTAAGTTGATCTATGCATTCCAAAATCCTAATCAAGACCACCTACTTTTAGAAGATGATATAATTTCTATGAGAAACTACATCACCATATGGGGATACTTTTCTAAACTCTAGGTTCACCCGTTCTCACCTCCATTCACTATAAATAATTACTTCTGATAAGTAATTATATATATCTTGTAAATAGTCACATTTATGGACATCATTCCACTCATTCCTTGTGAATATAGTACAATTTATTATCCATATGTGTCAATCCAAAGGTGGTCTCAAAATTGAGACTAATATAAACCCTAAGTGTTTGAACACTACCTGATCAGTAAGGAGAACCAACTAGTGACACACCATGCCCAACCCTTTATGTCTCTAATCGGGGAGAGTGTAATTATCCGAATACCCAATGATATCGTAATCATCCATGATTATCCAATGATGTGAAAACACATGTCCATCACCACAGTCAAATAACTGATCAGGGAGAGAGTAATCACCTAAAATACTATAGATATTTTAATCATCAATCAGGATAATCAGACTGAGGATAGAATAAACATCCTCACCAGATGATAAAAATAAGAGAGAAGAATCATCCTCGTAACTCGTGAGTGAATAATCATCCATGAGTTTGATTACTAGGGATTCAATATTCATAAATTATAATCATAAGCTCAAAATCCAAATCAAAGGAATCACCTCAGGAAATCCTAGTAATATAAAAATAATAAATACAACTCAACATCTATATTCTAGGTTGTAACTCTGGGAATAAACATATGATATGAAATAACATATATTCGAAGGATATTAAAAGGAAATCATGACTAGGAATAAAAATATATGAATAATATATATCCCAGGAAGAATGTCCAAGAATCCCAAAGGAAAAGAAGATGCATCACGTCAGTCCAACAACCACATACCAGGAAGCTCCTCTGTTAATCATTTCTACATCACTAGTAAACTTGTGAACATATAAATGAAATAGTGATTGTGGATAAATTCGAAACCGACTAGTACATAATAATACATCTAGGATTATATGTTTGGAATGGGTTATATGGTGACACCTACTACCTTCTCTACATATATACGATGTACTATCTCACGATCGGCCAAAACTCGAGGAACCAAATTGGAACCATAAGTCAAAAAATGAAGAGGCATCCTACATGGGATCCTTGAAACTATATGATGTTAATAGACCCCTAAAAGGGACTCCATAGGTCAGTATGTAAGAAATGGATTCCCATAGGGTATCCCTAGAAATAGGAAGAATATTGAGACATCCTACATAGAAGAATCTATATAAAAACACTCTTAAAGTAATCATATAGTGGATCCATTGAAACAACTCGTCTCATGAACTCTTAAACCAGAAGGGAACATCTCACGGGGTGATTTCCTCAAGGGAAATGCTAAAAAATAATTGTTCAATGGAGATAATTGATGACCAATATAGAAAACAAATTCTAAAAATAGGTGGGACTGAACACCCACCCAATCCTTCTCATTAAATATCACTCTCTTAAGAGATGACCAAATATTATTACTGGATGAATAAATACTCCATAAAGAAAAAATCCTGGAACTCCGCTCAAGATTACTCAAACTACCTCAAGGGGTTTTCTATCATTGTCTTCAGGAATGCTAATACGAATAGAAAACACTTGGGTCATGTTAAAACTACTAGAAAGGAAGATTTTAGGAACCATAAGAATGGAAAAAGGATGATTACCTGGCTTGTGTACCCTGGTACATGATGTGTACCAACATTCCCCCGTATGGGTGTCTACTCTAGCAAGAAGTTTCTTATAAAAGGAAATGTACATGGTGTGTTGGTTTAGTACACAGCGTGTACCCTAAACGAGGAACCTTCCTATGTACCTCACATAGTATAGCCACGTATATCACCTGATTGTGATAATCTAAATGGTGTTCTACCCACACATGGTCTAGATATGTACTCTACATGGACATGTTCCCTAAAAAAGTAGTCTAGATGGGTACAAGGACACATGTCTGAGTCCCAATACATGGATTGTATAATACATACTTGGAATGTTGTTGTAAAAGGCCATATTACCTAAAAAGGAAGAACACACTACATGTGATATCCAAAACAGACACTATGTTGATAGGTTTTACAAAAGAGAGAACCATCAAATCACCATGACACCCTGTTTTCTAGGAAAAGCTATAGAATGTCCAACTATGGGTCCCAAGAAATAGTATTATGTGACTAAAACATGAAAATTTTTAACCTATTATGATTTTTATAATAAATTCCAAATGGTATCCCTTTGGGGGGAATCTGCCGATTCTTCCCATATTTGCACGCTCCAATACTACCGCACGATGATCCAGCATGTCTCAACCTCCACGATTGTACCCTTCTCCCTCTCCCACTCAATTTTCTCTCCCTTTCCCGTTTTCACTATTAGTAATGCAAAGAAGGAGGTAATTATGGGGAATACATGATAATACTATGAATAAAGGAAGAAAAAAATGCGTAAATAATGAAAAGGAAGTAAATTAAGTGAAAAGGAAAAACGGGGCCCAACCCAGCCCAAATTCCCAAATTGTGTTTTCACCCACCATAGAAGAAACTCCCCATTCCAAAAAACAAAAGAGAATAAAAAATATGATTATGATTCAATGTTCAAAATAAATTTTCAAATTAACCTAAATAATTAAATTAATATTTATTTAATATAATATTAATTACTAATTAATCTGCTAAAATTTGATGGGCTTAGATCTCCACCAACCTCATGTACTTGTGTAAACATCCTATTTTGAGACCATGAGATTCATAAAAAAATCATCTAGGTTCATGTTCTAGGGGAAAAGAAAATTTTACAACTTACATGCATATAATAGAAAAAATACAAATTTCTTCAAAAAATCAACGTCTAGAGGAACACGAGTCATTACTATATCCCCACTATAAACCTTATCATCCCTCATAATACTGGTGGTAATACTATAATCCTTTCTCCCAACCCAAATATATTCTCAACAGGATACATGTACTGTCCAACTACCACTTTAATATCTGTAAAAACATTCACATGTACGAAATAAATGTATCTACGACCAATCTATTACGTCACACCAAAGGAATACCTTTATCATGGTCTCAAAATGAAATTTTTTAGCTCGTCACCTAATAAAAACACTAAACATTTATTGAAAATAGTGGTCACCAACCTCAAATAGATAATGTAACCTACCCACCATGGGTAATACCTAGGAAGGATCCTTTAGCATATCATGAATAGGTTTCCATCAAAAATCCAAGATAAAAAATAAAAAGGAAAATAATCATGGTGTATAGCTAATTCTTTCTCACTGTACTCAAGATGATGTGAAGATAGATCATGATCATATCTAAGGATATGTGTACACTTAGATTCTATAAAAAAGAATATACTTCTATATCCAATCAATGATCACAAAAAAACAAGATATACATTCCATAAACTAACACCTGACACCACATCTCCCAAAAATTGATGTCTACATCCATCCATGGATCAACCATCTCATGGTAACCAATCAATTTCGATGAATTTTCTACCGTAGAGGGAAATTAATCATTTAACTGAAACACCCTTGAAATATTGTCCATGAAAAGTATTCTAATTCATTTATCCTCATCTCACATACATCCATTATCTAATATAAAAATTTTAAGTGGAACCACACAGAAACAGAATTTATCTTTTTCATATAAATCATGTTGTTTTGATTCATCAAACATAGTGATATGCTAACCGTTTTACATAACAAATTAGTTTCATTAATCTAGAGGATCCCTCCGAACTTAACTTTAAAAACACACACATCACAAGTGACATGATTTATTTCAACACCTCCAATCCCAAAAAATCATTACAATCATCTGAACTAACCCACCCACCAAAAACACTTGAAACAATGAATACACTGGTTGTTAACACTACGAAACAAAAAATTCATACCCATAAAATAATGTAATGATACAAAATCAACCTCAGTGACTATCAGAAGTGTAACAAATCAAAAATAATGAAAATTATAGAAACTAGAATGCCAAAATCTAAAGAAAATCGTATAATAAATATCACTGCCAAAAATGGTATCTGAAAATATAAGACAACTCCCCACAATAATGTTTCCCTCACTTAGAACGAACATCAACCTACATGGGTTTGAGTAACAATCATGGGTCCCTCAGTCTCCCACCCAGCCCTACTGATCATGTCCCATGGTAGGGTTATGATGTCTAACCACCTATCCTAATATTTCAAACATCTCTAAAGAAGGTAAGGATAACACTAACCAATGAGGTTAAAAATAACTAACATCGACTAATAAGGGTCTGATCCTCACTAAGAATCCACATAATGAAATAAAACATGGAGTTCTGTTGGAGTTCGTTCCCTAGAACCTACATCTGTGTAATATATGATTATTTTTATTCATTATTTTTAATATTAAAAACCCTCTTATCATATCATTTTTTTATGATGGGTAAGATAATAAGTGATTATGTCAATTGAGTAGTTTTCACACTAAAAGGTCATAGTAGTTCCCCAATATGATGAAAACCCAGAACTTCAACAACACTATTCTTGAATTTAAGTTATATATCAAGATGACGTAATTTAAGAGACACAAATGGTAAAAAACTATTAGGGGTGGAGACTCAAAGGAAATTGAGTCACCTTTCTATGGGGCACTCCCTTTGTAATATCCAGTAGGATATAATGATAATGAGGCCCTTAGATAGGGAATAAAAATTTCTATGTTTCATTGGATGTTACTATTTTCATATGTGTATATTGTCCCTTAAATTGTATTATTATTCTTAATGAGTATCATGAGTTGTTCACATAGATTTAATGAGGAAAACTGTGATGATAGATGTTCACAGATAGGTAGGATACGTTGGGTGTGTCACAAGTAATATTGTAGTAATGGATAATGTGAGAAAGTATTTATCCATTATTTTTTAATGAAAGTTGATATATAAATCCCTTTTATGGAAATGATATAGATTAAATAATTCTATGGACGTGGTGTTCCATATGAAAAATCAATTTATGGAATATTAATGAAATATGAAATTAAGCACATAGGTTGATGGAAGAAGCATCTGACCTGCATGATGAGAGATATTGAGATGAAGGGGTTATATTATATAGTCAGCATTAGTATGAGGTAAAATGTAATTACAACCTTAAATTATTTCTCTAAGGTTGAATTTCCATGTTTCTAGATTCTAAGCATGGGAATTAGTCTATTTCACACAATACCACTAAGAAAGAGGTCTGGTGGTTCTCATAGTAAGTGTATCCAAAATTTTAATTCAAACATATATTATTATTATTTATTTAACTGGTTGAATAATTATTATTCTCATATGTTGTTTAATAATTATTCTTGTATTCTTCAACAATATAACTATATATTTTTGATTTAGTAAATATAATATTTATTTATTTATTTGTGAATTATGTCGTGATAATTATTTAATATATAAATAGACACTATATGAGGTCCGATAAATATTATGGAATAATGGTGGAATGAATTTTTAGGTTTGGTGAGAAATAATAAACAACAAATATTATTTTATTAAATAAAAAATTAATTTTAATTCAAATGTTAAGCGCATGTCGAGAGACAATAATATTATGAATATTATTTTACAAGGGGATTTCACTCCGATTAAATAAATAAATAACAGCACATGTGAAATAATATAATTTTAACCCCAATGATATATAAAACCAATTATGTAATTTTTTTCAATTCCAATTAATATTAATTAGTTTTCGACAATAGATTTGGGGAATCTTCTCATTCTTGGAAATAACCATTCTCCGGGAACACTCCCATGAATAGAGATCAATATTCTATAACCAAATCAATTAGAACACTTAGGAAGTAGTTCTCGAAGAGATTAAAGGATGATGATTCAAGCCGAAGGTTCTTCTATTCTAGTACCCATAGATTTCTTCGGTGATGTCTGAAGATTCATAAAACACATTTCGATCACTACTAGAGGAAATCAAAACCTGGTTTTTACAATTAATCAATGATGGACTGCAGAGTATTCACAAGATTCGTCAATGAAGAAATAATTTATAAAAATGAAATTCATTCTTTAATTGAATTAAATATACTAAATATGTTATGATCCTCTATTTGGTTACATCATAATTATCCATATTCAATTTCATTAATTCAATTCCATGGATCAAGGCTTTCCCCATTATATAGTTCTCAGATTGATCATCGATTATGGAAAAAACATATTGGGCACTTCCCATCTCATGCTTCTACTGCGCTTGAAACCTAAAAGTAGTATTAGTCGTGTAAAACAATTACCTAAACTTATTTAAATATCCTTGGAAATATAAACATTATTTTATTTAGTTTTTAAATCCAAGTTTAATCATTGTATTAATCTGAATTATGATATTTTCTTCATGCTCTATAATTTCTCATAGAATTAATTGATAAATTAATTTTATGATTAAAATAAAATTGAGGAACTTTTGAAAAGGATCCATGGTTTATTTTTAGACAAAACCGGACTACAATACATGTTGTAATTTTCAAAGAATCAGAATTTATTCATAAAATAATTCAAGATTATGAATTAATTACATGATTTAAATGCACTATGTATTTACCAGAACATTTTTTCATACGGCCAGCCACATTATATGTCAGGTAGCCCATGTACACGACCTATAGTCCCTTTGAGTCATACAAAGGACATGTATTCTATAGATGGCCTACCTGAATGGTGACCATGTAACTCGGATTTGATACGCCGTGTAGTCTTTCATGCACACCGTGTACTCTAATTTTTTGATGTACGATATATACACCAACTCCCTATGTTTTTACCTTAGATTCATGGTGAGATATGTACATGCCAAGTGTCTCGACTTCACACACCGTGTACTTATAAAAAATTACCCATATTAAAAATTTATTTTCTTTAATATGTAGTCCATGAGAAATGTAGTTGTGTGTTTTCTAAAGATAGGACACACCAAAGGATATGTTTTGATATAAAAAATATTTAAATGTTTAATAAATATCTGTTTAATTTTTAGATATGCATATTATGAATGAGTCATATAACAATTTTTTACTCTATGTTCATTGAAGAATAACATGTGAATGAAAAATCTTATAATTCCTGTAATCATACCTGATGTACACATTGTTAAAGTTAGTGATAAGCCGTGTATGGAATATATTACTAGAGTAAAATTTTATATGAGTATAATTAATATTGGGTAGAATTAGACAAGTATTCCCCATGTTTTCTCCGAGGTACAGTCATGAAAACAGATAATTTTTAAAAAAATTATTTAATTTGTTTAAAATTATAATGGAGGATAATGTCAATGAAATTTAGATGACAATTAAGATAAAATAATTGGTTATCTATAGATAATAATAAATTGATTATAACTAGAATTATCATAAATTAGACGGATTAAGAATTCAATGGTCATTTTATTAAATGATTAATCCATTACATGCATATGGAAGATCATGAGCTAGAACAGACCTTTTTATGTGATCGGTATCATATAATTTATTAAAATTAATTGTTGTCATGTGTTCCTTCTCCCCTCTTATCATATTGGGCATCTGTGCCCATGGTTTCTTTTATTTAACCCCTTTACCCCTCACCCATGTTTGAGTGAAATTATATGTATTTTCTAAATATCCCATGCTTATGGTGGGGGTTTAATTTAGGATAAGATGATATTTCTATCCAATATATATACAAGTTGTACAGGTGTCAAGATGTAAACACAAAATTTAACTACTTCAAGGTGTTTTACCAAGATAAATGGTGATTTTTGAAACCTCTATATACACTAACCATTTTATAATCACTTGATAATAAAAAATATTTTTTCTATCAGTTTCATGGTAATTTCAATATGGATGTTTTATATGTTCACATAAACTAATCAAATTAATGTGATTGCGCGATAGAACTAATATAGTTTTTATTATGAGGAAATATTATCTGGTACATCGTTAATCACTTATGAAAATCCAATTAATATTAAAAAAATGTGATAAATAAAATAATTGGAAATTTACAAATAAAAGAATAAAATCACTCAATTAAATATATTAAGTAGGTATTACCTTGCATTACTTTGGTTAAAATCAAGCGAAAGCTACATGTTCATCACACACCCATGTAAGGTTCTTTCAATTATCAGGGAATTTTAACTTGATTTTTTGGGTCAAATTAACATTGTTCACATCAAGGGATGACTACCAAAGAAGGAATTGGGGTAACCGAGAGAAAAAGGTTGATGAAATCCAATTAAGGATTTAACTATCGGGGAGTCCACTCATAGGATGAACAAACTATGAGATAACATATTAGGAAAATATTAATGCCTACCGAAAACCATTCACGTTTCCTGACCAACCTAGGATGGGATAATGAAAAGGGGAATTTGAATCCTTTCCACATGAATATCCATGAAAAAATATATTAGGCAGCAAATGGTGAGGGATATTGGGTTCTGATAAAATTGTGGGATACTAATAAATAAAATATTTAAATATTTTTCTATATTTAAGAAATAAATTATTATGATATATATTATGTTATATTTTATAAAAACATTAAAATGAAATCAAACATGCAGATGTGATCCATACATGAGAACAAAAACCTTCTCACAGGAAGAAATTTCCATTAGTGGAAAAGGAACATACATGTCATCCTTCTCCATGAAATGAAATTATATATATATATATATATATGAATAACCAATTCCAGTTTCACCTGGAAATAAGGTAAGTGATGAAGAGTTTTCTCTCTATGATAATCATCTGAATAATGCTACATATATAGAGTTATTCATGATACCATTCATTCCCAATGGTATTTGGAAGAAACATGAGGATAAGGATGCCTATAACATGATGTATTACCATTAGTATCACTATCAAGAGAAGGTGAGAAAATAAAGGTATGAGATCTACAATTCATTGATTACAACTAATCAAGAAGATTTTGTGCCAGATGGGCCTCAAGTTGTCAAGATTATCAGTTACATTGAACACCTATACATAATAGGGATTAGATTACCAGATTCCATGTGTACAGATAACATACTTTCATCACTGCTTAAGACCATATCATGTTTTTATGTTAATTAAAATATTATTAATAATTAAGAGGGTGGTTTGGAACTAAATTCATTTTTACTATAAGTGGATAAGGAAATTGGGATTGACAAACCCATGGTTCTTATGGTGAAAAATAAAAGGATGTAAATGTAAAAGGTTCCAAGACTTATAAATAGTGTTAAGATCCCAAGAACCATCTTTCTAAGAAGAAGAAGTTGTGTAGGTAAAGCATGGAAAAGGAGGAAGTATGCTTTTTATGTTCTATGTCAGGCCAATGGAAGTGGAAATACACCAAAAAATAATGCTAAGATAATGTGTCATTCATTATAGTGTGTAATATATCAATATCTACATATTGGGTATTAGATGTAGCTTTTAGGGATCACACATATATTCAAATGCAAGAACCAAGTATATTTCATAAGATTTCTAGATGAGAGATGGATCTAAGGGCTTATAACAGTGCATGGTGGGTTTCTATGGCCATTAGTGACTACCACATCTCATTTCCAATGAAAATTATTTAGGTTTTGAATTATTTATATTATGTACCTACAGTATCCAAAAACATAGTTTTTTGTATCATTTCTAGATATAAATTAGTTTATTTTTCATGTTTAGAAACAATATTTTTTCATGTATAAGTAAACAAATTATGGTATGGAAAATTTAAATAATAGTATTTATGTATTAAATTTTGAAAACATATTTGACAATTTATAAAGATTCATGTTCAAACAATCCATATAACACCATGTTGTGGAATCACCATCTTGGTATTGTAAACGAGAAGCATTTAACAAATCATTGTCAAGATGGTTATTTAGACTATTCTGAGTGAAAACCACTTAATATATTTTATGATATTTTATAAGGGAAAATTTCCCTAGAACCACTATGTGGACATTGTTAAAGGGATATGGTGATTCAAGGATTGGTACACATTAATGTGTGTGGACCATTTCTAATATAATCGATAGGTGTATATTCTTACTTCCTAAAACTTAATGTTTACTTGATTTGATATGGTTATGTATATATAATAGGGTATAAGTCTATGTCCTTTGAGAAAATTCAATGAATAAAATAATTATTTATTATATCAAATTTTTTAGGATAAATAACCATTAATCAGACCAAGGAGTTGAAAATCTAAACCAAGAGTTCGTCGACTTTTCACAAGATTTTAGGATTTTTTTATCAAATCACTCAAACTTATACAGTATAGTGGGATTAGATTAGTGAATGGAGGAACTATAGCTTACTAGACGTTGTAAGGTCGTTGATGAGTCATGTATATCATCCATTATCCTTTTTTGTGATATGCATTAGAAATTGTGGCATGCACATTAATCCCAGTACCAACTAAATCGGAAAATGGAATTCCCTTTAACCAATGGAGTGGAATGAATCCAATTTTTTCACACACACATATATGGGGTTCCAAGTCATTTTCTATGACATTTTCATCAAAAATATTAGCACATCAGAGCATATAGTGTAAATTTTTTGGGTATATACCAAATAAAAAGGTTATACAACCTATACAACCTCTAAGACAAAAAACACTATCACCAAAAAATACATATGTATTGATAGGGAGAAAATTATCCAAAAGGGTAGTTGGAGAAATATTAACGTTTATGATGTTGATGCCCAAGGTATATAAATTTTCTTATAGGAACGTATTCCAAAGGTCCCCATGATATAATTAGTTCTTCAAACACATGTACTCCATACGAGCGTAATAGAGGAAAGAGAATTAAATAGATATGGTTTTCTAGTCACAAAATATTGAGAATCATTATTGGTGGACAATGATGAACCTCTCTCCTGCAAGGAGGTAGTAGAGAGATCACCATGTTTGGGTTACAGCTAATGCACCCATTGATGTAAAGCTATTTAGGTGCAAATGTCTATTCAAGAGGAAACTCAACATGGAATGTAAATTAAATACCAATAAAGAAAGGATACTGGCTAAAGTGTTTAAACAAGGTCAATAAAATAACTATGATGAAACCTTTTCTCCAGTTTCCATGTTTAAATCCATTAAAAATATACATTCTATAATAAATTAAATTGAATATGAAATTTGGAATATGGATGTCAAAACATCATTCCTTAATTGTAACATTAAATAAGTTTTTTAGTGTGAATGTAGTTATTATCCTAGTAGTATATGTTCAGGACATTTTCCTAATTGGGTATGACATACCAGTCTTACAATTTGTTAAGGAGAGGTTATTCAAGTGTTTCTCTATGAATGAAAATGGAAAAGTTTCCAATATTCCAGGGATGAAGATAATTCATGATAGAATGAAGAGGCTAAGTGGAATAAATAAAAGTACATATGGTAACCAGATACTTTATATATTTCATATCAAACAAAAAAAGAGTGTATTGGTTCTAGTGTCACATGGTTTACATCTTTGTAATAAAATGTGTCTATATACACAATAAGATATTGGGAGACTGAGTAAGATCCGATAATATTCAACTATAGGTTCAATCATGTATACCATTTTTAGTACTAGACTTGATGTTTCTTATTCATTAATCATGATAACAATATATAAAAAACATCCAGTAGAACAAAATTGGACTTATGCTAAGGCTATTCAAAAGTATATAAGAAGAAATAAGGATATGTTCTTTCTTTATAGACGAGTCAAGGAGTTGGTTATTGGTGTTATAGTATTGCTAGTTTTTATATTGATCATAATGATATAGTGTCACAATGAGGATATGTTTTCTATCGTAATAGAGGTGTTGTGTGCCAGAAGAGTTCAAAGGTTTTAGTTTTAACACTTTCTACAGTGGAGTCGGAGTATATAGAGGATTCTGATGCAATAAGGAAGACATTCAGATTCAGAAAATTTTCAATGATCATGATGTGGTACCTAGTAGTAATGACCATATCGCATTTTTTTAATAATACTATAGTGGTGGCTCATTGAAAAGAGCCATGGCCACACCAACAGACAAAGAACATACTCTTGAATTATCTCCTCATGAAGTATTTATTTCTGAGGGGTGAGGCTAAAGAATGAATAGTACCCATGGAAGAGAACATGGACGACCCATTTACTATATACCTATCTTAGTATAAACAAGATTTTCATGTGATAGCTAGAGGACTAATGTTTTTTAGCAGTTGTCTCTAGTACAAATTGCAAGACTATTGGATTTTTTCCTAGAACCATCTTCAATGTACATTATGGTAATTTTTATTCATGGATATTTATATTAATAAACTCATTATCACATCATGAATTTTAATTATCATAACATTTTATCTAATAATGTTCTAAGAGTAGTCGTAGTACTAAAAGGTTAGAGTAGTTCCCCACTAAGATGGGAATCCAGAAGTTCTATGAAACTGTTATTGAATATATGTTCTATAGTTGGATGATATCATTTGAGGGAAAAACATGAGATAGGATATCAAGGGTGGATACTCATTGGGCTTTGAGGTTTCATCCCATGGTGTACACCCTTGGTATTATCTAGCATGATATTATTAGAATGAGACCTGCCAGTAAGGAATCCACATTTTTTTGTCATAAGACATTCCAATAAAAATACGTGTGTATTAGTCCATAGAATTTAATATTATTATTAATGAGTATTATGTTTATTTCAAATATATTTGTTGTTGAAAACCATGAAAAAAGATGTTCTCATCGAGGGAGGATGCATTGGTGGCAGCATGAGTTATATATCATTAATAAATATTGTGACAAATGATATATATTTTCTATTTTAATTGAATTTTATATCTCATAACCTTTTATGGAAATGATATATACTAAATAAATCCATGTCCATGGTGTTCCAAACGAAATTTTAGTTTTTGAAAATTCAAAGAAAGAAGAGTTGAGAAAATAGGTCGATTACACTAGAATACAATCTGTTTGATTATAGATGATGATATAAAGTGATTATATTACAAAATAAGAATTTTTATGAGGTAACATGTCATTGTATCGTTATCTTATTAATCATTTGTTGTGATAGTGTGATTCTACATTCTATCCTTGTAATTTAGGTTGCTTATCCTAATTTCACTAAGAATGAGTCCTAGACGGTTTCACACTAAGTGTATCCAAAATATCAGCAAAGTAATATATTATTATTTATTATTTTATAGGACGAAAAATATTATAGCCATACGTGGTTTAATATTTTATCATTTTTCATGGTCACATATAAATATTCCTTTTTTTATTTAGTAAATATTGTATTTATTTAATTATTGGTGAATAATGCAGTGAAATTTATTTAATAAACAAATAGACATTATTCATAGTCCAATAAAAATTATGGATTAATGTCATACTGAGATTTTAGGTCTGGTGAGAAATAATAAATATTGAATATTATATGATAAAATATATTTGAATTTAATATTAAATATAAGAGTATGTGGAGAAATAACAATATTACTATTATTATTTGACATGGGGTTATCCTATAATTAAACAAATAAATAGGGGAACTTAAGAAATTATTTTATTTTATCCCAAGCGATATATAAAACCAATTATGTAATTCTCCCACGGTCCAATTCATTTTATTTGATTGTTCATAATGGATTTGGAGAATCTTTTCAAGCCTAGAGAGCTATGTTCTCCCAGAAATATTCCAAGAATGAAGAACAATCTTCCACCACCAGATCAAGGAGGACACTTTGTATGTGGTTACTGTAGTGATAAAAGGAGGATGACACAAGCACACAGATCTTCTATGATAGCACCTAGAGATTCCTTTGGTGCATTCTGAAGATTCTTAAAGAACATGTGGATCAATGATAGAGGAAATATACACCTGGTTTCTACAATATTGGGATAGTGGACTGCATATTTTCCACCTAGAATTCATTAATTTTAATTTTATATTTAATTAAAATAATTTTTATATTTTCTAATAATCGTCAATATGGTTCTGATGAAAATATCCATTGTCTATTTATTTTATTACATTTCATGTATCATGGCGTTCATCATCATATATATCTCATATTTGTCATCAATTATGGGAAAAAGTAATATGGGGAACCTCAAATCGCATGCTTCCGCTATGCCTGAAACCTATAAGGCCATGATATCAATAACGAGGATATACAAAATGGAAACTCACTAGGAATCCATATATATCAACACTCTCTGTGGGATCATTTAACTATAACATATTGTTCCCTATATACATCATATTAGGTGATTCGTCTAGATAACCTAAAACGAGAATCAGTTGAGTAGAATGTCATTAAAATCTATGTATGAAAACACAATATATATTGTTACTAACAATTTAAATAAATTATCCTGGGATACAATACCATATAGCGGGTCCAATATATGTGAATGATGTGCTCAATCATCATACTAGGATGACTTAACCTCCTATGTACGAAGACTAATTGATCATCATCACCACCAAACCTCAAGGTATATTCATATAGAATATAATAAGAAGTAAATATATGTACAAGAAGGCTCAATATATTAGAATGAAACCAAAGACCTACACATGAAAAAAAATTGTTCACACTTTAAAATATTCACATATATCATCTATAATAATCACACACTAGCATGCCTATATCATATGAATCCTTTATTCTTAATAAGATGCATGATACCCCTCTTTTCATTACATGAAAAGACTCAAAATAAATCTTTGGACTCTTTAAAATTTACAAGAGTGTGAAATATATAATAAATCAAGACACCCACAAAACATGTACATCTCCCAAGGTGAACATAAAATACAACCACAACATCACATATGAGAATGAAATTCACAAACACCTAGAAACCATGAATTCTTACCAGAGCATGTTTTATTGATGCACCGATACGATATACATCAGAGGGTCCAAAAAATTCCTAATACTCGGTTCTTACACATCCTAAATAGTAATGGATAGGAAAAGAACAGCTTGAATGTCACTTTTTATCATCCTCACCCCGATATCACTATATTGAAGCTCCGAGATGGTTTTTTCCGAGGCTTCATGCATGCATACCCATAGAACAATGTCTGCTGACTAGCTGTGATGGCCTAGGGTGTGATAATGAGGAGACTATGCACTAATATCAGAGTAGGAAAATATTAAACATGAAGAATTATGATACAAAATATTAAATAAAAAGAGTGTGGAAGCTATAAATATACTCAAATAGAAGATGCTTAAATAAAAAATGAAATGATCTGGAAATACAAACAATCTTTTTTATATATAAATCATTGGTATCCCTCTAGTCTGACCACACATAATGTTTAAAAAATTAATAAACTAAAATAAATGAACATCGATCTACTAAAAATTCTGATCAATACCAAATACCTGGTATCCACACAATATATAACTGCAACATCTAGACCAAAAGTATCCACATATTGGCTCCACTGGATTATGATACTCTAAGCCTCAGCCCAATCTAAAATTATTCTATGATCATCCTAAAAATGTATACATAATTTATTCAGAAAGGTAGTGGTTCAAATACTGAGGTGATAATATAATCTCTATTGGATTCACCGATTATTAATCAATAAATCTTATTTAATATGTTCTTCATCATGCATTATGTTCATCCTAGATGACACACAACTAAAAATATAAAATATTCATATAAATTAAAACCACCATTGAACCTCGGGCCTTTGATCCTGGTCATCCAAAAAAAGTATTACCATGTATATCTTTTTTTATATGTGTGTATAATCATAATAACACACCTATAAACATATACATAAATATGAATATACACGATTAAGATGAAAATATAACATGAAAACATTAGCAGTCGATCCTTGTGTCTAAAATCCAAATCACCTAAAAAACCTATCCAAGCAAATTATGTTGGTTGTATTGCCACTCAAGATGTGTGTCATTAAGATTCTATCTGGTTGTGTAATCACAATTGGAAAAACCATCTTTTTTATCAATGATAATTTGTCCAAGAAAGATATGTAACCATTGATGGATACCCGTCGCAACCTTGTGTTCACCCATACTCACCTACCACCACTATACAGAAGGATTCCTGGGAAGTACAATAGGACATCCTAAAACTGGTATCTAATATAGAAATCATACAACTAATTCCATGTAAATTCAGTCTAATGTATGATCCTGAGGTATCAGTCCATAGGAATTCCCAACATTGAGACTCAGATAATCCCTAAGGGTATAACCCTTATGAGATCTATAAGGAGAGGTCACTAGTGAGACTTTATACCCACCCTAGTAGGATTATAATATGGGAGATCATAATGATCCATATCACTCAAGAGATAATAATCATCCATGAGAATCCAAAGATGTGAAATTCCATGTCCCACACCACAATCATGTAATAGATCAGGGAGAGTGTAACTATACCTAGGACATGGGAGAGAATAATCATCCATGAGAATTATCATACCAAGAAGATCATATTCATCCTAATCACATATCAAATAGGGGAGAGAAGAATCACCCTCATCACTTATGAAAACATAATCATCCATGAGTATCATTAACAGCGATTATATTCCCTTATATCATAATCAAAGGATCAAAATCCAGGTCCTATGAATCACATATGAAAATCCAAAAAGTGTAATAATGTGAAATACAACTCAATATCTAGATCCTATATAGTACCTATGGGTATACAAATAGGGTATAAAATAACAAGGATCATATCCTAGATCACATGAACGAACATATGGGAATCCCAATAAATGAAAAATACAGATACGATATAGAATTTATTATCATCCCAAATGTAAAGACACCTCATTATTTCAATCTCAGTATCCAGAAACCAAGAAGAACATGTTTTAATAGTCAATGTATAGAAGAAAAAAAGAAAATGTGTAAATAAAAGAGTGTGGTTGTACAAACACCTAAACCACTAGTATTAACTCATTAAATCGGGTTTACAAGTTCTTAATGGGTTCTAAGGTTACACCCTATACCATCTCTACCAATACCTGATGTACTAGATCAGTGTTAGTCAAACATTGAGTTCCCCACTAAGTACCTCAAGTGAAACACATATGATGTAACCTTTTTTGGATCCATGAGGTGAATATATAAGATAAATCATTCTATTTGGGATCATTTGTTGAGAAGGTAAGGGAAAAATATATAATGGGATCCTAAAAAAAATCAATTGATGAATCCTACAAGGTATCCTTCAATGGTATATAAGAAGGGGCATCATACATGAGACCCTTAAATATGGCATAAGGAGAAGAGGCATATTATATGGGATCCTTGAAATAATATACAAGTGAAAATTTATAAAAGAAATTATGAAGTTTATCATGTAATAAAATAATTCCCATAGCTGAAAATGGAAACAAAAAGATGATATGGGCATACTACTTGGGATCCTCTATGTCCAAATGTAGGAATAATAATACTACATTGGAAACTCCAAAACAAACAGTCTCACGAACTCTTAGAATAAAAGGTCATGTCTCACAAGGTTGATGTCTTCAAGGTAAAATCTACAAAGGCATTGGTCAAGAGAAATAACTCATGAATCATCTCCGAATAAGGTCTCAAACTAGGTTGTTCTAAACACACAACATATCATTTTCATTTCAATTCATTCCATTAGGAGATTACTGAATTCAATTACTAGAGGAAGAATATATACATTTAGAAAAAATCATGAATCCCAACCCATTATTCCACATTCCTCTTCATGGGGATCACCATCATGATATATTCTGAAACATACTCAAAATGGACTAATAATGGTTCCAACTCTCACTCGTGGGAAATATGAAATGGTAAAACTTAAGTATGGTAGAAAAGGAGGATTTCATGGTGTGTGTATTTTGTTTCCCAATGTGTACCCTAAAGGCCAGCATGGGCATGCACTCTCGAGGGACATGGCCTAAAAATACAATGTACAAGACATGTTCTATATGTAAACATTTTATACCCTATATGAGGAACCTTCTTCTGTACCACACATGGATTGGGAATTTAAATTTCCCAGATGTGTAAATCTACACAATGATATTCCCACAGGGTTTTTGGTCGTGTACTATACAACAACATGTTCCCTTATATGATAAGTCTAGTTGGGCACTCGGCTATAAGTTCATGTCCCAATACATGACATTTATACACCATACAAAATGTGTAATTGAAGTGAATCATCTTCCTAAAACGTGAATAATTCAAGGAATATATTCTCAGAATAACATTCCCAATTGAAGGGTTATCCCAAACAAATAACCCTCAAATTACCCTGAAACACCCCTTTTCTTAGTAAGAACAATTCATTGGACCACTGGGGGTCCCACAAAAGAATAATAGTGGAATAAAATGGGAAAATTTTTAATCTATATGGATTTAAAAAAAACATTAAAGTGGTATACCTTTCAAAAGGATATTCTGATCTTTTTCCCATTTCAACACTCCATATTTATCGCATGATGATCTATACTATGTTGAGCTCTGTGACGGTACCCTTCTTTATATCCCTATAATTATCTATCTATCTCACTTTCCCATTTTACATCTTCGTTGTATGTAGATTTTTTGGAAGAAGAGGGAATACGACAGATGCTAGGGGATAATGGAATAAAAGAACATAAAATGAATGAAAGGTTAAAAAAGAAAATAAAAAAGAAGGAGGTATAACCCGACCCCAAAGGCTAACTACAGTTTTTACGCTTCCGAGAAAAAAATTCACGTTATTGAATGAACGGTGGAGAAAGAATCTCAATTTAATTCTTTGTGCAAAAAATGTATTGAATAAACTTGAAAAAATAATTATATATTTAATTAATTAAAAATTAATTATTAAATTTTCTTCTAAAATATTCACGTCACTAATCTCCACCAAACACTTGTCATAGAGTAAACACCCAATTCCATCACTGACGGAGTATTCATGAAAATTACTAGGGATCATATACATTGGAAGAATTAACATTTTACCCCTTACACCTATCATAATTATGAATTTAAAATTTATAATCATAATTCATATTCATAAAACATGGTTTATTATATAAGGAATTTATAGTCTCTATTTTATTATTGGGGGAACCATGCCATATTCACCGCTTGTTTTATTTTTTAATGTATATGAATCCCAGGAATTTATTTTATATTCAATATCCTAAATATTTTTGAGATTTATATATCCATTATAGGATATCTCTTTTATGTATTTTATAGTTCAAAAGATAGCATAAAGGTAAGATATTTGTTTCTCATTTTTCATTCATTAAGACATGCATTGTGTTATGAACATATATCCTTTCAAGTGGAATATATATATCCCATTTGACATGTTATATTTTGAATTTTGTTATCCTCATATTTGGATGTTATATTTTACATTATTAATTCATGGGGCTTACAATTCAATTTTACCACATATGTAATGATTTTATGTTACAATCACATTATTTATCAGGATTTTTTATCAATATGATCACATTGATATAATATTTTAGTAAATAATTCAAGAAAATATTGAATTTTATTATCTTATAGTTATTAATGATATTGTAATATAAGAGTCCCATATTACACTCATTGGTAATTAAAATAATTTAGAACTATTTTTAATAAATCCAAAAATATTTATCGCTCCTGTCGGAAATCTGTTTTCCCCTAAAACAATGATTTATAAAAAAAATTCCAAAAATGTTTTATAATTAACCTATAACATTAGAAATACATTTCACACTTGGTTTAATTTTATATTTCATTTGAAATAAATCTACATATCATTTTCCAAACAATTCAGATTTGGATTTTATTTAAAATGTGAAAGGAATCTTCATTTTAATGTGTACGACATGGTAGAATTTTCTGATGTCATGGACAATCATTTCATTGATGTTTCCATTATAAATGTTCCAGATTATTTTCAAATAAAAATTATTTCAAAATTTTTTATGGTTTTAAATAATGATTTCAAATAGAAAAAGATATTTTATTCAATAATTTTTTAAATATTTTTTTGAACATTCCTCTATAATATATCAAGGTTAATTTCAATGAAATGTATTTTAAAAATAAATTATGTATTCAAAAAACTAATTTCAATGAAATTATTTTATAAATAAATGTATTAAATCAATTTTATAATATTAATTTCAAATATTTAATTTTTATGTTGAAATAAATGGATTTTGGAAAGGTTTTGTGATATTAAAATGATTTTCAATGAGAATTTATTTTCTTCATGAAATGATTATATGATATCTCAGTGTTATTTTTCAGTTAATATTATGTATTTCAATGTTATAGATGCTTTACTATGGAAAAACAAGAATGAAATACTTATTCATTCCATAAATAGTTAATTATTAAATATTATTTATGAAACCTATTTCTCACCCAAGGCAAATAACTTGATTGACTTCAAATGAAAATGTATTCTCTTTCAGGGGTTATACTAAGATGAAATGATAAAATTATTATTAAACATGTCTATTTTCCATATAGTATAATGTAATGAAATATTTATTAGCCTATTTCATTTAATGGGTTATGATATGATGGATAATTAATGATTGTGGGGAACACATATTTCAGAGTAACATTATGTTAAGGGTGGGTACTATATTTCCCAATAATGCACTAGGTAATTATTAATAATTTATTATATATATCAGACTAAAATAGTTAGTAATATTGGTTTAGTAAGGGATATTTTTTGTTATGACTGTCTTGTGAGTGTAGCATAACTACTTTGATGGTTTTTGTAGCGAACCTATTAAAAAACGGTAACCTTTGTAGTGATGTAATCCTCCAACCCTAGAATCTTAGAGTTGGTGCATTATTACATTATATTAGTGTTGTTACAAGGATGAAAAACCCTAATGGACCATTCAGTTTAGAAGTCTTGGAAGAAGAAATTACATACATAATACCCATCATACATTGTGAAAACAGAATAAAAAATTCCTCATAATAAAATAAACTAAAACTACTCCTTGAAAGATTATTCAATGTTATCTTCATTATAACATGGGGAAAGAAACATAATAAGGGTGAGCTCAAATGTTTAGTATGGGTAAGTAAAAAATAATAAATAATGACTAAATCTATATGGAATGGTAAATAACTAAGTACACATTCCATAAAAATAACTATATTAGGATAACATAGTTAAGGAAGTAAGAAACTGAAACACATTCCATAAATCAATAAAATGATAATGAACTATGTCTATAGATATGTAGAAGAACAATCTCATGGAAAAAAATAACTAATAATAAATGAGGTAAATTTATCTATAATCAGGCTTCATGCCTCTTTCACGTGACAACCTATTACTGTCAAGGCCATTCATAATGAAGTTTATAATAGGGATAGAAACCCATTTAATATGACCAACTTATTAGTTTCATGAGAACTTTTCAATGTATTGAGGAGCTATATAAATTCTAGGACACACCAGTCATTTCCAGTCTAAATAATTCCTCATATTTAATAAAATAATAACATATTGTCATTATCAAACATCCGTATTGAATGAGAAATATGGTTCTATAAATAATTCCCCAATAATCAAATAATTGTAAACGTAATCACCATATGAAAAAATTTATATAGTTTAGGAACAAATAATATAGATTATATGAGAATATTAATGTGAAATTAACTTTCCAATTAAAATTTATTACAATAAATTTATTTCTTCTATGTAGGTTATCAAAAATAAAAATAAGTGTGATTAATCACATTGGAGGAGAATAGTCTTTAAACATTCCAATGTGTCCTATACCACATTGAAACATTTAAATCACAATCCCTAGAAATATATGAAATTAGATGAATCCTACAATTCCACAAGAATAATAAGATTCATGATATAATATATCAAATTGGGTAGTATGTATGGAACAAAAAATAATTAAGCAGTGAAAATGACATCAATCTTGCATGATTAAAAAGCGAGATGAAAATCCCTTACCTTAACATACCTCAAATTTTATTTTTCTTATCCTCCTGTATAGTGGTTTAAAATTTGTTACTAAATAATAATAGAAAAAAATCATTTTGATAATACCATTTATTAACTTCTTAAAATATTGTATTACCTGTTTGTTAAAACTCTTTCACTATTTGACTATTTAGGGTGTTAATTGCCTCGTTTTCTCTAGTATGTTTGGTCTTGTTATTCATTTGTTCATATTAACTATATTAAGGATTCATCATTTAATTAATTTATTACACGACTAAATTATTTTATATATTGAGTAATTAAGTATATATAATACGCTATGATATTTGGATATTGAAAATGAAGTGCACCGTTAATGGAGATGATTAGTTGTACATACACATGAACTCTACTTCTATTTCTTTCTCATTTTAATAGAATATACAACTAAATGATACATGTGTATATTATAATATATATTATAATATATATTTATTAAATTTTACATTGTTTTATTAAAACTTCCTTTAAACGTTCCTTGTATGGTATGAACAAGTCATATCGCTTTTAGGGGGCGATAGTCCACACATCCGGAAACGAAATTATCATTTTTACACAACTAGGAAAGCATAAAGGTATGTTATAAAAATTAATTAAAAAAGTATAAATACATTATAAATAATATATATATATATATATATAGTGTACTTCATAATGGCCACAATGAGAGGCGGTAAAGGAGAATTGAATAATCATCATTTTAGGAGGCAGTAATTCGCTATAAACAGAAACACTATGTTCATTAACCATTAGATGGATGAGTGTTTAATTATAGGTAAAACTATTATCATAACAAAATCCTAGTATATTTGATATAGTGGTGTTTTTATGAAATCAAAGAATAATAATAGTATAGAGAGGGGAGAATGGAAATGAAACTAAAAAGCGTTAGAGAAGGTGTTACCTCTTAATTGAGATAATTCTTTTGGTTTGAACCAAAAGACTTTGTTTGAATGGTTTACATCATAAGGGATACTAATAGGTATAGGAATGGTATGATTCAAGACTTTTGGGGCATATAATATCCATGATTATGTGGCTTGTGAGGTGACCGGAATTTTTAGAAGGGATTGCCTTTTATAGGAAATGAAAACGACTCACATTGAGTTGGGTTTATGAAAAAATTTAGTTGTGCACAAGATATTACATAAAAATGAAATACCAAACAAATAAAACACAACCATAGAAGGAGGATTTCTGAAATATTTACTTCTAATGGGTGTTGGATAAGTTTATTGGTCATTTTTTCTATTAGGTTAATAGTTTAGTTTATTAGTAAGCTTAGTTTTACCTTAATAATTGAAATTAATTTTAGTTTCATTCACTAATAATTATGCTGAAAAAAATTTTTATCTTATTATAAATTATAAATAATGATGATTCAAAATTATGAACCAGTTGTCTGAATTATAATCACTTATGTGGCAGTAATTAATTTAAATTTATTCATGTCGTCGGGATGACAATGCAGATTTGTAAGGAAAAACATCTAAAGGTTTTCTCTATTTTCTGAGATAATTTCAAATTAAAATTTAATATAATTTGATAAATTTAATTATTTGATAAGATATATATCAAATTAATGTTTAAAACAAATTAAAATTAATTATTAACCTTATAAATAAATTATATGAAAAATAAGTTTTGAACAAAAAAATCATAATTATTAACTATTTATTAATAATGAATCTTCACCAAAAAATACAAAAAACTCATCTTAAAGTTATTATTATGTTTCACTTTAAAATATTAGTTTTATTTTGATATAATAAATTTTTTAAATGGTAAATATTTGTATTTATAGAGTGTTCTCCATAGAAAGGTGGCAAAACTGCACAAATAAAAAAATAGTAGTTTATGTGTAATATTTGGTTTGTTTTTATCCTATGCCTATTAGACGAGTGTAAAATTGTTTTTTGGATATATAATATAAAAATAAACTCCCTAAAAGAGATATAATTTATTTTAATATGAATGAAATGACTAAATAATGATTCATTTAAATGCATTGTTGTGTGTATTGCAAAGGTATCAAAAGGTAAATATAGTAAAGTATTGAGCTGCTACATTCTTCCCTCATACAAAATATTAATCCTAAAAATTTTAATTTATAAACATAAAAATTATGTTGGTTTATTTCCTTCATTTAATACTATGGTTCCCGTGTTTCCTATTTTATTTTGGTAATCCTCAATAGTGCATTTATTAGACAAGTTCTCTAATTCATCAATTCATGATTTTTTGTATCATGACTGTGGTTGGGTTTTTTGATATATGAAAGTTTAGGTTCCAACTCAGTTTCATCAGATGTGAGGACATGTGTTGAGTATGGTTTGTACTTCCCTATTACGGATATATGGAACACATCAAGATCCCATGTGTTATTTTGAGGAAAATTTATATTATAATAAATGACTCTAACTCCTTCATGAATTTTGTAGTGCCTGATATATCTGAGACATTGTTTCACCTTCATACAAAATTTGATAACACCTATACATTGATATACCATCTTGAATACATGATCTCTCACATGGAATTCCAAATCCTTCCTCTAATTATTAGCATAAATACTTTTCCTACTTTGAGATATTTTGATTTCAATCTGAATAGCCATAACCTTCATCATTGTAACATCAACAAGTTCTAGGACTGTGTGTTTCCTTTTATAAACTTCATCCCAAAACGTTGGATTATTCGTCCTCTTTCAATATAATTCTTATTATGGTTCCATTTTAATATTGCAATGGAATGTGTTACAATATAAAAACTCCAACAAAGGATTTTATTAATCCCACATACCTTGAAAATCATGTGAACATTATCTCAAAAAGTATTCCATTGATTGTATTCTTCTTTCATATTATACATCAGAATATGGATGGAAGGTGCTCAAATAAATCTATATTTCCAGATCCTTTTGAATACTCTTCCAAACTATTTATGTAAAGATGGGGTATCAATCAGAATCTATAGATACAGGAGCTCTATGATTTTTTAACACATCATTAATGTAGAGTCTTGATAGGATACCAAGAAGAAGGACTTCATTTATTATAATGAAATCTTTAGATTGGTTAGGCGACCAACAATAAACAATATTTCATCATTCTATCTTGGATTATTCAGATTTCATATAAAAAATACTATATTAATTTCATCCCATTTCCAACAGGGATAGTAAGAGGTTTAATAGATCATTTAGGATGTTTTCTAACAACATTCACTTATTGACGAACCAGACATCGAGGCACAGAATCTGTAATTTAATGCTTCATTCTATCCCACCAATAGTGTTCCCTCAAGTCCCTATATATCTATATGCTCCCATGGTTTATAGATTAATTTGAGAAATGAGAATCATCCAACAATTACCTTTTTATCTCAGGTAATGGTGGAACACATAGAATCTTTCCAAATTTTAGAACACCATCTCCACAAACAAGGTCTGCTAATTTTCCATCATTTATGACTTTAATTATATTATAAAGTCCTAATCGTCAGATTGAATCCTATCTATTAAAAATTGTTTTACAATCATTTTATAAATTATTGATGTCTCCTCTTACATATAAATTACCATATCCATGTTTACTAGATCCATGAACATATGATCCTTCTCAATCCTAAATTTTGTTAAAAATCCATGATCATTCCTACTCAATGCAGTTGACACCTTATTGTTTTCCCTGGGTGGTAGTGTATTGCTAAATCATAATCCTTGAGTCGTTTGAGTCATCTACTATGTCTGAATGTTAATCTATATCTATGAGAAGATGTATTTCAAGCATTTATGATACGTTTATATCTCACATATTCCTCCATATAGGTACAGTCTCTATATTTTCAATGGAAAAATTATAGATTCTAACTCCAGATCATAGGATGGGTAGTTATGTTCACGAGTCTTCAATTACCATGATGCATATGAAATAAATTTATCATTTTTATTTAAGATACAACCATGTCCCATATTTTATGTATCACTATATATGAAAAACCCATCACTACTAGATGGTATAGTCATATTTCGTTAATTAACCAATATTCTCTTTATCTCATCAAAGCATACTTTACATTGCTTTTTCCATGAAAAATTAACACCTTTACATGCAAGCTTGTTTAAGGGGTTATGTAATGAAGAAAAAATTATGAATTAATGTCAAATTATAAATTGCCAAACTAACGAAACTATGTACCCTGTTTAGATTATTTCTCGTAGGCCATTATCATACTTTGTTTTTCTTTACAAGATCAATTGATATTTTATCTTTGGAGACAATATAACCAATAAAAGAGACTTCGTTAAGCTAGAAATCAGATTTAATAAATTTTCATAATAAAAAATCCCTTATAAGAGTCTCATAGAAGATCCAAAAGTGATCCTCATGATCCTCATAGGTTATAGAATACAAAAAAATATCATCAATAAATACTACAAATCAATTTTCATGATATTCATTGAATACGTTGTTAATTAGGTTCATAAAAAAAGGGTGTATTAGTCAACCCAAATGGAAGTACTATAGTCTCTTAATGGCCATAACATGTCCAAAAAGCTATCTTTGGAATGTCTTCCTTCTTCACATGAAATTGATGATACCCAAAATACAAATCAATAATTGAAAAATATTCGGATCCATGAAGATGATCAAAAAAGTCATCAAAGTGATATAGAGGACACTTGTTCCTTCTTGTTTTGGAATTGATTCCCCTATAATTAATGAAAAAACTCAAGGATCCATCTTCTTTTTGGAAAAATAGTAAAGGGGCACCCCAAGGTGAAACACTTGGGAGAATAAATATTTCATTACCCAAATACTACAGTTGTATCTTCAACTTTACCAACCCCATATTGGTCATTCTATAGAAAGTGTTTGATGTTGTCCAAGCACCATGGATAAAATCAGTGGTTAACTAAACCTCATGTTCTGGGGGATGTCTAGGTAAATCCTCATGAAATACATCAACTTATTCCAACATAGTAGGAACATTGTGCATTACGATGTTACCTCCTTCATCATCAGGCATTGTTTTCTCTTCCTCTCCATGAATATCATTTAGTATAGCTACTGAGGGAAGATCAAAATATGAATCGGGTGAGGAAGATTCTGCTCTAAATAGCAGGGATTATTCATCATTCTGAAAAATATTAATTTCTTTACTCTTGTAATGATTTTTTTCAACATATCTTGAGAGTCAGTCCATACAGAGGGTAATTTCAATATAATTCATATTTATGATAACAAGGTCAGAACATAATGGAAATTTATCTATCATAATTAGAACTCATTGGCATATTTTTTTCAATTATATTTCCCATATCATTTTTGAACGACATATCTTTTATTAATTCAAAAGGAGAGTTTCTAGTTTTCATGTAAAATTTTGTAGATATAAAGGACTGTGATGGTATAGAATCAAATAATGCATTGAACAGATTTGAATACATGATTAATGTACTGACCACCATGTCATTTGGTACTTCTACCTATTATGTAGTGATTGCATTGGATTTTCTATTTCCCCTTGGCCTCTTCTATGGTAGATTGTCCTGACACTTTGGAAAATCATTTCCATAATGTCCGATATAATTACAATTATAGTACTAAAAATCATTGATAATATTCTTCCCCTTTCATTCATGAGGCTAGTGGACCTTATCTAAATATTTATAGAAAACTCCCAGTCCCTTCCCACATGTCCTATGGTTCTTTTCCAATAGTTTTCACATGATGAGAATCTTCGAATCTTATTCTTCTTCTTTGAATTCCTTTTCTCATGATTCTCTGATGCCCTCATCTTGTCTTTATTTCATTTTAATATATTGATTAAATAAAATTACATCCACATAATAATGACACATAATAATATTTCATCATATGATAAAAAAATGACGAGAAACCAGTTCCCTTTGATGATTTGGTTTAAGACCTTCAAATAAGTGATCGATCTCGCACTCAGTGTTGTGTATATTATCTGAATCGTACCTGGAATGCCTTGAGAATGTAGCTTCAAAATTTGCTACAATATCTTCTTTATTTTGATTTAATCTAAGGATGTTTATCCTTATATTAAATTTTTTATCATGGGGGAAGTATTTATCAAATAATTACTCCATAAAAGCTACATATTCAATGAGTTATTTTTTTCTTCCTATCTTGTATTCTGGATTAAATACCATCATTGATCTGAATCACCTTGATGACAATAATATTCAATTTTAACCATTTCCTTTTGAGATCATTCCAAAGAAATAAATATCTTCCCTAGACACTTAATCCATTTCTCAATTACAATTGGATTAGTGGTCCTAAGAAAATATGGGGGCCTCTCTCGCATAAAACAATCCATCATATTATATTCCCTTCAGGGAATATGTTTCTCCATTCAGGTAAGGTTATTTTTCATAACCTTATTATGTTTTTCTAATATTTCAATTATTTTCATTGTTCCAATAATAGATGTATTGGTTTCCTCAAGAGGGAAGTGTATGCATTTTCTATGAGTTCTGACACAAGTATTCCTTCCATGATCCATTTATAGATAATGATATATACTATATTAGCTTATAAAATTATGAACTCTATTTAACTCTAAACATTGTTTACCTCATTACACAAATTTTTGCATTGCAAATCCCGGCGTCATATAATTTGGAAAATTTGTGGAAATCATTAATATTAATTCATATATAATTATAGATAATGATAATGTGAATTATCATATGTGTATACCCCGGGAGTTTCAAATTACGTATGTAGTAAAGAATGTTGTTCTATACCAGGTTGCCTTGAGTCAGGCACGTAACACCTTTTCATGGTTATTACTCCTACATATATATGATCCAAGACCACATCGACATGTAGTATCCATATAGGGATATATTTCTAGGAATAACCAAATAATCTCAACATTACTAGAATTATATAATTTCCTTGTATAATTTTCCTTAATTTTTATCTTAGGATTGTGCTTCCTAATCTATGTTTTCTAAATCTATTTTCCATGGTTGTTGTGAAACCTCTCTTTGATACCAATTTTAATGCCCCAACCCTAGAAAACTGAAGATGGTGCATTATTATGTTATATTTTCTTTTTTTACAAAGAAGAAAATCCTAAAGGAATATTTAGTTTAGCAATCATGGAATGAAAAATTACATACATAATATCCCTAATACATCGGGAAGATATAATAAAATATTGTACATAATAAACTGAAATCAAAACCCCTTTAATTGATTATCTAATGTTCTCTCTTTCATTACTTGGGGAAATATACATAATAATGATGATATAAAATACTCAGTAAGGGGAAGTATAATGGAAGAAATAATGAATCAATATATATGGAAAGGAAAATAAATGAGTAAAAATTCCATTAAGATAACTATATTATGAATAAATAATGTGTCAAGTAAGAAAATGAATCAGATTCCATAAATCAATAATCTGAGAATGAATTAATTCCATAGATATGTTGATGAGAAATCCAATTTACAAACAATAACTAAAACTTAACGATGGAAACTAATTTTTTATTGGATTTAATGTCTTAGGAACATGTAAACGTATTACCCTGAGGACCTTTCACGAGACGGTTTAAAACACTGATAGAATCCAATTTAATTTGGTCAACTTTTTTGTCTCATAAGAACATGTCGATGCATATAGAAGCTATATAAATTCTAGGATCCACCCTTAATTTCCAGTCCAAATCAATTCCCCTGTTTAATAATCAAAATAACTAATATTACTTATCAAAAATCAATATTGAATGAGAAATATATATCTACCAATAATTTGCTAATAATCAAAAAAATTTCCAAGTAGTAACCATATAAAAAATTGTCATAGGTTTTGTAACAACTAATATAAATTTCATAAAAATATGGATATTTAATAAAATTTAAAATGAAATATTATTGCAATAAATTTATTTCTTCAAGGTAAGTTAACAATCACAAAAGTAAGTGATATTAAGAAAATTTGGGGAGAATAATCTTTAAACATTCCAAAGTGCCCCAGTGCACATTGAAACAGTTAAATTATAATAAAAAGAAAGGGATAAAATTAAATTAATATTATAATACCATTAGAATAATAGTATTCCAGATATAATATATCAAAATGGCTAGTATACATGGCATACACAATATGGAAGTAGTGAATATGACATTAATCTCACGGGTTTAAAATGTCATATGATAATCCCTTACCTTAACCTTCCTCTTATTGTGTGGTCTTTAACCTACTGTATATTTTATAAAAATACTTTACTAGTTAATTAAAAACCACAAAAATGTTTTTAATACCAAATATTAAATTCTTAAACTATTTTATTACCTTTTGGTTAACAGCTTTTCATTATTTTGACTATTTCAGTCGTTAATTGCCTAGATTTCTAAAGTAAGTTTTGACTTTTTATTTGTTGATATTATTAAATATATCACGGTTTCAACATATACATAATGTAATAAATGACTATGTTATATAATATAGTCATTACATATGTATTTATAATAATCCACAATATTTGGATATCGGAAATGAAGTGCACCGTTCATTGAGACGGTGGGCAGTACGTATGCCTGAACAATAGTTCCATTTCTTTGATATATTAAATGAATTTAAAAAATAAATGATACATATATATAAATTATTATTTATAGTAATGTATATATTTTATAAATTTTACATAGTTTTAGTATAACGATTATTTATACATTGCATGTATGGCATGAACACGTCGTATTGCTCTCCGGGGGCTGTAGTCTACAACTTCTCAAACGAAATTATCGCGTTCACACAACTTGGAAAGAATGAATGTGTCATTTAAATAAAAAATTAATATGTATAAATACATTATAATTGACATATATATTATTTATATAAATATATTTTCTACCATAATGGCCACCATGAGAGGTGGTAATAGAGATTTGGACAATCATCATTTCATGAGGAAGTAATTTACCGTACACAGGAACACTATCTTCGACAACCATTAGATAGAGGTGTGTTTAAATGTTGGATTAAATAATATAATAATAAATTATATTATATTTTAGGATACTGGTGTTTTTATGTAATCATATAGTAATTTGAGTGGAGAATGCAAATGAAACTAAAAAGGTCGATAGAAGGTGTTACATCTTAATCAGGTTACTTCTTTTGGCTTGGACAAAAATGTTTTTTCAGAATAGTTTCTAACTAATGGGTTTATAATAGTTATACAATAGGGATCATGTGATAATATTTGGGTAGATAAATGAAAAAATTAAGAAGCGTGAGAGGCATAAGGAATGGGTGGAAGGGGTGACCTTTTATAGGAAAGGAAAATGACACACTTAGTTTTTACGGAAATAAGTTAGTTGTGCAGATTATATTACCTAATGAATTAATAAAAAACAAAAAAAATTAGTAATATATGATTAATGGCCGAAATATTTATATACAATGGGTTTTGGACAAGTTTATAGGTCATTTTTCCCTTAAGTTGATGTTTTTTCCATTATTAAGATTAGTTTTACCATAAAAATTGAAATTAAATTTAATTACTTTCTCTAATTGTTTTAGTAAAAACAAATATACTCTTATTAGAGATTAAAAATTATTCAAATTCATAATATGGAACCCATTTTTTCCAATTAAACTCACATAAGTGGATGTAATTAATTAAAATTTTATCACGCAGTCAGGACTACAATGCAGGATTTTAAGGTAATACAATTAAATCGTTTTTAATGTTTTAATAGCTAATTTCAATGATTAATTAATTATAATGAAAAAATTTATATTAATATATAAAAATATAATTTAAATAATCATTATAAAAAATTATTATTATAATTAAACCTTATAAATAAATTATATGAAAAGAAGTTTTGAACTAAAATTCCGTATTTTTAACTATTAGTTAAAAAATGATTATTCAGTGAAAAATAACACAAATTCATCTTGACTTAAATTTTATTTTTCTCATTCAAATAAGTGGTTTATTTTGATATATTAAATTTATAAATGGTTCATACTTGTATTTAAAGCGGTATTTCCATCGAAAGGGGGAAAATCATACATATAAAAAATAGTATTTTGAGTAATATTTAGTTTGATCTTATGCAATGTCAATTAGAAGAGATTAAAATTATTTGTTTGGATATATAAAATATAAATCAACATTAATAAAGTGATAGAGTTTAATTTAATATGAAAGTATCACTATATAATGTTTCACTTAAATCAGGTGTTGTGTGTATTGCAAGGATATCCAAATGTCAATATGGTAATGTCTTGGGGTGACAGAAGTGAGCCCAGAATAATACTGAAATGGTTTTCAATGATTTATTGTATTAAAAAATCTATATTTTATTCCAACAGTTGGATAAAATGTCTCATGATATTTTATATCTTTATGATCTATGACATATGAACTACCAATCTTTATTCCATTACCCAATATTATTAACTTTTATAGGAATGAGTTGGTATTAAAAAATAATTATCATTTTCTCATTAAATTATGTTCATGTAATGATTAGATATCTCCCTAAATTATCCTCACCACGAATTATATCACACCCTTTCATATGTTTTCTTTTCCTAGATTATGAAGAAAGGATTATAAGTAGGATTAAAAAATGGGACGATCATTATGATAGATAGTGATGATCTTTCTTGAATTATGAAGATTTTTTTCAATGATTCCAAAAGAACTAAACCACTATGGTCCTTAGGTGCCTGTTATGGTAATTTAAAAGTTATTAATATCAAATGACACAATATTCATGTATTGTAATCTTGAGTAGGTATACTGTTTATAATGATCATGTTTGAACAACTCTATTAATAATATATCATGGTTTTATTAAATGTTACTGTCATGTGTAAAGCATGATAACAAAGTGAATCATGTAGTGAATGTTTTTATGAGTATATCATGTAATTAAATCATAATTTTTATTTCATGTTTCATAAACTATTAGAGAAATATAATTTATTTAAAACATAATAATTCATAAAAACATCAGGTGTTATAGTTGAATAAAATTTGATCATAAAACGTATTAATTTAGGTAAAAAATATCAATTCCTTAGGAAAAATAATTTTTGAGTGGAATATATATCAAAATAATGATAATTGTTTTTATTTGAATAATAAATTATGGAATTTGAAAACATATTATGACATGTAAAATCAATATGTTATGTAGATTGAAATACTAAATTTTTATGAATTTCATGATGATATTTTTTATTGGTGTTGTAAATATTTTTAAAATTTGGATGAATGTATAACTACTATACAAATAATAGTTATTTCCATTAGAACATAAAATTAACATGATAGATGAAATATGTATTAAAAATCATTATTAAATGAGGTTGTGTAAATGATATAAAAAATTGGAAGCCTTGGATTCTTGAGAGTCGGTGAACATTCCATATTCACATAAATCAAAAAATTATAAAATATTCCTAATGAACATTATAGATGATTTGTCAATTTATTTAATAATTAATCTCTCAAAATCAAAATAATTGGAACATCTAAAATAGAATTATAAAAGAAGAAGTCCAAGAAATTTTTTTTTATGAATAGAAACATAATTTACTAAATGACATCAAAATTTGTGATAATGGCAATGAACCTTTCTTGAAGATAGATTATATCATAAAAGATCATTCAAAATATGGAATAATTATTACCAATTAAGAAAAAAATCAGTGATTGGATCTAAATTAATTTTCAATGTTCCATTTATTAATTGAGAGGTAAATATGAAAATGAACTATGGCATAGAAGACTTGGTCATATTTTTAAGTAAAATCAAAGTAAAATATATATGAATGAAGTTCTGACAGATATTCCTCAACTTAAGAAGAAAAAATTATTATTTTATAGGGATGTATAATAAGTAATAATTGTGTTCCAATGTAATTATATGTAGGATATTTAGTGTACTCAACCTCTTAAACTTATTCACTTTGATCCCTATAGAATAATGAGACATTAGTCCAACAAATGATACATGTAATTTATAACATTCAATTATTAAATTACATATATGAAAAGGTCAATTTTTATGAGACACAAATATAAGGCTATAGATATGTTATACTGTTTTTGAATAAGGTTTAGATGGAACATTTATATATATCAAAAAATTAAAAACACATAATTGAAATGAGTTAAAATGAAAATATTATGAATCCTTGTTTTTTAAGGACTAATATTAGACATCAATATAGTGCACTATACAATAAAAAAAAGAGTAGCATAAAAAATTAAAGAAGTCTAGTATTTTGGTATCTATTAGGGTTTTTGTGAAGGGAATTCTGTGATTCTTGAGTTGTAATGATGATATGTATTTGATCATACACTGGCTCACTAAATCCCCCCACTTCATAGCCACCCAAGAGAAGTTTTCAATGAAGAGTGTGGGATTCAAGGATGTGAAAAATTTAATTCATGAGCATGGATTTAACTTGAGGATTGTCTCAAATCATACTTCATCAATTATTAAATAATAATTGATATGGTTACATGATTAATTTGGGACTCATTATTAGTTGATAATGTTGTTCTGCCCCCTATAGATGTGTAGTCAAAATAGAGTATTCTAGTTCTGGAGATCATGGATTAGGATTTCATGTTGGATTTTCACCCCAACTTAGGAATATCACTCGCAATTTTTTATTTTTCTTATAATGATAGTTACCATTAAACCATTAATATGGGACTATTCAAACCTATATGAATGAGAACATAAAGGTCACCAATATGTTAGAAAGCTGTAGCAACCAAAAATGTTATGATTAAAATTCCTCCTTTTTATTTAATGGATATAGAAGAGACATACACTTCTTATGTTTTATTTTATCTAATTGGATTTAAATGACCATTAAGTGTCATTACTATTGATAATATTGTTGCTGAACAATTATCACATGACTATTATAAATACTGGTTTTTAACAAATCTTTTTGACATCGACATAGGATGCGATGGACTCATATAGTAAGATTATACCTTTTAAATCCCATTTATCAAAGCTACCAAGGAAGATAGAATTTTTGGGCTTTTTGTAGATTAACTTAAAAGAGGTATCCAATAACATAAGCTCGAGAGAAACTATTAATGGGAGAACATCGTTCTCCTTGATATCATGACCCAAACCATGTTCACCGAATGACCCCATAAAATACCCACTATCATGCATCTTCCTCATAGGGAACATACTAGTATAATAATGGGATATGTATCAAGACCCTAGAAAAAATATTATGTACATTATTTTTTTATATAATATTTAATGTATATCCTTCCTATTATTGGTACTTTGATAATGAATTTTAAAAGGAAAAATAGTATAGTTTTATATTCAAATTTAATTAAGATATATATTTTTACCAATTCATGGATTTTTAAAATAATTTTTTTTATAAAATATTATTTATAAATTAATTTTTTAAATATAATTGATTATGTAATTTTTATAAAGTCAAATGAAAATTTTAATGTTGTTTGAAAACTGTTATTGTCAAAAACCCATCATCTTTATTAAATATTGGATTTTATTTTAAAATTAAAAATTCACTTATTGTTAAAAGTATTTTGATAAAATGAATATCACATTTTGAATCAAGATATCAAGAATATCAAAGGGTTAATATTTCAAAATTTTATGAGATACTTTAATTTTTGTTTACAAATTAAATACCTAATAAATATAAGGTGTGTCTTATGGAATTATAATGGCCTAATAGTTATCTATTATATACTTCAAAATGTTTCTTCATCTAAATATAGTTTTTCCATTAGAATGACGATATTTTTGTTTTATTTTATTTATTTTATATAGTATTAGTGAATCCTCCAAGACAAATATTATATGATTTTAAAATCATTTCCATGATTGTGTGACTCACCTCCACCTAATAATGGATAAACTTATAGTATACTCTGCCCTCAACCTCATAAAATAATTTATATTGATCACATTTTCTAGAAACTATGTGAAAATAGGTGACGGTTTGTGGTTTTGAATATTATATAAGGTAGTGTCCAAAACAAAAATAATAATGAAATCCCCCACCTTTCATGTGTAAATCCACCCAACCTCCCATTTCTCTTAACTAAAGCTCCTTGAACCCCGTACAACCTCTACCTTCTACTCTATAGATTACTCCCAAGGAGCTCTATGTTCCAAAGAATCCTATGTTAAGCCTTTGAAGTCGCACTTCCATGTAATAGATCCACACATTCTTCTCCTTTTTCAATTCAAGAAACCTGCTGTAAAATTGTATTTAAATTGAATTTGTTATATTTTCATTATTTTATAATCAATTCCCTACTATCCATTGGATTTTATTTTATTGAGGGATTATTTATTCCCCCTAATTTGTAACCATACAGTTTTCATTGCTTTCACCGGGGCACGCGTATCCATCTGTGAGGGTGCGCAGCTGTTGCCCTGTATTCCCTCTTTCCAAAGGTGGGCGACATCCATTCCTTATCAAGTGACATTTTCTCCTTGATCGAAACGGGATGATGGGATATCAGTTCTTCCTTCCATAGATTCCTCCTTGAAACTCGCCACCTAGTCCGGGTATCCCTTATAAATTAAGTCATGGTTCGTGAATCTAGTTCCTAGTGTAAATTTTTCATGGAATCCAATTAATTACACAACTTACGTCATGAAATTCCATTGGGACTTGAAATGGTAGAAACCTTCGGTTGGAGTAAATGAAAACATCAGTCATGTCGGGGCATCTCTAGGTGCGTAGACATTGGGGAACCTGTATTCTTCCTCATAAGAGGGAATCTCAAGGGTTCATAACCTGCGGCATCCCACGCCGAATGTAGGGAATAATATTTTATAGGCATGTAAAAGATGTTTTCCTCAGTTTCCCATGTTTAACACAGGGTATGATTCATGTTTATCATTTTGTAGAGATGGTTACGCCAAAGGCATGTCTTCTGAGGTTTTCCTCAGGCATCTCATGTTTATCACGAGGTAGGCTGTGAGTTTAACGTCTTGCATAGACAGACTGGGGAATGGAGTGGCATATCCCACCGAGATGTGGTGGACTGGGTAAGAATTAGGATGTATGATGGAAGGTCATGTGGAGTGGATGGTTAATGGGGTGGAACCGTCCTGAGGATGACGATGGTTTTGGGCTTGATCCTCGAAGAGACATCATACATATCCTCGTTGTAGGGAATCAATGTCCACGTAGTTCAGGTTATGGGGGAATTTGGTGCTTATGCTCTCAAGCAGACCAAGGTGTTGGTGGACCGACATGAAGGGGGTTGGATCGACCAGGTGAATGGTGGGCTTGAACCTCAGGGAGGCATCCTACGTACCTTACCTTAGCAAGGATCAAAGAACATGTAGTTCAGGTGGGGAAGGAGTCGGTGAACCAATGTGAATAATGACATGTATCAAGGTGGATGGTGGGATTGAACCTCTGGGAGGCTTCTTACATACCCTTCCTTGGCAAGGATCAAATACCTCGTAGTTCACGGTATGTGTGTGGGGCTTACACTATAGGTTTCCCAGGGTGTTGGTGAACCGACGTGAAGGGGTGTTGATTAGTCACTAAAAGTGGCAAATATTAATAGCTAATATCTTAATATTTATGTGTTACAAAGTTCATAAACATTAATTTTAGTGCATTATAGAAATTGAACATCATTTCTAATCTCAAATGCAAATCATGTTTAAAATGAAAATTTGGGCCCAATAATTATTCTATTTGTGGACGACATTATATTCATTTTTTGAATTTGATATTTTGGGATATAATTGACCAATTTGTTTGGAAAATTTTTTCTTTTAGGATCGATGGATGAATATCAATGGAAGATATAGATTTTTGGGGATGAATGCAGAACTTTTCTAGAGAAATCATAATGGGCCTAAGGCCCATTAAACAAATATGGAGCCCACAAACCAATCCCAATGAAGATCAAATTTTTACAGTAGAAATATAAAAATATGTGGATCATTTTATTAAACTTTAGTCAGAGCTAATTATGACGTTTTCATGGAGATATATGGATCTGAAGTTTACATTTAAATGGTGGGACCGATATGAACGCCCATAAATTTGTCTCTCCATTTCGGGAATATCAGTCAAATGGATGCACCAAATGACCTGAAATTTCGAATTCTGATAGAGTACCCATGGTCAAAGATATATTTCTGCTACGACTGCTAAGTATTAGGTAATATTTAATGTCATATTCGAACGTCCAAATGGGGTATGAATCATGACAATTTTCTGGGTCAACTTTGAAACATCAAATTCCTTTGATTTTGTCACCCTCCTCTTTACTCTGCCAATTAATGGGGATGAAATTTATTTTTTGGGGGTGTATCTAAGGTTCATTATATGCCTATATAAGGGGCTTTTGGTGAAGGAAATTATCATCATATATTTTTCTTTCAATATGTATTTTTCATTCATCCATTGTATTTCATTCAATTGTAATTTCTTGCTTTCAATTTGTAATCGCATCGTCATGTTTTCCCATGTAAGTTTTTATTTCACGTATAGTATTTTAATAAAATTTATTCTTCTTATTCACTTCTTTGGTTACTTTTCATCACACGTTGATACTGTTGAATCAAGGTGTGAATTTATTCACACCAGCACTTGTGAATTCAATCACACAACGGTGGAGCGTTCGTTCTTTTAAAAACAATTCTTCTTTAATTCTACCCCCATAAGTCTAAATCATGCTTCCATTAGTTGAATAACATCAATGGAGGGCTAAAACCACAATGGTTTGATCCAAGGGAGTATCAAGAGGATGAATTAGATGTTATATCTTAAATTTATATTTCTTAATCAAATCTATTTTTGAGATTTTAATTCGATGATGTACATTTTCCTTTAATCTCACCAATTTTATAGATACACATCCCGAGTGCTAATACAATCCTCTACCTTAGAGTTCTCATCAATATGACCCTCTAAATATATAGGTGATTAGCCTTATGATTTTTAAAGTTCAAAATCGATGAGTGATTTGGGATGTTAGTATTTTGTTAAATGAAACTCTCAAACTTAAGACATTAAAACAATTTAAAAAGAAATTCACCCAATTCACCCCCACGTGATAACCAAGGATCAACTCATGCTTTTTAATTGAATTCACTTATGTCTTTAAAATATCAAATAATCCAATCAATTCAAACCAAATATGGCCACTTCATAGCCAAATCAACTTCATAGACAAATCACCTCCATAAAACGTGTGTTTTACATGTTTACTTCTTTGGTCCTTGTGGAATCGACCTCTACACGTGCTACAACGACCGCTTATACCTGTAGGATAAATTTGGGCACAACTAAATTTTTGTGTCGTTTCCAGGGACCCAAGTAAGTACCTTAGACACTAATATTTTTTTCACACCCCAAATTCTCTATTCTCATCATAATTTCTCTTCTCTATTCCCCTTTCTCTTTCTGTGTGTCCAATGAATCCCAAAAACAATTTTCAATCAACTCCAATGGATTATCTTCAACAATACCCATTGATTGAACAAGGCTATAATCTACTGGAAAATCAATATTTGGAATCTCCTCATAGAAGGAATTTCATTGACCAAACCTTGATTGAATACACCACACAAGTTGAGATATACAGTCAATGGGATCCTGATTGTTTAAAGGATAAATTTTCATACCTCTCAAGGATGATTGAAGAGATAAATCATCATGAAGTTAATGGTGACCAAACATCTATCAATCATAATTATGATTTTTTTTAATATTTGTGTGAAGAAATGGTTAAAATGAATTCTGAAGTTTCATCACTGAGATTAGAAATAAAAATCATTGAGGCTTATGAAGAACCCATTCGCACTCAGGATGTTATTTCCTCATCACTAATAGAAGAATATTTTATCCAAAAAACCACTCATGAATTTAAAAAGGAAACAACCTTTGAATATGGTATATCTAAAGAAGATAAATGAAATGTTGAAGGGTCTTTAAATTAAGAGGAAATTGATTTTTTGTACTCAAAAGAGGAAAATTTGACATCATGGATTATGTTTCCGGAATATAACTCCATTGATAAATTTTCAGAAGTACCAATAGTTGAACCATTAAGAGAGATCACAAACAGTGAGTCTATATGCATTCCTGATGTTCAATGGGAAAATTTTGGAAATGAATTGCATTTTTAAAAGGAACCACAAAATATTTTTTTGCAGAAACAAATTTGGATTCAAATTTTCATTATTCTATAGTAATATTCAATGAAAATAAACTCAACATTATACTCCATCCTTCCTTACTCATGAATATCTCTATTTATGATAACCAATAACATAAAATTATCATCACTTTTCATCAATAATCTCACAAAGTAGGAATGAACCTTGAAATAATAGGAAATACTCCAGATGAAACTCAATCAACCATTACCAAAATTCCATGGACATTCACACTAATTGTTAAGCATGGGATTTCACATGGAATAAATTATAAAAAATTATTAATCTAAATCTTGTTGAGGTGGATAAAAATGGGGTCTTAAAAATTTTTAAAGTTGAAATTGGATAAGTTGGGGGGTACAAGTCGAGCTAACGATGTTAAACAAAAGAGCTGCATGGGAGGAAACCCATGGTTTTCATGTTTCCAAACATATTGAATCGTCATTGTTTTTTTCATATAATAAATTACCATAGAGAATTGGAATGTTATTTTTTATGGGTATGGATTGGTTTGTAATGGGATCTCCATATTCATCTGTGTCACGTGACGTGATCTCTACGTAATACCATAACTAGAAATTTAAAAAGCTGACAATGTATCATCAGTTTATTTTATTTTTATGTTATTTTTTAGAAATAAAAATAATATATATATATATATAATTAAAATTTGAAAGGACATGTCGTAGGTCATGGGGAAAATCCTACGACAACTGTCCAAGCCGCTGATACTCGAATCCAGGATTGATGGGAGACTGTGGCATGCACATTAATCATCAACCACCAGGTGAATTTATTCCACTATTATCATTTCAAATTTCCTCTTTGAACACCTCTCTCATGCACCCTTCTATGATTTCTTTAAAAACAGGGGACAATGTTATTCTATGTTGGGGGGAGAAGAAATAAAAATGATTTTTTTTATTTTAATAAGAACACGAATGGAATGAAAAATTCCATCAACCATTTACATGATAACTGTAGAGACCCGTATCTTGACGTACATGTACATTACATTACTTTTGCGGAATACTTAGTACATAACAAAAACACACACACACAAGGATCGTAATAGTTTAGTGTCTTTGGAAACTCGGAACGTAATCTTCTAATCGTGGTGAAAGATCTTCAATATCTCCCATAAAGATCTTCCCCTTTTTTTACCTAAAACCTTTCTTTATATCTTGGGGAAAAGAAAACATAAAAGGGTGAGCTCAAATGCTCAGTAAGGGTAAAAAAAATGAAATAACAGTCACATCATATTCAAAAGAACATAATATTTTGGAAATCTTAACCTGCAAAAGAGAGCATAATTTCATAACATGGGATAAATCATGGCAGTGAAATGTAATCACAATAATCATAACTTAAAACATGAAACTTTGTGGAATTCACAAATAATCATAGAGAATCATTTCTTGTTAGTCAAGACTCATTGCCAAGACTATCTTAGTGGACAAAGTCCCTTTCTGAATCGAGTAACCCTCGTTTCAGTCCTGTTTCATTGAACCGGTATAACCTACCGTTCCAGCCCTGTCTATCTCATGAGATATAAAATATTTACCCAATGCATTGGAGGGAGATATAGGTCCCACCCATCTTATAATGAATCCTTTCTTATGTGTGCCACATATTCATAAATCATACATCATCGCATAACCCATGTAATAAAAATGGGATTCCTAAACAACATGACATCATAAAACAATTCATATAAGATAAAGGAATTCATAAAAATGTTTCCATCACAACATAATCAAATCCATGTAATAATAGGGATAAAAACAGAACCCTTTTATTATCTTAGATGGAAAATAATTTTGATAAAATACTTGAACTCCATTCTTGAGGAAAATATCCTTTCTACTTCAAAAACATTTTTCCTTTCATAACATGTCATACGACTTTAAAATAAAAGAAGATGATTAAAAATAATCTTGAAAACTTGTAAATGAAGCTTCTTGGAAATAATGTTTTAAAAATCCATTCATGCCGTATAAGTTAAAAAAAACATTCTTCGTACTTTTGTCAGAAAAGTCAAAAAGTACCTCGTACGAAAAACGACAAAAGATTCCTTTCATATCTTTTACAAAAAAAAAACTTACCAAAAGGTAAAATTGGATATAAAATATTGTATAAGTATGGAAATAATATTACACATTGAGGGAACATGTATGTGGATGATAAAATACACCCCAGTAAATACTTACGAATAAACAATCTCAGATAAAAATGAGATTGTGATATTTCCCTTACCTTAGGTCCGATTTGCTTCGTATGTGTCCGAACCTCCTGTATAATGATTTAAATAATGTCATTGACTTATTATATAATCATATTCATTGTTATGATATCATATATGGTTCACTTATGACATTATATTACCCGTTCTTTTGTAAATTCCATGTTAAAGAAGCGTTTTGGGTAAAATCGTTTCATTTATCGTTGGTGTTTTGACATGTTGTTCTTGACATCATTATTACTTATATCATTATTTACTTACTTCTAGAATATAAAACATGATTTATATAACATATATATTCAGTATATATATATATAATAGATAGATAAATAAAATGAAAAACACCGTTCATGGAGACGGTAGTCCGTACGTACGCATGAACGCTGTTTTCCTTTCCTTATTGTCTTGAAATGAAAGTAAGTAGATGACATAAATATATATACATAAATCCAGTAGCTTTATAATGTCATATATTTCATTATTATGTCTTATATATACTTTATAATCATTCTTAAATGGTTAACATGGAGAATGAATCTCATCGCGTCGTGGAGACGGTAGTCCGTACGTACGCACGAGCGATGATATCATTTCCATAAATATTGAATTGGAGTGGAGTGGATTATACAATATATCAGAATCAATATGATGTTGTAATAACTATGTATAGTTATTCTTTACACCATTATACCCATCCATGTAAGGTGGTGGTGGAAAATAGATTACACCACGGCGTGGAGACGGTATTCCGTACGTACGCACGGGCGGTGATTTCTTTTTCCGTAGGATGTATAGATGGTGAAATAGGGTTGTTTCATACTTATAATAACATATCAGTATATGAGTGATACTGATTTTATTACTTCATAATGAAACAACCTAATAAGAAGAAGTGGAAGAAGAAATAAAGATGAAAGAATTGGTAACGGTAATTACCTCTTCTTTGAAGCGCCTTTTGGAGACTTCCTCTTAGGGAACTAAAATTGGACTTTGAGGAAGACCAGAACCTCTAGGATGTTTCTAGGGAAGTGGAGAAGATATTTTTGCAGGGGTTGGCCGAGCTTGAGTTCTCAAATTGGTGTGAGGAGGAGGGGGAGGAGGTGCCCTTTTATAAGGGAGGAGAGGGGCACCTTAGGAATATCTCAAAATATTATTTTATATTAAAGTACAAATCGGTTTATAATGGTTCCAAAGGGTCTTATTTCGAAGCTAAAGTGGGGATGGGTCGAAATACTATCATCCAATAGGATTTAGACAAGTTTAGGTTATTATTTTAACCTTATCAGTTAGATTTAACTCTAAGTTAAATAATTTATCTTTTACCGTGTCTTTTTGTTTTCTTTCACTATATGGTTAATACACTTACTATAACATGCCAAACGAACCCCAAATTGTTTATTATTAATATATATATATCCTTATCTAAGTCATTTGGCCGAACCTTAGATTTTTAGGAATAAAATAACAATTAATAATATAATATTTGATTTAAAAACTATTTTGTGTCAATTTTGACACTATTTGATATATGATTTTTGTGAAAGTCATAAAAGAATTATATGTTCGAACCAAGTTGATTCAATCACCACTAATATATCATAGTAACCTAGAAAATTAGTGGAATTCATAAAAAGTCTCAAATTACATTCATTTGAGTATTTATAACATCAATTATGTTAATATTTCCTTAAAAGGGTAATTACTGCATCATCGTTGTGTCGTAAATAAATTAATTTATTTAAAGTCTAAAAATTATAAATAAAATACCCTTATGTAGGAAATCTTTTTATCTTTCTAATTAATATTTATAGTCGAATTTATCTTATGTATAACCACATATTAAAAATGTTTTAGTGAATAAACTTTGATTTTAACTCTTTTAACTCTTCTTTGAATTAAATAATAATAAATGTCCTAATCTAATCCAAGTGGGCCTAAATGATAATATTTTACACTTAAGGTTGTTTATGGTCGAGATACACTTGTCCAATAGAATTAGGACATGTGTTAGGTTAATATTAATATCATTCTTACCCTTAATTACCCTATTTACTTTTAACCGTGGTAAATAAAAGTAAAAAGTTACTATTCACCAAAAATTATTTCCATCTCATTGAATCACATTTTACTTACTGACATCAACCGTGTCTCTCGTATTTTTGAAATTCCATTCACAGAAGCGGTAAAATTAAGTTTTATGAAAAAATCAGTTTTTTAACTACCGCTTAGTAGTTTCACTATTCATCAAAAAAAGAAGGTTTTCAGAAAAATGCCAAAATTTCATCCTAAGCTATATTTCATATTCCGAATTCAAAAATGAAGTCTATTTTACCAAATTCATAACATAGAAGTTGCATTAATTAATTTTATAATTAAATCCCGCTGTTAAAACAAATAGCGTGTTTTTAAAAAACAATATCTATCAAAAGATTGACACTTGTTTATGTCTGGTTTAAATGTGCAATTACATCCAATGACCAACATTGTATTAAATTGTAAAAATATATTCTAAATATACTTTAAAACTACTCCAATTAATAATTTATCACTATTAATTATTTCGATTAAAAAAGTTGTTTTTTAATTATAATTTAGTAATTTTCACTATTCATCAGAATATGAAAGTTATCCGAAATGTACCAAAATTTCACCTTAGGCTAAATTCGATACTCCGAATCCAAAAATGAAGTTCATTTTGAAAAATAAGATTTACAGAATTTTAAAAAGTGGTTATTACTATTCATACCGGCTAGTTTTAATAATATTTTAATAGCATATCGTTGTTTAGTGAAACTCGGTATTGCGTATTACACACGCTATCGAGGAAGGTCGCGATTGCGTGTAATGCAAGGCAAGTCAAGGATGCGTGTTGTGCAAGCTCCTTTTGGTGTAGCGTACAACACAAGACATTAATAAAATTAAAAAGAATATTTTTTTATAAAATCTTGGGCTGTTACATTCTACCCCCCTTAAAATGAATTTCTCCCTCGAAATTCGTCGGGATTATAAATGGTTTACTATTTGAAAGTTTCTTTAATAGAAACCCACATCATAAAAAGGAATATCAAAACCAATCTTTAAAAACAAAAGTATGAAACGTAACGGTTACCCAAATAAACTAATCATTGGGTTTCCACATAGGTGAAAATATGGATATGGAAGAGAAATCTAACCATCATGTTCTGATGGAGTGTGGTAGAGAACATGGCTATGGAAAATCCAATAATCACAAATCCATAAATTTGTGACGATCTAAGGTACCATCCGATTCATCAGGTATAAGATCACTAGGACAACATTTTTGGTTTTCAAGATCATTTCCCTAAAGTTAAAAATTTGAATTGGAATAAATACTTTCTTTATTTTGGTACAATCTCACTATTGTTCGTGCCTAGAACAATTTCCACTTCATCTCTTAAATAAATGAATTTGAATTTGTTATTCGTGAAGTGTTAGCAGATCATGTGATAGAATGACGGGTCATTCCATCTGCCTCAAACAAAAGGTTAGCAAAAATTATATACATAAGTCGATCTATATTGAGATTAATCATATATAGTTCCTAAAATGGACTCATACTTCATATATCATACTGCTTAATATAATAAAACTAGTTTCTACTAAACAGGGACTTCCTGTAGGCCAGTGGTAGGTGATAAAGGCCAGTCGCACTTTGGTTGTGGGTTCGATTCCTACAGCCTTGTCCGACGCGATGGGCTGTCGCCCGTCCTGCAGGTTGTCCTTTTTCTAAAACTATATTACTATAACATCCCATCAATAATATCGAAAAAAACTTCTATCCTTAAACAATACTAAATTATGTCCAACATAATCCATTCTAATCTTTAGGCTTATCCATAATACTGCAGTCCACTCTCATAATATAGTAAAAACGAAAACCAGAGATTTAATACTATTGTTAATCCCCATATCTATGTCTTGTTGGTCACATTCCAAACATTCAAAGGCCTTAATCATGTATTCTCTTGAATACCCATTGAACCATAGTGAAAACTTGAATTTAGTTAAAAGTTAACACCTTCCACATACCGAAATCCTCAAAATTGTATATACTCAAACCATGATATCACTTAGTCCTTATATTAATCATGAGCTCATGAATACTATTAAACATTTCATTTTCTCGTTTTCCCTTCATTATGCGCATATCATCTTATTTCCAAAATATATCAATCAATTTGAATACCACATCAATAAATATTGCAATACTCAATGATACAACATTATTTCGAAATCCCATTACATAAACACTTAATCATTCCACCACATCGTTGTCATATTCAACATTGCCAATAGTGATCGCATGTGACTTCCCTTTGTCCTTTGCCTTCAGTGGTTGCTCATGTTGATCATAACTAACCCTTGGATTAGGGCATTTATTAGCATAATGCCCCATTTCCTTGCACTTGAAGCATTGAAGTGTTGGTGGTGCGTTCTCTGCAGTGTATGCTTTATTCACATCATTAGAAACCCTTTTTCCATTACTTTGACACTCAGCTGCTCGATGACCTTCTTTTCCACACTTAAAACATTTTCTAGTCCCTTTAAGACAATCTCCACCATGCTTCTTTCCACACTTTGTGCATAAGGAAACATTCATCTTCTTTTCACCATTATTCTGAGATTTCTCCTTGAACTCCATCTTTCGTTTTTTGTCAAAACCATGAGATGGATATGTAACACCAACTTCCATTTCTACCTTGATAGCAAAACTCACAATTTCTTCATATCTACTGAAGTCTCTTATACCTAATGCCCTTCGAAGACTTGGTTTTAAGCCAATGAAAAATCGATCAACTTTACTTTCAGGTTGGATGATAATGCCAGATGCATACCTTGCAGGTCTTATAAAATTCGCTTCGTATATACCAACAGATTCATCATCCTTTTGCTTTAGTTCAAGAAACTCCTTCTCCATCTTTGTTCGAAGAATATGAGGGAAGTACTTATTGAAAAATAAGTTCTTGAACTCGTCCCATTCCATGGACTCAATTTCATCTCTTGGCCTCGTATTCATGATAAGATTCCACCATTGATCAGCTTCACCTTCCAAACGATATACTGCTAAGATGACTTTATCATGTTCAGAACATTGAAGAACTGAAAATATCTTTTCAGTGGTACTGATCCATTGTTCAGCAACAAGTGGATCAGAAGACCCACTGAAAGAAGGTGGGCGTTGCCTCATGAAGGACTCAATAGAATATTGTTCCCTTCTCTGCTCATTTGGAAGTCCAGAATGATTCATAGCTTGTGTAAGTATAGAAATAAGATTTTGAACTCCATCTCCCATAACATTTGTTTTTTCAGGAGGACAATCATTGCATTGTCCATTGCATTGATCAACACGGTTCCTTCGGGTTCCAGCCATCGTCTAAAACCCAAAAAGAATAGTGTGAGAGGCAAAAATCATGCTAGGGAAAACAACATAATAAAGGGGGAGTACCTTCAATATCTAACATCTTAGGTTTAATTCTATGATCGTTAGCGTAATTCTAGTACTATAACCTATACGTATACTTAACCTTAGGGACATCCCTAGACATACCTTAGAAATATATCTAGGGATCTCACTAAAGTTCTCGCATCCTAGTTTCCAAAGGTTGACTAAACCTTTCCTCTGATACCAACTGTAGAGACCCGTATCTTGACGTACATGTACATTACATTACTTTTTCGGAATACTTAGTACATAACAAAAACACACACACACAAGGATCGTAATAGTTTAGTGTCTTTGGAAACTCGGAACGTAATCTTCTAATCGTGGTGAAAGATCTTCAATATCTCCCATAAAGATCTTCCCCTTTTTTTACCTAAAACCTTTCTTTATATCCTGGGGAAAAGAAAACATAAAAGGGTGAGCTCAAATGCTCAGTAAGGGTAAAAAAAAGAAATAACAGTCACATCATATTCAAAAGAACATAATATTTTGGAAATCTTAACCTGCAAAAGAGAGCATAATTTCATAACATGGGATAAATCATGGCAGTGAAATGTAATCACAATAATCATAACTTAAAACATGAAACTTTGTGGCATTCACACATAATCATAGAGAATCATTTCTTGTTAGTCAAGACTCATTGCCAAGACTATCTTAGTGGACAAAGTCCCTTTCTGAATCGAGTAACCCTCGTTTCAGTCCTGTTTCATTGAACCGGTATAACCTACCGTTCCAGCCCTGTCTATCTCATGAGATATAAAATCTTTACCCAATGCATTGGAGGGAGATATAGGTCCCACCCATCTTATAATTAATCCTTTCTTATGTGTTCCACATATTCATAAATCATACATCATCGCATATCCCATGTAATAAAAATGGGATTCTTAAACAACATGACATCATAAAACAATTCATATAAGATAAAGGAATTCATAAAAATGTTTCCATCACAACATTATCAAATCCATGTAATAATAGGGATAAAAACAGAACCATTTTATTATCTTAGATGGAAAATAATTTTGATAAAATACTTGAACTCCATTCTTGAGGAAAATATCCTTTCTACTTCAAAAACATTTTTCCTTTCATAACATGTCATACGACATTAAAATAAAAGAAGATGATTAAAAATAAACTTGAAAACTTTTAAAGGAAGCTTCTTGGAAATAATTTTTTAAAAATCCATTCATGCCGTATAAGTTAAAAAAAACATTCTTCGTACTTTTGTCAGAAAAGTCAAAAAGTACCTCGTACGAAAAACGACAAAAGATTCCTTTCATATCTTTTACAAAAAAAAAACTTACCGAAAGGTAAAATTGGATATAAAATATTGTATAAGTATGGAAATAATATTACACATTGATGGAACATGTATGTGGATGATAAAATACACCCCAGTAAATACTTACGAATAAACAATCTCGGATAAAAATGAGATTGTGATATTTCCCTTACCTTAGGTCCGATTCGCTTCGTATGTGTCCGAACCTCCTGTATAATGATTTAAATAATGTCATTGACTTATTATATAATCATATTCATTGTTATGATATCATATATGGTTCACTTATGATATTATATTACCTGTTCTTTTGTAAATTCCATGTTAAAGAAGCGTTTTGGGTAAAATCGTTTCATTTATCGTAGGTGTTTTGACATGTTGTTCTTGACATCATTATTACTTATATCATGATTTACTTACTTCCAGAATATAAAACATGATTTATATAACATATATATTCAGTATATATATATATATAATAGATAGATAAATAAAATGAAAAACACCGTTCATGGAGACGGTAGTCCGTACGTACGCATGAACGCTGTTTTCCTTTCCTTATTGTCTTGAAATGAAAGTAAGTAGATGACATAAATATATATACATAAATCCAGTAGCTTTATAATGTCATATATTTCATTATTATGTCTTATATATACTTTATAATCATTCTTAAATGGTTAACATGGAGAATGAATCTCATCGCGTCGTGGAGACGGTAGTCCGTACGTACGCACGAGCGATGATATCATTTCCATAAATATTGAATTGGAGTGGAGTGGATTATACAATATATCAGAATCAATATGATGTTGTAATAACTATGTATAGTTATTCTTTACACCATTATACCCATCCATGTAAGGTGGTGGTGGAAAATAGATTACACCACGGCGTGGAGACGGTATTCCGTACGTGCGCACGCGCGGTGATTTCATTTTCCGTAGGATGGATAGATGGTGAAATAGGGTTGTTTCATACTTATAATAACATATCAGTATATGAGTGATACTGATGTTATTACTTCATAATGAAACAACCTAATAAGAAGAAGTGGAAGAAGAAATAAAGATGAAAGAATTGGTAACGGTAATTACCTCTTCTTTGAAGCGCCTTTTGGAGACTTCCTCTTAGGGAACTAAAATTGGTCTTTGAGGAAGAGCAGAACCTCTAGGATGTTTCTAGGGAAGTGGAGAAGAGATTTTGGCAGGGGTTGGCCGAGCTTGAGTGCTCAAATTGGTGTGAGGAGGAGGGGGAGGAGGTGCCCTTTTATAAGCGAGGAGAGGGGCACCTTAGGAATATCTCAAAATATTATTTTATATTAAAGTAAAAATCGGTTTATAATGGTTCCAAAGGGTCTTATTTCGAAGCTAAAGTGGTGATGGGTCGAAATACTATCCACCAATAGGATTTAGACAAGTTTAGGTTATTATTGTAACCTTATCAATTAGATTTAACTCTAAGTTAAATAATTTAACTTTTACCGTGTCTTTTTGTTTTCTTTCACTATATGGTTAATACACTTACTATAACATGCCAAACGAACACCAAATTGTTTATTATTAATATATATATCCTTATCTAAGTCATTTGGCAGAACCTTAGTTTTTTAGGAATAAAATAACAATTAATAATATAATATTTGATTTAAAAACTATTTTGTGTCAATTTTGACACTATTTGATATATGATTTTTGTGAAAGTCATAAATGAATTATATGTTCGAACCAAGTTGATTAAATCAACACTAATATATCATAGTAACCTAGAAAATTAGTGGAATTCATAAAAAGTCTCAAATTACATTCATTTGAGTATTTATAACATCAATTATGTTAATATTTCCTTAAAAGGGTAATTACTGCATCATCTTTGTGTCATAAATAAATTAATTTATTTAAAGTCTAAAAATTATAAATAAAATATCATTATGTAGGAAATAGTTTTATCTTTCTAATGAATATTTATAGTAGAATTTATCTTATGTATAACCCCATATTAAAAATGTTTTAGTGAATAAACTTTGATTTTAACTCTTTTAACTCTTCTTTGAATTAAATAATAATAAATGTCCTAATCTAATCCAAGTGGGCCTAAATGATAATATTTTACACTTAAGGTTGTTTTTGGTCGAGATACACTTGTCCAATAGAATTAGGACATGTTTTAGGGTAATATTAATATCATTCTTACCCTTAATTACCCTATTTACTTTTAACCGTGGTAAATAAAAGTAAAAAGTTACTATTCACCAAAAATTATTTTCATCTCATTGAATCACATTTTACTTACTGACATCAACCGTGTCTCTCGGATTTTTGAAATTCCATTCACAGAAGCGGTAAAATTAAGTTTTATGAAAAATTCAGTTTTTTAACTACCACTTAGTAGTTTCACTATTCATCAAAAAAAGAAGGTTTTCAGAAAAATGCCAAAATTTCATCCTAAGCTATATTTCATATTCTGAATTCAAAAATGAAGTCTATTTTACCAAATTCATAACATAGAAGTGCATTAATTAATTTTATAATTAAATCCCGCTGTTAAAACAAATAGCTTGTTTTTAAGAAACAATATCTATCAAAAGATTGACACTTGTTTATGTCTGGTTTAAATGTGCAATTACATCCAATGACAAACATTGTATTAAATTGTAAAAATATATTATAAATATACTTTAAAACTACTCCAATTAATATTTTATCACTATTAATTATTTCGATTAAAAAAGTTGTTTTTTAATTATAATTTAGTAATTTTCACTATTCATCAGAATATGAAAGTTATCCGAAATGTACCAAAATTTCACCTTAGGCTAAATTCGATACTCCGAATCCAAAAATGAAGTTCATTTTGAAAAATAAGAATTACAGAATTTTAAAAAGTGGTTATTACTATTCATATCAGCTAGTTTTAATAATATTTTAATAGCATATCGTTGTTTAGTGAAACTCGGTATTGCGTATTACACACGCTATCGAGGAAGGACGCGATTGCGTGTAATGCAAGGCAAGTCAAGGATGCGTGTTGTGCAATCTCCTTTTGGTGTACCGTACAACACAAGACATTAATAAAATTAAAAAGAATATTTTTTTATAAAATCTTGGGCTGTTACAATAACACACATTGCAAACTCTAAAATTTGATATCGAATAATTTGGCATGCCTTGATTCTGATTTTAATGCAATTTTAATTTCATGATCGTAGTTTTTGGAAAGTGAGGTTGTTCGATATGATTTTTCAAAGTATCATTCTTATCCTCTTAATCAAAATGCCACAATGCACGTCTATTGGATATTTGGTGTCAATTTGAGTTCTTGGGTCCCCTTCATTATATGATAGGTTTCTGGGGCCACTTTTAGTTTAATTTGAGTATCTAAAAAAACAAAAAAAAATGAAAAAAATAATGACCATTTAGGGCACTGTTTTATCTAAATGTGTGGCATCCGAAACATGGGGATCATGACTCCATAGTTGTCTTTCCCAGAGTTAAGCTTGACATCTCTATTGTAGAGAATGGAATCGAAAATATGTGTGGCATCTGGAACTAGGTGATCGTGATTCCATAGTTATCTTGCCTAGAGTTAGTCTTTTCTTATATATTGTGGTTTCAAAAAATCAACAAAAAAATCAAATAATTTTTTTTTGATACTCATATTAAGCATTAATGTGATTCCAACCTAGCGCTTCAATTTTTTCCCCTTGAACAATAAAATGGGCCTCATGTCTATTGTAATGTACGACACTTTATCATGCTTAATTTAAATTGGATGAAATGTGGAAATGAATTTGAACAAAGGAATGGGCTTGGGATTGAGATATGCTAATAGACCTAGACTGTATTAAATTATTTTGATGGGTTTCATAATTTTTTTGGTTTGAGGTTGTTGGGTGAGCAATGGGTATTAAAATGTTTTTGGAAAATAGAATTCTAATATAATATTTGTAATATATTTTGCTCGGGACTAGGAAAAATCTGTTTGGCGGAGAAAAACGGGAAGTGATGGCAAGAGGGGGGGTGAATTGCCTTTTAAAAAATAAGATTAACAAATTAAAAAATCAAAGTTGAAATGCAGCGGAAATAAAGAAGGCAAGACACAAAAAATTGATAACGGAGTTCGGCCAAAACCCGGACTACGTCTCCGCTCCCAACTAAACCGTTGAGAGATTCTACCGCTTGCTTTTCAATGGTTTTAGCAAGAAACCCACTAGGCTTTGAGTTAGCACTAGAACCTATTACAGCTTGCTTTTGAATTGGTTTAGCAAGAACCCACTTGCTTTTAATGGTTGAGCAGGAACCCACTAGCCTTATTACAAGTGAAGGCTAGCTCACCTATGACACAAGCCTTTTAAAAGGAAAGGCTTGAAGAAACCTCTTCACACCTTAATGGTGATGTGAAACCCAAAAGAAAGAGGGGATGAGAAAAGTTTGGGGTTTGTAGGCACAAACACAATTTTAAGCTCAAAATATATAAAGCAAGAAAAACCGTAATTGAGGAAGACTTGGGCGCCAAAGTATGATGGAGTTGATGTAGCGTGCTCTCCCAAGCTTCTTGAGGTGCTCCTTGGATTGGAAATTGGTTGGAGCACTTGAGGATCCTTCAAGGTGGAGCGCCGGAGGTTCTCCAAATGTTCAACAATATGTCTGAGCGCTTGGTATATGATCCGACATGTGTCTCGGGCTTCCTTGGCCTTTATTTATAGGCAAGGAACCCTTTGGGAGTCTTCGGAGCCGTTGGAGAGGCTTAAAGAGCCGTTGGGAGCCAAGTGGGCCAGCCTGGTCAAACTGCAACAGCTAGTTTGACTGGCTCCACCGGCTGGCCGGTGCTTGAGGAATTTGGGAGATTTCGAGTCTTGGCTCCACCGGCTGGCCGGTGGCTTGGCAGTAGCTGATTCTTCTTTTCCAGGCACCACCGGCTGACCGGTGCCAGAGCCACCGGCTGGCCGGTGGGCATACAGTAGCTACCACTTTTTGACTGGATGCCACCGGCCGACCGGTGGAGCCTGGCAGTGGGCAATGCCTCTGCCAGGTCCACCGGCTGGCCGGTGCTATCACACCGGTTGGCCGGTGGACTGAATTTCAGTCCACTTGATGTGCTTCAGGGCCCATTTCCTTGGCAATCTTTTGCCTATTAAACAAAAACACTTAAAACAATGTTATACAAATAATAAGGTGATTGTGATCATGAAAATCAAACAACGAGGGGAACGAGAGGTACAACAATCTCCCCCTATTTTGATGATCACAATCACCGAAACAACAAATGTAAAATACAAAAAAGAAAGACATGCTTAAAGGATAAAGAAAGTAAATGCTAAGCATGATCAAAAGGTTTCTCCCCCAATCAATCAAGAAATTTCTCCCCCTTTGTGATTATCAAAATAGCACGGGGCATAAAACTTGATTGAGGGATTGGGTTTGAAAAACTAGATATGAGAATTAAAAAAAAATTGAGATTTTTGAAATTGAAATGAAAATTTGAATAACAGTTTGAATTGAATGTTTTGAATCAAAAACCAATTGAAATTTGAAATTTGAAACCAAATGAAATTTTTGAAATTGAGAGTCTTGAAACAAAGTTTGAAAACAATTAAAGAAACTTTCTCCCCCTAAATAAAACAAAAGAATCATCGGGGAAACGAAACAATTTTTGGCCCGGAGAGACTCGCCAAAAGGGATTTTTCAATCCAAATTTGTTTCATGGTGGGTCTTCTCCTATAAAACTCGTCCGAATAAAAAATAGATTTGGGTTGACCGTACCGGGCATTTTTGCAATCACACTCATAAATGAGGTGCCCGGGTTTTTTACAATAATTGCAAAATTTAAAACTAGAGCTCCCCCTTACAAAAACAGTTGGAGCATGGGAGGAGGAAGCTGCATTGGTATATCCTAACCCTTGGGTGGTTCTTGAAATTCGTTGGGAACCAAGCAATTTTGAAATATTTTGTTCCCCTTGGGTGAATTTGGATAGGGATTCTCTAAGGTCCTTGATGGTTGATTCCAAAGAATCAACATTTGGGAAATTTTGGATTTTTAGGGAGAGTTCCTCCTTCTCTTTGAGAAGTTGGTCTTTTTTGGAGGAAAGCTTTTTGAAATTATTTTTCAAAGAAACAAATTTTGAATAAAGTTCGTGGAAACCATTTTCAAGTTGGTCTCTAACATGTTGGAGTTCTTCATATGATAAATGATTAAAAGAATTAGAAGAACTAGAGGAGGAAGAAGAGGAAGAGGATGATGATACCTCATGTTTTTCCATTAGGCATTTTTTACCTTGGTCGCTCGAGGAGGAGGAGGAGGAGGATGATGAGGTGTCACTCCACGTTTCCTTGAGGACCTTTTTCTTTCATTTTTCCTTTTGTGTGGCCCGTTTTTTGTTGAGTGGGCAATCGGGCTTGTAATGCCCTTTTTGGCCGCACCCGTAGCATTTTACCTTGGGCTCGGATCTTGCGGTGGGTTCTTGCTTTCGCGCCTTGCGAGATTTCTTCTTCTTCTTGTGCTTCTTCATAAATTTGTGCATTTGGCGGGCGAGATTCTCCATTTCCGAGTCACCGCTTGATGATGAAGAAGATAAAGATGATGAGGAGGAGGAGTAGCTTACTTCTTTTTGTACCTTGAGGGCGATGTTCTTTGGTGTCTTGATTGGTGTGCCCTCCTTTTGAGCTTGCCTCCTCATCGTGATCTCGTACGTCATTAGGGATCCGATGAGCTCTTCGACCGGCATGTTCTTTACATCCTTAGCTTCTTGGATAGCCGTCACCTTAGGTTCCCATGAGCTCGGAAGGACCCATAGAATCTTCTTGACCATTGATTCAGCTGAAAAATCATCACCAAGAGATTTTCTACCATTGAAAACGTCAGTGAAGCATGTAAACATTTCAGAAATAGACTCATTTGGATGCATGGAAAAGCTTTCAAAATCTTGTCTATACAAGTCTAACTGAGTATCCTTAACTTTGTTAGTGCCCTCATGGGTCACTTCCAATAGTTTCCAAATTTCATGAGATGAGGTGCAAGTGGAAACTTGGTTGAACTCATTTCGGTCAAGGCCGCAATGTAGAGCGTTCATGGATTTTCCATCAAGCTCAAAGTTTCTAATATCGGCGGGGGTCCATTTGGATTCGTCGGGGGAAGACAAAGAATAACCTTGCATGACAATTTTGTAAATAGGATATCCTATGCTTCTTAAAAAAGTGGTCATGCGGGTTTTCAAATAAGTATAGTCGGTCCCATCAAAAAATGGAGCCCGACCCAAAGAGTAACCCTCGGGGGAGAAAGAGGTAAATGCCATCAAAAAAAAATCTTTAATTTGAAACCAGTTAGGAATTATTCAAAACCTCCTCTGATACCAATTGTTGGGCGGAGAAAAACGGGAAGTGATGGCAAGAGGGGGGGTGAATTTCCTTTTAAAAAATAAGATTAACAAATTAAAAAATCAAAGTTGAAATGCAGCGGAAATAAAGAAGGCAAGACACAAAAAATTGATAACGGAGTTCGGCCGAAACCCGGCCTACGTCTCCACTCCCAACTAAACCGTTGAGAGATTCTACCGCTTGCTTTTCAATGGTTTTAGCAAGAAACCCACTAGGCTTTGAGGTAGCACTAGAACCTATTACAGCTTGCTTTTGAATTGGTTTAGCAAGAACCCACTTGCTTTTAATGGTTGAGCAGGAACCCACTAGCCTTCTTACAGGTGAAGGCTAGCTCACCTATGACACAAGCCTTTTAAAAGGAAAGGATTGAAGAAACCTCTTCACACCTTAATGGTGATGTGAAACCCAAAAGAAAGAGGGGATGAGAAAAGTTTGGGGTTTGTAGGCACAAACCCAATTTTAAGCTCAAAATATATAAAGCAAGAAAAAATGTAATTGAGGAAGACTTGGGTGCCAAAGTATGATGGAGTTGATGTAGCGTGCTCTCCCAAGCTTCTTGAGGTGCTCCTTGGATTGGAAATTGGTTGGAGCACTTGAGGATCCTTCAAGGTGGAGCGCCGGAGGTTCGCCAAATGTTCAACAATATGTACGAGCGCTTGGTATATGATCCGACATGTGTCTGGGGCTTCCTTGGCCTTTATTTATAGGCAAGGAACCCTTTGGGAGTCTTCGGAGCCGTTGGAGAGGCTTAAAGAGCCGTTGGGAGCCAAGTGGGCCAGCCTGGTCAAACTGCAACGGCTAGTTTGACTGGCTCCACCGGCTGGCCGGTATAGTCCCACCGGCTAGCCGGTGCTTGAGGAATTTGGGAGATTTCGAGTCTTGGCTCCACCGGCTGACCGGTGGATGGGCCACCGGTTGGCCGGTGGCTTGGCAGTAGCTGATTCTTCTTTTCCAGGCACCACCGGCTGACCGGTTCCAGAGCCACCGGCTGGCCGGTGGGCAGACAGTAGCTACCACTGTTTGACTGGATGCCACCGGCTGGCCGGTGGTCAAGCCACCGGCCGACCGGTGGAGCCTGGCAGTGGGCAATGCCTCTGCCAGGTCCACCGGCTGGCCGGTGCTATCACACCGGTTGGCCGGTGGACTGAATTTCAGTCCACTTGATGTGCTTCATGGCCCATTTCCTTGGCAATCTTTTGCCTATAAAACAAAAACACTTAAAACAATGTTAGACAAATAATAAGGTGATTGTGATCATGAAAATCAAACAACGGGGGGAACGAGAGGTACAACAAAATCATGTTTGGGGTGTGATTAGTCACTGAAAGTGGATAATATTCATTTTTAATATCTTAATATTTATGTGATCCAAATTCCATAAACATTAATTTTAGTGCATTATAGAAATTGAACTTCATTTCTCATCTCAAATGCAATTAATGTTTAAAATGAAAATTAGGGCTAGTCATTCATCTGTTTGTGGCAACATTATATTCATTTTATGAATTTTATATTTTTGGATAAAAATGATCACATTGATTGAAAAAAATTTCTTTTAGGATCTATGAATTAATCTCAATGGAATATGGATAATTTTGGGGACGAATGCATAGCTTTTCTGGAGAAAGCATAATGGGCCTAAGTCCCATAAAAAAAATGAGGCCCATAAACCAAGATCAATGAAGCTCAAATTTTCACAGAAGAAAGAAAAACATATGGGTATCATTTTATTCAATTGTGTACCGAGATAATTCTGATGTTTTCATTGAGATTTATGGATCCGAAGTTTACATTTAAATGGTGGGACCGATATGAATTCCCATAAATTCTTCTCACCATATCGAGAATAACATTCAAAAAAATGCAACAAATGACTGGAAATTTGGACAGCTGATAGAGGACATAGGGAATAAGATACTTCTCTTCTACGACAGCTGATGATTTGGCCATATTTAATGTCAAATTCGAACGTGAAAATGGAGGATGAATCTGAACAGTTTTCTAGGTCAACTTCGAAACGTCAAATTCCCTTGATTTTCTCACACTCCTTTTTAATCTTCCAATTAATAGGGATAAAATTTATTTTTGTGGGGTTTCTTTAAGTCTCCTAATATGATTATATAAGGAGTTGTTAGTGAAGGGAATTATTATCTAGTATTTTTCTTTCAATATGATTTTTTTCTTTCATCCATTGTATTTCTTTCAATTGTAATTCCTTTCATTCAATTTGCAATCACATCATCAAGTTTTTCGATGTACATTTTTCTTTCATGTATAGTATTTTAATAAAATGTATTCTTCTTCATAACTTTTTATTTTACTTTTCTTCACATGTTGATACCATTGAATCAAGTTATGAATTTATTCAGACCAACACTTGTAAATTCAATCACACAACGATAGAGTGTTCGTTATTTTAATAATTTTCTTCTTCATAGATTCTGCCCCCATAAGCCTACATCCTACTTCTTTTAGTAGAATAGCTTCAAACGAGGGATAATCCTATAATGGGTTGATCCAAGGGAGTAGCAAGGGGATGGATTGGAAGTTATTTGATAATTTAATAATTCATAATCAATTCTATTTTTGATATTTTAATTCAAGGATGTACATTGTCCTTTAAAGTCACAAATTTTAAGGATACACATCCCGAGTGCTAAAAAAATCCTCTACCTTAGAGTCCTCATTAATATGATCCTCTAATTGTATAGGTCATTATCATTAGGATATATAAAGGTCAAAATCAGTGAGTGATTTGGGATGTTAGTATTTTGTTAAAGGAAACAGTCAAACATAAGACATTGAATTAATTTAAAAATAAATTCATCCAATTCACCCCATGCGATAAACAAGGATCAATTGATGAATTTTAATTGAATTGACTTACGTCATAAAAATATCAAATAATCCAATCAATTAAAACCAATGTTGGCCACTTTATAGCCAAATAAACTCAATAGACAAATCACCTCCAAAAAACGTGTGTTTCTAAAGTTTACTTCTATGGTCTTAATGGATTCGACCCTTACACATGCAGAACGACCGCTTATACCGGTTGAGAATATTTGTGTGTAACAAAATTTTGGTGCCTTTCCCAGGGACCCAAGTAAGTACCTTAGACACTAATCTTCTTTTCTCACCCCAAATTATCTATTCTCTCCCTAATATATCTTTTATATTCCCCTTTCTATTTTTCTGTGTCAAATGAATCCCAAAAACAATTTTCAATCAACTCCAATGGGTTATCTTAAACAATACCCATTGATAGGCCAAGGCAATAATCTACTGAAAAATCATTATTTTGAATCTCCTCACATAGGTAATTTCATTGACCAAACCTTGATTGAGTACACCACACCATATGTGATGTACAATCAATGGGATGTTGATTGTTTAAAGGATCAATTTCCGTACCTCTCGAGGATTATTGAAGAGATCAAAATTAATGATGTTCATGGTGTCCTAACATCTATCAATCCTAATTTTGAAATTGTGTTGATCATCTGTGTGAAAAAATGGTTAAAATGAATTCAGAAGTTTCATCACTGAGACTAAAAATACAAAGCATTGAGACTTATGAAGAACCCATTCCCACTCAGGATGTTCATTTCTCATCACTGATAGAAGAATCTTTTATCCCAAAAACCACTCATGAATTTAAAATGGAACTAACCTTTGAATATGGGATAACTAAAAATGATCTACACAATGATAAAGGGTCTTTAAATCAATAGGAAATTTATTTTTTGTACTCAAAAGAGGAAAATTGGACATCATGGATTAAGTTTGCAGAATATAACTCCATTGATAAATTTTCAGAAGTACCAATAATTTAACAATTAACAGAGATCAAAAAGATTGAGTCTATGCCAATTCATGATATTCAATAGGAAAATTTTGTAGATGAATCATATTTTTAAAAGGAACCAATTCTTTCAACGAAAATTTTGAGGAAAAAAAATTGGATTCAAATTTCAATTCTTCTTTAGTAAAATTCAATGAAACTGAACTCAATGTTATATCCCATCCTTTCCTACTCAAGAATCCCACTATTTATGATAACAAAAACCATTCAATTATCATCAATTTTCATCAATAATCTCACAAATTAGGAATGAAATTTGAAATATTATGAAATACTCCAAATGAAACTCAATCAACCATTGCCGAAATTCCATGGACATTCACAATCATTGTTAAGACTGGGATTTCACATGGAAAAAGTCCTAAAAAATAATTAATCTAAATCTTGTTGAGGTGGATAAAAATGGGGTCCTAAAAATGTTGAAAGTTGAAATTGGATAAGTTGGGGGGGTAAATGTTGAGCTAACGATGTAAAACAAAAGCACTTCATGGGAGGAAACCCATGGTTTTCATGTTTTCAAACATAGTGAGTCGTCTATGTTTTTTTTATTTTTTTTGATTTTTCTTATAATAGATTACCATAGAATGTTGACATGTTCTTCTTTTAAGAGTATGGATGGGTTTGTAAAGGGAGCTCTATATTCATCCATGTCACGTGGTGTAGTCTCTGCGTAATACCTTACCAATAAATTTAAAAAGAGGACAATGTATCATTAGTTTATTTCTTTTTTTTGTTTTTATAGGATAAAAAAAGAAAATACACATATATATATAATTAAAATTTAAATGGACATGTATTAGGTCGTGGGAAAAATCCCATGACAATCCTCCATGCTGCGGAGACTCGAATCCAGGATTGAAGGGAGATAGTGGCAGACACTTTCATCATCAACCACAAGGAGAATTCATTCTATTATTATCATTTTAAATTTTCTTCTTTGAAAACCTCTCCCATACCCCCTTCTATGTTTTCATTAAAAACTGGGGACATTATTATTCTATGTTTGGGGGAGAAAAATAAAAAATGATTTTTATTTATTTTTATAAGAAAATGAATGAAATGAAAAATTCCATCAACCATTTACATGATAACACACATTGCAAACTCTGAAATTGGACATTGAAATATTTTGCATGCCTTGATTCTGATTTTAATGCATATTTAAGTTCATGAGAATAGTTTTTGGAAAGTGCGGTTGCCCGATGTGATTTTTCAAAGTTTACATTTTCATCCTCCTAATCAAAGTTCCACAATACACATCTATTGAATCTTGGGTGTAAATTTTAGTTCTTGGATACCATTCAGTATAGCATAGGGTTATGGGGTCACTTTTATTTTAATTTGAGTATCAAAAATTACAAACAAAATTAAAAAATAAATAATGAACACATAGATAAATGTTTTTCCAAAATGTGTGGCATCCGAAACTTGGAGATCGTGACTCCATAGGTGTCTTTCCCAGAGTTAAGCTTTACATCTCTATTGTAGAGCATGGAATTGACAATATTTGTGGCATCCGACAGATGGGGAATGTCATCCCATACTTTTCTTTCCCAGAGTTAGTATTTTCATATCAATTTTGGTTTAAAAAAATAAACAAAAAATTCAAATAAATAAATTTGGATACTCATCTTATGCTTTAATGTGATTCCCACCTAGAGCTTCCATTTTTCCCCTTGAACAATAAAATGGGCCCCATGTCTTTTGTGATGCACAAAACATTTTCATGCTTAATTGAAATCAGATGAAATTTTGTAATTAATTTGAACAAATTAATGGGATTGGGATTGGGATATGATTATGGACATATATTTTTTTAAATTATTATGATGGGTTTCATAATATTTTTGTTATGAGGTCTTTGGGTGAACAATGTGTATTAAAATGTTTTTTGAAAAAGGAATTCTAATTTCATATTTGTAATATATTTTGCTCGGGAAAAGAAAAAATCAAGTTGGGGGTGTGATTAGCCACTGAAAGAGGCTAATATTCATTGTTAATATCTTAATATTTATGTGTTCCAATGTCCATAGACTTTAATTTTAGTGAATTATAGAAATTGAACTTCATTTATCATCTCAAATGCAATACATGATTAAAATTAAAATTTGGGCACAATTATTCATCTGTTTGTGGACAACATTAAATTAATTTTTTGCATTTTATATTATGGATATAATTGATAACTTTTTTTGGATAATTTTTTCTTTTAGGATCGATGGTTGAATCCCAATGGAAGATAGATATTTTAGGGGACAAATGCAGAACTTTCTCAGAGAATGCATAATGAGCCTAAGGCCCATCAAACAAATATGGGGCCCATAAACCAAGCCCAATGAATCCAAAATTATACATTAGAAATAGAAAAATATGTGGATCATTTTATTCAACTGTGGCCAGAGATAATTCCAATTTTTTCATGGAGATATATGGATCTGAAGTTTACATATAAAGGGTGGGACTGATATGAATGCCCATAAATTTGTCTCACTAGTTCGAGAATAACATTCAAAACGATGAACCAAATGACCAGAAATTTGTACATATGATATAGGACACATGGATGAAGATATTTTTATTCTACTACCACTGATGATTCAGTCATATGTAATTTCAAATGCGAACGTCCAAATGGAGGATGAATCTGGAGAGTTTTCTAGGTCATCTTCGAAACGTCAAATTCCCGTGATTTTCTCACGCTCCTTTTTACTCTCCCAATTAATGGGGATGAAATTTATTGTTTTTGGGTGTCTCTAAGGCTCCTAATATGACTATATATGGATATTTTGGGGAATGTAATTATCATCTAATATTTTTCTTTCAATATGAGTTTTTATTTTATCCATTGTATTTCGTTCAATTGTAATTTATTGCTTTTAATTTTTAATTGCATCGTCATGTATTCCCAAGTATGTTTTTCTTTCACGTATATTATTTTAATAAAATTTATTATTCTTCTTAACTTTAACTTTTACTTTTGTTCACATGTTGATACCATTGAATCAAGGTGGGAATTTATTCACACCAGCACTTGTAAATTCAATCACACAATAGTGGAGTGTTCATTCTTTTAATAATTTTCTTCTTCTTCAATTCCGCCCCCATAAGTCTACATTCTGCTTCCATTAGTAGATTAACCTCAATAGAGGGCAAATAATATAATGGGTTGATCCAAGTCAGGAGAAAGGGGATGAATTGGATGTTATTTGTTAATTTAATAATTCATAATCAATTCTATTTGTTTAGATTTTAATTTAATGATGTACATTATTCTTTAAACTCGCCAATTTTAAGGATTCACGTCCCGAGTTCTAAAACAATCCTCTACCTTAGAGTGATAATAAATATGATCCTCCAAGTGTATAGGTGATTATACATAGGATAGTTAAAGCTCAAAATCGGTGAGTGATTTGGGATGTTAGTATTTTGTTAAAGGATACACTCAAACTTAAGACATTGAAATAATTTAAAAAGAAATTAATTAACTTCACCCCATGCGATAACCAAGGATCAAATCATGATTTTTAATTGAATTCACTTACATCTTTAAAATATCAAATAATCCATTCAATTCAAACCAATTTTGGATACTTCATATCCAAATCAACTTCATAGAAAAATCACCTCTATAAAACGTGTGTTTCTAAAGTTTACACCTTTGGTCCCAGTGGATTTGACCCCTACACGTGCTACAACAACTGCTATTTTGGGCGCAACCAAATTTTGGTACCATTTCCGGGGTGCCAAGTAAGTAACTTAGACACTCATCTTCTTTTCTCAACCCAAAATCTCTATTCTCACCCTAATTTATCTTCTATATTCCCCTTTCTATTTATGTTATTCCAATGAATCCCAAAAATAATTTTCAATCAACTCCAATGGATTATCTTCAATAATACCCATTGATAGAACAAGGCTATATTCTACTAGAAAATTCATATTTGTAATCTCCTCACATAAGGAACTTTATTGACAAAACCTTGATTGAATACACCACACCAGATGACATGTACAATCAATGGGATGTCGATTGTTTAAAGGACCAATTTCCATACCTATCGAGGATGATTGAAGAGATCAAACATAATGAATTTCATGATGTCCAAACATCAATCAATACTAAATCTGAATAAATTATTAAACATTTGTGTTAAAAAATGGTTAAAATGAATTCATAAGTTTCATCACTGAGATTAGAAATACAAAGCATTGAGACTTATGAAGAACCCATTCTCACTCAGTATGTTCTTTCCTCATCATTGATAGAGGAATATTTTATCCCAAAAACCACTCATGAATTTAAAATTTTTGTAACCCTTGAATATGGGATAACATAAGAATATCAATGAAATGTTAAGGGTCTTTAAATTAAGAGGAAATTGATTTTTTATACTCAAAAGTGGAAAATTTGACATCAAGGATTATCTTTCCTGAATATAACTCCGTTGATTATCTTTCAAAAGTACCAATAATTGAACCATTAGAAGAGATCACAATGAGTGAGTCCATACCAATTCCTCATATTCAACAGGAAAATTTTGGAGATGAATCATATTTTCAAAAAGAACCAATTCTTTCAAAATGTATTGTAGAGGAAACAAATTTGGATTCAAATTTCCATTCTTCATTGGGAAAAGTAAATGAAACTGAAATCAGCGTTATAATCCTTCCTTCCCTGCCCAATAATCCTTATATTTATTATAACCATGACCATTCAATTATCATCAATTTTCATCAATAATCTCACAATGTAGGAATGAACCTTGAAATCATAGGAAATACTCCAGATGAATGTAAGTTAACCATTACCAAAATTCCTTGGACATTCACACTCATTGTTAATCTTGCGATTTCACATGGTAAAAATTCTAAAATAATAATTAATATAAATCATTTTGAGGTGGGAAAAAATGGGGTCCTAAAAATGTTGAATGTTGGATTTGGATGAGTTGGGGTGTATAAGTCGAGCTAACGACATTAAACAAAAGCGTTGAATGGGAGGAAACCCATGGTTTTCAAGTTTGCAATCATTGTGAATTGTCTTTATTTTTTCTAATTTTTTTTATTTTCTTATAATAAATTACCAGACTGTTGAACTGTTCTTATTTTATGAGTAAGGATGGGTATGAAAGGAGAGCGCCACATCCATCTTTGTCACATGGCGTGATCTTTGAAAAATAACTTACCCAGAAATTTAAAAAGAAGACAATGTATGATCAGTTTATTTTATTTTTATGTTATTTGTATGATAAATAAAATAATATATATATATATATATATAATTAAAATTTAAAAGGAAATTTCAGAAGTCATGGGGAAAATTCCATCACAACCATCCATTCTGCTGAGACTCGAATCCAGGATTGAAGGAAGACTGTGGCACACACATTCATCATCAACCACCAGGTGAATTCATTCCATTATTATCAGTTTAAATTTCCTCTGTGAAAACCTCTCCCATACCCCCTTCAATTTTTTCATTAAACATTGGGGATAGTGTTATTCTATGTTGGGGGAGATGAAATAAAAAATTATGTTTTTTAATAAGAACTTGAATGGAATGATCAATTCCATCAACCTTGGATATGATAACACACATTTCAAACTATTAAATTGGATATCGAATAAATTTTCATTCCTTGATTCCGATTTTAATGCATGTTTATGTTCATGAACATAGTTTTTGGAATGTTCTCTTATCCGATGTGATTTTTCTAGGTTTACATTTTCATCCTCTTAATCAAAATTCCAAAATGCACATATATTAGATCTTGGTTGTAAATTTGAGTTCTTGGGCCCTTTTCATTATATCATAGGGTTCTGGGGTCACTTTTAGTTTAATTTGAGTATCAAATAAACAAAAAAAATTGAAAACAATTATGACCACATAGAGCAATGTTTTTTTTCAAATGTTTGGCATCCGACACTTGGGGATCGTGACTCAATTATTGTCTTGCCCAAAGGTAATCTTTACATCTCTATTGTAGAGCATGGAATTGATAATATTTGTGGCATCCGACACTTGGGGATCATGAATCCATAGGTTTCTTGCCCAGAGTTAGTCTTTTCATATCTATTGTGGTTTAAAAAATCACCAAAAAAAATTAAATAAAAAATTTGGATACTAATCTTAAGCTTTAATGGGATTCCCACCCATTGCTTCCATTTTTTCCTATTGAACAATGAAATGGGCCCTATGCCTTTTGCGATGAACAACACTTTATCACACTTAATTGAAATTGGTTGAAATGTGGCAATGAATTTTAACAAAGGAATGGGCTTGGGCTTTGGATATTCTAATGGACCTATCATGTTTAAATTATTTTGATGGGTTTCATAATTTTTTTGGTATGACATCTTTGGGTGAGCAATGTGTATTAAAATGTTTTTGGAAAAGGAAATTATAATTTCATATTGGTAATATATTTTTCTCAGGACTAGAAAAAATCATGTTGGGGGTTGTGATTATTCACTGAAAGTGTCTAATATTTATTTTTAATATCTTAATATTTATGTGTTAAAATTCCATAAACATTAATTTTAGTTCATTATAGAAATTGAACTTCATTTCTCATCTCAAATGAAATTCATGTTTAAAATACATAATGGGAACAATCATTAATCTGTTTGTGGACAACATTATGTTCATTTTTTTAATTTGATATTTTGTGATACAATTGATCACTTTGTTTGGAAATTTTTTTCTTTTAGGATCAATGGATGAATTCTAATGGAAGATGGATATTTTTGGTGACGAATGCAGAACTTTTTTGGAGAAATCATAATGGGACTAAGGCCCATCAAACAAATATGGGGCCCACAAACCAACCACAATGAAGCTCAAATTGTTACAGTAGAAAGAGAAAAATATGGGAATCATTTTATTCAACTCTATCCAGAGCTAATACTGATGTTTTCATTGAGATATATGTATCCGAAATTTACAATTAAATGGTGGGACCGATACTAATGCCCATAAAGGCTTCTCACCATTTGTGGAATAACATTCAAAAAGATGTACCAAATGACCTGAAATTTGGACAGCTGATATATGACACATGGTCGAAGATATTTTTCTTCTATGACTGCAGATAATTCAGCCATATTTAATTTCAAATTAGAACGTCCAAATGGAGGATGAATCTGGACAGTTTTCTAGGTAAACTTCGAAACATCTAATTCCATTGATTTTCTCACACCCATTTTTACTCTCCCAATTAACGTGATTTAAATTTATTGTTTTTGGGTGTCTCTAAGGCTTCTAATATGCTTATATAAGGAGCCGTTGGTGAAGGTAATTATCATCTAATATTTTTCTTTCAATCTGATATTTTTCATTCATCCATTGTATTTCTTTAAATTGTAATTTCTTGCTTTCAATTTGTAATCGCCTCGTCATGTTTTTCCATGTATGTTTTTCTTTCAAGTATAGTATTTTAATAAAATTTATTATTCTTCATCACTCTTTCTTTTACTTTTCTTCACACATTGATACTGTTGAATCAAGGTGTGATTTTATTCAAACCCGCACTTATGAACTCAATCACATAATGATGGAGTGTTTGTTCTTTTAATAATTTTCATCTTCTTCAATTCCACCCCTATATGTCTACATCCTGCTTCCTTTAGTATAATAGCATCAATGGAGGGATAATCCTATAATGGGATGATCCAATGGAGTAACAAGGGGATAAATTGGATGTTATTTCTTAATTTAATAATTCTTAATCAATTCTATTTTTGAGATTTAAATTCAATGTTGTACATTTTTCTTAAACTCACCAATTTTATGGATACACATCTCAAGTGCTAAAACAATCCTATACCTTGGAGTGCTCATCAATATGATCCTTCAGGTGTATAGGATATTAGCCTTAGGATAGTTAAAGCTCAAAATCGTTGAGTGATTTGGGATGTTAGTATTTTTTAAAGGAAATGCTCAAGCATAAGACATTGAAATAATTTGAATCAAAATTCTTCCAGTTCACCCCATGTGATAACCAGGGATCAACTCATGCATTTTAATTGAATTCACTTGCGCCTTTAAAATATCAAATAATCCATTCAATTCATACCAAAGTTATCCACTTCATCGAAAAATCATGTTCTTAGACAAATCACCTCCATAAAACGTGTGTTTCTAAAGTTTACTTCTTTGGTCGTTGTGGATTCGACCCCAAAACGTGCTACAACGACCGCTTATACCTGTAGGGTAAATTTGGGCACAACCAGTTTTCGGGATGACAATGTGTTGGGCTTGAACCTCAAGGAGGCTTCCTACATACCCTGTTTCGAAAATGAATAAAGACCATGTAGTTTAGGGTACGGGTGTGCGGAAAACACTCTAGGATGCACAGGGTGTTGGTGAACCGATGTAAAGATGGTCAGAACAGTCGAGTGTTTGGATTGAACCTCATGGAGGCTTCCTACATACCTCACCTTGGTAAGGATCAATGTACTCGTAGTTTGGATTGGGGTGGGAACCGACATGAAGTTGGTCGGAACCAATGGTTGTTTGGATTGAACCTCAGGGAGGCTTCCTACGTACCAAGTCTTGGAAAAGGCCAAAGTCCTCGTAGTTCTGGACAGTGTGTGGGGTTTACACTCTAGGATGCCTGGGTGCTAATATGTACTAACAATGGTGGATGGGGCTTACGCAAGGAAGCTACCCGGGTGCCGCTATGGAGCGGAAATGGTGGATGGGGCTTACATAAGGATGTTGCTCAGGTGTCGCTATGGAGCAGAAATGGTGGATGGGGCATACGCAATAAAGCTGCCCTGGTGATGCTATAGAGTTAAAATGGTGGATGGACTTACGCAAGGAAGTTGTCCGGGTGCCGCTATGGAGTGGCAATGGTGCATGGGGCATATGCAAAGAAGCTTCCCGAGTGCCACTATGGAGCAACAACAGTGGATGGGGCTTATGCAAGAAGCTGCCTGGGTGCCACTATGGAGCAACAATGGTGAATGGGGATTACGGAAGGATGTTTTTCCAGAGCTGATATGGAGCGACAATGGTGAATGGGTATTATGCAAGGAAGATTCACGGGTGCCGCTATGGAGTAGCAATGGTGAATGGGGCTTACATAAGGAAGCTTCCCGTAATTTCTTCCTCATGTATTGCAATGAGGGCATCCCGACTCACTGGTGGGTTGAGGTATTCACCTATGAGCTAGTGCACAAGATGGATAACTCCAAGGGAATTGGAATCAGTATGAACAGAGGGAGATAAAAATTGTGAATCACATGCCTGACATTTGGAATGTGGTGAGGGTGGGGTGGTGATGAATGATAATTATAGACCGTGTTCGAAACCCAACACCCATATCATTTTAGCATGAAATGGGGACAAAAAAATGAGGGTCGACTATTGACTGTGTTCAAAACACAGAACATAACTCGAAGTCATGTCCAAAGTCATACAGGGCATTGGCCCAGGAATGTAGGTGAGCCAATGAGGCATGGGACCGGGCTGTTAGGGGGTACCTTCAGACATGTAAGAGAATGAAGATCCGAATGCAGGACACACAAAGCGTGGGGTGGAGTTATGGAATGATTGAATGGATTCCAATGCTCTTGAAATTATGACGCTGCAATCATGGCATGAGGAATCTTATGATTTTCATGTAAGGCATCTCTAATTTGGAACAAGAGGATTCATATTATTGAACGATAGGGATTACTACAGCTTATAGTCATGTTTAGAGGAGTGTTGGAATCTTTTTCTTGAAGCATAAGGCATATCTCATTTAGAGCAAGAGGCATCCTATTTTTGTCCCATAGGGTGTACTACAGTTTATAGTCATGTAGAAGGGACTGTTGGCATCTCATGCTTGTAGCATAAGGCATCTCTTGATAAAAGTAAGAGGAATCCTATGTTTCGAACATGTGGATTACTACAGTTTTTGTCATGTATAAGGGAAGGTTGGCATCTCATTCTTGGAGCATAAGACATCTATTTTTTGAAGCAAGAGGCATCTGATGTTTGGAACATAGGGATTACTACAGTTTAAAGTCATGTAGAAGGGACTGTCGACATCTCATTGTTGGAGCACAAGTAATCTCTTGTTAGAAGAAAGAGGCATCTTATGTTGAGAACATAGGGATTACTACAGTTTAAATTCATGTAGAAGGGACTGCTGGCATCTCATGCTTGGAGCTCCCGGAATCTCTCGTATAGAGCAAGAGGCATCATATGCTTGACACATAGGGAATACAATAGTTTAGAGTCATGTATAAAGGAATCTTGACATCTCATGCTTGGAGCATAAGGAAACTCTTGTATATAGAAAGAGTCATTCTATGTATGACACATATGGATTACTAAAGTTTTGAGTCATGTAGAAAGGAATGTTGCATCTCATGTTTGGAGCATAAGGCATCTCTTGTATAGATCAAGAGGCATCCTATGTTTGACTCATAGGGATTATAACAGTTTAGAGTCATGTATAAAGGACTGTTGGCATCTCATGCTTGGAGCATTAGGAATCTCTTGTTAGAAGAAAGATGCATACTATTATTTAATGATAGGGAATGATACAGTTTAAATTCATGTAGATAAGACTATTAGGCATAAGGTTCCTAGAAATGGTTGGTGTTGGGAAATACGCAAGGGTGGCCCTTTCTGGTTCAATCTGGAATAGGAGTTAGGTGATGGGGGTTTGGATGAATTATAGGAAGAATGGTTCGACTCAAGGTACTCGGGGAATTGATGGTGAGAATATCTAATCACGATAGAGGAAACAAACCAAGAGGAATATGTCAAATCATGGTGTTTCATGGGGGTGCAAAAGAGTATCTCATACCATGGTCTTCCATAGGTGGAAGGTGGGTGCGCATAAGGGCACAATGGAAAATCCCGATGTCCGGAACCGAAAAGTTTTGCGGTGTGACTCTCCATTTTCCTTGGGGGTCAGTGATGGTAGAAAAGGGACCGGCCCTGAGGGTGGGGACCGCAGCCCGACAATGAACTCGAGCGGGGGTGCATCCCCCATGAGTTGGACCAGCGGCTGTAGGCCTGTATACAGTTGCACGTAATAGGAGTGACACGCATGATGGGCTGCACACAAGAAGGAGGGGTTGCGCGCAATAGGGAAGGCATGCGGGTAATAGGGTAGGAGTGCGCACAATACGGGACATGTGCATGGAAAAAACTGGGTCAGCGTGAAATATGGGAGGTGGGTGCACAAAATAGGATAGGGTGCACAATAGGGGAGCGGTTCTTGCAAAAGGGGATGCAATCAAGCAATACGGTAGAGGGGCACGCAATAGGCGACACTTGCGCGCAATAGGGGAGCAGTACGTTCAAAATGGGAGGCAGGCGCGCAATACGGGATTCAGGCATGCAATAGGGAAGCCGCGTTCACAATATGGAAGTAATTGCATGCAAAATGGGTGATTTTCCCCCATTTGCATGCAAACGTTATTTTTTGCGTGCATGAGAGGGGAGTTTCCATGCAGGAGTGGAAAATTCAGACTTACGCACATCAGAGCGGCGACCGACCTCTGGGGGACTCTTGGGCAAAGAGGGTACAGTTGTATTTATATGAGGAAACTTGAGAGGTGGTGGAATAAAATTCCGCATGCACATATGGTTTTCTGCACGCAAGGCGGGGCATAGAAAATTCTGTGCACGCCAACCGGGGTGCGGAAAATTCCACATGCAGAAATTGGTGCGCGTAAAATTCAGCACGCGAAAATTAGTGATTGTAAAATTCTGTGTGCACAAGCCAGGGTGCGTAATATTACGCACGGGAAAATGTATTTCTACACGAGATTAATGTTTTACAAGGAAACCCATACTTTTCCCCAAAACCGTCCTGGATGTCCATTTCCAGCAGCCCGACTTTGAACAACCATAACTTATGATCCGTATCTCCATTTGGTCTCCACGACCAGTCATATTGAATCTTTAGGAATGAGCTACTCTCTGGGATAATTTATGGGATAATTCAGAAAATTTTGGGTACATGTTTATGGGGGAAAACACTTACCTAATCAGTTACTATGCCGAAAGTTTTTAAGGGATTTCTCTATTCTCATTTCCATTCAAGAAATAATTTTATATTATGATTGATAAATTTCATTTTCATATATATGGATATGATGTTTCAGGATTACCTTTATTTCCATTTTATATATAAATTACGAGATCTTCCATTCACACTCATTATTCCCACCAATATGAACAGTTGTTACCATGAAGAAATTTCATTAATATTCTTTTACTCTCTCCTCTTTCTTCAAGATTATTTATTTTTTATGCCATATATTTCCAATTAAATATGATGGGGAATGTAATTCAATTTACATATTACTATACATTTCAGGTCTAAATGATAATATACCCCTTTCTCTCTTATTAACACATTTTATGAATTTCAATATGACGTTGTTATGGTGCTAAAATTGCACCATGATTTTCCATGTCCAAATAATAATGTATTGAATACCATAAGAATCTATCTATCAATGATATTCAAATTTATGAAAATATAATTATCTATTTGGGACTTAAATGTATTTATTCCATATTTCTCTATCTTTGAATAAGTTATTATGTTTAATGAATCCATTTTTTTTGATCTACGTGGAAAACTTAAGCATGAGATTGAAATGTTTATGAAGGGTACAACCTGATAGAATTCCAATACATTTCACAATGTTTAGTATAATGATACATCATGTGTTATTATATTTTACTCGTGATTCTTAATATGAAATTATATTTCACTCATTCCCCTCCATGAGTAATAATCTTTAACTCATGCTTCTTCATGTGCAATGATCTTGGACTCATGATACTCAATGTGCAATGAGCCTTGACTCATGCTAATATAATATTGAATGTTGTTTCCACAATTCTCCTGTTATTATTATCATTCTATATCATACATTATTATTCATGATCATTTTAAGTCCCATTTTTATGCCTATTATCTAACATGTATTGTATTCCTCATGTTATTCCTTATTTATTCCCTTAATCGGTTTTATAGCTCATAAATGTCTTATGTATGTGCTAAGGATATCCAATGTAGTGTTATGTAAGAAAAAATATTGTGGTCATGTAAAATTAGTTTTCAATAATGTTTTTTATTTTAATGTTTTTATTTGTAATGTAGTGTACCCATTTTCTAGAATACACATGACCACTCAATTTTTTGAGTTGAATTATGTGATATTTGATGTAACAAAAAAGTTTTAAATTAGAAATAATGATTAGGATCATTATAGTGAGTATCAGAGGATAGGTTTAGCAATTTTTGTGATTAGGATTAGAAAACCCAATTGAAAACCATAAGAGATAATACAAAGTGTTTGAAAACACCCCTAAAATTTATTAAGTATATATTAAGTTGTTTACTATTTAATTACATCCATTTCTGGACACTACAAGTGGACGTGGTTTTGGAAGAAATGTACCTAGGTGTAAAAACTAGCACAAGGGTTTCCGTACATGACTCAGGGTAACCAAGTATAAGATAATTTGCCTTACTGTGCTCCTGGTTTGACACTCCTAGGCGGTATTATTTGGTAAATTCTTAATCTCGTTAGAAACAATTATCAAGGGACCAAAAAATTCGAATCAGTTTATATGTTAGGAAGTAGATCATGGATAACAGAGATTAGAGATTATGAATTCGTAGGTTAAGGAGATAAATGTAAATTATGTGTAACACCCCAAGCTTCCATGGTACACTTTTTATCGAATAATACAACAACTTTTGTTGTATGAAACTTCAAGTTCAAACAGGACACAACCCACAAAACTAGCCATAATGAATAGTAACACCCACTTATCGAAATATTATAAATTTTATCGTTCAAAATGTACTTCATTTTTTGATTCGAAATGTCCAATTTTTCTTAGGGTGAATTTTTTGGTATTATTCTGAAAAAATCAATTTTTAATGAACAGTGAAAACATTGTGTTATTGTCTAAAATCGACATTTTATTTTATAATTATTTTTTTATTTATATTTATTTTAGTTCAAAATAGATACATAATAAATATATATATTCAATGTAATTTTGTAGAGTCATTTTATTATATGTTTAGATATTTTAAAACATTACAAAACGTTTTACCGTCTTTTACCCACCATCTAAGAGCAATTATAAATTTGAAAATAACATAATATTACCACTTCAGTGAGTTGAATTTCAAATATCTACGGGACAAGGATGATATCAGTAAGTACAATGTGGTTCAATAAGAAGAAAATAATTTTTGGTGAATAGTAACTTTTGACTTGTTTTTTCCACGGTTACAAGTAAATAATGAAATTAATGGTAAAAATGATATTATTATTACCCTAAAACGTATCCTAATTCTAATGGATATATTTATTTCGACCAAAAACAACCTTAGTAATAATATATTATCCTTTAGGTCCATCTGTATTAGATTAGTACATTTATTATTATTTTATTTAAAGAAGAGTAAACATCGTTAAACTCAAGTTTTCATAAACAACACATTTTTAATATTGGGTTATACATAAGATAAATTCTACTATAAATATTCATTAGAAATCTAAAAAGATTTCCTACATAATTTTATTATATTTATAATTTTTATACATTCAATAATTAAATTTATTTATGACACAATAATGATGCAGTAATGACCTTATTAATAAAAGACTAAAATAATTGATATTATAAATATCCAAATAAATATAATTTGAGAATTTTTATGAATTAAACTAATTTAATAGGTCAATTTGACTTGTTATGATTGATTAAATGAATTTTTTTCGAAGTAATAATGAAGTTATGACTTTAACAAAAACAAAAAACCAAATATTGTCAAAATTGACATAAAAGTGTTTTTAAAACAAAAATTATATTATTAGTTGATATAATATTAAAAAAAATGTATGCTTCGGCCAAAAGACATATATAATTATAGGTATATCATTAATAATCAACTTGATGATATATTCGAAATTTATAGTATGTTTATTAACCAATTATTATAATAAAACAAGAATACATGGTAAAAGTTAAACTATTTAACTAAGAGTTAAATCTAAAAGATAAGGTTAATATGGTGACCCAAACCTGTCAAAAACCTGTTGGTTGATTGATTTTATACCCATAACCACCTTATAATTGAAATAAATTATTTATGATCCATTAGAAAGCGAAAAATATTTTATTATAAAATAATATTTCAATATTTTCCTAAGGTTCCCCTCACCTCTCTTATAAAACGAAACATCCACTTCTCACAAAATTACACCTCCAAAGACATTTTCATTGTCCAAAACCCACCCAAATATCCTCCCAACTACCCTCAAATCAACCTAGATCACCTATTTTGATCAGAAATATATCCTATGGAGCCATTTTGATCAAATCAAAATGAGAAACCCGAAGAAGAGGTAAATATCGCATCACCTCTTTGAAGTTATTTTCTTCTTACACTTCTTATTTATTTGTTGTTTCCATTAAAAAATAATAAATATAGTATATTTTAAATATTAGGATATTATTATAAAAATGGTTCCACAATATTAATTATTATATCCATCATATGAATGACAAAGTCACCATACATGCGTACATACAACTTACCATCTCCACGTCATGGTGTAGTTGTTATTCAATACATTATTATTTGGATGTGTATAATAATGATGTATAATTCATGTAAAAAATATAACCCATTAATGATTCTCTATAGATGATATAACATCTATTTACATATTATTTTAAATCAAAAGAATGATATTGTCACTCGTGTGTAGGTACGGATTACTGTCTCCACAAACGTGATGATATTCATTTCCCCATCGTAACCATTCAAGAATAATTTTCATTTGATGATTAAAAATTATGTTTAAAAAACATAATATTATTTTGGATATGAATCAAATACATATTATCAATAACAATCATGAATTACGTAACAAAACATATAAAGTAAAACAAATCAGTTAACACCCGAAATGATGATAATACTAAAATATTATTAGAAAAGAAATATTAGAAGATAATATATGATATAATATTTATGTATATGGTTATTTTATAAATTAATAACAATTATTTAACTATTATACTCTATGTTAACGTACCCTCGACCAATTAATTGTACAAAGTAATGGTTAATTGTATAATCTCTTCATTATCCGTGATTGTTTATATGTAATTATATATTGGGTCTCTTTATCATCCACATCCATGTTTCTTAAAATGTTTTTCAAAACATATTTAATATTTATTAGACTACGGGTTAAAGTAATTTATACCCTTGTTTGAATATTTATAATATGTTTACAAAGGAATGTTTCTGCTATTTTCCAAACAAGGTAAGTTATGACCTTTTCGACAAAATTAATGACAGAATGTTTTTAACATATACTGCATGTGTGGCTATTTTCTGCCATTATAACTCCTTCGAAGCTTCCCTTAGAAGACTATAAGGATATTTAAAAAAATAAATGTTTTCTTTTATATATTTTTAAAATATAAGTAGTTATTTATTATAAATAGTTTTCATTTCCAATATGTCAAAATCCTTTGATGGATTTTAAACTTGTTTGATGTTGATTTATTATGATAAAAATCATCTATATTGAATTAAGGGTTTTGCGATATGTTTAAAATAGGATGTGTTATTTTATATTATTAATGGTTTATGAATAATGTATTTTCATTTTGTATTCTAGTTTCAATACTAATTTTTGTGTTATGTTTAAACCTTTTCATATGAGGAATGCATTGGACTTAGTAAGTGAAGGGTGGAGCCCGCTTTAGCTCCTCGATGCATCGGTAGGAATCATGAGACTAAATAGTGTCTTGGAACAAGGACATGAAAAGAGATTATTTGTATTATTGGCACAGGGCATTGACTATGTGGTTATGGAGTTTGGTATTATGCATTACAACCCAATAAAATTGGCTATTTATAATGCATGCAATTATTTGACTAGTAGAATATCTATGTGAATAAGTAAATGATACTATTTTTATTTGTATTATCCATACTTTGATGATGTCTTCGTTTAAAAGGATTTTTTATACTTATATATTTCTTTAAATGTTTATTATTATTTATGAAAGTTTCCGCTATATTGTTATCCTTATTGAGAATATGAGCTCAACACTTTCTCTGTATTATTTTTCCCAGGATGCGAATAATTATATTAGGAATGACCTGCCAGGATAGTATAAGGGATATGAGTGTGGTCTATGGAGACAATGTTGTTTTTGTTTTTCATTTTATAATGTAATGTAAAACTTATGAATGTATCTAGTACTCCAAGGCTACAAAACTAATCGGTATTTCAATACATGATCTTTTGTGATCATGCCAATTTTATGTAATAATGAACCGTCTCTGGGTAACTGGAGTTGGGGAATTACAGTTGGTATCCGAGGAATTTTAGTACAATCCTTGGATGCATGATTTAAAAATATACCTATTAGAGAACATTACCCTAAGATAGACTTTGAGGATTAATATTTAAGAACATACTTGAATTTTGGTAATGTAGAGATTTTGTGTATTGTCCAAGAAATACATCCTTGTATGTATATAGGCATATAGAGGAGGCTATGTCATAGATTTACCTAGGAGTGAAAACTTCGACAAGGAGTTTCGAGATTGACCCGGGGTATCCTGTTATATGCCAATGGGCCTTGTGGCACTCTTGCTTACGATACTGCTGGGGGATATTCGTATGATAATTCACGTTTTGTTTACAGAACATTATGAAGGATTTATGAGTATATACATCCTCAAAGAATTTTTTTATTATTATGGATTATATATTCATAAACTAGTCAATTTATGATAAGTGTTTTACAAATTTGGAATTATGTATTTCGATTAATAAACTAATATTATGTATGACATTGATTAGAAATAGCACATAGTTTAAGGAGTGGAAGCTGTATCAACACATTTAAAACATGTATTTATTTCCCTCTAACTTACGATAATTATAGTAGAGCTGGTGATGCAACTAATGTTGATAAACTTATCACTATACTGGGAAAACTCACTCAGTTTATGAATAATAACCTTACCTGTATGGAGCAACCTGATCCACAATGTGGAAGATCACTATTAGACCGCTTCATAAGGAAAGGACCACCAAAATTCAATGGGACAAAAAAACCATTTGTAGTCGAGAAATGGATAAGTTCCTTAGAGACAATCTTTCATGATTTGGGGAGTAGATAAAGGGAAAAGGTTGTCATGGATGTTTATCCCCTCACAGGAGATGGAGATCAATGTTAGTCATTGATTCAAAACAGAAAGGAAGATGATGAAGTATCAAAAGTGGAATGGAGGGAGTTTAAAGAGTTTTTCATAGAAAAATACTTTCCTCATGACCATCTAGGGGATATGAAAATAAAATTTCTGAGTTTGAGGAAAAAAGAGGATGAGAATGTCGCAATTTATGAGGCTAACTTTACAAGGTTAGAAAGGAATGTTGTAGATTATATACATAACCGAAAGTGTAGATTGATAGATTCTTCAATTGGTTAAAACCATTTCTCCATAGAGCATTAATATAATAATACTTATCATCATATAAAGATATTGTCTCATGTTCTATCAGGACAGAAAAGTAATTCTCCAATTCTAACGATAATAAAGAAAATCAAGAGAATAATAGATCAGTTGAACACTATAGAAATGGAAATAAGGGGAATAAGGGAAAAGTTGAATATCTAACCTATAGTAAATGTGGGAAGAAACACCCTGGTACTTTCCTGAAGGGAATTGGAGTCTGTTACAAGTGTGGTGAAAAATTCCACCATGCTCATGATTGCAATGGAAAGAAAGTGGTCGTCAATGTTTAATGCTAAATTTGTAGAGAAAGGGGGCATTATGAAAATGAATTTCCTAAGAGCCAAGGAAGCTTACCTCAATAATGTCTAAGAGTGAAATTCCAAGCTTATATGATCACTGTAACTGAGGTTTAAACTCTAAAATATGTTGTGGAAGGTAATTTAATGGTTTTCTCATGTTAATCTAATGCATTATTTGATTATGGATTATCACATTGTTTCATATCATCAAATTTTACTAAGAAAATTAGATATTTTTGATTTGATTTAAAATGGTAGTTTTCAGTAAAAACTCCTAAAGGAAGTATCATTAAAAAAATGTATTGTGAATCGGTTCCCATTATATCATATAAACGTTATTAATCTGCATACATCATCATCATACCCATGATTAAATTTGATATAATCCTTGGTATGGATTGTCTTTTAGACCATGATAAAAAAATTTATTGTAAGAATATAGAGTTTACAATTTTTGATGATGATGATAATGAACATCTTATCTTTAAAGGAGATCTGCCACTATATGATTCTTATCTAGATCCCCCCATAGTATCTGAACTAAATTAAATTATTGGGGGGGGGGGGGCAGAGAACAAAATAACTATTGGTGAGGAAGAGAATGTTCAAATAGTGGATATACCTATTGTGAATGAATATGATGATGTGTTTCCAGTGGATTTACATGGGCATCTTAAAAAATGATAAATTGAGTTTTCCATTGATTTAATTCATGGTTCAAAGCCCATATCGAATACACCTTATAGAATTTCCACTGTGGAATTTTTGTAACTAAAGAAACAACTAGAATAAATGATTAATAAGGAATTTATTCTCCCTTGTGTTTATCCATGGGAATCCCCTGTTATTTTTGTTAAGAATAAAGATGGATCTATGAGGCTTTGCATTGATTATAGGGAGATCAATGCTATAACAATAAATAATAAGTATCCCCTACCTCACATTGCTGAGTTATTTGACCAAATTCATGGATCTCAATATTTTTCAAATATTTTCCAACGATCTGGATAAAATCATTTGTGTGTGAAGAAGGAAGACATTTCGAAAAATGAATTTTGAACCAGGTACAGGCAATACGAGTTTATAGTAATTCCATTTGGGCTGACTAATTTACCCTATGATTTAATTGATCTAATGAATATTGTTTTCAAGGAATATCCTAATTAATTTGTAATGGTATCTATTAATGATATCTTAGTATACTCAAAAATATAAAAAAATCATGAAAATCACTTGTGCATTATCCTAAATACTTCTAGAAGAAATGAATAATATGAGAATTTTACCAAGTGTGAATTCTTCCATTAGGTTATTTCTATTCTTAACCATATGGTCTCTAAGGATTGAATCTATGTGGATCTTTCCTAGACAAAGACAATCCTAGAATGACCAGCACCAACGAGTATAACTCAGGTACAGAGTTTTATTGGTTTAGCAGGTTATTATCGGCATTTTCCCCAAAATGTTGCCCGATTGGCTAACCCATTAACCATGCTCACACGTAAAAGGTTTAAATTTGTTTGGAAAAAATATTTTTATGAATGTTTTGAATAACTAAATAGAAGATTAGTCAATTATCCTATTTTTACATTACCAGTAGGGAATGATGTGTTTTTTATTTATAGTGATGCTTCAAAGAAAGGACTTGGTTGTGTCCTTATGCAGAATGATAGAGTTATTTCATATGCATCAAGATAGTTAAAAATTCATGAAAATAACTATCCCACTCATTATCATGAGTTATAAACTGTAATATTGGATTTGAAGATATGGAGACACTATCTATATGGTGAGAATGTGAGATTTATACTAATCAAAAGAGTTTGAAGTATATTTCCCCACCAAAATAACTCAACATGTAGAAAATCATATGGATTGAACTACTAAAGGATTATGATTTCACTATAAACATCCAACAAGGTAAGGAAAATATGGTGGAAGATGCTTTGACCAGAAAGGATCATGGATTTTTTAACAAGATGAGAGTTGAAAATGATCCTATATACATGGATCTAGCAAAGATGTATATGGTAATAACCATGGAAGGTGAAACATCAATTATTTTTCAAATGGTTTCTGAACCATCTTTACTAGAAAGGTTAAAATGATATTAGACTCTTGATGAGGAATTTCGAAATAAAATTAAAGCTGTGAATAATGGGAGATTGATCGACTTCATATATGAAGATGCGATTTTGAAATTTGGGAAGAGACTTTGTGTTCCTGATGTACCAGATATGGAAATGGAATTTTTTGATGTTTCTCATAGCTCTAATTTCTCTATACACCCTTGTATCACTAAGATATATAGAGATTTGAAAGAACATTTTTGGTTGGACAACATGAAGAGAGGGATTGTGGATTTTTTGTCAAGATTTATGGTTTGTCCACAAGTGAAATCAGGAAGACAACATCCCCGGGGAGTCATGTGACTATTTCCCATACCTGTGTGAAAATGGGAGGATATTACGATGGAATTCTTCATGGGACTACCAAAGAATCATTGAACAAATGATGCAATATGGGTCAATATTGATAATCTTATCGAGTCATCTCATTTTATTTCTATAAGAGACAATTTAACACTTTTTTTCTTAGAAAGAATATATATTAATATTGTTGTAAGACTTAATGGAGTACCCTTATTGATTTTTTTCTGATCAGGATCCCCATTTTACATCAATATTATGGAAAAGTATTCAGAGAGTCATGGCTGCAGGGCTTTGTTTGAGCACTACCTACCAACCTCAAACTGATGGACAATCAGAACGGAGTATAAAAACCTTAGAAGACATTTTGAGATCTTGCTCAAATGACTTTCAAGGTATGTGGGATCAATATTTACCTTTCATAGAATTTCCCTATAAAAATACCTTCCATTAAAGTATTCAGATGGAACCATATGAAGTGTTATATAGAAAGAGATTTCACACACCAACTGGTTGGGATAATGTTTGTGAAAGAAAACTCGTAGGAAAAGAACTTGTTGAGGAATCAATGGAAAAGGTGAAGGTTATCCAAAACCACATCAAAGAAGACCAAATTAGGCAAAATATTTATGCCGATAACCAATGGAAGGATTTGAAATTTCAAGTTGGAGACCATATTTTCTTAAAAGTGTCTCAATGGAAGGGTGTTATGCATTTCGGTAAGAAGGGTAAATCGATTTCAAGGTACATCAGACATTTCAAAATTATAGAATGAATTTGAGTTGTATCTTACTATTTCTCAATGTCCCCAAGTCTTTCCAAAGTTCATGATGTGTTCCACGTATCACTATTGATAAAATACATGCCTAACCCACCGCATGTTCTCACCTCTGAAAAAATAGAACCAGAACCCGATATGTCTTATTGTGAAGATCTTGTGAAGATTATGGATACTAGAGAACAAGTTTTGAGAAACCGGATGACTTGTTTGGTAAATGTTCTATGGAGAAACCATAAAATGGAAGAGGTGACGTGGGAACCCAAGGGACTTATGATGAAGAACCACCCAAGTCTTTTTATGCAGTGATATTTTAGAAATTTCAAAGATGAAATTATTTAAAGGAGGAAAGAAAGTAACACCCCATGCCTCCATGGTACACATCTCTTTGAATAATACGATAGATTGTGTTGTATGCACCTTCGAGTTATAACACAACACAACCAATCAGACTAGCCGTTATAAATATTGATACCCACTTCCTGAAATTTTATATATTTTATATTTCAAAGTGGACATCATTTTTTGATTCAGAATATCAAAATTAGTTTAGGGTGAATTTTTGGTATTTTTCTGAAAACATTCAATTTGATGAATACTGAAAAACACTGCGTTATTGTTTAAAATAGACTTTTTTATTTAAATAATTTTTTATTTTATTTAAATTTATTATAGGTCAAAAATAGATACATAATAACTTTATAAGTTCAATGTAATTAATTGGAGTCATTTTATAATATGTTTAGATATATAAAATTTTTATTGAACTTTTTACTTTCTTTTACCAACCTTCTAAAAGAATTTTTAAATTGGCATAAAACATAATTTTAACGCATCTGTGAGTTAAATTTAGAAAATATGAGAGACACGGTTGATATCACTATGTAAAATGGGGTTCAATAAGATGAAAATAATTTTTGGTGAATAGTATCCTTTGACTTTTATTACCATAGTTAAATGAAAAAAGGGTAATTAAAGGTAAAAATGATATTATTATTACCCTAACACATGTCATAATTCTATTGGATAAGTGTATTTCGACCAAATACAAGTTAATGAATAAGATATGATCCTTTACGTCCACTTGGATAAGATTAGGACATTTATTATTATTTTATTTAATGAAGAGTTAAAAGTGTTAAACTCATGTTTTCATAACTAAACCATTTTTAATATTAGGTTATACATAATATAACTTTTTCAATAAATATTCATTAAAAATATAAAAAAAGTATCTACATTACTGTATTTTATTTTTAAATTTTAAACAATAAATAATAAAATTTATTTATGACACAAGGATGTTGCAGTAATTACCTTATTAGTGAAATATTAGAATAGTTGATATTGTAAATATCCAAATAAATATAATTTCATAATTTTGATGAATTTCAATAATTTTATAGGTTAATATGACATGTTAGGGTCGATTAAATGAATTTTTTTTCTAAGTAATCATGTTTTTTTGGTATTAACAAAAAAACCAAATAGTGTCAAAATATACATATGTGAGTTTAAAAACAAATATTATATCATTAGTTGATATAATATTCCTAAAAATATAAGTTTCATCCAAATGACTTATATAATTATAGGTATAACATTAATGAACCAATTTAGGTTCTCTTGGAATTTTATAGTATGTTTATTATCCAATTATTATATTAATACAGGAATACATAGTAAAAGTTAAACTATTTAACTAAGAGTTAAATCTAAAATACAGGGTAATTATGTTGACCTAAACCTGTCTATAACCTATTGTTTGAGTGGTTTAAAACCCAATCACACCTTAGTCTATAAATAAATTATTTTTGTGCAATTAAAAACGTAAAATTATTTTATTATAAAATAATATATCAATCTTGTAACGCCCAGACCCATGTTACCCAGAGTCGGTGCATTATTTTAATACATTGGAATGATTACAAGGAATCAAGTCCCGAAGGACTGACCAGTTTAGCAGTCTTGGAAAATTGATTACATACTTGAATGTTACATTACAATTTATAACATAAAAAACAACATAAATAATCCTTTATGAATTCCATTATTCCCTTGGCTTAACCCTACATATCAATCACAATACACTTCTTGGAATCCTGGAAAAACTAAAACATAGAAAGGGGTGAGCTCAGATGCTCAGTAAGGATAGCAATATAGAAAAACATTCATAAATAAGCATAAACATTTAAGGAAATGTACAACTAAAACAAAATCCTTTTAAACTTGAACATCAGCATAATATGGCAGGAATAAAATGAAATAATTCCATTTACTTATTCACAGGGATATTATACTAGTCGAATAATCACATGAAATATCAATAACCACATTCATAATGATGGAATGAATAATGCCGAATTTTAATTTCTGTCTCAATCCCTCATGCGAAGAACTAAGGGATAACTATAACCGGAACCCAACCCAGAGAGCCTCTGTAATCGGACTCCGTCCTGGAGAGCCTCTGTAACCGGACTCTAACCCGGAGTGCATCTAGTAACCGGACACCAACCCGGAGTGCCTCTAATAACCAGACACCATCCCGGAGTTACTCTAATAACTAAACACCAACCCAGATAGTCTACTATAACTGGACCCCAACCCGGAGGGCTTACTTTTAACTGTCCCCATCCCGGAACATACTAGTCCAACACATTCATCTTAAGAATAGGATTCAATATAACATAAACATTCATATTAAAACTAGCATACGAAATGCCAAAACATTAATCATAAACCATTAATCTCATAAAAATAACTCATCCATAGTCAAACATATCACAAAACCTTAAATAAAATATGGATGATTTGTATCATAATAAATCAACTTCAAACAACTGTTAAATTTATCAAAGGATGTTGATATGGATGAAATCAAAACTATTTGAGAGAAATATCTTTTTTTAAAATAATTTAAAAGACACATAATTATAAAAGAAAACATAAAATTAAAAATATTATTATAAGCTTGTATGGGAAGCTTCACTGATTTTATAACAGAGGAAAATAGCTGCACCCGCCGTATAAGTTAAAAAAATACATTCATACCTTAATTCTGTCGAAAAGGATAAAAAGGACCTTTTTTGGAAAACGATGGAAATATTCCATTATAAACTTCTTAAAAAAAGTAAAAGAAGGGAATAAATAATTTAACACATATTCTGTAAAATAGTAAGAATGTTTCGAAATTCATTTTTATGAAACATGGATGTGGATGATAAAGAGGTCCCAGTAGATAATTACGTATAAACAACCACAGATAATGAAGAGATTAGGAAATAAACCCTTACCAATTTGGAAAATTACAAAACATACACCCCATGAAAGAGGAATCATATAATGAATATGTAAATACACATAAATTAAAGTGTATTACACAAATAATACAATTATGGGCAGTACATACACCATAAAAAAGGTAATAGTGGCAATATGGCTTGAATTCCACTGGAATAAGGAGTGAGATGAAAACCCCTTACCTTGCACTTTACTTTTGTTGAGGGTACGTTTATCCTCCTGTATGAAGACAATAGTATGTTATTAAATTATACCAGAACCATATTAATATTTATTATGTCATACATTATGACTTTATACTACCTATTTAATAATAATTTCCATGTTATATTAATATTTCGGGTAATAATCACTTTCTTTATCGTACATGTTTTAAATTGTTACTCTTGATTGTATTACTTAGATCATGATTTAAATACTTCCAGAATATAAAACATGATTTATTTATCATATATATTAGAATATAAATATTTATAATAGACATATATTTGAAATGGAATACACCGTTTATGGAGACGGTAGTCCGTACGTTTGCATAAACGATGTTTCTGTTTTCATATAGTATTGAACGGAAGTAAGCGAATAAGATATATGTAAGTACATAAATACTTATATATATAAATATATATCCCTCCAATAGCATTATTATTTCATATATTACATACTTATTAGTAATATATATTTTTATAATCGTCGATGAATGATGAACTTAGAAATGAATCTCAACGCGTTGTGGAGACGGTAATTCGTACGTACGCACGAGCGAAAATATCATTCTTTTGAAATTAATATAATATATAATTGGATGGTATATAATATATAAAGAATAAATATCATGTTATATTTATTATTTACATCAAATATACATCATTATTATATCTAGTAATATAATAATGTATTGAATAACAATTTCACCACGACGTGGCGACGGTAAGTCGTACGTACACACGTATGGTGACATGTCATTCAAAGGGTGGATAGAATAATGAATTTGGTTGTACCATAATTATAATAACAAAACTATATATAGAATATACTGGATTTATTATTTTAAAATGGAAACAACAAACAAAAAGGACATGGAAGAAGAAAGGAACTTGGAATATGGTGGTGAAATCATTACCTCTTCTTCGGGTTCTTCCTTTTGATTTGATCAAAATGGATATTTAAGTTGGCTTTCTGATCAAAATAAGGCATCTAGGATGAATGGAGGATATTTTAGAGGGTATTTGGGGAGGGTTTGGACGAGCCAAATGGCCTAGAAGGTGTGAATTAGAGATCAGGGGGAGTGCCCTTTTATAAGAGGGGTGATGGACACCTTAGAAAAAACATAAAATATTATTTTATAATAAATTCATATTCGGTTTCTAATGGATCCAAAGTTTATTATTTAAGGTCTACGCTGGGGATAGGTCGAGAAAAAGATAACCAATATGTTTTAGACAAGTTTAGGTTACCATTTTAACCTTATCATTTAGATTTAACTCTATGTTAAATAATATAACTTTTACTATGTCCTCTTGTATTCTTACACTATATTGTTAATAAACATACTATATACTGTCAATAGATCCCCAATTTGTTCTTTAATGTCATATATATTATTATATAAGTCTTTTGGCAGAACCTTATATTTTTAGAACCATTATATAAATTAATAATATAATATTTCTTTTAAAAACTATTTTATGTCAATTTTGACACTATTTGGTATTTGTTTTTTTGTTAAAATAATAAAAAAATGAATTCTTCAAAAACAATATGTTGAATCAATACTAACATCTCCTATTCACATAAAAAATTCGTGTATGTCATAAAAACTTTGAAATTATATTTATTTTAATATTTATAATACCATTTATTTGATTCTTTCATGAATAAGGTAATTACTGCATCATCATTGTGTCATAAATAAATTTATTTATTTAATGTCTAAAAATTATAAATAAAATACCATGATGTAGGAAATATTTTTATATTTCTAATTAATATTTATAATCTAATTTATCTTATGTAAATCCCCATATTAATTAAATTTTAGTTATTAAACTTTGATTTTAACTCTTTTAACACTTCTTTGAATTAAATAATAATAAATGTCCTAATCTAATCCAATTAGAGATAAATCATAATATTTTATTCCTAAAATTGTTTATGGTCGAGAAAAACTTTAACAATAGAATTAGTACATGTGTGAGGGTAATATTAATATCATTTTTACCCTTAATTACCCTATTTACTTTTAACCGTGCTAAATAAAAGTAAAAAGTTACTATTCACCAAAAGATATTACCATCTCATTGAACCACATTTTACTCCTTGATATTAACCATGTCTCTTGGATTTTCGAAATTAAGTTCACAGAAGCAGTTGAATTATTTTTTATGTGAATTTGCAAAAGCTCCTAGGATGTGGGTAAAAGACGGTGAAAAGTTCAATGAAATTTTTATATATCTAAATTTATTATAAACCAACTTCAATGAATTACATTGAACTTATATTGGTATTATGTATCTATTTTGACATAAAATAATTTAAATAAAATAAATAATTATTTAAATAAAAATTCGGTTTTAAACTATAACTCAGTGTTTTTCACTATTCATCAAAAATTAAAAGTTTTCAGAAAAATACCAAAAATTTACCCTAAGATAATTTTGATATTCCAAATTCAATAATGACGTTTATTTTACCAAATTCAAAACATATAGGTTTCATTTAATAATTTAAAATTAATTCCCATTGTCAAAACAAAATGTGTGATTTTAAGAAACAATAACTATCAAAAGATTGACACTTATTTATATCCGGTTTAAATGTGAAATTATGTCCAATGACCAACATTGGATTAAATTTTAAAAATATTTTTTAAATATAATTCAAAACCACTCAAATTCTTAATTTATCACTATTAATTACTTCGATTCAAAAAAAAAATTTTAAATAAAATTTAGTAATTTTCACTTTTCATCAAAATATGAAAGTTATCAAAAAAGTACCAAAAATTCTCCCTAAGCTAATTTTGATACTCCGAATCCAAAAATCAAGTCCATTTTGAATGATAAAATGTATAAAATTTCAAAAAGTGGGTATTACTATTCATAACAGCTAATTTGATTGGTTTTGGTGTGTGTTAGAACTCGAAGATGCATACAACACATGCTACTTTATTATTCCAAGAGAAGTGTACCGTGGAAGCTTGGGGTGTTGCAAATCTTTTCCACAGGTTCCCCCCCACCTATCTTATAAAAGGGAACTTCCCCTTTTCTGCAATTCATACCTCCAATGCTATTTAGATCGACCAACCCATTCCCAAATAACCTCCACAATTCCGTCACATCAACCTAGAGGCCTTAGTTTGATCATAAATTCACCCTTTGTAGACATTTTGATCAAATCAAAAGGAAGAACCGGAATAAGAGGTAAATATTTCATCACCTCTTTCAAGTTCTTTTCTTCTTCCACTTCCTCTTCTTTTATTGTTTCCGTTCTAAAATAATAACTCAAGTATATTCTACATATCGTGATGTTATTATAAAAATGGTACAACCATATTCATTATTCAATTCATCATTTGAATCACAATGTCACCATACGTGTGTACGTACGACTTACCGTCTCCACGTCATGGTGTAGTTGTTATTTAATACATAATTATTTGGATGGGTATAATAATGATGTATAATTGATTTAAATAATGAATATAACATATTAATGATTCTGTATACATGATAAACCATCTATTTAAATGCGATTTTAAATCAAAAAATGGTACTGTCCCTCATGCGTATGTACAGATTACAGTCTCCACGAAGGCGATGTGATTCATTTCCCCATCGTAACCATTCTAGAATAATTTTCATTTTATTATTAAATAATGATTAAATAACAGAATATCATTTTTTTTATATTAAGAAAATACATCCTAACCATAACAAACATGACATACGTAAAAAACATATAAAGGAAAACGAATTAGTTAACAACCGAAATGACGATAACACTAAAATAATATTAACAAGGAAATATTAGAATATCATATATGGTATCATATTTATGTATATGGTTCTGGTATAATTTAATAAAATATATTTAAATATTATACATGAGGTTAACATACCCTCGATAAAGTAAAAGTACATAGTTAGGGTTAATTCTACAATCTTTTAATTACTCGAGGTAATTTATACGTAATTATCTACTATGAAATCTTTATCATCCACACCCATGTTTCTTAATATGTATTTCAAAACATATGTACTATTTACTAGAATTTGGGTTAAATTAATTTATACCCTTGTTTGGATTTTTCTAAGATGTTTATAAAGGAATCATTCCACCATTTTCCAAACAATGTATTTTACAACCTTCTCAACGTAATTATGGAAAGAATGTTTTTTTAACATATATGGTGTGTGCCGCTATTTTATGAAGTTATAACACCTTCTAAGATTCCATTACAATCTTATAATAATATTTTCAAAATTAAATCTTTTCCTTTAAATTGTTTTAAAATAGAAAGATGTATATCTTTCAAATAGTTCTCATTTCATCTATTTCAACATCCTTTGATAGATTTTATATTTGTTTGAAGATGATTTATTATGATACAAATCTTCCTTATTTTATTGAAGGTTTTGTGATATGTTTGATTGTGTTTGTGTTATTTTATAGCATTCATTGTTTGTGGATAATGTATTGAAATTTCGTTTGTTATTTTTAATCAAAATGTTTCTGTTATGTTTAAACATTTTCATATGAGGAATGCATTGGACATAGTATGTGACAGGTGGAGCTAGCTATAGCCACTCGATGTATCAATAGGTCTCATGAGATAAACTAGTGTTTTGGAACAAGCCCTTGAGAAAATAATATTTTTAGTCTTGGCATGAGGCCTTGACTATGTGGTTATGAAGTCTGGCATTAAGCATTCCATCCTTATGAAATTGGCTATTGATATTGAATGCAATTATTCGACTAGTAGAATATCCATGTAAATAATTAGATGGATTTATTTTGATTTATATTTTTCATATTATGATGAAGTTTATGTTTAAAAGATTTTTTTAGTCTTATATATTTCTTTAAATGTTTATGATTATTTATGAACGTTTCAGCTATATTGTTATCCTTACTGAGAATCTGAGATCACCCTAGTCTATGTATTATTTTTTTCAGGATGGGAAGAAGTTTATTAATACTGAACTACATGGATAGTATAAGGGATATGAGTGAGGTCTATGGATACAATGTTGTTGTAGTTTTTTATTTTATAATTTAATGTAAATCTTTTGAATGTATCTAGTACTTCCAATGCTACTAAACTACTCAGTATTTCGAGACTTGATCTTTTGTGATCATGCTGATGCTATGTAATAACGCACCAATTCTGGTTAATTGGGTTCATAACATTACATTATGAGTTATCCCATTAATGTCATTAGATTCAAATTTATTTGTTTAATCAATCTACGATACCCATAACTAATTTTCCTTTTATTAAAAAATATGGCCAAAAATTTTATGAATGAGGTTAACAATCTATGTTATGGGAAATTTAAAGACTTCCAAACCAAGATTTCCAAGTAGATGGGAGCTGAAGTTGGATATATCATGATTAAACCAATCTATCTATTAAAAACCATGATTAAAAATGGGAGATTATTTTAATTCCTAATGAAATAAAGGAAGAGGAATATGAAATGTCATAAAATTACATATGATAAAGGTGAGAAGGGAAAGAATACCAAATTTCTATTATGAAACATTTATTGAAGGAGGAACCATGGTAAATGTCACAATGGGACTAGGAGATTTTTTATGTGTGGAAATATAGGGGCTGAAGTAACTGATTAAAAAAATGGATAACGTGATGGATGGAAAAAATTTCCATCTAAGGAATCCTATATAGTTCTAAATCATAAATGTGGAGTAGTCGAGCATTTTCCAATACAATTCTCTATTACATTGGATGAGAAGCATGTTGATCATCAACAATCTCCAAATTCAAGGGAACATATAATGTTATATGCAAAGATGGATAATGATGGATGAATTACTATAACCACTACTCCAAAGTAGTGTTTGTAATATTGTATTTTAATTCAGGTCATCTTTTTATATGCTGTATGTTTTATAAGAACATCATGTCCCCACATGAAATGATATCAAATAATTAGGGACAATTCCTATGATTTTTTAACACATGTTGATTTTTGAGTTATTTTTGTTATTGAAAATATTATTAGTCTCTACTTGATTTAATTTGATGTGATTATAGGCATGGATTTTCTCTCCCGATATAAATTCATCATAAATTCATATGAGGGGGAAATAACTCTACATATGGAGAATTGACCACAGATTCTATACAAGTACATGGAGAATGATAAATTTTATTTAGCATAATTTTACCAAGCATGGATATTACTAGCCTATGAGCAAGCGTATTTGGACAAAATAATTTATTATAATCTAAGGATCATCCATGAAGACATTATTATTATTAGGGGATACACTAATGTGTATCTCGAAGAATTTATTGGCCTTCCTCCTAACTAAGAATTCAAATTTTTTATCGAACATATACCTAGGGCATTTCAAATATCCAAGACACCTTATAGAATTAAAAGTGTGGAACTAAAGGATCCAATGAAACAACTATAGGATTATCTGGATAAAGAGTTTATATGATCAAGTGCTTCACCATTGGGTGAACCAGTCCTCGTCATCATAAATAATTATGGGTCAATGTTCCTTTTCATTGATTATCACAAGCTCAACAAAATTATGATAATGAAAAAAGTAACATTTTTCACGAATCAATGACTTATTCAACTTGAAATATGGAGCACTATACTTCTCTATGTTGGATCTATGGTTGGGATATAACCAAGTAATGTTGGAGAATGATGATATCCCCAAGGCATTTCTTTGTACATGATACATGAAATATTTGTTTATAGTTATGATATTTGGACTCACTAAAACAACAATAATCTCCATGGACTTCATGAGTATATTCTTTAGATATTACATTGAATAATTTGTGGTTGTATTTATAGACGATATTGTAATATACTCAAAAACCAAGGAGGATCATGAGGAGCATCTAAGATCTATGCTTAAGACCCTACAAAAGGATAAGCTCTCCGAAAAGTACAAAACGTTTGAGTTCAGCTTGAAGGATGTAACATTCTCGGGTCATATCATCACAAGTAATGGGATAACTATGGTTCCTTCCAAGAAAAATGAAATTGAGGGATGGATGTGGCCAATATCTATGATAGATATATGGAGATTCCATGGGTTAGCTCGATATTATCACCAATTTTTTAAAACATTATCATGATTTTCAAAACCACTATCCAAGATAACTTGAAAAGGAGTAAAACTTTCATGGAATGATGAATCTAAAGAAAGAATAATGGAGTTTAAAAGTTGTCCATCACTACCCCTATGCTCACAATACCCACAAGTGGGGATATTTTTTTAATTTTCAACGATGCCTCAAAGACGGGATTGAGATTTGTGTTGATACAAAACGAGAAAGTCATAGATTATGCTTCAAGGCATTTGAAAATTCCAGATCAAAACTATCCCATGCATGATTTTGATTTATTAGTTGTCATAAGTCTGTTAAAAATATAGAGGGATTATCTCTTTGGGAAGAAGTTTGAAATGTATACAGATCAAAAAAGTCTCAAATATATATTCACAAAGAAATAGATGTACATGAACAAATGAATATAATTAGAGCTCATTATGGATTATGGATAATCAATACACTACCCTCCTGGGAAAGCAAATAATTTTATGGATGCTCTTATTATAAAGGACACATCAATTATATCATTGATGATAAATGAGAAGGATCTGATATTTAATGGATTGAAGAAGATATAAATGGGAATTATAAAGATATGAACATCATCATTCATTTAACAAATTATTTCTCAAATTTCTCTTTTAGAAATGTTAAGAGACACTTAAACAAGATTATGTGGGAATTAAAAATAAATTTCAAACTATCAGAAAAGGGACCTACAGGGATTTAAATGTTAATTTATAAATAATTATGATATTTGGGTCAAGAATATGTTTTCTATTAAATACTGAGTTAATGAAAGAAGTGTTGGAGGATTCACATATTTCAAAAGTCTCCATTATCCCATGAAACACAACGATATACTGAGATATATGAGAGCATTATTGGTGTGATAACATGAGGAATGAGATCATAGAATATACATCTAAGTGAATGGTATGTTATCAAGTGATGGATGAATAAGAGAAGTCTAAGGGGATTATGAAACCATTATCTATACCAACATGGAAATGGTAAAACATCACCAAGTATTTTGCGAGTAGAATTTTGATGAAATCCAAAGGAAACAATGATATATGGGATGTTTTGGATCATATTACAAAGACTACACACTCTATTATTATTCAGGATGATTTGTAAATGGATCACCTAGCATGAATATACATCCTAGAAGTGTTAAGTCTTAATGGAGTACAACTATTTATTGTGTTTGAAAGAGATTCAATATTCCCTTGTATGTTTTAGAATAGTCTCTAGAATGATCTAAATGATTAGAAAAATTTCTGAACTGATTATCAGCCTCAAGCTGATGGAATATCTTAGTGGACCATCCAAACACATTAGTCCATGTTGATTACTTTCTCAATGGACCTAAATGGGGATGGGACCATAATATTCATTTGGTGAAGTTATCTTAAAACAACAGTTTCTATTTGATGATCCAAATAAAAACATATGAAGCCCTTTATGGGAAGTGGTGCAGAACACCTTCATGTTTGGATAAATCTGAGGAATGAAAACATCTATGTTTGAAAATGGTCAAAGAAATGGTGTACAAGTTTATGTCCTCCCAGAAACATATCAAAGATACTCATAGTAGAAAAAAGAACAATTCTAAAAATCATTGTTGGGAACTAGTGTTCAATGATGGAGAGATAGTATTACTCCAGAAATCATCATTGAAGAGAGTGATGAGATTTGGAATGTGGGAAAAAAATTCAAAGATACATCATAGTTGTGAGATCCTTGATCTCCTCATAGTAGTGGCCTATCAACTAGAACACCCACCGAGCCTATCTCAAGTACATGATTAATTCCATATATCCCTCTAATGGAAGTAAATCCGAAACCCATAACATGTACTAAATTCAGATGTGGTACAATTTGATAATGACGATTTCTATAAGGAGCATCAGGTGAATATATTAGAGAATAGTGAAAAAATCTTTGAAATATGGAAATTCCCATCATCATGGTGTTGTGGTGAAATCAAATGTTTGAAGAAGCAACGTGGGAACTAGGGGAGGTGATGAAGAAGAGTTTCCCTCATCTATTTTAGTGAGGGGAAAACAAAATTCTTGCGTTAAATTTATTAAGTGGGATGGTTGTAATGACCCAAATCCTTATTTATAAAATTACAACTTTAAATTTAAGGGATATAGAAAACACAAGAACATCATAGGATTTATTTTACACAATTTTATTTAAATAGCCTTTAAGTATCATTGTTGTTGATAATATAGATGTTTCATAGTGATCATATGAATAGTATAAATATAGGGTTTTAACAAATCTTTTTGACGTAGACAAAGGAAGTGATGTCGTCATCCAATAGGATTGTACCCTAAAAATATGACTTATTGGAGATTATAGGGGAGGTATACTTTATGGTATTTTCCCTAGAACAAGTCCAATCCTAGATCTAACAACTTAATCTGGAGATTTACCATTTATGGAATATGTTCATGCTCATAGAGATCACGGCCCGAACCATGTTCACTGAATGATCCCTTGAAAGCCCCAACATCACACACCATACTCTTAGGGAATATTTTAGTGTAATAAATGGATATGTATGAATACCATATCCATATGATTATGTACATTATTTTTTATGGAATATTTAATATATTTCCTTCATATTGTTGTTACATTACAGACAATTTATAAATAAAAAATAGTATTTTTTATAAACAAATTCAAGTAAGAAATATTTTTAACAAATTAATGGAATTTTAAAATAAAGAATATTTTAATAAAACATTATTGTTAAATTAAATTTTAAAAACATAAATGATCATTTAATTTTTATGAAGTAAATTGTAATTTTTATTATGGATTGAAAACAGTTATTGTCAAAAATATGCCATCTTTAATAAATGAAGACTTTATTTTAAAAGATAATATTAACATATTTAGAAAATTATTTAGATAAAATGAATTTAATTTTTGGAATAAGTACATAAAATTTATCAAATGTTTTATTTTTCATAATTTTAAGAGACAGTCGAATTTTTAGGTAAAAAATAAATACAGTATAAATGTACAGTGTATCTTATGAACATCATTTTGGGACAATAGTGATTTTATAAATATTTATAATGGAATAATTGATAAAATATGTGTTCTTAATTTAAAATTATATGTCTTTATGTTTATTTAATTCATTTTATAAATCCTTAGTGAATCCTTCATGAATTATATAATAAGATTTTAAAATCATTCCCTTGAAAGTGTGACTCGCCTCCGTATAAGAAAAGACAATGTTTAATTATCGTCATGCAATGGAAACATAAATGAATGAATGCCACTCCAGTTTTCCAAAACCCATGATATAAAAACTGTGGTATGTTTTTTGTTTTTTATTATTTTATTTTTTATTTTATAAAATGAAAAATAATAAAGAAATATCCCTCATTTTCAATATAAAACCACCGAAGATCCCATTTTGCTTCACAAAATATCATTTATGATCATCCACACACTGTACTCTACTCCTTATAGTTCTCTCTAGGATCCCCCATGATCCCAAGAAGCATCTCTTAATCCTTTGGAGGCAGACATCCAATTAAGGGATCCTCACCTTCCTCCCCTCTTTTCAATTCATGAACCTTGTTCGATAGTAGTCTTCATAATTTCAATTTGTTATATTTCAATTATTCTATAATAATTTACCTTATTACCAATTGATGTTATTTTAATTATGTATCATTTATCCACCGTAATTTTGACCCTTACCTATGTAGTTTCTATACCAGCAATCTATAAGGGATTTCTCTCTATTCATTTTTATTGAAGTACATATATTATTTTATGCATCATAGAATACATTTAAATATTTTGGGATATTATTTTTCATGATTCGCTTACCTAAAAATTTATTTATAAATTATTAGATCCTCCTTTTCCTATTTTTATGCCCCATAATATGCACATATGTTACCCTGCGAAAATTTTATAAGGGTTTTTTTCATTCTCCACTTTCTTCAAGATTATTTACTATATTATTCCTTCTATTTAAAATTATGTTTTTGGTGGAACATCGTTTCATGTCTCTATTACTATCCATTTTTTTTCTAAATTATTAGAGACTAATTTATTTCTCATCATCCCATTTAATGAATTTCTATATGACGTCGTTATGTTTCCAAATTTTCACTATGACCTTTCATGTCATAATCATCGTGTAGTGAATACCATACCCATTTCTATATCATTGGTATTCACATTTATTCATATATATTTATTTATTTTTGGATTACATGTATGTTTTATATATTCCTTAATTGTTCAATAACATATGATGTTGAATGAATCCATATTATACGATCTATGTTGAACACTTGATAATGGGATTGAAATTTTTTATGAAGGGTGTGCCCTGATAGAACTCCAATTAATTGGGTAATGTTTAATATCAAGATTTGTAATGTGAAATGATCTTTGACTCATGATAATTCATTTTCAATGATCTTTGACTTATGATTATTCACGTCAAATGTCCTTTGAATCTTGCCCATTCATGGGAAATGAGCTTTGAATCAAGATCCTCCGGGAGCAATGATCCTTTACTCATGATAATATCTTATTTTATGTTGTTTCCACATTTAATATGCTATTATTATCATGCTATATTATGACTTATTATTTATGTCCCATTTATGTTTCATTTTTATTCATATTTTCTCACATTTATTGTACTCCTAATGTTATTCCTTGTTTATCCCCTCACAAGTATTTATATCTCACCCAATTCTTATGTATGTCCTCAGGTTATCCCATGATGTATTAAGTTATATGGAATGTTGTTTTCATATAAACGATTTTATAAATATATACGTTTCATTTATTGTTTTATTTTTTATGTAATGAACCTAATTTTCCAACGACACTAGACCTATTGATTTTATGAGTTATATTATGTTTGATTCTATGTAATAAATCATGTTTAATTATGAAATTAAGAGGAGGGTTTTTATAATAGATCTTGGTGAAACAATGATTGTGGGACTAGACTTAGGGATAATTTTGATATAAATGTTAATGATAATCTATGAGTGGATGAGTAATATACATAGCCATAAATATTAATAAGTGTAATGATGGTTAATGAATTTGGATTTTGATGAGTGAAAATATATGTTCTAAATGGTTTCATCTTGAAAAATATATGGATGATTTGTTTTTGGGGGAATATTAGCTTTGAGGTTCATTGTCCATAGATTGATACTATGGATGGTTGTTAGGTAGGAAAAATACTTACATTTACCACTATAATTAAAACATGTGAATGATTTAAACCATGTGACATAGATGAGGAGATATGTGATTGACTCATCAAACATCATTGATTAGGGTGACATGGACATTAAGAAAAGTGATACCATTTTATAATACCTAATTAACATTAGGGACAATCAGGATAAGATCCATAGTGGGAGACTGACTCCACTAGTGTGTGATCCATTGTAGCATGGTAATCTTCAAGAGAGCCTATGGTAGGAGGAAAAATAGATGTCGTCGTAGTTCCTTTATCAGTTAGAGGATGAAATTTCATTAAGGTGAATAGAATATAATTACTCTATTTTCTACATTCGAAATGTTATATTAGTATGTAGAATATTTTTATGGATTTTTTTCTGGTTTAAATGGTATTTCAAGATGGTGGACCCACTTTATTGATATACTAAAAATATTAGATTTAATATATATCTGATGTGTTATTTTTATAAATAACAGATTATAGCCCAATAAGTATCTCCGATGAGAAAAATGAGACTATGAATAAATTCTTATCACGTGTTTTACCCAATGAACAATACATGTTTTTTGGTGTTAGGTTTTCTATGTAAGTGAAAACATTGGAAGAGGTTAAATTAAATTAAATTTAATAAATTAATTAAATAATTTAATTAAATAATAAATCCCATAATACTAGAAAGAACCTAAATAAATTATAATATTTGTTTTTCATGAATATTTAATTGATAAGTATTTATATAATTTCCGCACATTGATCTCTATTTAATTATTTAATTCAATTGTGGGTATTAAGCATGAAATTGTAAATTTCTTTAACATTCTATTTTTTTCTATTTAAAAATGACCTTGGAAATGGTTTCTATCATTTTACATGTGCGTAATTTTGACTCAAAAGTTTTGAGAAATATTATAAAATAACTTTTTATACCATTTTCAGTTTTAAATAAAAGTGGTTTCTCATATTTGGATGGACAAAAATGGAAATTAATGCTTGGGTAGAGTGAATTTGGTATACTAGACCCCACTATGATATTCTATTAATAACATCACCATTATTTAATATATTTTGTTGAATTATTTATTTGTTTGGAAGGATTTTTTTTAGAATTTAATTTTACTAGAGTTACTCCTATTTTGTTTGAATTTGATGTAATAAATTTATCTCAATATGGGGTATATTTTATTGACTGAATTACACATATTTTCTTTTTTGGAATTTGGAAACCTAACCATGCCACAACCTATTTAAATTTTATTTTCACTATTGGTATGAATTAATTTAATCATCATGGTTGTTTGGATAATTTAATTATTATAAGAAATACCTCCATCGAATTGTGATAAAAAATCCTTTTTGTATTGATTTATTTCAATAAGATCTTCATCACCCACTCTTAATTTCAATTTCATTTATTTTTTTCTAGTGACATAAATTTTTATAATATAAAACTATTACATTACTATATTTTCATATTTTTATTTTTCTATACGTTTTAGAATAGATGAGTGAGGTGATATTTGGTTATAACCATTTTCAACCATTTCTTATGAAAATCATCTCCACAATGAAATTTCAACCATGGGATAGTAGTTCATTTTGGGGTTAATATTATTTGAAAATTATTCTTTAGTTGTTTTGGATCCATGTACTCACTATAATTAATCAAATAATTTTTCATGAAATGTGTTATTAATGATAATACCACTCAATAAAATTGAAACATTGATCGGGGGGCTGTGGTTGTGTGAATAGTGGGAGAGGCCCATTTATTTTCAAATAGAATCAACATGGGATCAGCTCATAGGGATCAGACACAACACACAAAATTAACACATTATTATTTAATGAGTAGAGGTGAATTAGTATTTTTCCCCTAACCATATGTTAGATTCTATACTGTAGTCAAATCTTGCTATCTTGATAGGAAGTATTAATATTGGATTAGAGTGTATGGTCATGATTCCTTCCTGAGGGTTCTTGTTATACAATTTAGTGAAACCTTAATTGAATGAATATTATATTAAGTGATAATTATTAGTGATTAATTAATGGGAATGTTTTATTGATAAAAATCATTCAATTGGATGTTTTCAATGTAATTATATTCAAATTTCATTTATTTTATTTTTCGAATCACTCTACCAAACCACCCCATATTCAGAACAGTCTTTTTATCTTTTTTTATTATTAATTTTAACAATCATGGGGTGTTTAATTAATTTTATCCTTATTTGATATAACATAGTTCAAACCCATTGATACCCTTATTAAAATCATAAAATATATTAGGGGTGTGTGTGAAAATTCCAATCAAAATTGTATTATTATAAGGAAGTCAGTCATTTTATTCAACACCTTATAGGATGATATTTAACTATAAATTTCCCAAATAATAAATTAAAATATTTAATTCTCTGCTATCTAAAATTCCATAAGTGAGAATATGTAATTTTAGGAAAAGAATGATGAGGGTTTTATAAGAATTCTTGTAAGGGTGATATATTTATTGATTTGACAAGAGAATTAAAAGAAGATATTGAGTACAAATATCATGAATACTATTCTAATGAACTAACTAATATCTAAAATAAATTCAAGAATTTTATCAACTTTAGGTCATGGTTAAAAAATATGTAATAATATATGATTTACACATTAGGTAGGTGGAATCTAAAGTTAAAAAATAAATCTCCCCCACAATTCTTAGAAATCCTCACAACGGTCCTCTAAAAAGAAGATGAAAATGTTGATAATTAACTAATTTAGTATAATTATATATGGATTTAATTTTATTTAATATTACATTATTATCATAGAAAATTCACTAAAATATATTTCTTTTCGAGAAACCAACCATTATAATTTACTTAGAGAGTTTTAACGATAATGATTATGTGTTTGTCAGTGAGCACTAGATGGAGTTGGAATTTGATGACGGATAAGATCCATATAATATGGAATATTACATGAAAACCTATAATAATGATAGGTTCAAGAAGATTTTAATTATTCCATTTTTATTCTTCATCAATGTATTTTTTAAAATTATTTTCCTTGTTCATTTTATACATACCATAAACCTTCAAATCCAACATTCGTTGTTGTCATGGAAGTCACATAAGAGGTGGATCTTGATGATGAATAATATATCTAGAATAATACAGAGAAGTGATATCCCCATATACAAAACAATTTACATATAATGGATGAGGATACTAAAAATTATAATAGCTGATTACCATTCCTTCATTCCCCTCCCCACAATCATTAAATATTCATATATTATTACTTCTAGTGGAGGGAAAATTTTTATCTCTTTTTTGGGGGTTTCTACTCAAGGAACCCACATATTCATGTAGATGGAAACAATAGGTGGGGTTTCCTACAAAGAAAATCATCCTACCTCTAATTTGGGTTATCCACTGATACTGACTAGTTGTATGTAGTATAAACAAAACAAAACTCAGTTGATAATCAATGTTTATAACTATAGTTTTCATTTATTTCATTATTATACTTTTAATTATTACATTTCAAAATATTATAGGATGAAGATAGTGGTAATTAGGTGATTACATTAGATCAATTACATTCAAAATAAAATAGTTTTTATATCAAACTACTATTTTAATCATACAATAAACATGATACATGTTATATAGTTCAAATGTGTAGCTTCATTAAACTATGGGGGGTGGATTTTTGGGTCTCTTCTCAATGATATTTACATTTTTCTTTTAATTATTATTTTTTTAACAATTTGTTTTACAAAATTATATATTTTTATAACAAAATATATTATAAAATATATTTTATATTTCTATTTTTAAGGGAATCATTTTAGAAATAGGAATTATTTCATCATTGGTGGTCTATTTTTGTTAAATTGGATGTTTTTCAATGATATTTTTGAATTTACATTTATAGATATGTTTACATTTTCACATAATTTATTATTGAAATTGATGTGGAGAATTAACGTATTTAATCTCTACGTTCTATTCACACACAATCGGTTCTTTTTAGTTTTTCATACCCAATTAACGGCATAGTCATGTTATGATATATTTTTCAACATAGAACATGACATTTCCAAAGGTTCACTTCTATTATGATAAAATTTGTTTACTATACCAGATTAACCTACACATGTGCACCTGATATTTTACTATTGTACTCTCCTAAAGTAATATTTCATTTTTTTGAAAAAGATATATTAAATATTATTGTGATAAAATGTACAACATGTGGGGATGTCTATGTTGGGAGGATAAGGTTTTAATTCTGCGATTTCATACATGAGTTTTTATTAGAATTTATAACAAATTATACAGGATAGTTTTATTGGAAGAGAATCCAATTATAAAAAAATTATTAATTTAACTTAATAAAATAGATAAAGGGTGGTATGACAATTTTGAAATAGTTGACACACACACACATAGGTAATTTTTTGAATAGTTGACTTAAAAATGATTCTACATTATTACTATCATTAATGCAATTCTATATTTTTTAGATATGTTTTTAAGATAATTAATTCCTTATTTATTTATATTTATATCATTTTAAAGATTTTTTCCGAGGTAATATTGTATTCATTGATTGAGAAGTGTCGATATACATATTTTTCTAGATAACATGACATTGGGTTTTGATTGGGAGTAAAAAAGGAAACATTTAGGGAGTAGACAGGTTTTTTATGAGTTTTCTTTATAATGATTTATATAATTTCCCCACATTGATCCTTATTTAAATGTTTAATGAAACTATGTGTGTGATCTTCAATATGGAAATTGCATGAAAAGTCTATTTTTACCATTTTACCATTACCTTAGTAATTTTAACATAATAATTATTATGTGATGAATTTTGACCTGAACGTTTAGAAATATACTGTATATTAATATATATATATAGATATTTATTTAATAAAGACTATGAATTATCTATCACAAATTTTGGAGGCCTAAAATTGACATTAATGCAGGGTTTGAAGAAATTTTGAAGAATGGACTCCAACTCAAATTATTTTCATAACATATCTATTATGAGTTGGATTTGGATTAACCGTTTTAGGGTGTTGAAGAACCCTATTTAGTGTATTTCATTAAACAATAGTGAAACATGGTTCTAGTCAGGTAGTGGGTGAAAAATTATCTCAATATAGAGTATGTTCTAAGAGAATATAATGTTACATATACCACTTCTAGAATTTGAAATATTAATAAAAAAATAATGTATTTAAATTAGATTTTCACTATTGGGGAATATAGGAAGAATACGTAGGGTGGTTTGTAAGATCTTATAGTTCCATGAAGCTACTCTATACACATTAAATAATCAAACAAATTTTTATACATCTCTTCCATGAATGTGATCCACTCCCACTTCCACTTTGTGCTTATTTTATGTTATTTTTATAACTTATCATTTAATTTGATAAAATATAGCTGTTCTAATATTATCATATTTTTACATTTGTTCTTTGTGATGAAATATAATAGTGGTTATGATATTTGGTTATACCATTTTCAACCATTTATTTTGAAATACATCTCCATAATGACTGTCATACCCATAGGAGATTGGTTTGTTTGTGGTTAATTATATTTGTACCACTATCATTACTTTATTGAATCTATATACTAACAATAATTCATAAAATCATTGTTAATGAAATGATTTTATAATGTTAACGTAACTCAAAAAATAAACACATTGATTGTGAGGCCAAACATGTGCGAACTAGGAAAGAATCATTTTAATCGTCAAATATGATCAATGCGGGATTTATTCATAGGGTTCAAATATAATTCAAAAAATCAATAAATTATCATTTATAGAGTGTACATGATGTCCAAAATTTTTTTGATCATAATTTTGAACTTTTACTATAATATATGTCGGGTTGAATGAATGGAGGTCTAGAAGATTTCATTAGGTTTGTGGTCATGTTTTCTTCCATCCAATTCAGTGTTAAAATATTAAAAAATCATTACAGAATGAAATTAATATTATTGGATAATGTTTAATAACTAATTAAGGGGTTGGTTAAATGAAGCACAATAATTTATTTCATTGTTTAAGAAAAATCTCATTTGTATTATTTTCTTCTCAAAGTACTCAACCCGACACATCATCTTTTTTACTAGTTTTTCATCTATTTTATTTGATCCTTTTTTACTTACTAGGGGATATTTTATTCACCTCAATCACAAGTGTGACAAACTATGTTATCCACTATGGTACACTGAGAAATACTATAAAAGCTTTTGAGTTGATTTTCGTCAACGATCATCAAGTGTCCCTCTTATATCACATCTCTAGTGTCATCCACATAACCCTTTAGATTTTATATCAATTACATGAATGGGATCATTTCAATATGGATGTGGTATTTTTCATTGATAATAATTATAGTTAGGAAAACATATATATGATTATAAGAATAGCCAAATATTTATCTTCAATGCTTATTTATGTATTCTCTAGAAATGATTAATAATATTTAATACATGGATTTAATTTCAGGTAATAATAACAGTTCTTGATGTAATATTATGAAAAAAAGTTAATTATTTTAAAATTAATTTGATGGATCCATATTGGTTGATAATCAAATTGATTATTTTATTTTTTAGGAGTTACTAGTTTAATATTATTTTGAGTTTCATATTTTTTATCCTCCCCATTATTCATATTCAATCAATAATTGTCAAATTCATTGGTCGTTCATTTGATTCCCATTTTATTTATTTCACTTATTTCTCCCACTATTTTTCTACGTTAATCATTGTTATTTCAATTGGCCAATGATTCAAAGAAAACTGGAAAAATGATCATGGAGGGATCACTTTTTGGTGTAATAAATTGATGTTGTGTGCCCGTAATGGGATTTTAGATGTGAAAATGGTAAACCAGTTATGATTAGATTTGATAATGTCATGGGTAAAAGTGGTTATATCATATGGGTGGAGCATGTATCTTTGGAGGTATGGCGATAAGTGATTTATTTTGGAATAGGTTGCCATACTCCAGCCACAAGTGATTACGTGGGCATGGTCAACAAAATTATAATTGCTTCAATTGGGAATTATACTAAAAGTGGGGGAAGATGAACCATTTAAATAGAGTCATGAATAGTCAAGATTTTGTTTTTAAATTTCAATATATAGGGCATGTATTATAGAAGACCACATTATTTTTGGGCCCATATGTGCATCAACCTGGGTTAAAAATGGTATTTTTCTATCACATTTAATTTTGTGTTCCCATGCATGATGTATCGCATAGCAGGAGAGATCAAATTATATTGGGAGTGCATTCCAATTAAACAATGTGATCAGACACATTGTGTGTGTTTGAGAACACCTAGTGTACTTAAAAAAGTGAAAACACATTGGTTGACAGAACACACATGTCCTCTGGTAAAATCTCTACATGGTGTGTATCTTAATATCATGTCATTTTTCCGGAGGAACATGATATGTGAGGTTTTAATAAATTGTAATTAGAAAAATTGTTGAGTAGTGTTGTTTAACCCAATGGGAAACCTAATGTACACAATCAAGGTTTGGTTTCAGACCTTAATGTCATTATTATATATTTTATTTTAGTGGGTATGTTCCCTTGGTATCTCATAAAGGTGGTATAGTTTAGTATCAAATCCTAATAAAGGGATGAGTGATCCCATCTATAGGCTAGTTAAAGATAGAGTAAGGAATCACATCATATGGCATGAGGTCTGATACTCTTTCTCATTTATCCATAAGTTAGGTCCGGTATACAGTCACAAACATTAAAGTCATGTGATCCCCATTCCAGCGGGTTTATCAGATATTGTTAGGTATCCATCACAAGCCATAGGTATTCTTAGTAACTCGTATATCTATATTTTATGAGTTTCACCAAACTTAAACTTGGAACAACCAAATGATAAAATCCTCTTAGATGCGCATGAGCCTCAACAAAATTGGTGAGGGCTCCTTAAGGGTTTCCAGGTGACCCGAGACCAAATCTAGGTGGAGGCTAATTTCTAGGTATTGTAGAAGTATTGTAGCAGTAACTGTGCAACACAATAGTAGGCACTGTAGCAGGCACAGCCTGGTATTGTTGCAGCCTAGAATATTCCCTCATTTGGGCCTTCGGGTGACCGATTTTTTCCCTGAGTCCTTTAAGGCCTTCAAGCCACCCAGGCCTTTGGGCAGTTAAGACTTCGGGCAACGTCAAGGCTTTCGGGCCACCTTAACTGTAGATGAAACCAGACAACCTACAAGGAAAAAGCTTTAGAAGGAGGATGAGAAAAGAGGTTTCACCATAGAATAAGCTAAAAGAATTACAAAAAAATGAGAGGGTATGGCACCGGCCATCGAAACAAGCCTATGCAAGCACGGAAAGGAGTATCTGAATAGCCATGTGAAGGTTGAGATCTGATTTCACGATGTAGATTCTAGGGAGGAGCAATTACAATTAGTTAGTTAGGGTTGTATGTATTTTTTGAAGCCAACGTGCAATAAATTTTCTATGGACTATGATCCTTGTAATATATATGCCTACGGGCCTTGTAAGGGTTCCACCTCACCACTTGAAAGGTGATTTATCAAAAAATAAATAAAAAATGAAGGCCTTCGGTCCATTGGATTTGTATAGCTTCTTAGATTAGTTATATCATCTTAGTGAGACCCAAGGACTGTTTTCTATCAGATCAATGTTACCTTGGAGACTTGATCAAAATATATAGGTAGTAAATGAGTACATACCTCAACATGAGTCTTGAAATATTCCTTGATCATATCTAGGTTACCTCATTTGTTCTGATTTCTCAAAATTTTCATTTGGCTCCCACTTTAATGATTTATGGTAATCAATTTTTCGTGTATCCTAATGGGAATATTTATACTCACCTCTACATGAGATCTTCCCACACACATGATGTCTTATATAAATTAAAGGACATTAAATAAATACCTTGGAAGACTAATTTAAGGTGGATCTTAGTTGTTCAAGATTGACTCTGGATGGTTCTAGGAGTGTTACATTATTAGCATTCCCCATTTTGATATTATCCTACACTCATTTTATAGTATTATAGTCCTGTATTTAGACGTTTCATTTTCCATATTCATTATCATACCCTAACATTGGATTATTTTATATTAATGAATTTATTGTCCACATTGTTTATAATTTCTACATAAAACTTCTTTATAGATATGTGTGTGACTGTGTTAAGGTATATCAGGATATTTCCTCACATATACGGGATATGCCTAATTTTCACTAGTCACAAACTCGTAACTTTTCAGAGGCTATCACGGGGTGTGAAACTAGTCTTACCACCATCCAGGCAGGCCTTGGTAGGTCGGGCCCTAAGAAAGATGATTTTGTATTTTACTATTCTTTGGAGAAAAAAATATTCTATAGTACACTAAATCAACACTCTCAAAGTGAGGTTGGTGATTTTGATTTTGAGGGTCATTTTATAGGTGTCCTTGATAGTTGGGTGAAAGTAACTAAATATTTTGATAAAGAGGGATTTTAATAGGGACTAAAAAAGGATACCACACCACTCTTCAAAACCCTCTTAGTATTAAAATAAATGAATGTTTATTTGATGTTGGCTGGAGAAATTATCTATTGAATCACATGAGTTCATAATTTTCAATATTCTGTAGATGAGAAGCATGATGATAACATATGTATATCCTCATTATATTACGACAAGTATCTCTATACATTTAGATCTACAGTGTATAGAAAAAAGTATTTTTAGTTATTATTAAATATAATCTGTTGAAAAGTTTCATATAGAATATGAAAAAAAACAAAAGTTGTTCCAAAGATATTTTTTCCATAATCATTATTTAGATTCACATAATAAACTCTCGATACATCCTTATTATATAATAACAATAATAAGAAAAGTGATACAATAGTTCCACTCATGCCTCAATGCTTGATTTTGAGTAAATCCATAGAATTTGTTTTCCAACTAATCTGAAAAATAATAAAAAAAACGTAATTAAAACATTATTTTAAGTTGATTTGGTACCTTAAATCTATGAATAATTCTACGTAATTTTCAAAAAAAAATATTATATAAATTGGTCCCTTGAAAATACATATTTAAAAATATTAATAAAGAGTATTCTGTAATATCCTTCAAAAAATATATATTAGATATAATATAAAATATTAATATATAATTTTTCACTATGTACAAGAGAAATGTAGACTAAACTCTCAAGGTAGTGTTCATATTTTAAACATAATGTTCCTTCCATTCGGTAATTTGTCAATATATCCCATTTAGAAAAGATCGATCTCAAATATATTTCAATGATAAATTAGAGAATATTTCCCATACAAAAATTCATTATCTAATTGAAATATGGTAATTATGATCCTATGTATGATTGATTTCTGAAGAAAAAAAGTTTATATTCCTTTCTCAACATTTGAAATTATTAATTTCACATAGAGTTTATAAACAAAACCAGAAATAGTTTAAAATAGAGCAACATATTGGTAATGACTTATAGAGGTTTTTTAAATTCATGATATTGAAACATAAAAAATAATTAAATTATTATCCTATCATATATTCAGGGAAACAACATTAGTAATAAATTCAAGAGTGTTTAGGAGTGTTAGATCAAATTGAAATTTATTAGAATGCCATAATGTATATACAATATATATTACCATTTAATCTTCCATTAATCTACATCAAATTTATTTAAATGCTTCACTTCCATCTAAATTATTTTTATCTCTGAATTTTTGTTTTTTCTATAAAATATATATATTATTTTTAGTAGAATACTTACATGAAGACTAATTTATTTTGACTATTATTTTTATTAAATTTTCAACCTGAATATTTTCAATTCATATACTTTATATTTGGTTAAATTTATTTTGAAAAAAAATTGTCATTTATAATGTATATTTATACAAATACATACATAATAATATTGGGATTTAATTTTTTATTTTAAATTAATAGGATATAATTTATCTAATTTTATTGTCTACTGTAATGGAAATATATGTAGATCTTTTATTGTTATTTTATATCTAATTATGTTTCCCTATGGTAAATAATAATTTCATTACAAATGTATATAAAAATCAATGATATGTAAAATTTATAATTTTCAATATAAAAGTTCTACACCTTCTTCTATACATGAGTCAACAATAATAATATTTTACTAAAATAATTAATGTATCCTCAATAAAAATCTACAAGAAATAAAAACTAATCTACAACTAATACATAAATATGATATTTTATAGAAGATATAGAATAAATTATGTACTTATTAAACTCTATACGCTCCCTTTGGAAAAAATTGACCAATATTATTCCATTTTCCCCCATGGAAATTCGTTTCATTTTCTTGGATTTTATTTAAAATATGTCTATGTATGTTATATTTAATTATGGAAGAAAATTATTCAAAAAAGACCGATAAATAGTGAAAACATCAATTAAGACCTCCATTCAAATGTCTATGTAATTCAAGAATAGTCCCACCAAGAAACTCTAGAATGTACCTTGATAATTTCACATTCCAAATAACATATTCCCACAAGAAAATGAAATCTTTTTTTAAATAAATATATATTTTCTTGATATTTAATCCCTATATGAATCTAGAAATATATTTTAGAGTCATAAAGGAAATAAACTATAGGCATAAATGAAATAATTTATTAAATTTAGTCTGATAATAATAGAGAATAATTTTCCATTTAAATGACAGGAATAGAAATTTATATTATCAATAGATAGGTTAGAAATTTTTTAAATAGCTAGTTCCAATTATTTTTTGTCATTAAGAGTATTATTGTTTGAAATATTTTATATTATAATATTTATATCGATAACACATTTACCATAGGAGGTGGAATATATGTGGAATGGATATCCAAAAACCAATGGTATATCTCAAACATTTATATTAATATATCATTATTTGTTAAATACTAATGTAGAATATTATACAAGTATTTCACATTTATTGATATACTTATGAAAATTATTTTTCATTGAATCAGATTGGTATGTAATTAGGATAGTCCATGTGATATTGGATATTAAAAATTATTATTGATTTTTTTACTTATGTTATAATTTGTGGGATCATTACACCATATAAGTATATAATGGTTATGGATTTATTTCAATATATATATATATATATGGTAAATATTGGACCATTGTTTAGTTAAATCGAAACTATTACCTATGATATAACATATTTTTAATAAACATTATTATAACACCATTCATATCATATGATAGATATTTTGAAATTTATTGGATTAAACATGTGTAATTTAGTGGATTTTGGTAATTGGATGAGTTGGTGTGGGATAGTGGGTTATGATTGGGATGTTGGGTGTGGTGTTTGTAAATTGTTCCTTCTAAAATATGGAATAGGGTACCCAAAAGACTGGTATAGTGTACCAAATGTGCATATATGTGGTAGAATATCACATAAAGGGGCCCCAAGTGGTTTTAGATGCTCGATCGAGTACATGGCAGAATAGTGGGAACTCGGTGAGTGTTGACTGAGAATTTAGTGGCTTCTTGGGTTGTTTTTAAAAAAACAATTACTGTTAATTTAATAAATTATATTTTTATATTAAACGAGGATCCCCTCATTTACCTAATCATAGTAACTTAATCCAAATCCCAATACTCTTTTTTATCCCTATTAAATGTGGTTATCCGTGGTTTGGGGCTAGATTCGAGTTTCATTAGTACTAATTGATCAATTAAGGTATGGATATTCTACCACTTCCATTAATTCATGATTTTTTAATCCATTTTGATCTTTTTATGGTATTTCCATTATTTAGGTATTTCTCTATAATTTGGTTAAACAATTTGTTAAATAGGAATAACCTAATTATGGTAAAATGGATGTCTTCAGCTGCGATGAGGTTGGATTTCTCTATAATTATCTTCTGTTTATAAATATTTTTCATGTGACATGTGATTTTGGGGCACAATGACCATGATCCCATGAATATAAATTTATCCTAATAAATTTTCTTTAGTTCTATATTGGGAGGCTAACGATGTTTAATTCCAGAATGTGGGATCCAAGTATTTTAATTATTTTCATGTCCTTCAATGGCCACATGTTTGAAATAATGCAGGTTAAACCATGTTCTCAGAACACAAATTATGAATCCTATGAGTAATATCATATCCCAATACACATCATTAAGAGATTATTTCCCTCCTTTAACAAAATATATGTGTGAATTCCCTATAGTATGACTCAGGATAGATTTATAGGGATACTAGGGTTTACTACATATCAAATTTTTATTATTTATCATGGATGAACCATATAATAGGAATATTATATAAGTGAAAGGCAATGAACATCGATGAGTAACAATAGAAAATTATGTCATTGAGGTATAAAGTTAAGAGGATAGATGTCATAACTTCTAACTATATTTACACTCATGCCTATAAGTTATCCTATAATATTAATGTATTAAAATAATGATCCTAGGAAATAATACATATAATAAAATACACCACCTGATTCCCCTTTTTCCACATATGAAGTGTGTGCATCATGTAAATAATGAGCTACTTAAACTGATGAATGTGGTATATAATATACCAACAACTGGAAATGTGCCATATTAGATATTTTTAGATTATATGAGATTCCATTTTAACTACCACCATCTCAATAACCATCGTTATAATAAAAAAGTCTGTTGAGCATTGACCATGCCTCTACAGTTAGGGAGTCTCCAATCCAATAATAAGACGAAAATGAAAGGATAACAGAGCATCATATATCATATATATTACCTCCAATCCATATGATACTTCAAGTAAATAACCCTTCAACATTTATTTTGAAACCCAATGTAGGAGGATGCCTAAGAATACATTGTCCCTGAGATAAGGTTCTAGAGGAGTATTTGTTTGGGATGTTGTTCTCTATAAATGGTCTTGGAGAGGGATATAGGTCCTAACATTTATTTCTGGTGGTGAAAACTTACACCATAAACCAAGCCACAAAAGTAGTGCCAAATGTGATCCACATCTTCATTAAATTTTATAATTGTTTCTAAATATCCAAATACATTGTCCCCCAACTGATAATATAATGACCCTCAGTATTGTTTCTTGTGAATATTTCACACCTTGAAACCAGATATGAGGAAAACAATCATAATAAACTACCTAAGAAGCCAATCCTAATAATTATCCAACCATTCCAAAACATTTGTGGCCCACTCACCTATAAAAAATAGATGAAACCTTGATTCCACTTTCAGGTTTGAGAATAAAAACACTAGTAAGTGAAGTGGATTCCTTTACACTGAGTGGATTCATACATAGGTAAAGCCTGATTAAAACACACCAGATAAGAAAATTATATTTTTTCATGATCTTGTTAATAAAATATTTCTCCATAACTACTACACTCATTATTTTTATAAAACATTACGTGGTACACATTTTTTGATAAAATTATTTTTTCTCAATCCTTTGTTATATTCTACAGAAGTTAGTTACGGGAGTTATCACAAAACTAGTTCAATTTGGGTAGGTTTTAGGATCTTTAGGAACATCATAATAAATTTTTTTGATGAGTTTTTTCATTGATATATCTAGACATGGTTCAATTTAGAAATACATATTCCCCTATTCTCTTAGTATTTTAATGATGCCAAATTATTTTCTACTTATTTATATATTTTTTTGTGTATGGTATTGAATGTATTTTTACTTGTGTTCTAATTATTGAATTATATTAATATATCACTAAAATTGAAAATACATATGTCATTGGGTGAACTGCCCATTGTGATAATATGATGTAGAGTGTGCAGTGATTTTTCAATTGATCATATTATTTTTGGATGAGGTATGATATGATCATTATGTAAAACGTCTATGTATTGGGATGAAATAAAAAATACAGTGGAACAACATTCCCAAAATTTCATTGGACATCAATCCTATGTGGCCCTAATATAAATAGAGATGATATGAACTAATTATTTATCATCTATATCCAATAGAAGTGGGATGTACCTGGCATTATGTGATAATTCTTTATAAGGGCATGCAATGAATTCACTATTTAGAAAACAAGAATAATGTGATCCTATTAATTATGTTGAGTTTCTAGACAATGGATTTTATTCCCCCTTGTGATTATGCACATGGAAAGGTATTTTATTTATATTGGTCTATGGTTACTGTGAGATGTTATATCAATGCATATATTACTGAAATTGGGATCAAATTCCCACTAAAATGATATTTTTATTTTGAAATTATTCATTTGTACTAATTAATATTTTAATGTTTTTGATTTATCAAAAAAACATATTATGAAATGATTCCATATTGTCTAATTTTTTGATATAATTAAATACCCTTTACATTATTAGAATAATATATGATCACTCTGAGGTGTCTTTTATAGGACATAGAATTAGGAAGTTTATTATTATTAATTTCTATTTTATTTATAAACGATAATATTAAACAATATATTAACCTTTATTTACTAAATATGATTATATATTTTATTAGTGGTGGCCTACAGTGTTATACATACACAACTCTTGATAACCCAGGTAATAAACAACATTTCAAAATATAGGGTCTTAATAAAGGAAACAATTAGTGATGGTTGTGATGTTAAAAATAGTTACATAAGGGAGAGAAGACAAGGCATGAACTTGAGACTACTTTCATAGATGATTCTATATATTTATTTAGTTTTGACAATGGATTATATAACAACCCGGTTGATTGATTTTATATCTTATATGAAATTACCCCAGTTCATTTTTATTTTTTATGTTGAATAAATTTTCTAGTGGTTATACATTAGTAGAAGAGTCTATCGTTTTACCTTTTTATTGTGATTAATGTTTTTATTATTATTATATTCATTGTTATTTATGTTCATCCCTACCAAAGTGTGTAGTGTTTCCATTATAATATATAATCCAAAACTTTTGTTCATTTTCCTCTTCAATATGGGGTGGATTAATTATAGAATATGAGAATATGATTTTATTAAATAATAATTGAAATGGGTTACAAAGGGAAAAAATGATATCAAATCCTTGGTTTTTTTGTTACAATCTACTTATGGTAGAATTGGTAAAATATATAGTAAAATATTATCACATATGTTGTTCTATGTAGTATTTATCACACAAATTAGTAATATACATGTTACAAGTAAAGTGTATTTTTATTCATTCATATTAGTGAGGTGATGGTAATGACAGTCATGAATGATTTTTTAATTCACCAATGAAATTATGGACCACTCATGTATACTATAAGAGTGGTATGTTGTGGAACAGTTCAACATAATGTCACTAACCTCTTAAGGAGTGTACTTCGTAAAAGATGATAGATGATTTATTTGATTTTTTAGATATGTTATCATCTTTAAAGAAGACATAGTGATATTGGGGACCTAGTATTAGTATATGGATATGGTGTTGTGTAATAGGATGGTAGTTGGATTTCTTATGGTTGGTCAGAGCATGGAGGAGTTCATGGTGTTTAGGTTTAGTAATGATGTTGAGGTGATTCTACAAAGGATCAATATGTAATAGTTGAACTATGGGGAGGATTTTAGATAATAAATATTCATTCAATCAAGATAAAACTTATATATTATAGAATGTGTTAACCGACCATTCAAAGTATGATAATTGTATCATCTACTCTAAGATCTGTATTATATGAAATTATTATATACCATTTTTTGTATCATTTTATTTTAATAAGGATTTGAGGACAGTTAAAGAGTATATATAAAGGGTAATTTCTAATGATGGAACCATATATGTGGATTTCGTGAGTATTCATATATTTTCTAAGAGATATATCATCTATACATGTTATATGCGGACTAAAATATCATGAAAAATATAAAAATCAAGAAATTCTATCATATTCCTCATATAGATATCCAAAATAGGGGGTCTAATGCTTTATCCATGATTTTATTGAGTTTAGGTTATTATGTTTGAATCCTTAAGATATTCATTTTTCTATTTTCGTGAGAATATATTGAATATATGATTATTTTATGATGTTTTTGTTGTTGTAAGAATTAAATGAATGTGTTTTTTTTCTTAATGAGAAACTTTAATGAGATTAAAAGAATTTTTTCTATGGCCATTTTACCCAATGATAAAATTATATATTCTAATTTGTTGAAGACCACGCTTTTCATCTAGAGCGTAACTTGAGTAAATTTGCAAAGAATAATCTATATTCCATTGTCAATTGTATCACATTTAGTCCAAATTGTTTTTCTTATCAAGGAATGTGGTATCATATTATTATATATATTAGTGGGCCCTAATTATATTCATTTTTTATTTATTTTTGGTAAATATAATTTATTTTAGATTTATAACATCAAGATATTTGAAGGAAAATGTAATTATATCATTTAGGGAACCTTCTAGCTAGTAGAGATGATGGTCACCCTAACAAAAAAGTGATATAAGTTGAAGTTGTTTGGAACCTATAAGATATCCTTCTATGAGATAAAGTAAATGTAAACATCTCTAGAAATTTAAACTTACTTTATCTGGTTATGGATTATTCCCTATGTTTTGATCCATGGAGAATCCTAATAAATATGGAAGGAGTAAAGTTTTATGTATCTTGATAGATGATGCCTCATTAAAAGAATTATATGATGTGAAACTTAAAATAGGTAGTAGAATGGCATGTGTTAAGGTGTTGGCATCACTAATTTTTTTGGGAGAGTTCCAAGGTGTATATGACCAAAAATATTGACAGACATATCATTTATCATTATAGCCAAAAAATTAAATATTGAATAGAACATGTGTATCTTCATCCCATCGATATTAATAACTTATATAACCCTAGGTAGTAAAATGATAGAGCTAATGAGATGTGTTGGTTCATACCCATGTAATCCTGTGAGAAATTATAAATATATTTTTAATGAGCCCCATAGACGTGATTCACCCATAGGAGATGGAGTTTAAGGGTATATATACCATTATTTATTTACTAATTACATTCTCACTACTTGATTGGGTAAAAGAGAGTAAAATTTATGAGTGTTATTATGTGTTTATTATGGATACTAAATATGGTATGGATCCACTACTTGATTTCCCCTAGGATGGTGATGAGATGTTTTATGTATGTGGGTATTCTATTATCCCAGTTAGTATCCACAATGAGATAATATGAGACACAAGAACATCATGATTGATTTTCTACTGGGGAATACAAATACATACCATGATATTTGAAGTGATTAATACTCTCCAATGTAAAAAAAGGATATCATGGGATTAGTTTAACAACGACCAACATTCTAAATGATTTTGGAGATAATTAAATACCCCTAAATATTCTTAATTAAAAAACTCATTCCAGAGTGAATGTATAATGATGTGATAATATATGTTGTGGTCGTTTTTCCTGTTCTCCATTATTAAGTGATGTGGTATCATTTATTTTAATGTGGTAGATAAAAGTTTCAAATTACCTACCAATTAGAGGGACCCACACTATAGTTGGGATATTATGGTTTGATATCATGTAAATATTAATTTGAAATATTTTTCCTTCGATTATCATTTCATATTGGGATTCCTAATTCATATCAGGCTTCTTGTAGGCACTGTAAGTTTTTTTGAAACATCACAAACCTCCACATTGGCTTGATTTTAGGTGGAAAAGTCACTTATCATTTTGATACAAGCCCCATATGTGAAAGTATGCCAATAAGTGATAAGGGTTTCAATATAATTAGGGTATGATTTTCCCTTTGAAAACATAAACAAAAACTGAGATACCATAATCCAACAATCTAAAAATGTTTCTTGAAAATAATATAATACAAATAAAAAAGAATACCAAACAATAACTATAAGGAAATATCCTTAAATTTTACATAATATTGAGTTTTAGTTAAGAGTTTACATTATTTCACATTGAGGATCTTTTCTTGTTTAGATCATTAAGGAATTTGTCCATAACTATTAAATAAGAACTCAAATATTACAAAGTAGAAACTTCTACTCACTAAAATGTTTTTACAAAAAGTTAAATATTCTAAAATAAAACATGATTTCTATTTCTTGATAAAAATCTTCATAAAATTCATCTTGAATTCTTCCTGTCCCTTACCCATCCTTAAACACTATGAAAAACAACTCAAAATCATGGGATGAAAACAAAATGATCAGTAAGGTATATAGAATAAGAAATAAAATTGATTGTTCCGGAATATTTTAAACTCATAAAAACATTATTACAAAATCACATTATTCGTACATAAAACATGAGCCCTTAATCTAGACTCATTATATCCCCAGAGTCCTTTAAAACACATAGAAAGCTTAAATCATAATCATAACTTATGGAATCCATATCATTATTACACTGTAGCCAACACCACTATGTATGGAGTGACCTTCATTGTTAAATTTGAAATACTCATCATATTATATTACCTAAATATCATAGGAGAAACAAATCTGGTTAACTCGGTCTCATTACCCAATGGATTGGATAACTATAATGAGTTCATCGACACTCACTTTATCATGGAACCACCAATATTCATAAGTAATTCCCAAGAATCAAAACATATTCTCAACATATAATTCATGCATAAAAGAAAACAAAATTCACATATCATTAAAAATATATCATTTCATTATATTTATATAACCAATCTATTCTAAATTCAATTTTTAATACCTAAATACCTGAATAGGGATTATGGTATTTATTTTCCTTTTAAAAACATTATGGGTTAAAGAGGAAGCCAAATATCAAATAATGGTCAAGGTAGAGGAATAGTCATTGTCACCGTGTACAATAAAACAGATTTCTTTTCTTGTTTAGTAAAACCCTTTGTATAAAAAGATTCCTTTTTAAAAACATTTAATGAAATTTATTGTCAAAGGGGTTTACTATACACCTTAAAAAATATTGTGTTGTACACTATCAAACAATGAATCAATTAAATGATATTGAGACGAAGCCCCTGACCTCGAGTCCAAATCATATTTTACGTTAGTTATCTTCCTGAATAATAAACATAATTTTATTTATACATTCCTATGAACCATTTTCATGTTTATTATTCTATTTAAATAACTTATTTCCTTTTTTTAACTGTTACATAAATATTTATATTCTTATCATATTTTTGATGATATTCGAAACATTTGTCTAAAATGAACATGGTATGATGTAAATAGTCCTTGTGGTAATAATTTCATCACATAGATAATAATATACATGAAATAATGATCAATTTTATAAATTAACAATATTTTTTAATACAACCATTAAATATGTTAATGAAAAATGAACAATGTTAAAACCATGGAGATGGTAGGTCTTACTTACGCATGAGTAACATTTCCAATTTTCACTAACCAATATGGAAATAAGGTAATTATTATTTTATATTTAAATTATTATATTAACATTATTAACATAAAATTAATAATTTAAATATACTTAAACAAATTATACATGTGATGTGTTGAATACAAAATAATCACATCGGTTCGTAGAGGTGATAGTTCATATGTACAGATGAATGACATTATTATTATGCTATGCATGGAATGTAAGAATTTAATTGATATATTATTATAAAATAATAATTAATATCTCAGGGATATCACATATGAACATTAATTCTATCATTATAAATAGTCATTCTAGACAGTTATGGAAAATGAATCATATCGGTTAATGGAGGTGATAGTACACAAGTACACACGAACGATTAATTTATTTCTAATTTGATGGAATTTTAGATCTATTTAGGTGATGATATTAAAATAATGACATCTCATTATATTTAGGATATAGGATTTATTATATTTTCACGGGTTTATAATATTTTAATTAAGTGGATGAAGAAATAAAATGGAAACTCTTAAATAAAAAATTATTATCACTTTTATTAACACCCTTATAGAGGGTGTTCTACATAAACATAGGACTCAAGAATGTGGTGAGGTATTCTAGGAAGGGATTTGGGTATATCTTGGCCAAACAAAAACATTTTTTAATGTGTAATCAATATAGAAGAAGAGTTCCTTTATATGATAGGGGATGAGAGCTCTAAGAATTATTAAAAGTAATAAAATAAGATAAATTCATTATCAATTCCACATGGTACTAAATTTATTTGGTTATTATATAGGATACATAGGGGTTAATATCTAGTCATTTAATGAAAATTAGAAAAGATTTTAATATTATTTAATATTTATATTTTTGTTTTAATACCAGTTAACTCTTACCATTTTATCAATTAATTTATATATTAAGGGTTAAAATAATTACCAAATCATGACAAAAACCCAAATAATGAGTCATTAATGGAATTTTTACACATAACCTAACAATGTGGCCGAATATTTGACTTTTAGATATTTTATATTATATTTTTATATATTAATTAGGTCAGTTTTGAAACTATTCATTAATATGGTTTTTAAAAATCATTAATACATGATTACATCAAAAACACTAATCTAAAACAACAGTATCATGGATAAGGAGTCTATTAAATTTGTGCATGGAAATAAATATTTCAAATTATATCTATTTTAATACTATAAATGTCATGTATTTGTTTCATCCTTTAATACTTTTATTACTGCATCATCATTATATCAAAATTAAATTTTATTAGTTAATGTCTGCAAAATATAAATAAATTATCATAATGTAGAAAAATAATTTATATTTCAAATTAATATTGTTAGACGAATTTATTTTATTTATATCCCTGTATTAAAATTTATTTACTTATTAAAAATATGAGTATGAAAATTTTAACTTATATATATATAGTATTAAATGTCATATTCTTACCCACGAAGCATAATAGGTTTAAAATTTCTGCATAATTTTTATTTAGGTTGAAAAAAAATAATAAAATAATATTAGGGAAAGTGTTAGAATAATTTTATAATTTTATAATAATATTTGTACCTTTATTTACCTGAGTTACCTTTAGTAGTGGTAAATAAAATAATAAATTTCCTATTTCCAACAAATTTATTTGATCCTATGAGATGAAATTTTTCATACATATTCCAAAAAATTATTTCCAATTTTTAAAATTTTATTCATTTATGTGGATAAAATAGGTTTAATAGTAATCCTATAGAAGTGGCGAGAATGCGAGTAAAAGATATCTTCACAAATTACAATAAGTTTTTATATATAATTTCAATATAATAATTAATCCAATGAAATAAATTATTATTAATTATAGAATCATAATTTATTATTTTTTCTAAACCAACTAAATGGATAATCTTACTATATAAATAATTTATAGAAAAAATATACTTAGGATTTAAATGCTCTATTTTTCACAATTCACTAAAAATGAATATTATAAAAAAAGATCAAAAAATCAACCAAAATTATTTTTATACTATACTTCTGATGAAAACGTTTATTATGTCAAATAAAACTAATAAATTTTTTAAAAAATATTTTAAAAGTGTTTTGCATCAATTGGTGGAAAACCTAACATTTAAAATTATTATAGCTTTTTTTATGTTTAAAATTGGACTTATTCTTATCTTAAGCCCATAAAAATATTGTCAGAATGTAAAAAAAATATAATAAACAATTTTAAACACAATATAGTAGTTTATATTCATTCCATAAAACAAAATGTCTCAATGATTACTACCACATAAAATAATAATATTAAATATATTATTTTTTCGCTATAACTCAGTCATGTGTGCAACATAAGATTTCACAGGAACCCATTGTTGTGTATCAGGAATTCTATCAAACATGGGGTACCATTAAGATAGAATTTATAAATAATTAAAAGATATTTATATGAAAAATTATTATTCTATAATTACCAAGGATGTTATATCCTTTCCCCCTTTTGGAAATTGTGTCCTCACAATTTTATATTTGGGCTCGATAACTAAGGTTTCAATTTTGAAAATTACTTCATCAGAATCCCACATCAGAAAAATTGTTAATAAAAACTACAATTCAAATGAATGAAATTTAATTATAAAGGTCACCCAAGATAACAAATACTAGGGTTACATATTATAAAACATTGACATGGAAGATAAAATTAACCATCAAGATACGATGGAGAGTGATAGAAAACATTGTCCGGAGAATGTTAATAATCAAAAAACCATAAATATTTGATGGGTTAACCTAAATTTGATTCATATTATTAAAATTAAACTGACTTTTTTTATGATACATCTCATATAGTTAAGAAAATTTTTAAATACTTAGACTAAGAACATAAATAAATATACTAACATAACACGTAGACTTTCATCCATTAATAAAATTACACCACAAGATCATATTTCTCTCCAAACGATGAGTATTGAAGTTTAATTAACATAAATATAGTCACATAATCCCCAAAATATTATGAGTATATTTCCACTATCACGATTCATTAATCAAATACAAAATGGCAATTATAAGAGAAGATAAATCTCCAAAATAAAAAATATATTTATATGATAAAAATAAAACATTAATCTCCAAAATTATGCATTGATACTAAATGTTCATGATATACCGTTAAAAAAATAACTATCCTAAAGATTCCTCTAAATAGTCTAAACTGATATGGAAACCCAATACTAAAAATCACTTGATCACATATTCTTCCATTATAAATTGTAACATTTATCTCCAAATAACATCACCCACTCGTAATGTATCGTACAAAAATGTATTTTCCATACTAATATATTCTCCATCATAGGTTAATTGTTTCCATAAGTAACCAAATTTCACATAATTATAAAATAAAAATAATAGATTCTTCCAAATTATAGTTAAACCATTACTCCTAAATTAAAATCCCATAGTATTTTATTTACATTAATAATATAAAATTCCCAAAGTAGTGAATTTATTCCAAAATTCAATTTATCACATATTCCCAAAATCATTTTGAAATACCAATGATATCAATATGATAAAAAACAAGTTCCGAAAATCTAATAATTTTAATTCAATCAACGCATTTTACTAAAATAAAAATTTCATACAAACCAGGGACATTTTGAAGGCCAGTGGTAGGCGATAAAGCCTTATCTCACTTCTGTAGTGGGTTCGATTCACAAAGAATTATCCGATGCAATGGGGTTTTCCCCTTCCCCTTGGTTTAATTTTTTATAAAAGGAAATGATTCATATAAAATTAAAAAAATAATTTAAAATGGTTAAAATTAAACATAAATTGTTTTAATGTCAATGGTTATCTCATACTTTTCATTGTGTATCCCAAAAATTAATATTCCATGACTGCCTAAGAATCAAGAATCATATAAATCTTAAAGGTTATTTATACCATTATAATTATGTCCACAAAATAAATGATAATTATTTGTAGAATAACATTTTAATATAACATACTTAGTCATTACACACACTAAAACAATTCGTACAATTTAATCCCATCATCGAACGATCATTAATACTTATAAAAATTTCATAATCCATAGAACTAACATAACACTAAAATTAATAAATTGTAGAAATCAAAATCATAATTTATTATTCATTTCCCTGAACCTTTATTTTCCGTTTTATCCATAAATAAATTTTTCCTACAATAAACATGAATATTGCCCTAAAATTAAATAATTTTAAAACATTGGTCATGAAATTATCCAAAGCATTCATATCTCATTATCAGTTTTCTTATCTTAAATTATAATGGTATTATGATTGAATAAAAATATATTTGTAGGATACTAATGATCCCATTACCAAGCAATCTTTATTTGAAATCTATTTTCATAATTACCATACTCCCCATATTTAAAATATTAAATTGATAACTCGGGAAGAACCTCTTTCCATTTTATTGATTCAACTCAATGTTTCTTATTTCATTAGTAGTTTATTGCTTAATGACCATCATTAACACATCATTAACATCTTCATGACCATTTAAAACATTTTACAATAAGTTTTGATCCACATCATTGACACATTTTTCATTTAATATAGATTCCTTTATGATCATTATTACGTGAAATTTCATTGGTATTCGATTCTCTCATATATGATGAATTAAATAAATCCCTAAGGATCAAGGGGTTTAGCATTACTCTAAATCTTTGGTTTAGAATAAACATGTGATAATTATTTCTCCCATTTCATTTGGTTTATTATTCATAGAACCACCACATTTTCGTTCACATCCATTTCTACTTTCGTGCCTGATAGATCAATCAATTTAATAAAACCAAAAAGGAAAGTGTGAGTAAATTAAAACAAATATCATATAACATTTTTGAGTATAGTAGACAATAAGATAACCTTATTCAAGTTATCTCAAACTCACTCTATTTAACTAAAATATAAATAAACCTTCCAACCAAGAAAACTATTTTGGTTATATTAAACTTGTAAACTATTTTAAATAACACCTTAACCTATAATGTTTTCTAAATTGACATCTGATACCAAATATATGGACATAGCCTTAAATGTTACATTATAATGAGTTTAAATTAGGAATAAAGTTTATTTCACATTGAGGAACTTTTCATGGTTATATTTTTGGAGAATTGGGCAATAAATGTTATATAAGAAATTAAATATTAAAAAGTAGACACTTCTACTCACAATCCATTTTTTAACAGTGTCATACATTCTAAAATAAAACATGAATTGTTTTTATTGATTAAAATATTCATAACATTCATATTGATTTATTATTTTATCTTTCATATCCTTATACCCTGTGGAAAACATTTCAAAAACATGGTATGCGTACAAAAATCTTAGTATGGGATATAAAATAAGAAATGAAATCGATAGTCACGAATATTTAAAAATCATGAAATCATTTTCAAAAAATCAAACATTCCACACTTAAAACATAAACCATTAATATTACCTCATGAAATAATAATATTCATGTAAACCAGATATAAATAATAAATAATAAAGGTAACTAGTCGCATCCATATCATTCTTACATTGTATCCTTTATGGTTACAAAGGGAGTAGACTTCGTGGCTACATTTGGAATAACCATCATAGTATATTACCTAAATAAATTATGAGAAATGAAATGGGTTAACATATAGTCATTAAAAAATGGATTGGTGAGATTAAATGGGCTCACCCACCCTCGGTTTATCACGTAACCTCCCATATACATAATCAATTCTGAAGAACACGAACATAAGCACAACACATAAGTCATGCACAAAGGAAAAATAAAATTTCCACATTTCATTCATAAGATATAATTTAAAGATATTGATATAATAAATCCATTCTCAAAAACATTTTCAAAACCAAAAGTCCTAAATTGATAATATTATATTTATTTTTCTTTTAAAAACATCACGACTTGTAGAGGAAGTCAAATACCAAATATTGTCATAGTGGTGGAAAATGAGTCATCTCCATGTATGTTTAAAAAGCATTTATATTTTCAATTAGTAAGAAAATTAATATAAAAAAGATTATTTTTGGAAAAAATTAATTAAATTAAATTTCAAATGGGTTGATTATGTACCGTAAAAATGAAGGAGGTGTATATTATCAAAACGTGCCTCAAAGAAAGGAGATTGAGATGAAGTCCCTTAAATCAAGTATGACTCATCTTATACATTATTTATCTTTCTGAATAACAAAATAAGGTAAATTTCTACATTCTCTAAAAAATTAAATTTTATTATTCCCATTATATCACTTATTTTTATGTTATATCAACTCTATAATTATTTATGATCACATTGGACATTATGATGATATTTGGCAATTGAGTTGAAAATGAACTTATTATGATGTCAATAGTTTATGTGGTCATAATTACATAATCTCTATAATAATATTCACGACATAATGATCACTTTTATACATTAATTATACATTTATATCAGATCATTAATTATGGTTAAGTAAAATTAATAAAATTGTAAAAATGGAGACGGGAGACATAGTACGCTTCAGAAAATTTTCAATATTTCATCGACCATTATTTAAATAATGTAACAATTATTTTAACAATAAAAAATTATCTTAAAATTATTAAGATCATATTAATCATTTAAATATGATTTAATGAATAATACATGTGATGTTTGCCGGCATACCTAATCTTTTTTCTGTATCATATAATTTTATATATTTGATATCATTTAGTTAAATATATTATATTCTAATATGTGAATTATATCAATTTTGAAACTATTAATTATTTTACATTTTAAATAATAATAAAAAAATTATTCACAAAAAACCATATTAAAAAATCTATAAAATTTTAATGGAATCCATTAAATTATTCGATGACATAAAATATTTCCAATTATATTTATTTTAAATTTATAAATATCATTTATTTCATTTATTTCATTATTTCTATAATAAATCTGTTATTTCATCATCATTGTGCCATAATTATATAATCTTATTTAAGGTATAAAAATAATAAATAAATTATAATGTTGTAAAGAATAATTTGATATTTAAAATTACTATTTATAATCGAATTTATCCTATATATAACCCTATATTAATAATTATTGACTTATTAGAAATATGAGCATTACATTTTTATCATATCTTTATATAAAATATAATAAATTTAATATTATTATCGATGTGGAATAAAAGGATAAAATTTTGTAAAAAGTCTTATCTAGGTCTAAACCCACTCATAAAATTAAATTAAGTAACATGTTAGGGTAATTTTATAATATTATAATATTATTTTTACCTTTAATTGCACGATTTACCCATTACCGTGGGAAATAAAATACCAAAGATACAATTTGTCAAAAATTATGTTGATCCTATTAGATAAAAATTTCATAATTATAACTACAATTTATGCGCATATTTGAAAATTAAATTCATATAATTAGTTAAATTAGGTTTTACACTAATCATATAGATGTGGCAATAAGTTGGGAAAAAGATACGTTCACAAATTCCTATTAGTTTTTTATCTAATATCAATTTAATAATTACTCCAAAGACCTAGATTAAGTTAAATGATAAAAAAATATTTAATTATACATTAAAACCAATTAATAGTATAATATATCCATATAAATAATTTATATGAAAAAAAAGGATTGAATTAAAATGTAGTATTTTTTACTATTCCTTAATAAATGAATTTTATCATAAAAAGACCAAAAAATGAACCAACGAAAATTTGGTAACTCCAATTCAGAAGAAGAAATTTATTTTTTCAAATATTCTTTAGAAAATTGTAATAAAATATATTAAAAAGTGTTTTCCAACAATAGACGGTAAAACTACCCTTCATAATAATATTACATTAACATTAAAATTGGAATTATTTTTATTTTATGCCAATAAAATTTATTGTAAAAGAGTAAAAATATTTAATAAAATATTTTAAATTAGTTCTATTCATTCATTTCAATAAAATGGATATACAACGACTTCCACTTAAAGTAATAATATTACAATATTTTATTTTTTTAGTATAACTCAGCCTTGGGTGCAATGTAAGATTTAAATGTATTCATTGTTGTGTGTTCGGTAAGATATCAGACATATCATACATTAAATATAAAATTACAACCTAATTCATAAAGACTATTATAAAAATGTCTTATTATATAATTACCATGGATGTTATATTCTTCCCCACTTTTGGAAATTTGATCGTTGTGATTTTAATTTTAGGTTTAATAATTATGGTTTCAGTTTTCCAAATTACATCATTATAAAACCACATCAGAAAAAATTAAATGAAAACTACAATTTAAACGAAAAAAGTAAATTAAAAAGGATACCTAAGCTAACAAATAATAGGGTTCCATGACTAAAAACATGGATGTGGATGATAAAACTTATCATTATGTCTGGATAGAGAGTGATAGAAAATATTGTTGCAGAAAAGTTAACAATCACTTCAAAAACATAAATTATTGATAGGTTAAATGTAATTTGATTTCATTGTAATAAAATTAAATGAAAATTCATTTTATTGTGATCAGTTTAATAGGGTTGTGGAATTATTTTACTATTTAGACTAATAACATAAATAAATATACTTACATGGAAAATTGAGTTTCGTCGGTAATAAAATTCCAACATAGAATCATCCTATTCTCCGAACGATGAGTATTCAAGATTAAACAACTTCTATCGAATCACATAATCTAATAATTATTAAAAATATATATCCAGTATCATGAAAAATAAAAAAATGGTTATCAAATGATAATATAATTATCCAAATTGAATAATCCTTTATAGGATAAAAATTAGATTAATCTCCAAAATTCCACCTTGATACCCAAATTAAAAAATAGAACATTCAAAAAATAAATATCGTTAAATTATTCCTAATAATCCAAACAAATAAGTAACTAGAAATTCATAAGGACTTGATCACATAGTCTTTCAAGGTAATTTTTATCATTTATGCCCAAATAATATCAACCACACAAAATATCATGAACAAAAAATGTAATTACACTAATCATATATTCTCCCTGATAGCTTAATAATTTCCATAAATAAACTAATTTCAAATAATTCCAAAATTATAATAATATATTCTCAAAAAATATATATAAACCAGTACTACTTAGTTAAATTGACATAGTATTCTCTCAATGTTAATAATATATTGTTCCCAAAATAATGAATTTCTTCCCAAATACCATTTATCACTTAATCCCAATATAATTTTACAAAAGTAAGGACTCCATTTGATAGGACATAACTTCAAAAAATATACTTATTATTATTCCACAAAACCATTTATCTAAAATGAAAAAGTTATATTAACTTTGGAAGACACATAGGCTAGTGGTAGGTTATAAATCCTTATCACGAATCGATTGTGGGTTTGATTCCTAATTCTATGTCTGATTTGATGGGTTTTTAACCCTTCCTATGAGTTTTCCATTTTCTAGAAATACATAATTATTTAAACATTACCATAATATGATAAATTAATCAAAATTAACCATGACATATCTTATCCTCAATGGTTATCTCATACGTTTCATTTTGAAATCCAAAATGAAATAGTCCATAATTACATCCAAATCAATGGTCGTATAAAACTTAAAGGTTATTTATACCTGTATAATGATTTTCACATAAGAAAACATAATTATTAATTGAATAAAATTTACATATAATAGGCCTCACGGTTACACATACTAATAAAATTCATCAAAAGTAACCCCATCATTTAAATAGGATTGATACCTTTAAACATTTCAACATCAATAAATCAAACATAACTTTTTAATTACTAAAATGTAGACATCTATATCATTCAGCATTTTTCATTTTTCATTAATGATTAATTTTCAACTTATCCATTGTTGACACTCTGTTACATCACATCAATGAAAAAGTGAAAAAGTGAAATGCCTTTGGTAAAATAGGAGAAAATAGATGGAGACTTTCAAGATTTGAAAACGGTCAAGTTTGAAATCACCCCAGTGGGGAAAAGTCAATGTTGGCGAGAAGCCACTTTTTCACAACAATGTTGGCATGAAACCCACTCGTGCGACCAAACCCCTTCACATAGGGCCACCTATTTGAAAATAAATTCACCCCTGTGGTCAACATTTGTAACGAACGAATTTCCCCGAAGCCCAATTTCAACTCCAGTCTCCCTTGAGCTTCACACAAGTCTTCTAAAAAATCGAGGAACTTATTTAACACCTAGGTTAGAAGAATTAAAGTAGGATCATAGGAATTAAGTCCTTTAAGTATTTAAAATCTATAATACTTTCATGCCTAAGGTTCCAAAAATACCTAAATTATAAACACTTACACGTCAATCATTCTTCCTAGAGGAACATTAGAACCCCACTTTTGGGAATAAATATGAATACTCTTGAAGGGATGAGTAATGTACCTCCCAAGTGATAATATCTAGGTTGTTTTTAACTTAAGTTAACATCAGGTTGCCCAAACCTACCTGTCCAATAATAACTGCATGTCGAATACCTACTTGGGTACCCCAAATTGAATCATCGTATCCCTTTAGCCTATATAATCCATTCATCGAGCCTTCTTTTAAGTCATTAATGGAAGGTATTCCACTTAATTGGATCCCATTTCTAAAAGGGATTATTTAGAAACAATCACAAAAAAAATCCCAACATATCAAACCTTTTGGAAGGTCACATCACATTGTATCCTATTTGGGTTTGTATATCTATAGTCATAGGGTTCCCAAATATTCCATTTAAGGGAGTTAGAATCCTTGGAATGTTTATACGTTTGTATATCTATAGTCTCATGGATCCTAAACCAAGATATAGTGTTGGAAACATCCCGGTCTGGGATTTTGGGGATGGGACACTGTCCTCGAATTTTCGTCTCTAAGACCTAGAGCCTCTAGTTTCCAATAGAGAGAGTTAGGGAAACACTTTCATTTCCATTCAATAAAAGAAAACGTCTCCTGCCTCTCATGGGATCCACTTATAGGATTCCTCCCAGATTAATCCGCTAGCCATTCCGGAGGGATCCGATGACCTTCAATTTCATTTCACAATGAATGGATCATTTCTTCGTTCCCTCTACGACAACCACCTCAGCATATTTTTCTATAGGCTATACCCTCGTCCATCAGTGGAAAAAGAAGTGCTTGGGTTGTTGAATATTTCACATCTTCTTTTCTATCACCCTGAGCATGACTCACATGGTCTTAGAGAATTATGATGGTCTCAATACCCACAGAATCCACTGATCTAGATCTTTGAGAACTCTGATTCCCACCATAACTGGGATATGTAGGATGCCATCATCAGGGTCTGAGCTAACTAGATATCCTCTTTAGAAATATAATCCTAATTCATTTATTATAGTTATCATCATTAGGGGGAAACCCCAACCATTATATCTCAAAAGGTTCATACACCCTTGGGAGACACATCAAACTATGTTAGATTGGATTCCCATCCATGTGGGATATGTTGGAAGCCTCATTCAGGTTCAAACCCAATACTCCATATTAACCTTTTTCTCCATGGGCCATATTCCCATTAGGGTCTAATGTAACTTGGAAACGCATATCCTTTCCAGGTCCTTGGTCTTCTTTTACATAAATTTCACACCAGTTGTTGACTAAGAACATTCCACATAGATGTATTTACCATATGAAATTAAAATATAATGATAGTTCCTTATCACACGACCATAAAAGGTTTGATGTTTCTCATTAAGTGACACAAAACTACGATGGTTCTGATTCCTTTCACAAGGATTCATAGGTAGCCCATTTATGTGTATGATCACAACATCAAAACAAACATTCATATCACTAGATGACAATGAGTACCAGAGTTTCCCACTGAGTGGTTTAAAAACCACTACTATCATACCAATAGTTAACAGAATCTATAAATATCACATAAGAGGATTCCCTTGATAGAGATCCTCGAATGGATATGGTTATCTCCAATAAAGAAGATCCTCAAAAACATATGGATGATTATAAATTCCATATATGTTAATAATTGATTGAAAATTCCAAGAGAATCACACATTATACTTGTAGAATTAATAAAGATTCCTGAAAATATCTCAAATATAAAAAAGTGTCCCAATGTAGGCAACAATTCCCCAAAAAGTGATTGAATAGTCCAACCTCTCATAATCTCAAACAATGTAAGATCTTAAGTATCGTAGGTCCAAACCTAATGAACTCTTTCCTTTTGAAAGATTTCCCCATTTGATAAAGAACCCTTTTATTTTTTCGATCTACAAATAAATCTAATGGAAACTGCCGAAAAGAAGTGATTTCTAACATGAACAAATGTTCTAGGAGAGAAAAATCAAAAAATTGCGAACCTAACATGAATTGTTAACCAAGTTGATAATATTAACGATCTTTTAGGCCCCTATCAATTGTCAAAAGAAGGCCATACAATGTAATTAATCAAGAATGTGTCCATATAAAATACAATACTTTAATGAAATTTTTTTCTTTATATTTGAATTTCATTATGAACTCACTTCACTCCAAATGGCCTCCTTAAATTATTTCATCCATACATGCCCGACTGCTGCTAAAGATGGATCGCCATCTTCTAGAAGGAACTCATCACCAACTCATTGTATTAATTTTTGGGTCTCAAATGTATTGGATCAGGAATACTGTCAACACGGTACTATCCAATTCCTAAAGGTTGCCCGATATGCTCCCTATGTAAACAACAACCCTCAATCGTCGGGTCAGAAATGATCGATGGTTAAGAAGAAAATGGTTCCAACCACCGTCATCAACTGTTTTAGGTCATTATCCCTAGACCCCAATAACAAGTCCCTCCCACACTATAGGGAGGTGGTTCAGGATGTCACTCATGACCCCAACATGAAGACACAAGGGTCAATGTCAAGGGATCACACCAATAATCTCTACCAATAGAATCATGCGGTAGTGAACCACCAATATGATGGGGGTGTTGTCTTCAGTTGACCAGCCAAGGTCCCACAGACCCGAGCACGCAATACGAAATACTAGGGACAACATCCGGCCAATAGGGAGAAGGTTATTACCTTTTAACCCCTAGATAATTCCATGAACCTAAAATGGTGGAAAATAACAACATGGAATATACACCCATAAACCATGATTTCACCAGTCAGTAGACTCATCTGGTGGTGCCCAAACAATCAGACCATTTAAATATAGTGGTGTACCATGAGTAGGAATATACATCTTCTTAAAAACTATCATCTAGTCACCAGCCTCATCTGGCTGCATTCAAAGAAGCCCTCCAATCACATGTGGTGGCTACATGTAAGAAGTAACATACACCTGCCGACACTAATCTATCCAGCCAGAAGTATCATATGTCAGCTTGAAGTCCGTCATGAATGCTTTGTAGAAAACAGCCTGCTAGCACATACACCTGCCAACATCCATCAATCCTACCAACAGTCTCATTTGGAAGCCCCTGGAGAAGCTAGTGGGAATGCTATGATGAAAAAGTAGGGGCCAACACAACTATTTTCCCCCAAAAAAGAGTACTGCTAGTATCTAATGACAATAAAGAGGGAATTGAGAAGGTACATACACCTACTCCAGATAGGGAATGGATGTATATTACCATTTAGTCTGATGATGTCACCAAATACATTTTATCAATGGTGAATGGGTAGACACAAACTTCTACTCATATTCTGTAAGCCTTCCAGAATATCATAATGAAAGATTCTGCATGACCAATAGTACAAACAAACAATTAGGTCCCCACAAACGGGATGACTCGTCGGCATGCGATCCCAGAGTAGATACACACCTCTATTCATGTTGAGGAGGGTTATGGGGCATACTCCCCCATATCATTCAGACAACTATATTGGTAAAATACACCCTTTCCAATTGGAGATATTCATTCCATTCTAATGAACACTCCAAGGAAGGCACATACACCTATCTATTATAACCACTTCTCAAAGAATGTGGCCCCAAATACATGAAAAAGGGTATCTAAGAAAAATTGTCTCCAACAGAGTTAGAAAACCAAGAGTTAATCTTTGATTTGAATCCTCTTAATCATGGAGTTTGTGATTCCATGAGACTTTTATCTATTCAAAATATAATCATACCCTTCCATTACCAAAATTATAAGAGCAATACTATTAATTCAAATGTTCCACATCATACACTTCATTATAAATGGTTGATTCATGAAAATTTAGTCAATATAGAGAACTTATATCTAGATGAGAGCCACGACAAGACTTAGTGTGGCCAAATGAGCATGGAAAACGAGGATTTATTAGTTACGGTAATCCACCATGGTGGTCCTCCCCATGATGGAATTCGTTGTGAATGTTTTCTTTGAAGTATTATTTCGCATTGTTAAAATAAATATCCATATGACAATGTAGTGATGAGAAATACCACTTATCTCGAGAAATGTTACAATATATTTCCTTTTATGACTGATTACATGATATTAACATGTGAAATGGTTTATCAACCAGAATATAGCCCAAGGAGACATTCATTCTCTAATCCAACCTTGGGTTATTTTCCTTTTAATATGGAAGATAGAAAAACAACTAATCCTAATATAAGTGAATGAAAAATTTAGAAGAATCCCCTCTATTTGGGCCAAGTTGATTAACCTCTAATGAAATATTAGGAGGATATGATGAACATGAGAAAAAAACTATCTAACTGTGAAATACTAGTAATGTTCTGGCCTTTGTAAAGCTCTTAATACAACATTCCATTATTTATGGAGGAAGATTTAATTCATGATATCTGCCCCAACATATGAAATACTCATCACCATCTAAAAGAAAAATTATTACCATATGATGAATATCAAAGTCATGTTAAGGAAATAAAATGGTTATAACACAAAATAGAATTTTCATCTCTCAACATTACCCGATATAAGAATGTCGAGATGTAACAAGTTGTTCTTCAATGTGCATGCGTTGATTTATTAGCGAAGTTGTGAAAATTGATTACGGAAACCCCACATGGTGTTCATATTAGATGATGGGATTTGGATGGGGAATTTCATTTCAGTTCACTAACAAGTCACCAAAGCCCGCAAAAAGTGGTTTCATGAAATATTAGTTCCCTAGGCCAGATAAAACAAATAAATTCTGTTCTTATCTGATGAAATTAATGAGATAGAACATACCTCCATCATTTTTTACAAAATATCGGGCCCAAAGCGAGAAATATGTTGAGATGATATTGGATCGAGCATATGAGAACATTATGCAGGACTCTCACCTAAATGATATCAGCCATGAAATTGTGTAAATATCTTAAATATCACAAAAATATTCCAAAATAGGTGATTTAAGTGGGTGTTTGAAAATGTACCCATCTAGTGGTAAGACCATAATTCGTAAAATCAGAAAAGTAACTACACTAATAACAGCCAAAGTAATTTAGGAGCCACCCTAGATTGAAGGTATGGGGTTATGTTTAAATCAAGAATCAAATTCAATAAAAAATGTTTGAAGGTTTGTAGAAGATGAACAATAATGGCTCCAACCCATAGGGTTGGGGAATTTTTCACTTCTACAATCCCCTCATAAATGGAAGTCAGTTTTCTCCTGAGTTTGGATGAAGAATCAAAGTGAATGAACAACTGAAAAATCCCTGGATTCCCTTCAGGTCGATGTTCGTCAAGTAGTTCCTATGAAATAATCATATAGGATAATAAAGTCTCATGGAGGGCATATAATGTAACGATCTTATAGAAATATTGACATAAAGTCGCCATTGAATTATGTTACGGGGAATGACATGAATATCATTATGAAAGATCCTCTAGAAAATGAGTCCAGATTAGGGGAGTCAAATAATGAAGTTCTTATTTATAATTTGGTACACCCAAAAGTAAATGAAAGAGGTGTTCATAGTCGAAATCAGAGACTTACCCAAAATCTATATATTCACTCAAGTAACCAACTCCTTCCTCTTAATAGGAAATATATAAAGGGGAAAGGTAAAGGTCATATCATCTGTCACTTTTCCTCTAATGAAGGTAAATATTTTTAACATAATAAATATTTTCCCTGTAAGAGGAAGGGATGATGAAGTTGAAAATACTTATTGTATATTTACTCCAAAACAACATTCCTGCTAGATGTGATCCACTAACAGATCCTCGACTTTACATACAGTGTGAACACCTCAACAAAGAGTATTTTTATCAACTACAAATGTGGATAATAAATTAACATTATTGGGTACACAACTAGAATAGGATCAAAAACATCCTTATATGACTTTTCTCAGGCCTTATCCATGAAAAATAACAACAATGCCACCACCAATGGGTTTTCTAGTAGTTACACTAGTTAAAGCTCTATCTATTGTACATATGCATGTCCTAAACCATCTAGATATTCCCCAAACCCTTATGAATACAATTTAGAAATTGAAAACTCCATTGGATTCTTCGGAAAAACCATGTGCACCATTACATCCAAAAAAAGAATGATTTCCTTGAATGGGTAGATCTGATCCCTCCCCCACCAAACATTTTGTATACCACATTTCCAATCATTAATGGTTCAATAGATTTGAAGTAGCAGTTAACAAAAATTTTTTCTCACTATGATCTCATGATGGTGGACCCTCAACAAAAAGAAGTATTATAGCTCAGATGATTTTTGAAATCATTATAGGGGACAACCATTTTATAGTATATAAGTATGCAGTCTTGATCAATTACTGGATTGGAAGACCTCAGTCAGAAATTTCATCTCCAATTCTACTAAGGGATGTTGAAGATAATAGTTATTGATCATTAAAATTTCTATCAATGGGGGAATAAAAGAGTTTATTATTTCATTATTGAATGGAAAGGATTAACATATTATTTAAATCATCCACTCTCTTAAGAAGAGTTCCTTCCAATCTACGTGGAAAATCAGTTTGATGAGTTTCACACACTACTAATCCCTGTGAAATACATAAGAGGGTTTAGGGAGCTCTCTTCAATCACACAACAAGTGGTAGATTACATTGGGGAAACCAAGTATAAATCTCATGTAATCCCATCATCACTAGGAAGGAGAATAGGGAAATTATAGGTTTCTATAGTCACACTTAAAAAATCACACATACCTACTTCTACTAAAAAACCTCCATCATACCAAAGTAATCCACCTCCCAAGTATATGTAGCAATGATTTACTCATCAATATGATTAAAGGCATAGAGAGTTTGAGGAGTTAAGTAATAATGTTTATTCTTTTTAGAATTAATAGGTTCCCGATTACTTCATTTTAGCTGTGGAAAACAATTTAGTTCAGTTTCCAAGGATTGAGAAACCGAATAATGGTGATGAAGACATCCCAGATCATTTCTCCTTTCATAAAATGATGGTGAATAACATTAATGACTATTTTGTTTTCAAATTCCACAGGAAACAAATTGTGGACTCTGGATAAGTAAAACTAAAATATTGATCATCCCATGTATCATGTGTCACTACTATTGATCCAAAAGAATATGGTGGATATGAGGAATTCAAAAAGAATAATGTGTAGAAGTTTGATGATTGGATGGTTAGGAAGATGGTCAACTAAACTCATTTCATTATAAGAACACAGTTGAAACAACCGACTATGCCTCCTTCCACTTATTTTATAGAAAATCCATATTAATCAAAAGACCAGTCCTCTAAAGGTCAATCCTCAAAGAAGCAACAATATTAGAAAGATATAGAACAGCAAGATGAAGTAAATATCATGTCAAGGAAAAATATTTCCTTAACTTTGGAATATGTCATACATTTGTCTCAAAATCATGGGCACTAACCTTGAAAATGGCAGAACAAGAAATGACATGTCTGATTGAATCTTTATCAGATTAATAATTGATCGTTGATTCCGTTAACATTATCCACTTAACGGACCCCAATGCAATTAATGATTCTTGTTATGATAAACCTGAAATCCTTATAACTGATTGGTGAAATAGAGGAAGAATTAAAGGTCAATAATACATGGGAAGATGTGTAAATTTTAGAATCTAGTATTTTTACTATACCCCTACTTGAACAGTTTAAGCAGTAGAAACTCGTAGGAGATCCCTTCAGCGGGCTCAACAGGAATAAGGAAATTCTCCAAAACAAGATCGGATCAGCCCCTAATTGATCATCTTGGAGGACTGATTTGAGCCTATACTGGCATTCTCTCTGCAAATAGATCGACCTAGTCAGTCGTATCTACCAAGGGCAGAAGTATTTTCAGCTTCTCCCCTGATATATGGTATATCTACATTTGGAGCATCAACTTCAACGGCTCCTGAAAAACCCCATCCCCATGCTATAAAATTCAGGAATTTTGACCAAATACATTAATTTTTTAATCATTTAGCACATGTAACATCCATGTTATAAATCTTGGAGGTGTTGAATTTGTCGAGGGTTATTTAAGAAAAACTTATTATGGATTTGTCAAATCCTCAAGAGTTTGAAACCAAGGTTGTTGTTGTTGAGGTTTACCATATAGATAATGATTATTTTGAATACCATGTAGTTATATCATTAATAGATGAAGATGAGGATGATGTTTTACATGGACAAATCAGGCCATTGTTTCTATCTGGTAGTTTTAATGATCCAGACATCCGACGAGCATTCATTGATAATGGCTCAGGAGTCAACGTCATTCCCATCTGCACACTTTGTCTATTGGATCTCACAAAATATGTATTATCTATTTATACATTAATGTTGCAATGTTATGTAATGAATGAACAACAACCTCTAGGATATATTTCCATATATACTCAGTTTAGGGATCTTGAATCTAATTCAGATTTCATGGTTTCCTTATAGGACACATAATTCAATATTCTTATCGGAAGGCCTCGACAACATCAACATGTTTCCATTCCTTCATTGTATCACCAATGTCTCAAAAATTTCTTTAGTGTTCACATTGTGAATTTTTTATTATGATAAATCTCCATTCAAAATGTGTGAATCTCAATATATTAAGGCTGAATTCTATCTCACAATGGGTATAAGGTCCGTGGAAAAATATGTAACAAGAATCCATGATTTGAATGGTCGGTAAAATTTTCCAGATAACCCATTAAAACATTTGAATATAGATTATTTAATTCGTGATAATAAAATTGAATGGATAAACCCAAATCTAAGTACTCTTCTTGAAAATTCCTTAATGTCAGTTGTGGAAATCGAGCCTAACAGCACGGGGGGAATTGTTAATAGTGAAAAATTGAATGAAAATATCTTCATCTCTTCCACTGAACTTCATAAATTATTTTCTTCACTAGTCAAGATAGAATATGTTAATGAATAAATAAAGTAATACAAGGATGTTGATTTTCAGCCCATCATTCTTTCTTAAATACTCCAGAAAGACCCCTCATTATCTCTTGGGTCAGAAATGGTTGCCTCTTCTTTAGAATGTCCAAATACTGGCTCATCTCTAAGTTCTGAAAGTTATTCTTCATCAGCTACCCTACAAGAAGAAACATAAGACGTGACACATGATGAAGAAGAAGAATAATATCATAAGGACTCCCCTCAATCATTTGAGGAAGGTGCCTCCACCATGATCGATGAGCTCAGAGATATAAATATGGGCACATAAGATGATCCACACCCTCTTATAATTAGTGCGTCCATGACTTCTGAAGAGTGAGAGAAGTACACATAGTTTATTAAGAAACATTGAGATTTATTTTATTTGAGCTATATAGAAATTCCATTCATTGACACTGACCTAGATATCCATAATTTGGGTGTTCCGGAAGAGCGTTGAGGATTTAATTAGGCGGTAATAAGAATGCACCCAAATCACACATAAAAATTGAGGTTCACGTAAACAATACTATAAATGAAAACATATATAGGGAGTTTCAATATCCTTAATTTATGGATAATATATTACTTGTGAAAATGAATAATAGTAATATCTAAGTTTTCATTTATTTTAGATATCATAACCAGCATTGTCCATAGGATGACTTTCCGGTTCTGATGACATAACATTTTATTGATTCAAAAGTTGGCTACGAATCAATACCCATTATTTGTGGATACTCTAGGTAAAACCAAATTTTAATGGATCCAATATATGTGGAATAAATATCTTTTAGATTGCCTCAAGGGGTATTTTTCGATCGGGTAATGCCCTTTGTCTTAAAGAATGCTGGAGCAGTGTATCAAGATGGAATGCACTATATCTTCAAACCCTTCATGGGAAAATTTGAAGAATGTTATGTGGAATATCTATAGGTAAAATATAGAAAACCTTATAAATCACTAACTAATCTGGAAACCATAATCATTAAACTTTAACAACATAATTCGAAGATGAATCCATTGTAATATGCTTTATGGGTATCCTTGGAAAAATTTATCGATTTTGTTGTACATCATCATGGAATCTATGTTGATCCTTACAAGAAAAATGCAATCTTGGGAATGCCACCTCCAAAAAATTTGAAGAAATTTAGAGGACTTCAAGTATGTTTGGACTATATTCAATGAATTGTCTCAAATTTTGTAGGAACATGTTTAGACATCACAAAATAAATGAAGAAGGGAGTTACATATTAATGGACCAAAGACATCCAAGAGGAATTTTATACCCTCAATAAATATCATTGGATTCCACTAGTACTAATACCACCTATTGAAGGAAAGATTCTTATTCTCTATATGATAGCTTTAGAGTAAACACTGAGTGTATAACTTGCACAAAAGATTGATATTGGGAATCAAAATAGTCTTTACTATCTCAGTTAAACCCTGATAGACAAGAATACTCGATATTAAAATATAAATAAGTACTTCCTGGAATTAATCTTTGTAGGTCAGAAGCTGAGGCACTACCTACAACATCACAAGGTCCAGTTGGTATGTCAAAATAACCCAATCAAATTCATCCTCAGTCATCCTATGATTACAGAACGTTTTACATGGGTGGTATTTATTTTGAAATAGTTTGATATCCAATTCTTGCCTCAAAAAGAGAAAAATTCCAAGCCTTGGCATACTTATTTACTGGACATGCATTTTTCAAAAATAAATCATTGAATATTGAACTTCATGATGATGAAATATTCTTCAATTCAAGATAATCCCAAAACATTGGAAATGTACTTTGATGGTGCTTCTAGATTTCTAACAAGTAAGAGAGTTGAAAACCCAAAACTCAACAAATATAGGTTATGAATTCTGCTTATCTACCTAGAAAATGTAGTGTTACCATTTCCTTCCATATATCTGAAGCTGATACCAGCAATGAAGAAGAATATCAAGATCTCATTATAGGCATGGAAATAGCACTCAAGGTACAAGTGAACCACATATAAGTGAAATTTGATTTAGAATTAGTAATCAAACAGATCAATGGGGATTATGTTATTATCCATCTAACGGACCAAAGGCCTTCATTTATTATTTATTTTGGATAATCCACATTTCAAGGGGTGAGGTGCAACCCTTATAATGCCTGTAGGTGTATGTATTACATGTCCTATAGGCCTTAGAATTATTCATCGACCATAGGAATTCAAATAATACATAAATCCTAGACTAACTACTTGGAACTGCTCCTCCCTAGCATCTTCATCGTGATTATGATAGAGGGTTAATTGATGAATTTCCCTAAGTTACAATATTTTAATATGTTCCATGATCACAAAATTCCCAAGATGACACATTAACTAATGCAGCCACAGCCCTAGAATATCCCAATCAAGATGAGGCAATCATTAGTATTACCCATTGTTATATGGTTTCACATTTTTTCAAACTAGAATGGTGGAAATTAATTAAATCAGCACAATTTCCAAGACATATTGTCATACTACATGATGGATGAAACCTATCATAGAATACCTTAAAATGAAATACTTCCACCTGATAGAGCTTCGAAAGAAAAAATATGGGGATGAGTGATCAATTTCACTCATTGTCATATCCCATATCACCAAAATATCCACTACGAATGAGGCACTAATGGAGTCCTCTTGAGGTGTATTGATGGAGACGAAAACGAAGATGTCATGAAAGAAGTACATGTAGCCGATTATGGTACTCAATAGTCTGGGAAAAGGAATTCTGATCAAATTTGAAGACATAGATGCATCTGGCTTTCAATGACGTGGCATTTCACAGATTTCACCAATAAGTGTCACCCCTATAAAGTGCATTCCATCTTCATTCATTAACCCCCAGAGTTTCTACACACAGATAAATATACCTCTCCATTTTCTACATGGGGAATGGATGTAGTGGGACCTTATCCTAGAACTACGATTAACCAGTTTAATTATATTCATACTACAACTTATTTCTTCTCCAAATGGATTTGAGGAAATACTTGTCAAAGAAGTCAAATAGAAATTAGTTACTAGCTTTTTCAATTCTAATATCATTTCCAGATTTGGTGTCCCTCATACTATACTGATGGACAACATCAACCGTTTCTATTTAGTTGAGGTAAAAAAGTTATATCAGGATAAAAATATCAAATCGAACCCTTCATCTCGCTATCATGGAGTGGCCAATGGACAGATATAGGCTTTCAATAAGACCCTATCAAATATATTACAAAAATGGTGTATAAAGATATGAATTCATGGCCTAAAAACTATTTCATGCTTGACAGGCTTATCAGACTACTACCTATACTACCTCTTGGGAAACTCCATATTCATTGGTGTATAGAAAAAAATAAAATTTTCATATTGAAATTCAATTTCCTTCCCTCAGAGTTGCAATCTCTGATCAGTTATTTACATATGAATTGTGTTAGAAACAATTTGATGAGCTTGAATGATTAGAAGAAAAGATATTTCATACATTGCATCATTTTGAAGCATATTACAATAGAAAATCATGAGATTTTTAAAATAACGTTCTCCTCTACTAATTTCTTCATGGATAATTGGTATTAGTTCTCACTACTCCGATGATACCAGGAAAGAAGCCTTCAAATATTGTGCCAATGTGAGAAGGGCCTCACTCTGTACATAAGGTCAACTCTAATGGAGATTATTCCATAATCTCAATGGATGGAGAACTTATTACAACTCAAACAAATCCTAGATTATTGAATAAGTACATTGTGAAATCACATAGTGTTATGTCCTTGATGCATGACTTGAAACTGCATAACATAATGTAATACATTCACGACATTAAACTGCATAACCACCATATACATCCCTACTGCATGATGTTAAAATTTGTATAATATTTTCCTTTATCGCAAGACGTTATTCTCAATGAAAATACAATGTCCTCACTACATGACTTAAATTTACACAACTTAATGTCCTAGTTGTGAGGAAATAAACTTCATAACAAACATTTTCATCCATCTTGCACGACGTTAAAATGTGTAGCCTCATTTCCCTTATCGCACAAAATTAAAATGCATGACATAGTCATTCCTTGGTACATGATATTAAACAATATGGTAAATGTTTTCTTTATTTGATTTTAATAAATTCTTTAAAATAATCCAAATTGGTATTCCTTATAGTTCTTAAAATAAAATATACGAGTTGTTACAAATCTCAAGAATTACTAATAGGATTGTTACTCCTTAGTGGCACATGAGTTAATTTCTCTATATGTTTTAATTGGATTAGTATATAGACATTCTATCAAGAACTACGTGTTTCTAGATTCTCAATCTAATGGGATTCATAGATATTCCTGGATCTAAAATCTTGGGCCCAGCTATAACCATTAAGAAATTTATTTCCCTTTTTTATTCCTGTATATGAAACAAATATACATAGAGTACTATTCTAGGATATATTGTTTGATCATTATACCATCTTGTGTTTTATGTTTAACCATTTTTTCATAAATGGATAGAACCTCTTGATCTCACATAAAACTCAATTGGTGTGGGTAATGATTTTCTTAGGAACTATGTTTTCCTAGATTCTCATTATAATAGGACATGTAGAGACTCCTAGATCTTCAATATTGGGCCCAGAAATAAAAAACCCCTCTTCCCCAAGTAAAAATTTTATTGATATGGGGAACAATCCCAAGAACTACATGTGGCGTGATTCATTGTTTAGTAAGATACGTTGTGACACCTGGGTTCAATTAACTAGTCAAGCTGCAATATTCTATTTCGCATGAAAATCACTTCATGTCCTCACTACATGACTCTAAACTCATATCATGATTTCATTGATGCAAGAAATTAAACCACAATATACCCAACGAACTATATATGGCTTGATTATTATCCCATTGTGGTACATAGTGAATACTAGGCCTTACCTCATAATCTTAGCCTTGAGATAATTGTTTTACCTGTCTTCCACATATAATTAAAAATATATTTGGGAGTCTTTATTTAGGGTCCTCTCCTTAGTGATCCCAACAAGGAAACAAGAAATATCCCCATTTTTCATATGAGTTATACCTATGTAAGGGAATCCAAAATAAAGTCAAATATTGTTTTAAAAAGTTCTCATATGCATTGAGAATCACCAATTTTATATTTCATATAGAAAATAATGAATTTTTTGATATCTTTAAAACATTTCCCCAGTTTCCGATGGCATTGTTTCAGATAACTATGATGTTTTTTTCTTGTTTATGTTGTATGTTCCCCTATGTGTCCTTTCAGGGGTCGCCTAAAAAATAGGTCTGCCAGTGAAAAGATGACACTACATGGATATGTAGCATATATCCTAGTTGTACTAGCATAATACAGCCCCAATAATGGGTTTTGTAAAATAATGTTAACTTCATTCATGGTAAAATCATATTCTTCCCCCTTAAAACATTAAGGAAAATATACAAGAATCAGAATCTTAAAATGGTAATCAATGTATATTTTTTCCATTACCATTCCTTCGATCTAAAAATTTTCAATCCTATGGTTTAAACATTTCACCACTCTACATGTGAAATGAATCTTGGGAACTGTATCATTTTACCATATATCTTCCTTTTTTTCCTTAATATTATATTCTTAGTCACATGAACTAAAGATACAGACACCATACATATTATGTCTGGTTCAAAACTTCATAGAAATATAATTCTACTGATTCATTTAAAATCATCACTGAAAATACCCTTTTTGTATTCATGTTTGTTCCCAAAGAAAAACAATGTTCTTGGAAAAATTTTAATCATCATAAACATTCATTGAATTTTAGCAATAAAATTTCAAATTATAGTGAACTATTTTTCCTAACTATTATGTATGTGCTCAAATGATTTAACATAAAATGAACCTACATAATAATCCTTTCAGTAATCTTTTTCCACCATTTGGATATACAACATATTCCCTCAGTTTTCCCTACATAATACCACCCCCATAATGGGGTTTTTCAAGCAATGATAACATTGTTTTTTGGAATATCCCTCTTAAAATACTGTTAGCCATTTTTCCATGTCATTCATGATATCCAGAAATTTACAAATCACAGTTTACATTTCTCCTTTCCCATATTTGAATATGGTGTCATGCTTCTAGGAAAATTATCACAAAATATGAGACTCTTAAACCTTTGGTCAAAGATAAAGACCATAAATTAAATCCATCTAATGTTCATGCAGCGTTAATTGAAACTTCACATCATAATGTTCTTTAAACATGACTTGAAACTGCACAACATAATTTCTAAACTGCATGACTCTAAACTACATAGCGGAATTTAATAAAGCCCATTTCAGAACAATTTTAAACATTATCCACAAATCAAATCTATGTTGGGGTGTTTTCCCCATTCATTACCTATGTCGGCATAGATGACCATTTATTATTAGATCTCTTTCAGAGGAAAAACCACCCACTGTGGTCTTGAGTAACCCAAATCTTAATTTCTATTATTTTTCAACAACAAAATGTCAAATTATTTAGATCTATTTTGTCTGAATATGTAGTACGTTAGAGTAGGTGGAATTGGTTAAAATTCTCCTACATAATGGGCCTTCTAGTCAATGGGTTCCATTGATTGGCTCTGGAGCACATGCCCCGATTAGCCCTACATAATAAATCCCTCATAATTGATGTTTCAATCAATGGTATCTTTGTTCTTGTAAAATGCCACCTCTATATTTATAATTCTAGTGTAATATTTTGTGACCATAAAAATAATGACTCAATATTCCCCTTAAAAGTATCTAAAAAACATTGGAGAAATTACTAGCCACTGAGAATTGTTTGGGATATAATTGAAGAATATATGGTCAATGCTATTCAAACATCAAAGCTAGCCTTATTAGTCCAATATGAATGACTCTAATCTTCCCTTAAAAAGGACATGGTACTCACTATATTGAAAACCCACAAAGGTAACTCTTGAAAAAAAGACAAAATCACAACTCTCTAGAAGAACATAATGTATGGTTTATGAAATATTGAGCAATAAAAATTCAAAAGATACAATGTTTGGGTGCCACATCAAAACACATTGACATTTTTCATAACATTTCCTCAGTATAAGACCCTATCTTCATTTCATATCTAGTTCATGGGGGGATTTTGTTGACACACTATTCCATTACATCAATGAAAAAGTGACAAATGGGAATTCCTTAGAAAAATTAGGAGAAAATAGATGGAGAATACCATGATTTGAAAAGTTTCAAGTTTGAAATCTCCCTAGTTGAGCTAAGTCACCATCGGCATGTATCCCCTTATACAACAAAATGTTGTAACACAACCGAATAACATGACTAAACTCCTTCATTCAAGGTCACCCATTTTTGGATAAATTTGTAATGGACAAATTTCAATCATGCCTAATTGCTACCCTGGACGCCCTAGTGCTTCATTCAAAACTTCTAAAACCATAAGTGTAGTTGGTTAACACCATGAGAAGTGGAATTAATATAGGATCATAGCACATATGTCCCGTTAGTGTTTGATATCCATAACATTTGCGTGCCTTACGTGCCCAACTTCCCTAAATTAGAAACACTTGCATGCCACCCATTCCTACAAAAAGAACATTAGCACCACACTTCTGCGAATAACTATGAATACACTTGAAGCCTTGAGTCAAGTATCACCCATGTTTTAACATTCCACTTATTCTTCACTAAATAATAATCTGGTTGACCATTTCTACATGCACACCCATACTTGTGCACTACATACCTACTTAGGATCCCTTATATAATTCTCCTTTTCCCATTAGCCTATACAATCCTTTAATCAAATTTTCTTAAAATTAATTTACAGGATGTATTCATCTTCATTATATCTCTTTTTATGAAATGGATTATGTAAAAAACTCCACTAAAACATTCTCACACATCAAAACATTGGGATGGTCACATCAGTGTGTCTCATATTTGTGTTTGTATATCTGCAATCATAGGTTTCCCACATTTTAATTCTAAGGGAGTCAGGATCCTTGTGATGTTTTTAGTTTCTTATATCTATAGTAGCATGGATACTTACCCAATATTTAGTTTTGGGATGTTCCCGGTCATGGATTATTTGTATGGGACTTCTTCCTCCGATTTTCATCTCTAAGACTCAGAGACTCCGGTTCCCAATATGGAGAGTGAGGGACAAACATTCATTTCCATTCAAAAAATGAAAAGTATCCCTCATCTCCTAGAATAGAAATAGGTAATTACTCATAGAATAAGAACCTAGACATTTATTACGGATCCAATTACATTAAATTTCATTTCAAATTGAAGGGTTCTTTGCTTCACACCCTCACAAACTATCGCATCAGCTTCTTTCGTTGTAGACCTGCCCTCTTCCATTGGAGGAAGAATAAGTGTGTGATTTTTTTGAATATTTCACATATTATTCTTCTCAGACCAATCACGAATCGTGTGGGATTCGAGAACTATAATGATCACAACATCCACACAATCCAAAAATCTTAAACCACGAGAACAATAATTTCCATGATAATTGGGATACGTGGGAAGCCTCAATTCAGTCCCAAGCTCACTCAATATCCTATTTAGTATTCCAAAAGTAATTTCCTTAATCCATGAATTATCCTATGGAGTAAACCCAAACCTATTTCTCTCAATAGGGTCATACACCCCTCAGAGACACATCAAACTATGTGGGCACCGATTCCCACCCAAGTGGGATGCGTAGGAAGCTTCCTTGATGTTCAAACCCAATACCCCAAATCAAAATTGTTCTCCCTTAGACATATTCCCAGTAGGTTATAATACAACCTATAAACTCAAATCCATTCTACCTTCCTTTTACGACTTATACATAAATCATAAACCATGATTTTTCAAGGACCTTCTGCTTAGATGTCCATACTATCTGAAAATAAACATTACAGATATGTCCTTATCATAGTACCATAAAAGTTATGAAGTGTCCTTTTAAGAAAAAACAAAATATTAGGGATCAGGTTCCTTTGAAAATGATACATAGGTAGCCCATTTTTGGGTACAATCACAACCTCAAAACAAACTTTCATCTATTTAGATGACAATAAATTCCATAGTTCCCCACATAGTGGCCTAAAAACTACTATTATCATAACAATTAGTAAAAGAAATTTTCAATAATATATATGAGTCTACAATTGATAAATATCCTTGAATACATGATAATATATTCATTAATGAAGAACCTCAAATACAAATAGCTATTTCTAAATTTCACACAAGCTAATAATTGATTGCAAATTACAATGGAAGCATACCATATATATTGTAAATTAATAAGGATTCGTGAAAATATATTAAATATATTAGACAGTCCCAGAGTAGGAAATAATTCCACCAAAAATGTTGTGATGGGTCTAACCTCCCATTATTTCAACAAATGTATGTTCTTAAGTATCATACATACAAACATAATGAACTCCTACCAATGGAAAGTAGGTACCCATGGATAAAGAACCATTTTTTGTTTCATATTCCATACATAAATTCAATGGAAACTATTCGTAAGTAGTGATTCTTAACCAGAACACAAATTCCGAGGGAGGGAAAACATCCAATAATAATTATTTAATACAAAACAATACATGAGACATGTACTAAGATTAAATAATTTCATAAAATGAGTCAATAAATAATCCATACAATCTGAATTACATTTTCTGTTTCCATATCATAAATTGTAATAGAATTTTGTTTGGCTAAACCTATATTCTTACGATCCATCTGATCTCATTACCGAACCCTATTCATATTAAATTGATATATATAATGACCATACTCCCCACATTTAAGACATTTAATTGATAACTCGAAAAAAACATCATTCTTTTTCATTGAGTCAAAAGAATTAGTCCTTTTTCCATGGTAGGTTATTTATTTATGACAATCATTACCACATCTATAGAATCATCCTACCCCTTTAAAGCATTTTCTTAGGAGTTTACTTCCTCATCCCTAGAACATGTGTTTTTGAATATACACACCGTTATGATCATTATTACTTCAACTTCAAAAGGGATTCATTTATATAATATATGATTCATAATAAAAATCGAAAATGATAACGTGCTATTCATTAAACCTAATAGTTTGTTTAGAATAACTATGAATGTTTTTACTGTAGATATCATTTTATTTGGATTCTAAATTACAAAACCACCATATTTTCCTTCACATTCATTTTTACTTTGGTTCATACTTGATCTAGCCATTTTGTAAAACCAAAAATGTTTGTGTGAGTAATTTGAAGAAAAAAATATCATATAACATTTTTTGAGGAAGGAAAACACTATGATATCCTTAATATTGTTATCAAAAAATCTATCAATTTATCTAAAATATAAAAATCTTTTTCATCCAAGATAACTATTTAAATAATATTCATCTTGTATCTTTTCATAAAAACACACTATCCTCTAATGTTAAATAAACTATATTTTTTACAAACTCTATGTACCCACCTTTAAATGTTATATAATCATGGGTTTTTGTCAAGAGTTTACTATTTTTCACATTAAAGATATTTTACAGTTTTGTGTATTATAGAATTATACCATATCCATTACATAAGAACTCAAATATTACAATGTATATATTCTACTCATAATCCATTTTTTACAATGTAAAACCATTTAAAATAAAAAATGAATACTTTCCCTCGATAAAAGTCTTGATAACATTCATCTTGAATTCTTTCTTCCTCATACCCATCCTTGTACCCTGTGGAAAACAATTCAAAAACATGGTATGAGCACACAAATATCATTAATGGATATAAAATAAAAAAATGAAATTGTTATTGCATGAATATTTTAAACTCATTAAAACAATTTCAAAAAATCTTGTTGTTAACCCACAAAAGATAAACCATTTATCTTGCCTCATGAAATCATAATATTCAGGAAAAACTCATAGGAATAATAAATCATAGAGGTAAATTTTATTATCAGTATCATTCTTATATTTTTGGAAATCACTACTACGTAGGGAATATCCTTCGTGGTTACGTTTGGAATACCTATCACAATATATCCCCTAAATATTTTCATATAAACCCTATCAGTAAACTCTATCTCATTAACCAATTAATTATAGAGATATAACAGGTCCACCCACCCTTAGTTTATCATCGAACCACATGTATACATAACAAATACCCATGAACCAAAACATAATCACAACACATAAATCATGCATAATGGAATAATAATATTTCCAAATTTTATTTAGAAGATATCATTTTAAGATGTTAATTAAATTAATCCATTCTCAATCCCATTTCAATCCCAAAATACCTTAAAAGGGAATATGGTATTTATTTTTATTTTACAAACATTTCAGGTTGTAGAGGATGCCAAATATCACATAATGGTCATGGTGGCGGAGATTTCATTCTCATCATGTATGAGAAAAAAATTCCTTCTATCAATTAATAAAATGTTTTCTATAAAAAGATTCATTTTGAAAACCATTGAATTAAATTCAAAGATAAAGGGTTTGATTATACACTGTATAAAATAAGGTGGTGTATATTTATAAATATGTCTCAATGAAAGGATATTGAGACGATGTCCCTTACCCCAAGTCTTACTCATCTTGTATATTAATTAGAACATTTTTAATGTTTATTATTCCCTTTATATCAATTATTTACATGTTATTTGAATTATATAAATATTTAATTTAATTTTAGATGTTTTGTTGATACTCGATACATGAATCAAAAATGAACTTGGTATGATTTCAACGGTCCTTCTAGTCATAAGTACATCATCTCTAGAATATTATTCATGAAATAATCATTATTTTTATAAAAAAATTATACTGTTAAATAAAATCAATTATTACGTTGATGAAAAATGAACAACATTATAATCATGGAGACTGTAGTTCATACAAACACCTGAGTAACGTTTCCATTTTTCATTGATCAATATGAAATAAGGTAATTATTGTATTTTGTATACAAAATTATCATATCATTATTAAAATCATATTAATCATTTAAATATACTTATATAAGTCTTATTAGTGATGTGGTGAATAAAAAATGAATAAAATCTCTTTGTGGACGTGATAGTTCAAACGTACACACAAAGAACGTTATAGTTTTAATTTGTATGGAAATTAATAACATAATTGGTATATTAATATCATACAATTATTAATATGAAATTAATATCACACATTAATAATTATTCAATCATTATAACTTGTCATGAGATATAACTATGGAAAAATAACTATATCGGTTCATGGAGGGGATAGTTCTCACGTATGCATGAATGATTAATTCATTTACCATTTGATAAAAGTGGAGATAGATTTACATGATGATATTAACATACCAAAATCTCAATATATTTAGTGTACAATTTTAATATCTCATCATTATTGGAGAGGATTTGATGGAAGTGGAAGAAGAAATGAAATAGAAACACTTAAATAAAAATATTACCTTTCATTCGAATGATCACCTTTATTAACACCTTAACAAATATAAGAAGGGATTTCTGCATTAAAATAGGTCCCAAGAATGTGGTGAAGGATTATATGAAGTTTTTTGGGTAGACCGTCGCCGAAAAAAAAAAGTTATTTATTTGTTGGGAAAATAGAATAAAAGTTCATTTTTATAAGAGATGGAACTACTACAAAAAAGCATTTAACTTCACTTGAATAGGCCTTTACCAGTGCAAAAAAGGACTTATAATCTAAGAGTGGTTAAAATCCAAAAATATTTATCAGTGCTAAAACATCAATGTTCAAGGAACCCATTAACAACACTTTTACAAGGGTCCTTTAACAACATTTTTAGCATTTTTAAAAGTAACTTTTAACAACATAATTTATAGCGCTTTTAAAGGGTTCCATTAAAATGTATTTTTTGGTTTTGATAAAGCAAGCATTGTCAAAGGGGGTAAATTTTTTTTGGAATCCTATGCGCCCGACCCCTTTATTATTACTTCTACTACCCCATTAACAATGATTCACACCCCCATTATCAGCACTTTTCTCCCCACCACCCCTTTTATCAATGCCTTGTGAATTTCTAGCCTCATGCACACCTGCTTGGATTTGAATCCTACATGTCTCCATCAATGATGGAACACCTTTACCAATAGAACATGTTGTTTTGTTGTATGTGTAAGGATATTTCTATATATATATATATAATTACATATATATATATTATTATTTTTAAATAAATTTATATAATATATTTGTGTGCTTTATATGTATTATATATATTTAAATATATTATATATTATATTCATTTACATATATTAGACTATAGTATATATATATCAGTTTATTAAAACACACACATATGTATATGTAAATAGTGTAAATATATTTTTATAATATAAAAAATGAATGTATATTTTTTTAAATAATGTTTTAGAGTATATTTTTATTTGGATAGATTAGAATATACATTTTTACAAATATATATTGATATTAATATTTATACGTGTGCATTCATATAGGTGAATATAAGAAAACATGGATATGTTAAATTATAAATAATATTTAGTTGTGTAAAATGATTAAATTTAAAAGCCATAAAATTATTATGAATGTATGACCAAGAAATAATGTTAGTACCCTTAAAAATGGGCTACATTTACCCTTTAAAATAGACTAAAAGTCAATTGAATGTTTACAAACTGGGGTATGTAAGGGCCCACCAATTCTCATTGGAATGAGAGTACAATAAGTCATTATTGGGCCTTAAGAGACATCCCCAAGACACGAAAAGCTGTAAATAAAAGCAGAAGGGTTAAAAATACAAGTGGGAAACAATTTACCCTTAAACAATAAACCAATAAACCAAAAAACAACAACCAAAACATTCACTAAATGATGCATGAATAGTAGAAAGACAACTGAACAACCTCATGCATCTCAAAACCACATCAAATTGTGCCAGAACAGAATACCAAAAAAGTATCAAAGTACACAATGAATAAACAACCAGAGACTCTAAAGAGAACACAAGACTCCATGATCCTCAAGCTCCATGATCCATAGTCACCAAATAGCCTATGTATCAGGAGGTAGTGATAAAAAAGTGGGAACCATTACCTTTTCTCATATCCCGGAACATACCATCTGCAAAAGCACCAAAGTGAAAAAGCATGGGTGAATATAAAACATTTTAGGTTTTTCACAATAACATCCCAACTCACTCCATTAGGATTGATAAGTTAGCCACATTTATATGAAATAGTTTATATAAAACAATTAACCAAAACAGTTTAGACCCAAATATAAATAGGATAAAAAAATTTACAACCTTGTGAAAAAGAAACTAAATGAAACCAATTTCTGGAATATTATTTTTCCTGAAAAATAACTAATCAAAGTATAAAACAAATTGTTCTTATAATTTGTCATACTCATTGCATAGTTCAAAACACACACCCACCTTCATGCATCATTTTATAGTCCCATACTCATGACCTATCTCTTGTCCAATTAACTTGTATCCAAATGAAACATACCCCCGATCCACGGTCACATCTCTTGTACACTAATGGTACTCATCCCTTATTATGGTTCAATTAAGAATGAACTCATACCAACACAATTTATGCCAAAAATTTCCATTAACAAAACAAGACACTTCAATAAAACATTGTCTTTTATTGAAAACCAAATAACAACCAATTTCTAGAAAAATTTCATTTAAATAAAACATTCCTTTTTATTGAAAACACCTAATACCATTTATGTTCCAAAAATCTAGAAACCCCCTTTCTAAAATCCACATTTTAAAAAAAGAACCGAAGAACTCATTTAAAATCCCATATTTCTTAGATATCACAACCATCACTCAAGAAGGCTTCCAACACGTGTTCAAAAACCAAATAAAAATCAATTTAAGGCCACACATTAAATTTCAAATCATCCCAATTTGTTCAAATAAGTGGAGTCAAGAATGAAGCCTCATACCATTATGGTTTTGATGGAACTAGACAACGAACGAATAACGCACAAGAAAACTGAGTCGATTCTCCAAGAACCCACCTTAGATATATTATTGTAGAAATATAAAGAACAAATTTCATCATATATGGCATCTAATTACCTAGATATCCCATAAATGGAATAGATCTAAAAAACTAAGAGAATAAGATATGTAGATCAATCTAGATCTATGAAGCCGTTCAATAACGAAGAAGAACGATCACTTATATCAAGAATATAGAATTGATTCAATAAGGGGAGCCATCAGATCACCTCTGGACCGATAGGAGAACCTTATTTTTCCTCATTCAAAGAAAAATCCCATGTTAGGGACAGTTTGGATCAAAATGATGTAGTTATAGAAAAACAAGTGAGATCATATTTAAACGACCTCATTCTGACTCGGCACACAACTTTACCACATAGTTAGGAAAACCGTGTGCTAACCGTGCGTTAGTTACATCCCGCACAGCTTCCCCTTTCACAGTTTCCCAAACTGTGCTCCAACCATGTTGGTGCCCCAACCTCAATAGGACTACTGCAGATGGTTTGGATGCCTCCTTATGAAAAACGTGCACTGCCCGTGTGACTTCCCTTTATCCCCAAAGACACTTCCAATGTTCACCTAACTCTCCAATCAAACCCTTATACTTTTTAACCAAAAAGATCATCAAGTAAAAGTTACATACCAGAAAACACGGGTACTAAAATCTCACCAACTTGGGCTTTAAATCATGAGAATTAGAAAACCCACACTGATCTTAATGACTCCCGACCATTGCACTTTCATCTCCCTCTCGAGTTCCCAACTCTTTTCCTAAATCATACCATGCTACCATAAAACTTGTATTAGAATGATGTTTTTTTCACACATATCATTCACTAGCCTATCCAAAATCCGTTCTAGGATATGTACCAATAATGTATCCATATCTAGGTCAACATGATTCCATCTGGTCACATGGTCAGGATCAGGATGATAATTATTCAACTGAGATACATGGAACATATTATTCATGGAACTGAAGCACAGTGGTGATTCCAAATGATATGGAACCTCTAGAAACCATTCTAGTATCTTGAAATGGAATATTTATCTTGGATATATCTTTCCCTATTTCTATAAATGATGAAGTCCAATCCTTAGTGATATCTATATGAAGACATGATGACCCACATAAAATGACAATGGTCTTCGACAGTGATCTTCATTAGATTTATAGCAACTATGTGATGTATCCATCCTCTTTATAATAAAATAGATCTTATCTGTTGTTTTATGAACAAGTATGTTCCCAACTAGTGATGTATAACATGTTTCCTCCCAGCATAGTGGTGAACGACAAGGACACCCATAGAATCCTTTAAATGGAACCATATGTACCAAGGCCTGGTAGATATTATTGTATGAGAAATGTACCAAGGGTATATAATCCTCCAATGAGCCACCAAAATCAATTACACAAGCCCGAAACATTTCTTCCAATGTTAGTATTTTCCACTCAGACTGCCCATATGTCTGAGGATGAAATGTCGTGCTCATAGGCAAGTGAGTCCCAAAGAATTTTTTGTAAGGATTTCCAGAAACAAGATGTGAACCTTGAATCTCTGTCTGAGATGATTTAATCTTGTATGAAATTCCTCTTTACCACTCCTTATATATATATTTTTGATAGATCCTCCACCGTATGAGTTTCACATATAGGGTTGAAATGGGCCGAATTGGTAAGATGATCCACTATCACTCAAATGACAATGTGTTTCCGGACCATTCTATGAAGATCTATAACAAAATCAATTTATATCTTCTCCCATTTACACATTGGGATAGGTAAAGACTGTAACATTACCACTGGTCTCTCATGGACTACTTTAACCTGCGGAGAAGTTAAGCACTATGAGGTGAACTTGACAACCTTCATTTTCATGCCACTCCACAAAAACCGTTCCTTTAATGCATTATACATCTTCTATGTACATAGATGTATATCCCATCTCAAATGATGGAAAGAACAAATTCATTGTTTCTTAAAATCCGTAGCCACAACCATCCTCTCTCTAAAACACAAAACTGAACTCCAATCGAGTTTCCATCCCTCATTGGTCCCCCACCATTGATTTATACACTCATAACAAGACATTATGCATCATATGTTTTTCCTCTTTGACCATATTTATCAAATTAGGAAAAACATAGACGAATAAAGAATCACAAAATCACCTTGTTCATCACATTCCACATGCATGTTGGCTACGACTAACATCAACTACCATTCATTTGAAGCTTATTTCTCCAACTGAGCATATGAATTTAAGCTCAATGCTTTAGCCATTGAATTCCATTTTCTTGGTCTATACATCATGTCATAGTCAAACATCTTGATATACTCCATCCATTTCATTTACCTCAGATTGAAATCTCGTTTTGAGAAGATGTTATTCAATCTTTTGTGGTTTGTGAAGCCAGTAAATTTCTCCCCAATGAGATAATGTCTCCATGTTTTCAAATCATGGATGACTAAATCAAACTCTAAATTATGTGTTGGGTAATTATTCCAATGAAAAATCAATTTCCATGAACCATAGGCATCCACATAGTCTCCTTGCGTGATAACACAACCCAACCTTGATCCCAAATAATCATAGTACACAACATACCCTTGTCCTAATTCTGGAAACATAAAGATATGTGCAAATGGAAGAAAAACTCCTAGTTCCTGGAAAGACATATGGAATTCATATGTAAATTTTATTGTATAATTATTCTTTTTTGAGGATTTAATTGGAAAATTTTGTCATGATAAATCATTAACAAAGCGTTTTTAGTAACCATATAGACCACGAAAACATCGAATCTCAAATACAGTCATCAGTGGTTTCAATGAGATTATTTCTTCTATCATTTTAGGATCATCAGAAACACCTTTCATAGAAATGACATGGCCAATAAAATGTACTTATTGTATAAAAAAATCACACATTTATATTTTGGTATATAAATGGTGATATCTAATGATTTTTAACACTATTTCTAGGTGTACCTCATGGTCAGCCTTTGTCTTTGAGTACACCCAAATTTCGTCCACAGACACCACAACAAAAAAATCTAGATATCACTGAAATATATGATTCATAAAATCCATAAAGACCACATGTGAATTTGTTCGACCAAAAGGTGTGACTACATTTTCACAGTGTCGATATTTTATTCTATATCCTATCATTAGAATATCTTCCTTATAAACTTACAATTGGTGATATAATGATCACAATTCTGTCTTGGAGAACAAATGATCTCACCTTAATTGATCGAACAGATCATCAATGTGTGGAATTGGATATCTATTCTTTATCACAACTTGGTTGACCTTAATATAATCAACAAACAACTATATATTTCCATTTTCCTTCTTCACGAACAAAAATGATGCTGCCCATGGAGACGTACTTGGTCGACTGAACCCCTAGATTTCATAGATCCTCCTAATGTATATTCAATTCTATTAACATTGTTTGTTCCATTCTATAGGATGAAAGAGAAATAAGAAGGGTACCTAGAAGAATATCATTCGTAAACTACACTCCCCTTATAGGTGGTACCCTTAAGAAGTTATCAGGAAATACATCTGGAAATTGATCCACAACTGTTGTAAAACTATTTTATTTTCCATATTCCATTGATTACAAATTACAAGATAACAAATCATAAGAGATCATTCACATAGTCAGTGCCAACAAGCACTTTTCACCTTTCATTACTATCCTCTCTCCTCTAAAGTGATTTCTAATGTCGTCCTCTATCAGGAAACTAACATTTCTACTATAACAGTCATTGTGGGCCATGCTCATTATAAACCAATCCATGCATAGTATTAGATCATAAACATCCATGACCAACATCGATAAGTCCCATTTCAGCTCAGATCCATCAACATTTATATCACATGCTCTACAAAAAAGGCTTGATATTCTATTTCCGCGGTAAGAGTTTCAATTTTGAAAAAAGATGGCATGATTTCAAACTTTAAACAAAAAAATCATCACGAGAACCAATGAAATTTTGCAATGAACCTTTATTCAAGGGAACATTAACAAGGATAGAATTCTAATAATCTTATCTCTCATTGTAGATGGCCTATCCTGATCATCAACAATCATCTGCTCAGCTCCATGAAAATGGTTCATCTCTACATTGTTCTCTTTATTTCCATGCTGATATTTCCATGGTTGAGGAGTCATGGAATTTTGAGAATTACTAGGGATAGCTTTATTCTGTTGAAGAGACTGATTATACTGTCCTAGACCTACCAAAGAATATGATGCTTGCGACGCTTGAGAAGTTTCTCGAGCACCAGACCTCAGAGAACTGCAACAATAGCATTGAAGATGCACAATATTTTTTCATTTATGTAATGCTCTAGGATGTGTTGTACACTCTCTATTTATGTGGTTAAGCAACCCACATTGAGAGTATCATGGTTTTCTATGGATTCATGGATGAAGGTTTACTGATCCAGCCGTCAAGTACTAATTTTATTACTACTAGGAAAATATGTGTCCCTTTTCTGTTTTCTCCCATTGGTTAAGTTCCCACCATTCACTATAGGTATCATCATACCTCCTCCCACCGATCTAGATATAACATATGTATCCAAAGTCCCTCTGTTCACCATATCTGTATAATCTTTAATATAGAGCACTGCAATCATTGATCTAATCTCCGATCGTAGCCACGATTCAATGATGCGTGCTTTCAAGGATGCACATTCTGCAACTTCTGGTGAAAAAGTCACTAAATTCATTAACATAGATACATAATCTGGGATATAAAGACTCTCTATTTGCAGGTTGAAGAAGTCCATTTTTTGGATCTTAATCAAATGAGGATTGAATTTTTGTGGAACAATTCCTCAAAATCATCTCATATAAGGCCTTCATCCAATTTATCCTACATCGCCAAATCTCACCATTTGAGTGCATGATCCTCGAGCATATACGTCACCAAACTGGCCTCTAGCCCCACCAGTGTGCCGATGAAATCGAAGATACAATTCATTTTACTAAGACACACATCCACCTTCTCAGGTTCAACATCACTCTGGAAATTAGGTGGATTATGCTTCATGAACCGGATGGTATGATCCAAAATTCGTGGATCAATCCTCCATTTCCCCATATCAACGGCATTAAAAAGTTATAAAATACTCAAAACAAGCTCTTGGTTCACCCATGGTTTTGGTGCCACCACATTCTCTATACCCTCTTCTGATTGGTTTTGATGATGCCCAACATGTACTATTTTCTAAACCAACAACATAATCTATCAATCTCACTCTCTTTAAAATTAAGGAATAACATTTCAAATTCTATCACATCAACTATCACAAAATTGTTATCCAAAACAACCATTCTCCATGTACAACCATTTTTTAAAACATTGAACATTATTTTTGAAAATTAAAACATTATCAAAATACCATAATCATTCCCTTTTTCAAAATGTTTCATTTGAAATACACATTCGTTATTTTTCAAAATTCAACACCATTTCACAAAATGAATCATTTATTGAAATTATGTATGCACTCTCAGTCTGAATTCATTCCCGTACAGTGCAGGTTATGGTCATCTCATTGGATAAACCCATGACAATGAGATTTCTATCACTCTAGAAGTGTATCCAAAACACTTATAAATCCAATTCCCCAGTAACAGGATGTTTATCAAAAAAGTGTTAGATACATATTGTTATTCTATAAATTTCAAGTTCCAAAAATCCAACCCTTGTTTAAGATTTCGGCTGAATGAATAGACACGAAAGAATGTTACCTCCCAGACTAGGAAAACTGATGACCGCCTGTTAGGCAAGGACCAAACATGCGGATAACATTTGTACCATAAATGAAGGACTAGACTAAACCCATTTGTAATGAACTACCAAATATAATTGTATTGAGAGTACAACGAGTCATTAATGAGCCTTAAAAAACTTCTCCAAGATTCAAAACGAAGGAAAAATGCCAACGGGGTTCAAATATATGTGGGGGCTAGTTTACCATTAAAAAAATAAACCTATAAACCAAAAATCGACAACAAAAACATTCTCTAAATGATTCATGAAAAAAATAAATACAACTAAACAACTTTATGTATCTCAAAACAAAATCAACGTGAGACACATTGAACGAAAAAACTAGTTCTAATGTAAAATGTGGATAAACAACCAAAGACTCTCAAGAGACCTCAATACTCTATGATCCACAAGATTCAAACTACACCATCACTGAATAGCCTATGTATCATGATCTAGTGCTAAAACATGGGAAAAGTTCCATTATCCCCTATCCTGGAAGATAGCTTCTTCAATAGCACCAAAGTTCCAAAATAAGGGTGAGTATAAAACTGAATAGGTGTTCCCCAATAACTTCCATTCTTGCGCCACTGGGATAGAATATTTAGCCAAATTTATATAAAATAGTTTATGTAAAACAACATTCTAAAACAGTTTATATCCAAATATAAACAAGTTTAAAAATCCCATTTATAATCATATGAAAAAAAACACAGTGAAACCAGTTTTTGGAAATTTATTTTTCCCAAAAAATAACTAATAAATTCTTAAAACCAATTGTTCTTATAAATTTTCAAACTCGTTCCATATTTCACAACACACCCACACATGCATGATTCGTTTAACACTTCCATAATCATGAGCGGTCTCTCGTCCAATTACTTGTTGTCCCAATGAAACACACCCCTGGTTCAGGGTCACATCCCTTGTACCCCAATGGTACTCATCACTTATTAATGTCTAGTTATGCATGAACTCACACCAACACCATTTATGAAAAATCCCTCCATTACAAAAATAGTACACCTCAATAAATCACTCCCTTTTATTGAAAACCAAATCAGAACCAATTTAAAGCAACAATTCAATTAAATTAACGTCTACCTTTTATTTAAAACATATAATCCTATTTATGTTCCAATAATCTAGAAAAATCTATCTTTTAAAATCCACATTTTAAAACCACGAACCGAATCACTCATTCAAAACCTTTAATTTTTCATACATCGCAACCGTCACTCAAGAAGGTTTCCACCAAGTGTTCAAAAAAAAAAATCACAATAAATTAAACACAACACATTAAATTTTAAATCATTACAATCAATTTTATATAGTGGACCTGAGAATAAAGCCTCCTACCTCGACGATTTTGACGAAAGTAGACAACGATCAAAAAATGCACAAGAAAAGCGAGTCGATTATCCAAGAACCCACCTTATATCTCTACTATTAGAAATATCAAGACCAAATATCATCATCTTTTTCATCCACACACCTATTTATACCCATAAAATTGTGTAGATTTATGAAACCAAGTGAAGAGGATAAGTAGATAAATGTATTAAAAATAAACTGATCAAAAACAAAGAAGAACGATCACATATGTCATGAATCCGGCTTCGATTCCCCAAGGGAAGCCTCATAATCTTTTCCCGACCAGTGGGAAAACCTTATTTGGTTATTCGAGAAGCAAAACCCCAAGTTTGGTCCAGTTTTGGACAACAATGAGGGAGTTAAGGAAAAAACGAGTGAGATCCTATTTTCAGTGATATCATTCTAACATCACAGATGGTTCGATCGCAGAGTTAGGAAAACTGTGCACTAACCATTCAGTAAGAACTACCCAAATAGCTTCCACTCACACGGTCACCCAAACCATTCTCCAACTGCACTAGAGATATTTCCTCAAGATGACTACTACGAACGGTTTGGCCGCACGGTTAGGAAAACCATGCACCACCCGGGTGACTTCCCTTTATCCCCAAAACACTTACATATTTGTCCCAACATTACCATCCAACCCCATTACACATTATATCCATCCAAAAAAATATATTAAGGATTACATACTAGAAACCGGGTGTATTATACTATACCCCAAACAAGAACTCAGTTTTGGAGACCATGACAGGATTTTTGTGCCTAAAATAATGTGCAGATGTTTTACCAAAACCACCAATGGTGTATATCTCATTGTAGGCTTCGATTCAACATGTTGTAAAGCCCAGAAATAGAACCGAATGAAAATTTATTATTTTTTGATGTTCAAGTTACTTTATCGAGTTATTTTAGATATTTTTTTAATTTCATGATTTCTATATCTTCAAATTGATATTAAACGACTCTGACCTGCTAATAATAATCAATTCATTATTAAAAAAATATTTTTTATTTCTTTTATAATCTATTTTCACAAAATATATTATATATTAACTGTTAATTCCTATTTACATTATCCAAAACATAATTAATATATATATATATATATATATATATTAAATTTATGGGAATATAAATTTATTTATATATAAATATATTATTTTTAATGAAAAATCATTTTTTTATTATACATTTACGAGTTCATTTTTACATGAACTGATATACAGTGGGTATTTATCATCGCTTTTGAAAAAATCACTATTTAACGTGGGTCCTTAATAGTTCTTTTTTAGTGCTATTAAAGACCCCATTTAATAGTTGTAATAGTTGGTGTCCTAGAACCAAATGGTTGTACACTGATTACATGAATATTTATTATATTTAAATAATAATCATATTACTACATATTGTTCTTTTTTCATCATGACTATAGTGTAATAATGTTTAAGAGTATTTGTCACATTGACAAGGTCATTGTAGTTCCCTGCCATGATGAGAACCATGAAGTGCTATTACAATATTTTTAAATGTAGTTCTCTAGATGGATGACATACTATAATGGGGAACATAGTATATAGACTACCAGGTGGGGTACTATTAAAAAGATGAGGCCTATTCTCATTATGTTTCCACTTGGTAATCTCCAATACGGTAGATCATGAGAACAGACCCGACTTTTAGAATTATGGATGATTTGGTGTCATCAGATATTCTTATATGTAAGTGTGATTAATGATACCTAGAAATTAATATTGTCATGAATATGTCTCATCACTAGCACAATTTTATTTTCTGATGAAAACTGTCATGCCATATGTTGACAAGAATCTCGGTATGTTGGGTGCATCACGAGTGGCATTTTATTAATGGATAAGTCGAGAATGGATTTTTTACTTCTATTAATGGAATTTCATATGACCATCATTTGATTCAAATAGATCCATCGCATAAAATTCAATGTCCAGGCTGTAACGAAGAGTCTATTTCAGGTATTAAAAGAATGAATTATCAAGAAAAAAGGTTAATTAAACAATCAAGAATCCTGCTTGACGAGAGATTGAGAGAAATGGATTATATTACACAGTGAAATTTCATATGGGGATTCCATTGTAGTGATATTATGTTCTTTCCCTTGGGTTCATTGACCCATTTCTAGATAGTAATCTTAGACATTATGCAATCCCGACTAATGCCAACGAAAACGAATCATAGATGGCCACACAATAAGTGTTTTATGTAGCTCTGGTTCAATTTGAATTAAATTCTTGGAATAAATATTATTTTCATGATCGTGGAATAATTTTATTCATGTTAAAAAAATTTCATAAATTAAATAAATATTTTTCCACTAGATTGTAAAGAAAATTTATTTTTTAATTTTATTGAACATTTGATAAAAATTATTTTAATAGTTTTTGAAATAAAATGTCTATTTAAGATAATAATTTTATTTATTTATTCGGGTGTTAAATAAATGGAAGTAGAGATAGAGTATATGATTCCTGGTCTAGTAGTAAAATAATTAATTTCACGATGGTAAATAATTATTGTACTAGTGGGCACAAGTTAAATAATATTAACGCAACTATAATTTTGTGATGCAGAATTTTATATATAATTATGTTTTACACAAGTCAGAACACCATAAATAATGATGTTGTACTATTATTAAGAGCATGAGTTTCTCTAAGGTGATGAATGTAATTAATTTCTATTACAGAATTAAATATTATAACTTAAGCCTCATGTCGATAAATAGAAATGTACATCTATTAGGCCATGTACCAAAATGAATTCTTGGTGAATTGATATTTGATGAGCTAATTGATTTCTATCTAGAATCATCTTCCCTCCCTTCTCAGAAATGAGAGACGTTCTTCAAGACTGAATAATTAGGGACCATGAACAACCAACATAGCACACACGCTTCACCACTCTAGCACCAGGAGAATGAGTGGTGTCAATTAGAGACAATCAAAACACGTTTCGGTCATCAATAAAGGGATTCTGGTTTGGATCCTCTCAAGGACAGTGAAACAATCCGGAAGGGTCATTCTGAATGATCAACATCATCAAAAAATAATGTACCAAATATCTATGTACTCTTTTAATTGTGAAATTAATTACATTAATTATAAACATGATGTGAAAAATCATCTTTAATGGTTTTTTCCCCTTCATTCCTTATCTAAATCTTTGATTCTATTCCATGGAGACTAGAGTTCATAGTCGTATTGATCTTGTAATAGTCATTGATCGTGGTAAAAATTAAATATGGTTCCCAGCCTAACCATGCTTCCACTACACTTGGAACCTACAAGTGGTTCCATAGTGGCTACATCATAATTCATAATTATTTAAATAATTTTTTTATGAGTTACGGTTTAATAATTTAGTTTTTCAATTCAAGGTTAATAATTTTTGTAATATGGATTTCAAAATATGTTCCCCCTCTAATCTTTTCTCACAGATTTTATAGAAACAAATGGTTTTTTAATAAAAATTTAAATTGATAACTCATCATATGGTGATGTAGATTCTTCTCAGGCGAGACAAAAGAACACACCATGTGTTATGAATTACAAGATGTGTTTTTCCATACATTCCATGTAGTTTATACTACATGTCGTGTAGTCATGTATAACGCATCAGGAGTAATTCAAAAATTACTTAAGATTAGTGCATTTTGTGCACGCGGTGTAGTTTATTCTACACTACATGTTGTCCATGAAATATACACTCATGCTTTCTGGATTACACATTATGTGGCCCCAATACATGGAATGTATTCCCTTTCTGTCAGGGGACAAATAGTGTATCCAATACAAGGGAAAGAAAACTATTAAACATGTAACATGGAGACAACACAACATGTATCCCACTGTACATGTCGTGTACTACAATATTTCTAAATTACGCTTCACACACAAAGTCATTAGGAATTTACATCGGGATAGACAGTGAAGGTAGTACACACTATGTAGTCAAGAATACATGCCATGTAATTTACCAGATTATGAAAAATTAAAACATTTATGTTTGTGTAATGATAAGAACATCACATCATGTATAAATCATACTACAGGTTTTTACTCTATGCATTGAAACATCTTGAATGCCATATTTAATAAGAGTGCGACGGTTTGTGAATATAATACATGATGGGTAGATTCAAATGGGTGTTAACAAGGATACCTCCAAGGTCCATTTATGTACAATGATGAGAATCTCAAGGAAATATAGAAAAGGATTAAGATAATAGTACTAATTATTTAATGTTAATAATTAATTTATTCAGGAGAAATTTATCTTAATAAATAATGATTAAGGAATTTAATTCTAGTTTTATTAAATGTGTAACTAATTTCATGTACGTGGGTGATCATGAGCTAGACCAAGACCTTTGTATGTGATTGGTTTCCTTTTAATTTATTTATAAAATTAATTTTTAGTTGGAGATCCATCACTCCTCATTAAAATGTAGTCTCTACGTGTGCATGGTTTATATTATATAAACCTCCCTTTTACCCCTCCCCTTCATGAGTGTAAAAAAATTATATGTATTGGATGAAACACCCAATCTCGTAGAGGTGGTTTAATATGGACCAAGACGAAACAAATCCTAGGATATACAGAGGTGGATATGTTGAAAGGTGTAAACACAAAATCAAAAGTTCATGTTGTTTCTCCCCTACGTTAGGGTTAGTTTATCAACCTCTAGATAATATATCCATTATAAAATCTCATGATCATTCTGCTACTTTATTTTATTTTTGTCAGTTTCATGGTTTATCATTATGGATGTGTTGTTACGATCACATAATTAATGAACTAAAATGCATGCAAGATGGAATTAAAATAAAACTAGCATATGCATAAATATTATCAAGACATTGTTAATAAATTAAGTAACACAAAATCTTATCAAAAATGTGATAATGATAATAAGTAATTCATTCATAAGAGATTAAAATCCCAAAAATCAAATAATATCTCAAATCAAGCCGTCCGTTACTTGATTAAAGGAAAAACTGAATAAAACGATGTGTTTGACCAACCCATGTTGGGAAACATGGTTTTATTCAGGGAGACCTTACGAAAGCTTTTGGGTTGAATTAACCATATTAAATCAATAGATGTTTCCCTTCATATATTTTCTGTAATATTGGGGGAAAGAGTTAATGAAATCCAAAGTTAGGATTTCAGGATCGGGGAGTCCAATCAACAGATCAAGTAGTTGCACGCCCGTAGTTAGAAACAACTTTCCTACCTATATACATTCAAATAGATTGACCAACCCTTATTGGGGTTATGCGAAGGGGAATATGTATCCTTGAAACTAGAATATCATCGCAACTGGACATTCATTATTCAATGGTGAGGACCATTGGGACTTGATAAAGTACGTGGAGACTTAATAAAATTAATTTATTATTTCTCAAATAATGTAATAAAGAATGTACTAATGATATGATATTTTATTGTATAATAAAAATGATAAGATCAACAACCAAACTATCTATACAATCAATTATGGATAAAGAAAAAATCCTCATTGACAGTAACTTCTAGGAAGTGTTAGATGCAATTAGGTTATCCTACGGCATGAACGGAAGTCCTACATGTTTGAGTCTGCATTACCCAATCCACCTGCGAAAGAGGAAAGTGATAAGAATTTTCTAGTCTATGAGAATCATATGAATGATGTGGTCGACATTCATTGTATGATTCTACCATCAATGTCCAGTGAGATCATGAAGTCTCATGGAAACATAAATTATTATAGCATGCTCGATCACCTATGTGGTCTTTACCAGGAGGGAGCACGAATGAAATATTTGAGATCTCCAAGGAACTATTTTAGAGTAATCATAGAGATGGTGTCCTAATTAGGAATCAGGTAGTCAACCTCATTTTGCACATTTAGAACCTAATGGTTCTATGGATTAAACTCCCCATAAAACATGGCACATATCTCATTCTCACATCACACCCTCAGATCATCCCCGACATTGTGGTCAATTTCCATATGAACAATATTGAGAAGACTCTATCTGATGTTCTTATCCTCATTATCCATGTGGTCAATGATATGAAGAAATAAAATTCAACTATACATATGGTGAATAAGAGGAAAGGGAAGGCGAAGATCATTAACCCCAAAGCTTCTTCACGACCGTCCATGAAACAAGAAGATCAAAGGGACGGAAATGGAAGAAGAGGATGTTTATTTCGTATGTGGCGAGAAAGGCCAATGGAATAATAACTTCACACATCCAATGAAGAAAAGGGAATATTCAGGATAATTTTTTTTATCAAATTAAATCTATCTAGTTCTACAAATTGGGTATTATATAGTGATTTTGGTGCTCACATATGTATCCAAATAAAGGAATCGAGTAGATCCAGGAATGTTGACCGGGGGTAGGTAGATCTACGAGTAGCCAAAAAAGCCAGATATTTTGTTGTAACTATCTAGGAATACAACTTCTTGTTTCCAACTTGGGTGATATTGGGGTTATAGGGTTGTTATTATGTGTATTATGTTATTAAAACATTTATTTCTGTATCTAGATTAGATATAGATGGATTTTTTTCATGTTTGCAAATGAATGTTTCTTCTTTTACAAGGATATCATTTGACTTGGTAGGGCATATTTCTACAATTGTCTTTACATATTGGATTACACAAACCATGTAATGAAAATCAATAAAAATGAAACATCACGTGACTCATACCACACCCAACATTGGAATCACTAGCTAGTTAATTTAAACAAGTAATGCTTGACAATGTTAGATCAATATGGATATATATAATGATCTTATTTATTTGGTTCTTACCGATGTGTGTGTAACATTTATAGTTGAAGGAAGGGGAGGGTACTCATAAATCATATCATTTACTGATGATTTTAGAATATATGGATATATATAATTATTGAGGTATCAGTTGGATTCTTCTGATAAGTTATAGAATACAGGAATGAAGTAGAGAAATTACTCTCTAAGTAGATAAAGAAACTACGTTTAGAACGTGGTGGATAATATCTTAATCAAGAATTCATTGATTACATATGGGAGTTTGGGATCCTATCCCAGCTCACTACCCCTTACATGCTCCAGTGGAATGGTTTGAGCGAAAGGAAGAACCACACCTTATTGGACTTGGTGAGATCAATGATGAGTCATACGAGTCTTTCAATATCCTTTTGGGGATATGAGTTACAAACAGCGACACACATACTAATCAAAGTACTGACTAAATCAATAAATTCCATTCCATATGAGTTTTGGTAAGTAATGAAAACCATGTTATCTAATTTATATGTGCGGGGAAGCGATTAATTTGTTAAGGCCTCTTAAGGTAACAAACTTCCTCCCCAAGGAACATAGTGTAACTTTATAGGATACCCCAAGGAAAAATGGGGATATTACCTATAAAATCCCCTAGAAAAATGGGTTATAGAAGAAACACAAACAATATTATTTGAGAGAGAGAACATCTCCAAAAGAGATGGTGGGAGAGAGATATACGTTGATGAAGAGATGTCTTAAGGAACACAAGAGTTGGTATAGGAAAATATTCCACAAAGATCCATGGAAGAATGAACTCTTAAATATACACAAGAACTGCTTAGGAGTAAAATAGAGGTTAGAGATCCAGAACGGTATAGTTTTCTAGTTACTGAGGTTAATGAATAATTTTTAGTTGGCAATAATGATCTTCTAACATACAAGTAAGCAGTATGTGGCACAAACGTTGCCAAGTGGAAAGAATCCATGAATTCAAAAATGGATCCCATGTACTGAAACCATGTATAGAATTTAGTAGATAATCCATTTGATATATGTCCTTCTTATTGAAAATGGGTATTCAAGAAGAAACTAGACATGGAAGAAAAAGTCAGTACCTATAAGTCAAAACTAGTTGCAAAAGGATTCAAGAGGAGTCAAGGCATTAACTATGATGAAACATTTTCACTGGTTTCAATTCTGAATCCCTCATAATTCTATTGCCCATTATCGTTTACAATAACTATGAGATTTTTAAAATGGATTTCAAAATAGAATTCCATAACAGGAACCTTTAGGGAGATGCCTACATGCCCCCAATGTGGAGGGATTATGACTCTAGTGGATTCCAATAAGGTATTCAAGTTGTAGAAATTCATTTAGGAATTAAAGAATGAATCAATTTCATGTAACATTTTTTTTGATGAATCCATAATAATATTTGATTTTATCAAGAAAGAATATGAGCCTTGTGTCTAAAAAAATTTAGTGGGAGTGTGGGGGTTTTTATTAAAGTATGTTGACGACATATTACTCATTGGAAATGAGATACTGGTCTTACAATCTATTAAGGAATTGTTGAATCAATTCTGCTAGATGAAGGACTTGGGAAAGGAATCATATATTCATGGGATCCAAATCCATCATGATAGATCCAAGATATTTTTGGGCCTATTTCAAAGTACATAAGTGGATAAGATTATAAAAAGATTCAGTATGGAAGAATTCATGAGGGGGTTATTTCCAGTGTCATGTGGCATTCATTTTTCCATGTAAATGTACCCTCAGACACATGGGGAAAAAATATATTAGAAAATATTCCATACGCATCAGTTATTGGGTCAATCATGTATTCCATGCTATGTACTAAGTTAGATGTTTTCAATGCTTTGAGGGAAGTAGGACGATATCCAGCAGACCTGGGTGACAACCATTGGATGGCAGTCAAGACTATCATAATGTATCTGAGTCATACTAAGGATATGTTCCAGGTTTATTAAAGAGATGAGGAACTATTCATCATAGGATACGTAGATTCTAGTGTCGTCATAAATACTCAGTAGAGTCTGAGTATATCACAGCTTATAAGGCAGCTAGAGAAGCAGTTTGGATGCGATGCTTCATCCATGAGCTGGATGTTATACCTAGAAGTAAAGATCCCATCACACTATATTGCGATAATACTACATTAGTGTATCTTGAAAAGGTTCCAAGGTTACATATATGGACAAAAAAAATACTTAATAAGTGTCATATATTGAGGTATTCTTCTCAGATAGGTGAAGTTGGAGTGAGAAATATTTCCATGGTGGACAACACGGCATACCCCTTGACTAAAGCCTTGAATCAGTAGAAACATGATCATCATGTGAGGTCTAGCAGACTGAAAGTCTTAGAAAGTTGGCTCAAGTCCAAGTGAGAGTTTGTAAGAGTTGGTTTCCTAAGACAAATTGTTTGTACTTTTATTACATTAATTTTTAATATATTTACATATTAAACATCTTATTATCTATTATTAATTTTTTAACATGACAATAGTGTAAAAATTTCATTGAGTATTTTTTCCGTTGAAAATTTCATAGTAGTTCTTCTCTATTATGAGATCCTTGAAGTGATATGAAAATATTCATAAATACAGTGCTATAGATGGATGAAATACTATAATGGGACACATAGTATACAGACCGTCAAAAGTGAGTACTTGTATGTAGATGATACTTATTCGCATGATGTTTGCACTTGGTAATCTCCAAGATGGGAGATTATAAGATCGTATATGCCAGTAGGAATCCGTATGTTTTTGTTTCAACAAATATTTTTATCTATGAGATTGTGAAATGTTCCATAGACTTTATGAATATCATTAATACATGTCATGACTCACACACATTGATTTCCTAACAAAAACCGTCACGCAATTTGTTGGCGGTAAGTAGGGTACGTTGGGTGATTCACAAGTGGACTGTTATAAATGGATAAGCCGAGGATGGATTTTTCAATTCCATTTATTGATGTTGATATCACATCCCTTTGATTAAAATAGAACTTTAGTGTATAATTCCATGGCCACATTGTAACGACGAGTTTATATCCGTTTGCAAAGAACGTTGTATCAAGAAAAAAGGTTGATGACACTGTCATGAAAACTTCTTGATGAGATATTGAAACAAAGGGATTATATTAAATAGATATCTTTTGTATGTGGATGCCATTGTTGAGACATTAAGTTCTTTCTCGAGGGTTCCATGACCCGTTGATAGACAGTACACTTGGACTTTTGGAAAGCCTGCCTTCTTCCAACGAGAAATAATTCTAGAGGGTTACACACTATGTGTTTTTGGTGGACTTTCTTAAATTCTATTTGAATTTAATTAAGGAAATAAATATTATTCTCAAGACTGTGGAATAATTATATTGTAGATAAAATGATCAGATCAGTTAAATAAATATTTTTCACTGGATTGTGAGTAATATATATATTTATTTATTTTATCGAACAATTATTAAATATTTTTTTCTAGTTTGTAAATAAAATAATTTTTAATACAATAATTTATTCATTTATTCATCTGGGTATTCAATAAATGAAAGTAGAGTTTGAGTGAACCAAAGGCCGGTTTGGTTATAAAATAATTATTTAAAAGACAATAGATAATTATTTAAAATGTTGGAATAAGTCAAAATTATAATAATGCTGCAATTATTTTGTGATGGGGAATTTTATTTATAATTTTGTTTTGTTCAATTTGGTGCACCATAAATATTGATACAATATTATTATTAAGAGAATGGGTTTTCTATAAAGTTATGAATGTATTTAGATGTTGTTACACAATTAAATATTATAAACAAATCAACATGTCAATAAGTAGACACATACATATGTTATACCGTGTACTAAACTACATGACTGGTGAATTGATAATTGTTATGCTAAATTATTTATCTCTCAAATATTCTTCCAAACCCTCTCACGAATGAGAAACATTCTTCAAGACAGATGAACAAATAAATAAAAAACCAATATAAGACACTCGCTTTAATGTGTTAGAACCTGGTGAACGATTTGTGTCAATCGAAGGCAATCAGGGAATGTGTGGATCACCACTAGAAGGATTCTGGTTTGGATCCATGAAACCACAAAGAAACAATCTGGAAGAGTCATTCCGGACGATCAACATCATCAACAAAGAAAGTACCAAATATCCATGTATTCATTTCTTTATCAAATTTAATAAATTAATTATAAACATGATGTAAAAGATCCTCTATAATGGGTTTGGTCCTCTTCCCTAATTATCTAAATCAGGGATTCTATTCCGTGGAGATTGACATTCATTGTCGTATTGATACCAGAATAATCATCAATCATGGTAAAAATTAATGATGAGAATTGTTCCAACTGTGCTTCTGTTGCACCCAAAACCTAAAAAAGCACACTTTTTAACTCTAACAAAGGGGTTATTTAATAGAATTTTTAGATAGTTCTATTAATTCCCTAGTGATGGATAATCCCATGTTTATAGTAGTTGAGTAGGGTAACTCCTGGAATTAATAAAAGTATCAAATTAATATAAATTCATTTTTTATTACAAATGGGTCCAAATTGATTATGTTCCATGATTGGATTCTTATGTTTCAAAAGTGATCATTCAATGAAAATAATAAATGTTTCGAATATTTAATAATCCTTATATTTTTTGTTTTATCCTCTTTTAAAACTTACAATTTTATCAAGTAATTTACAGTTAGAGGGTTAAAATAACTACCAAATAGTGTAGAAGGATATATGAATGGGTCATGAATGACCTTTTAAAACTTATATCAACTTGTTGGGAGAATCTTAAATATTTAGAAACTTTATATCATTTAAATAAATATTTTATACTTTGTGATATGAATTATGTAAATTATGACAATATTCATTATTTGACTTTTTAAAATATATTAAAATCCTGATTCTTTCAAATAACTAATTTCACAAACCAATAACCTAACAAAGTAATCCAAAAAATCATGTATGGAATCAAATATTTCAAATAATATTTATTTTAATATTATTTAAATCATTTATATGATTCTTCCTTTAACAAATCTATTATTGCATCATCATTGTGACAAACTAAAATTTAATTATTTAATGTCCAAAAATTATAAATAAATTATCATCATATATATATATAAATTTTAGATATAAAATTAATATTAATAGTTTAATTTATCTTCTATATTAACATATAATAAAAATTCTTTACGTATTAAAAATATGAGTATCACAATTTTAACTTATCTTTATATAAAATACAAAAAATGTAATATTCTTACTCATGTGGTTTAAAAATCTAATAATTTCATACAAAGGATTCTTTAGGTCAAAACTCACACATCCAATGAAATCACGACAAGTTATAGGATAATTTTATAATTTTATAATATTAATTTTAAATTTAATTACGTGATTTACCCTTAAAAGTGGTAAATAATAAAAAAAAATTATTATTCAACAAAAATTAAGTTGATCTTGTTAGATTGAATTTTTCATACTCCCTATAAGCACATATGCATGTTTTTAAAAACTCAATCCAAAAATGTTGTTAGTCTAGTTTTGACATTAATCCCACATATATGGAAACAAGGTGGGTAAAAGAGACGCTAAAATTTTACAGTATGATTTTATTTCTAATTACAGTATTAAAACTACTACAAAGACCAACATTAGGTTAAATAATTAAAATGTATTTAATTATTCTATAAAGACACTATATAGTATAATGAAACCATATTAATAATTTGTCAAAAAAACCAGTTTTGGAATAAAATGTAGTATTTTCAGTACTCGTTAAAAAAATTAATATTATTAGAAAAAGGCCAAAAAATCATCAAAAGTAAATTTATATACTCTATTTATATGGTATAAGATTATTTTTCCAAATAGAAATTATAAAAGTGTCAAAAATAGATTTAAAAGTGGTTTTAAATAATATGTTGTAAAACTAGCTATTAAAAATATTAGAGATTTGTATAATTGAAATTAGATTTATTATTATTTTAAGACTATAAATTTTATTTTAAGAAAGAAAAAACATTTATTAAACATGTGTTGAAAAAATATAGTTATTTATTTTCATTCTGGCCAATACAATGGAAACGTGATAAATACTACATAAAATATTAATATTACAATATATTATTTTTTCAGTATAAGTTAGTTTTACATGAATTGTATGATTTCAAAGAAAATCATTATTGTTTTTTGGGTATGCTTTCATAACTTAAGTCCCTTTATGGTAAAATTACTACCAAATTCATAAATATTAATACTAAAAATTATTATTCTATATTTAACTGGGATGTTTAATTAACATAACCCATGTATGAGTACAATACAGAAACTGAAAATTAATATAAAAGTAATAAGAAGAAGATATAACAATGATAACTCAAAGACACCAAATGCATAAACTCCATAGCTCCCAATATTCCGTAAGATACAAATTCCTAGTACATCCCAAAGTATAATTATTCATCGCTAATTTAATAAGAATCGTTTTCTTTACCCATGTCTCGATAAACAACATATGAAAAGGCAGCAAAGTTCCCAAAAAAGGGACAAGTAATGAAAATCATTAGGTTTTCCAAAAATGACTTCCCTACACATTCCAATAGGATTTAGTGTGTTACCACATTTATATAATTAAATTTATATATAAAAATTTAAATCATTTATAATAGTTTATATCAATGCCAAACATTTTCACTGCAAAAACACATCTCAATATAACAACCATGAAAGGCATTCACACTATTTCAGAAATACATTTGGAATAAACCATTTCTATCGACATAACCCCACTTGCATGCCCATGTGATAGTTTTATACTCTGACATGTCTCCCATCAATCTGAAATGTTTTCACATGCTAACCATATACCAGTTCACAAATGGCACACACCCCTTCAATAGGTTCTCGTCAATGAAAATAATAACAAGCCAACCAATTTTTCCAAAATTATGCCAAACCAAATTGTGCAATTAAATTTATATAAATTTTTTTTTAATGAAAACTATTACATAAAACATTTTTCCCTATAACAAATAAGTCAAACATATTTTAAAATATAAATTTTGAATAATTCAAGAAATCAATTTTCACACAAATTCAACAATTTCAAAAACCATGAATAAATTAGTTTTCTACAATTATTTTCACAAAAGATTCAAAAATAATTAAAATAAATTCAAAAAATTAAAAACATAGGCATCAGATTAAAATAATAGGACTCAATATTGAATCCAACTAACTTGAAAATTATGGTGAAAATGAAGAGTAACCAAAATTATTCCTCAAAATAGAGTGGAAACTCAAAAAATCATCTTAGATCTCATTCCATATCATCGAAAGAAATAAAATCATGTTTTTGTTAGAATATGTAAGAAATTAATCCTAAAAATACTAGATATATGAATCAAATGGAGTAAAAATAGGTTATTTAAGAAAAAATACCATGAATGGGGACTTACCAATTAATAAGGCCATCAAAGCACCATAATTCAGTAGCAGATCACTCCCAAATCGATGGGAAGGGTATATGAATCCTTTGGAGAGAGTGTAAATTGAGTTATTTTCATATTAAAGTATTAAATTTGAGGATAAGGGGTTAAACTAGGTTAGATAAAAATTTTGTGTAGCTATCTTTTAGCCTTTTAGAATTAGGGAACATGGGTGGGAAACTATTTGCTAAACTTGAACAATCCCTTCATATTAAAAGATCAGTAACTCATTGGTGGCTGCATGGTTAGGAAAAAATATGCACCGAAATATGAGACTACCAAGATCCCATTCCCTCACTTCTCACTGTTTTCTGTCAGATTTTCTTGGTTTCTACTGACATTTCATAAATCATTAACCTCTATAAATGACTTAAAAACATTTTAAAAGTCCTCTAAACACTACCTACCTCCACCAAAACACATTATATACATAAATAAATATAAATAAATGGGGTAAATACATGAAACCATGGTTAATAAATTGTCCCTATCATTTGACTACTTATTCCCATAAATGACAAAAGAACTATCTTTCAGAAATATCTCATGCAAATTCTGTACCATTTCTTTTTCTCATTCACAATTTATTTTCCTAAATCGGAAAATGTTACCATAAAACATGAAGAATACTGATTCTATTTTACATGAATTAATTTATATTTAATATCAAAATTGTGTACAAGTACATGTACTAAGGAATAATCCTTCTATTGGTCAACTCAAACCCATCAAATCATATAGTTATGATTACAATATTAATTTTTCAACTAAGATAAATAAGATAAATTGTGCACTAAAATGATATGTGATGGAAATTCCAACCAGTATTCCACATTAACAATCTATTATGGTATCTAAAAATATCCTTTATATAAACTATATAACATTATATTCGTTCAAAATGGTTGAGGCACAAGCCTTAGATATATTACCAAGAACACATGATCACTCACCTCGAATGACAAGAGTTGTCAATGATGATTTCTATATGAGTTCTGATGACTTAGATCCATCTTCATTCTCTTTATAATTATCTTTTTATTATCCTTTGTTTCATTTAAAATGCTATTAACAACATCTTATGTCTCATATATTTCCAACCAATAAAGTGGAGAACGATAAGTAATCCCATTAAATTCTTTAAAAGGATCCATTAATATTGAGGCCTGATAACTGTTGTTATACGATAATTCATTATAGCCTGCATGATATTATTAATTCATATGGTTCTACCTATATGTATTAATCTATCAAACTATGATAAACTACTAGAAGTAGATTACTTTGAAATACTAAGTTTCAACCCCACAAGGAAAAACTGTATATTCTAAATTCATTAAAAAATTGAAATTTGTTTTTTTTTGGTTTTTTAGAGATGGAAATAAAATACTATAAGAATTGGGATTGAAATCAGGAAACAAGAATATCTTGTTCAATGATATTTAGGTATTTTTTTTAGAGATTCAATTAATTGTGGATTTATTCTTGATTTGTGTTAGTATTGGGTCATCAAGGATCCTTATTTTTGGTATCTTTACCTAATTCTATGATTTCACCATTAGAATAGTCATCTATTATACTTAATAAAAAAATAGGTCACCCAAAACCATGTTAAAATATAAGTAACATATATTTCATAATGGTCATACACAATACATGCCAATTAATTTATGTAATGAAATAAAAATCATCATAATGTAGTAATGGTCCTGAAATATGAAATGAATGTGAATTATAATTAATAAAAAGTTCTTCCACAATCAACAACAAGAATATGAAATATAAATAATACTTAATATTAATTCCCAAGAAAATCACATTAGCGAGAACAAAGAAAACTACTCGCTCATTCTCAGAATGATGAGAGTGAGCATCACAGATATAGTAGAAAGAGTGAATATGTGGAATGATGGTTATTTAGGGATGTAGATCGTCAAACCATTCATGTATCTAATTCATGTAGCTCCCTCCAATTTTGGATATCTAAACCAATGGAAACATTAATTATCTTATATGCCTTTTGGTAGAACCATTAGTGGTGGAATGTTTTTATATTTCTATTTATAGAAATATTCATGGCATGTAATAATTTACACAGTGTATAATCCCCATCAACAATGACTTTTCATATCTCTATTATCACGATCATTCATAATGTGGATTTATTTACATTTCATATATCTTCTTTTCAATGAATGAAATCTTTAAGAATTTCATTAAGTGGTAGAAGCTTGTTTTGAAAACTCAAGTCATATCAGTAGATACATGACATGTAAATGGTCTTCTCTATTTCCATAGCTAAATATTGGCATCAAATTTCCGATGTTTCCCCACTTTACATCGCTCATGGTGCAAAGTTTCTTTTAGTTCCCAATGTTATACCCTTTTTGTTCATTTCCCAAATATAAATTATTTATTTCCATAAATCATTAAACAAGTAAAAGATTCAAAATACTGGAAATATTAATTAATTAAATACAAAAATCAATACATTAAAATACCATAAAATATATTCAAGAAATATAGCTCTCAACTACAGAAACCGTATGTCCTCCCATGAGAAATCTAAATCCATTACAGAATCTCATAGCATATATTCAAACATTTTAATAATTCTTCTAGATTTTCCATCAATGTGATGTTCATATGCCATGCTCATAGTTAATTAAGTCCAAAGGGTTTTCTGTAATGATTTCTAGAAACTAGAACTAATCCTCACATATCGGCATGTTACTATTGAAACAAGTATATGAAGCCTTTTTACCACTTCTAATATAGAGATTTTAGATAATTCCTCCATTGTTTTGGATTCACAAATAGGGATCAAATGGTCGAAATTCGTGAGATGATCCACAATCACCCATATGAAATCTTCTTTTAAAATATTTCATGGGAGACCAATCATGAAATGAAAGGAATTTTGATCCCTAATCCAAATAGGAATATATAAGGATTACAACATACCTTTTGGCCACTAATAATTTGCCTTGATCTACTGATAGGTGTGGAATCTGAAAACAAACTCATCCACCTTCCATTTCATGATGGCCCACCCAATATGTGTTTTAAATACATTATAAATCTTTTTTATTACAGAATTAAGGTCCATTACAAATGCTGTTAACCATTAATATGTTGTCGTTGACTATAAAAATGTAAGAATATCTAATTTAGAAATGAAAATATATATGTGTCCATCTTACGCCCCTCAATAGTCACCACACCATTGAGTTTTGACCTCATTGAAAGACATTCTGATTTAGATATCTATGCCTCTGTCTATCTCATCCAAACATGGAACAAAAGAAACCACGAATAAAACAATGATACAACATCGGTTTTCACATTCCACTTGCATGAAATCTTTAACTGATATCCACTACCACTGATTTTTAGCTTCCTTTTCCAACCGAGCTTGTGTATTTATTCATAATGAATCTTCCGCAGAATTTCCCATTTCCGATATATACATTATGTCAATGTAAAACATGGGGAGAAACACCACCAATATTATTTTTCTCATATTTGAGTACATTTTTAATTAATGTGTTTCAAGATATAATGATGCAAAAAATTATAAATATTTCACCAAAGAGGCAAAAACACAATTTATTCAAACAATGGATTACAAGAGCTTACTATGACTCCTGTGTTGGGTAGTTCTTCTAGAGAACCCTAACTATCATGACACATAATAAACAATAAGATATACCTTCATGAGAACACATCTTATCCCAGATCCTAAAGAATAACAATACACTATGTAACACTGTCCTATTTCCATAAATATCAAGACTGGAGATGATGTAAGGTGAACATTAATGTCTTTAAAAGACTTTGGATAATGAGCAATCCATTAAAATAGAATAATTTTCCTTATCAAAGCATTCATTTGTGAAGCTAGTTAATACTATTTACAACCAAAATTTCATTGATAACCAGCATGACTATGGAAACTGTGTATCTAAAATAAATTCTTTAGTGGTTTCCAAGTGATAATAGATTCAATCTATTTTGGATGCACAATGAAACATATTTCATAGAATAAATGGCCGATGTAATGTACATTTTGTTTTAAATATCCCTATTTAATAATTTTTCATACATATGATAATCCATCAGGATTCTGAACCCTTTATCCATGTGTTTCCCAAGATCCAATATTTTCGGTGAATAGAACCAGATGAAATCCATATACTATAAGGCCCCAGCCTTAAACCTTACTTAATCATGAGTTATTACAAGATTACACATTGAGGATCTTTTTAGGTTTAGAGTTTTAGAGAATTAGATCATGAAACATGCATTACATTCCACATTTAAACAAAGTGGTTACATAAAAGACAATATTCATTCTTTCCATCAATGGAAACATATTTAAGAAAACACAGATTCTTTTTGACGCATCCTTGACACTATCATCACATCATGTACCTTTCCCTTGACCTGTGAAAAACATTTCTAAAACATGGGATGAGCATAAAAAGATCATTAAGGTTTATAAAAATATGGAAAGGAAACATGACTACATATATACATAAGAATGAAATCATACTTTACACATAAAACATAGGCACTTTAACATACCTCATCAAACCATGAATAAATCATATATATCCTAAGACATAAAGGTAACTTGAGTCATTCATAACATTCTTATGTAGGGAGTAACCCTCTTGGTTACGATTGGAATACCCATCACAGTATATTCCCTAAATCTCTTCAGAGAAACCTAAATGTTTCACTCCTTCGCATTACCCAATGAATTGGAGAGCTATATCGGGCTCACCCGCCCTTAGTTTATCATGGAACCTCCCGTCATCATAACAATTCCCAAGAACCATAACATAATCTTATCACATGAAACATGTATAAAGGAAACATAACATTTCCACCTTTCAATAATAAGATATCAATACAACACATTGATATAAATACATTATGAAAACCATTTTCAATACCAAAATAAATGAAAATTAAAACATGGTATTTATTTTTCTTTTAAAAAGAGGGTATGGCTTGTAGAGGAAGCCGAAACTCAAATAATGGTCACGGCGGCGGAGAAGTCGTCGTCGCCGCATACGTATGACAAAAACATTCCCTTTTGTCGTTCAGTAAAACGCTTCGTATAAAAAGATTCCTTTTGGATAAACGTAAAAGTAAAAGGGGTTTATACACCGTATAAAAGAAAGTTGTGTATAAAACAAAATATGCCTCAATGAAAGGAGATTGAGACGAAGTCCCATACAAAGACGGTATCCTTGGATTAAGGATAAATCAGTTACATAACTATGTGTGACAAATGAATACATGAAATATAAGTGGGTATTAAGTGTAAAAAAATCAGAGGACATTCACACATAATCATATAATGACATATTCATCGTGTACAAGTTTATCCCAAAGAATCGAAATTGGGCTAAGAAGTTCCCTTGTAATAATTAGACAGCCTAACGACGTCACTTCAAAATTCCGAAAAAGAGTTGATGAGAGATAAAAAGGGTATCTCATCACATGGACATAAAATTTACATCAATAAGGATAAAAAAGAACATATCAAAAAATAATATTATGGGAATTAAAAGACATAACAAAATAATTCTTTTAAAAAGATAAGGGTGAATGATTCCCATACCGACATGGGTACCATTCGAAACAAACACCCCGTGAAAGAAGGACAATAAAACATTGATGTAAATACTCATAAATGAATGACTATTACACAATGAGTAAAATAATGGTCATTGCATACACCACTCAATGGAAATTGTGGAAAATGTAGCGTAAATCTCACGGGAATAAAAGTGAGATGAAAAATCCCTTACGAAAACTCGGCAGCCTAACGACACCACTTAATACTTCCAAGAATGGATTGATGAGATCAAATAGGATATCTCATCACATTACAATAAAAATATACAGCAATAGGAATATAAAATAACATCCTCCATCATAACATAGAGTATCTTAAAAGAAGTGACATAAAGGAGAGTACTTAAAGAGAAAGAGAGAGGTTAGATCTCTTACGAAAATTCGGCAGCCGTTGGCGCCACTCAAAACTTCCAAAATGGATTGACGAGAGAGAATAGGGTCTCTCATGAAATTAACATAAAAATTGCAGTAAGATTAATATAAAAGAACATCCCAATAACAAGAAATATGATCTAAAAAGGAATGACATAAAAGAGTGTACTTAAAAAGAAAGAGAGGAGTAGGATCCCTTACCTCGGGTCTGATTTGACTCGGTCGTTCTTTAATGTCCTGAATAATAAACATGAGTTAATTTCCAATTTATTAAGAACATTTTACTAGTTCGTTATTACTTTTAGATCACTTATTTCCATGTTATAAACAATATGTAATCATTTACGTTAATAATGTTTGTTTTGTCGACATTTGGTTCTTAAGTCGAAAGTGGACTTCTTACAATTACATGTTGTTCGTGTGGTCAAATTTTAATTATATCCAGAATTATATTCATGATTTGGATATCATATATATCATATATATCAATAATATACATGTATTTATAATATTACATAATCATTTAGCGGTAAGAAATGAAATGCACCGTTCCTGGAGATGGTAAGCCGTGCATACGCATGAACGCTACTTTCATTTCTATTTCATATTTTTATGGAATATAATAATAATGATATAGAAGTATATTATAATTCCAGTATAACATCATATATAATAACTTTTAATCCATCCTTTATATGTCCAACATATGGAATTAACGAATCAAATCACTTTGAGGGGACGGTAGTCCGCGCTTCCTTAAATGAAGATATCACATTTACCCATAATGGAAACCATAAAGGTATTCCCAAACTGAAAAATACAGAAGCTTAAGGAAAACATAAACATATTATATATCATATATAAATATATTGTCATATTAATTGCCACCTTTGAAGGTGTTAAATGAATGTTGAAAAATCATCGTTTCGGGAGGCCGAAATTCGACATCCACGGAAACAGTATGTTCTTTAACCATTAGATGTAGGTGTGTGAAAGTGTAGCTAGAATCATTCTTATAAAAACATCCTAGTATATTGATGATACTGTATTTGTTACAAATGAAATGAATAAAAAGTGTTTAGGGGGTTGGAGAAGCAAAATAAAACAAAAGGACTCAAGTGAAGACATTACCATAAAATCAGGTAACACCCTTTGGTTTGAGCTCAAAGGCTTCCTTGGGAAGGCTTCTTCACACATTGAGGCTTCAAGGAGTAATAGACGGAAGTGGAGTGAAAATATGGGCAGAGTTTGGCCGAGCAAAAGGCTTTGGGATTTTGGGTAAGGAGGTAGAGGTGGGGGCCTTTTCTAAGAGGAGAGGAGGGGCACTCTTGGAAGGTAATGAAAAGTCACTTTATTTTAAAATGGAATTCGGATTTAAGAGGTCCAAAATTGATGTGTTTCGAGGATAAGGTGATAATGGTTCTAAATACACTCATCCAATAGGTTTTCGATATGTTTAGGTCTTAGATATTTCATTATCTTTCCATTTTATTTAAATCGTTAAATAATAAGGTCATCGGTGCATCATCATGATGTCATAAATAATTTAATTTATTTAATGTATAAAAATTAAAAAAATACTATGATGTATGAAATCCTTTTAGCTTTCCAATGAATATTTATAGTCAAAAATATTATTTTTATAACCCCATGTAAAAATTGTTTTAGTAAAACATTTCATGTTTGTCTCATTTTTACTTTAACTTTAAATAAAAAGATATTAATGTCATTTTCCAACCAAAGTGGCTTCATGGGGTCCCCAAGTTGACACATGGGTTTTCTGGGTCGTCCATGACACATACAATGAGGTTAGGACATGTGTCAAGTTCATTTCATATTATTAAAACATTATTTTTACATTAAACTACACTAATTACCTCTAATCGCGATTAAAAACTAAATAAGTTACTATTCACAAAAAATTATTTTTATCCCATTGAACCACATTTTACTTCTTAATGACAACCATGTATGTCGGTTTTTTGAAATTCAAAACACAAATATGGCAAAATTTCATTTAAACGGAAAAATCAGTTTTTATAAGTACCACTTAGTGGTTTCACTATTCATCAAAAATCGAAGTTTTTCAGAAAAATCCCAAAAATTCACCCAAAGCTATATTTGATATTCAGAATTAAAAAATTAAGTCTATTTTACATAATTCAAAACATATGATTCACATTAATTAATTTAATAATTAATTCCTGCTGTCAGAGAAAATAGCGTGTTTTTATGAAACAATAAGTATCAAAAGATAGACACTAGTTTAAGTCTGATTTCAAAGTGAAATTAATTCCAACGACCACTATTGGATTTAATGGTAAAAATATATTCAAATTTAACTTTAAAAACAATTCAAAATATAATCTAATCATATAAATAAATTATATTAAAAAGAGGTTTTGAATTAAAATACAACATTTTACACTATTCATTAAAAAATGAACTTTTTCAGAAAGATACCAAAAATTTACACAAAGTAAATTTTGATGTCCCAAATCTTAAGAAGAGTCTTATTTGGTCCAAAAGGATGTATAAGAGTGGAAAAAACTATATTTAATTACGGTTCTCCATCAAAAGGCGATAAGTGAACCTTTAGTGACAACTAAGGCATATACACCTAAAATTGAATTCTTTCCGTATTTTATGCCTTTATATTTTATTGGATAAAATTAAAAACATTTAAAAACATATATAATCATATTTTAGTTATTTCTATCCATTCCCACCAATACAACGGCTACATGTTAACTACCATTTAAAATAATATTATTTTATTATTAGAGTGCAACGTAAGATTCCCAAGAAACTCGTTGTTGCGTGTTGGGTACGCCATCGAGCATAGCGTCCCCTTTAAAGTCATATTAATATTTTATTAATAAATATGGATAAATATGAAAATTACATATTCCTTATTTACCTACGGTGTTACATCCTTCCCCCCTTTTGGGAATTGCGTCCTCGAAATTTTTTTAAAATTGAGCTTGGAAACATTCTTGAAAGTCTCACATCGGAACAAGAGCCAGTAAAACAATCACATTAAAATAAACTAAGATAAGTACAGAGGTCACCCGAGTTAACCCATATATATAAAAACATGTACATGGAAGAAAAAGCAAAGGGTCATGTTCTTGAGGGAGAGTGATAGTAAACATGTCTAGGAGAAAGTTAACCATAAGAAAATCACAAACTTGTGATGGGTTAAACAGTATTTGATTCCACAGTAGGAAAAGTTAATAGAAAACATTTTTGTTTTAAGTTACTTTTTGTTGAGTAATTTATTCATAAGGAAACATAATCACTTATCATGTTGACTTTCAACTTTTACTAGATTCCTTAATCAAACTCATATTTGTTTTTCCAAAAGACGAGTATTTAGGGAGACTTGTTCGCATTAAGAGTACTATAATCAACTTCTAGAGAATAACCTAATCCACCAAAGAGAACTATATACATCCCATGTCTTTAGTCTTTAACCATACCAAAACCAAAATGGTTAGTACAAGGTCTGATAATCCAGAAAAGGATAACCCATTAAAAAGAAAATCTATGCTTAATCTCCAAAATTTGTCCATCAAAACCCAAAGTTCAATGACTACCATCTGATAAACAATTTGTCCATAAAATTCTTCAAAGTAAACCAATCTAATATTGAAACCCAAATATTTGAAGGATTTAGTCATATAGACTTCCATGTTAAATCGTAACATTTATCTCCAAACAACATCAGTTGCTCCTAAAGTCTCATATTGAAAAGTAATTAACCTAATCACATATCCTCCATGATAGGTTAATCATTTTCATAAATAACCCAAAATCAACGTACTCTTAATTCATAATATCATATAACAAAAAAGAATCAGTCAAACTAACCAGGGACATCACGTAGTCCAGTGGTAGGTGATAAATACCAGTCGCACTTTAGTTGTGGGTTCGATTCCCGTAGCTTTGTCTGACGCGACTGGTTGTCACACGGTCTGCGTGTTGTCCTTTTTCCAAAACTATATAATTCTTAAATCTTTCCACAAAAAGAGATAAAATCATCAAAAATGATCATAACATATTTTATCCTCAAGTTTATCTCATGCCTTTCATTTTCCAGAATATCATATAATAACCCATAATTACCTCAAAAGTAAGGATCATATAAACTCTAATGGTTACCTTTATAATTATTACCTGAACTTCCACATTGATTGGTCATATCGTACATGATGCATTACAGAACATACCAAAGTTCATGTGGTTGATCATGACTCTTTGATATTTGGTTTAGAACAACCACAAGTTTCCTCATTGAATCCTCCATTTTATCTAGTATCTTAATCAGAGAACCACCACAGTTTCCTTCAAACCTGTTGTCTCTTTGGTGCCTGCTAGATCCATCCATTCACTAAAAATAGAAATTTCAATGTGATTATATCAACAAAACCATCATGTACTAATGAGGAAGGTAAAAACTAAGATATACTTACTCATTCACTTTATCTAAAACTAGGACTCTTTCTGTAATCCTAACCATTATGGTAATGTCACTTATGCTTAAAGAATACACTAACCTCTAAAGTTGTCTAAACCGACCTTTAATACCAACTATAAGGCCCCAGCCTTAAACCTTACTTAATCTTGAGTTATTACAAGATTACACATTGCGGATATTTTTAGGTTTAGAGTTTTACAGAATTTGATCATGAAACATGCATTACATTCCACATTTAAAAAAAGTGGTTACATAAAAGACAATATTTATTATTCCCATCAATGGAAACATATTTAAAAAAAACACGAATTCTTTCTTGACACATCCTTGACACTATCATCACATCATTTAACTTTCCCTTGACCTGTGAAAAACATTTCAAAAACATGTGATGAGCATAAAAAGCTCAGTAAAAGTATATAAATATATGGAAAGGAAACATGAGTTCATATATACATAAGAATGAAATCATACTTTACCCATAAAACATAGGCACTTTAAAATACATCATCAAACCATGAATAAATCATAGAAATCGAAAGACATAAAGGTAACTTGAGGCATTCATAACATTCTTACGTATGGAGTAACCCTCTTAGTTACGTTTGGAATAGCCATCACAGTATATTCCCGAAATCTCTTCGGAGAATCCTTAATGTTTCACTCCTTTGCGTTACCCAATGCATTGGAGAGCTATATCAGTCTCACCTGCCTTTAGTTTATCATGGAACCACCCGTCATCATAACAATGCCCAAGAACCATAACATAATCTTATCACATAAAACATGCATAAAGGAAACATAACATTTCCACCATTCAATAACAAGATATCAATACAACACATTGATATAAATACATTATGAAAACTATTTTCAATACCAAAATAAAAGAAAAGTAAAACATGGTATTTATTTTTCTTTTAAAAATAAGGTATGACTTGTAGAGGAAGCCGAAACTCAAATAATGGTCACGGCGGCGGAGAAGTCGTTGTCGCCGCATACGTACGACAAAAACATTCCCTTTTTTCGTTTAGTAAAACACTTTGTATAAAAATATTCCATTTGGATAAATTTAAAATTCAAAGGGGTTTATACACCGTATAAAAGAAATTTGTGTATAAAACAAAATATGCCTCAATGAAAGGAGATTGAGACGAATCCCCATACAAAGATGGTATCCTTGGATTAAGGATAAATCTGTTACATAAATATGTGTGACAAATGAATAAATGAAATATAAGTGGGTATTAAGTGTAAAACAATCATATGACATTCACACATAATCATAGAACGACATATTCATGGTGTACAAGTTTATCTCAAAGAATCGAAATTTGGTTAAGTAGTTCCCTTGCAATAATTAGACAGCCTAACGGCGTCACTTCAAAATTCAGAAAAAGAGTTGATGAGAGATAAAAATGGTATCTCATAAATTGGACATAAAATTTACATCAATAAGGATATATAAGAACATATCCCAAAATAATATTATGTGAATTAAAAGACATAACAAAATAAGTCTTTAAAAAAATTAGGGTGAAAGGTTCCCTTACCGACATGGGTATCTTTCGAAACATACGCCCCGTGAAAGAAGGACAATACAACATTGATGTAAATAATCATAAATGAATGAATATTATACAATGAGTAAAATAATGGTCAGTACATACACCACTCAATGGAAATAGTGGCAAATGTATCATAAATCTCACGGGAATAAAAGTGATATGAAAAATCCCTTACGAAAACTCGGCAGCCTAACGGCGCCACTTAAAACATCCAAGAATGGATTGATGAGATCAAATAGGGTATCTCATCGCATTACAATAAAATGAACATAAAGAGTAATATAAAAGAACATCCCCCATCATAACAAAGAGGAGCTTAAAAGAAGTGACATAAAGGAGAGTACTTAAAGAGAAAGAGAAAGGTTAGATCTCTTACGAAAATTCGGCAGCCTAACGGCGCCACTCAAAACTTCCAAAATGGATTGATGAGAGAGAATAGGGTATCTCATCATATGAACATAAAAATTACCATAAGAGTAATATAAAATAACATCCCAATCTCAAGAAATATGAGATTAAAAGGATTGACATAAAAGAGTGTACTTAAAAAGAAAGAGAGGAGTAGGATCCCTTACCTCGGGTCCGACATGACTCGATCGTTCTTTAAAGTCCTGAATAATAAATGTGAGTTAATTTCCACTTTATTAAGAACCTTTTTCTAGTTCATTATTCCTTTTATATTAATTATTTCCATGTTATAAACATTATGTAATCATTTAAGTTAATAATGTTTGTTTTGTTGATATTTGGTTCTTAAGTCGAAAGTGGACTTCTTACAATTACATGTTGTTCGTGTGGTCAAATTTTCATTATATCCAAAATTATATTCATGATTTGGATATCATATATATCATATATATCCAGAATATACATGTATTTATAATATTACATAATAATTTAGAGGTAAGAAATGAAATGCACCGTTCATGGAGACGGTAAGCCGTACGTACGCATGAATGCTACTTTCATTTCTATTTCATATCTTAATGGAATGGAATAATAATGATATAGAGGTATATTATAATTCTAGTATAACATCATATATAATAACTTTAAATCCATCATCATTTCGGGAGGCCGAAATTCGCCATCCACGGAAACAATATGTTCTTTAACCATTAGATGTAGGTGTGTGAAAGTGTAGCTAGAATACTTCTTATACAAAAATCCTAGTATACTGATGATACTGGAGGTGTTACAAAAGAAATGAATAAAAAGAGATTAGGGGGTTGGAGAAGCAAAATAAAACAAAAGGACTCAAGTGGAGACATTACCTTAAAATTGGGCAACTCCCTTTGGTTTGAGCTCAAAGGCTTCCTTGGGAAGACTTCTGCCCAAAGTGAGGCTTAAACGAGTAATATAGGGATGTGTAGAGACAAAATGGGTAGAGGTTGGCTGAGTCAAAGGCTTTGGGAGTGTGGGTAAGGTGGTAGAGGTGGGGGCCTTTTATAAGAGGAGAGGAGGGGCAGTCTTGGAAGGTAAAGAAAAGTCTCTTTATTTTAAAATGGTATTCGGATTTAAGAGGTCCCACATTGATTTGTTTCGATTATAAGGTGATAAGGGTTCGAAATCCACTAATACAATAGGTTTTGGACACGTGTAGGCCTTATATATTACATTATCATTCAATTTTATTTAAATTGTTAAATAATGAGGTCATCGCTGCATCATCATGATGTCCTAAATAATTTAATTTATTTAATGTTTAAAACTTATAAAAAAATACTATGATGTTGGAAAACGTTTTAGATTTTTAATGAATATTTATAGTCAAAAATATTATTTGTATAACCCCATGTAAAAATTGTTTAATGAAACATTTCATGTTTTTCGCATTTTTACTTTAACATTAAATAAAAAGATATTAATGTCATTTTCCAACCAAAGTGGCTTCATGGGGTCCCCAAGCTGACCCATGGGTTTTATTGGTCAGCCATGACACATCCAATGAGGTTAGGACATGTGTCAAGTTCGTTTCATATTATTAAAACATTATTTTTACCTTAAACTATACTAATTACCTCTAATCGCGATTAAAAAGTTAATAAGTTACTATTCACCAAAAAATTATTTTTATCTCATTGAACCACATTTTACTTCATAATGACAACCATGTATGTCGGATTTCTGAAATTCAAAACACAAATATGGAAAAATTTCATTTAAACGGAAAAATCAGTTTTTATAAGTACCACTAAGTGGTTTCACTATTAATCAAAAATTGAAGTTTTTCAGAAAAATCCAAAAAATTCACCCAAAGCTATATTTGATATTCCAAATTCAAAAATTAAGTCTATTTTACAAAATTAAAAACATATAAGTCACATTAATTAATTTAATAATTAATTCCCGTTTTCAGAGCAAGTAGCGTGTTTTTATGAAACAATAAGTATCAAAAGATTGACACTGGTATAAGTCTAATTTCAAAGTGAATTTAATTCCAACGACCACTATTGTATTTAATGGTAAAAATATATTCTAATTTGACTTTAAAACCAATTCAAAAGATAATATAATGATATAAATAAATTAGATTAAAAAGAGGTTTTGAATTAAAATACAACATTTTACACTATTCATTAAAAAATGAACTTTATCAGAAAGATACCAAAAATTTACACAAAGTAAATTTTGATGTCCCATTTCTTAATAAGTGTTTTATTTGGTCCAAAAGGATGTATAAGAGTGGAAAAAATTATATTTAATGACGGTTCTCTATCAAAAGGTGATAAATGAACCTTTAGTGAAAACTAGGGCATATACGTCTAAAATTGAATTCTTTCCATATTTTATGCCTTTATCTTTTATTGGATAAATGTAAAAACATTTAAAAACATATATAATCATATTTTATTAATTTCTATCCATTCCCGCCAATACAACGACAACAATGTAACTACCATTTAAAATAATATTATTTTATTATTAGAGTGCAACGTATGATTCCCAAGAAACTCGTTGTTGCGTGTTGGGTACGCCATTGAGCATAGCGTCCCCTTTAAAGTCATATTAATATTTTATTCACAAATATGGATAAATATGAAAATTTCATATTCTTTATTTACCTGGGGTGTTACATAAACTCCACCACAAAATAATCCATATTACTTTGAAATATATAATTCGTCAATTCCATAATGACCTCCAGTTCATTCGTACAACCAAAAGGCATAACAACATACTCATAATAGATATATCTAAATTTGAACGCTATTTTTGAAATATCCTTCTTCCAAACTCTTAATTGGTGATATAATTATCACAAGTCAATTTTATATAACCATTGGGATCCCCTCAGTTGATCAAATATAAAATCAATGTGTGGAAGTGGATACAGATTCATTATCATAACTTGGTTTGGTTTACGATAATACAAACATTTCTGAAGAGTTATTTTGGCCTTTTTCATAATTAAAACTAGAACATTGCACAAGAAGGTTCTAGGATGAATTACCCTTTCCATTTAATCTCTTCTAACTACAAATTCAATTTGCATATTGTTTTTGGTGTCGTCCGATAATAGAAGGGAAATTAGACTAGTCCCTATTATAAGATCAATCATTAACTCTTATTCACTAATGTGTGGAAACCCTAATATATTATAAAAGAAAAATATCAATAAAGTAGTCATCAATTATTGGAAAATCTATAATTTCAATCTCATATAGTGATAAAATATTCAATGTTTCTAACTGGTTTGAGATATAGCCAAATTCTTATTCCAACTATCTTGTTTCACTACCTTTATATTCTAGTATCCTAGAAAGAGATTTTGAACTCCATGAATAATATTAAAACTGACCCACTATGTGTAAAAATGGATGTGATTCGTGAACATTGTTATCCAATCCTTATCCAGGACTATATCATAGAAATATATCTCAAGTATATAGAAATTACATATAAATATAGATCCATTAATCATTATTAAACAAGAGTTTTACATAGAGGCCCGACAATCCCTTTGAACAATATGAGATTAATGTTTTAAAATAAATGGAATCATATCAACATTTAAACACAAAAGAACAACATCACAAGAAGTAATACATCATTTGGATGCATCCTTATGAATTAAATCTTTCATAAGGGTAGAATTTAAAATAATTGCACCTCCCACCATTTATAGTCTGTTTTGATCATCCATAATCACTTTCTCACCTCCATATAACTTATTACTCAGTGTAACTTTTCTTTTATTTCCTTATTGATATTTGACTTCTTGAGGAGCCATGCTTTTCCTAGAATCACCATGGCTTGCTCAATTTTATATAAGAGAGGTATTATACTTCCCTCCTACCATCAATGAATATTATTTTTTTAAACATCATGTGTGTCCTGGACACCTGACCATGTATTACTGCTAAAATAATTCTGAATATATCCCATATGGATGTAATTGTAGCATGTTATGTTTGGTTTCATACAATCTCCCTTGATGTTCTCAAAAGAAACATAATGGAAACATCTAGCATTACTATTGGGTTTTGGAGTAAGATTAACCATTCCATCTATCTTATTCATAGTCCTTCAACTACCTTTTAAATAGTTTTCCATATTTCTCATATTCTTATAATTATACTTCTCACCATTTCACATAGGTATCATCATACGTCCTCAACCCGTTGTTCCATATTTTTCCCTTTCTTGCACAAAATCTCTATTATGTATCTCTGTATAATCCATTATAAAAATAAAGACAATATTTGAAGGATTTTACGTCCTCAACCTAAATTCAAAAATGAATTCTTTCAAGGATATACTTGAATCATCTTTGTGTGTAAAGAATACTAACATAAAAAATTTATCTGCATACTCTATCATCGATAGATTCACCTTGTTTGAGCTGAAAGTATATCGTTCTATAAATCCACAACATATGAGGATATAATGTTTTGTTGAATAATTATCCAAAACCTTCAACTATAATTCCTTGGTATAATTTTCTCTAAACTACTACATCCCACCCATGTCATGTAATATATTATACAATATAGGTTTCAAACTTTACATTGACCACTATTTGGGGGCCAAGGTAATCAATGATTTGATTCATACTATTTATCCATACCTCTTCTTGCTCTTCTTTCGAATCACCCTGAAACATGCGTGGATAATCCATTTTGGAATAGAATGAAATTCCCCAATTCTATTGTTTAATCCCTTCTTTTACCTATAGAAACATTATGAAATTCATGTATAATAACTTGATCCAGCTATTGGTTGACATGATTCTCTATTGAAATTACATTCTTTTCATATTCATGTGGTTGGTTTCATCTACACCTAAACTATGTCATTTTATATAAAAAACACCATAACACTCACACTTTATAATATAATGTCTTAGAAATATAAAATTATACCATATAACACATATAACCAAAATGATTTTCATAATTCAACACTTGTACTCTTCAATCCATTTATGAAAATTTCAACATACTTTTTAAAATAAAACCATTTAAAAAAACATATAAATGATGACATTTCAAAATAAAATAGTTGGAAACAATTTCAACATTTTTAGAAAATGAACAAAATTCCCCAGGATCATAAATCATAACTCATAATGGAATAGTCACTCCATGTGTGAATTGATTTCTAACAATACATGTCATACACTTCTCATTTGATAAAACCTTTGATAATAAGGTAACACTCCTATAAGTGTCTCAAAAACAATTTTGTACCCATCTCCCTGGTAACATGAGGTTTAGTATAAATTGTTTAGATATGCCTTTTTATACGATATATTTCAAGCCCAGATGGTCCTACTCATTTATATCATCCAAAATCAAGGACTAATAAAGAATGATTATCAAATCCATGATCGAAACAACATATACCCAAGGATCAGACAAACTAATTCCGCTAGTAACATCCTACCCAACTCAATGTCTTGAGTTGAGGAAGAACTTCTACATAGCCTTTGGTGTCATTCCTATGATTCCAAAGGTATGAAACAAATTCGAAGGGTCTCAATACAATTAGGGGACAAGTTTCCCTCTGATAATAAATCTACCGAAACTGACATTCCCTAACCAAAAAACCTCTAAATGTCACATAGAACTAAACTAATAAAAAAATTAAACAATACAAAACTATACCATAACACTTACCAAATTACACTATAGAATCAAAAACCAATATCAAAGTACAAAATAGAATTAATGACTGGAATAACGTGAAGACACCAAAAGCATAAATTCCACACCTTCAAATATGCTCCAATATCCAACTCCTCTATGTAGCATAATGTATCATGATGCATCACTAAACAAATGAGATAATTTTCCTTGGCCTCTATCTTAATAAAAAATATGTGAAAATATATCAATGTTCCTTAATTGGGGGTGAGTAATGAAACCCAGTTGGTTTTCCCAAATTACTTCCCTCCTCACACCACTATGATATTTCATGTTAGAAATATATAAATAAAACATTATGTAAAACTATTTTAAACCATATTAATAGTTAATAGTAAATAAAATTATTTTTTAAAATATATTTTCTATATAAAATAGCCAATAAAGTACATAAATCAATTTTAAAAATTCATATAAAAAATCACATTCCAATCCACACATCCACACATACATTCCGATGTGATAGTTCCATGCTCATGAGAGGTACATCATTGATCTACTGATTCATCACAAGGAAAACATATACAAGTTTTATAATGGCACACACCCCTTCCAAAAGGTCATTCATTGGAAAATGAATAAAATCCATCCAATTATGAAAAAACCATGTCAAACTGGTTCTATCAAACCAATTCAATGAAATAATAATTTTAGTAAAACAGTTTCCAAAAAAAACTTTTTCAATGAATCAATCCAAACCACCATTTTTGAAATCATAATTTTAAAATCATTAAATAAGTAACTATTAAAAACAATTCCAAAATTTCACATACCATCACTAATATAGGGTTATACAAAGAATTGGAAGATAATTTGACAATCAGTTCATATCAATTAAAAAATATTGAAACCTATCACTCATGATATAATAGGTGGAGTCGATAGGGAAGCCACCTACATTAGATATTAATGTGAATAATAATAATAGAATTAATTTTCAAAATAAGTGTCAATACTCAAAAAACCAATCTTAGATCATGACCATTAACATCAACACAGTGAAATCAAATCCTGATTGGGAACAATTATCATAGATATATCCCCCATGGCCAATATATTTGAATCCACAAAATGGAAGAGAATGATTACTAGGTAATAATAAAATGAAAGGATATTTTCCAAACTATACATCCTTCAATATACAATGATTTTCCAATGGACCACTCTCGGATCCAAGGGAAGGGTCTCCGCAACATTTGGGAAGACTGAAAAATTGATTTAGGGTCATAATATAGGATAATTGATGGGTTAAAGAGATAGAACTAGTAAAACCAACAATATATTATTATAACATTTAGTTGTGGACAGTTAGGGTGCACATTTAGGAAAACCATGAACTAACCAAGAACAACCCCCTTTTCCCAAAATCATGGTTACTTCAATGTGGACAAAACTATTTGGAGAACCATGTGCCTTACGGTGTGCCTACAATGTTTCAAGTACCTCACTTTTCATAGCTTCTTATAGAATTTTTATAGTTTCTAGTAACCATGATACAACTGTTCATCTCTAAAGATTCCCCCAATAACATTACAAATGTCCTCTAAATCCTTCCTAACTCAACCCAAACACATTACATAATTATAAAACATAGATAAACTGTTTAATTGATTTAAATCAATGGTGATACAAGGTTATTGTTTTGTATGTTAATTTTAGTACATCCTATAATCTTCATACCTACTGGATTTCAATGATAAAAAGACAAATTTTAATGGACAAGTGAAAAGTATGTTTTTAGTATTTTCTGGGATTATGTATCAGTTTTCTATTTTTTAGTACAAATGTAACAATATTTATCATCAATACATTCATATCAAATTGTATGGATTGTTATTCCACTAACATTATTAATGGATAGAGGTAGTATTGTCTTTAAATATTGGAAAAACACTCATTTAAAAGATATCATAGAATATCTAGTCTATTTGTAAGAGTATAGTTACTATTCATAGTAGGAAAACATTGTATGCATTCAATAAGTATCATCCTCCAGAGTTTTGTCCATGTATTGATGATTTCGTCAGGGTGTTACCTATATTTTGAACAAATAATCATTATAATCTTGGGAAAATTTCACCAACTCATGTGAGGACATTTGAGATTACTAAGAGTGAAAATACTATTGCATACTGGTTATCTCTTCCAAGGAATAGTTTTAGTATTAAAAATTGTTTTAATGTATTTCGACTTTGTAGACACCACTCCAACCCAGAAAATTTTATTATAGTCAATGATTTTTGGTTCATTGATGATGTATCTTAAATATAATGGCACATTGATAGAGTAAAAGTGAGTGAAAACACTCTATATATAAATATGGTACTGATGGTACCTATTCGGTGATTGTATGAGTATATCCAGAATGACTCTATTGATATAGAGGTTGATAATTTACTATAGTTTCCTGAGGTGTAAATTCATGATTATTAATAATTAATTATATTGACAAGATGAAATATAATGTTGAGGTTGTGATACCTTGATTATCTAAATATGTATTCTTGAAACATTTTAAAAAACCGGGTATATGTGAATGGTATTAGGTTTTTGGTGGATTCAGTAGGGGCTGATGATTATTTTATGAAAGGTGTGAATAGTTTCAAAAAAATCATTAATTTGAATTATGGACCCATGTAGCTTGTAGAATGGTTTTTAGTAAAAAGTATGTTTCAATTAGGGGTACTACCCATGGAAAGTACACCACATGGCTAGTGACCCAGAGTTATGAACCTAGTAGTGAAACTAATAACAAGTAAGGGTTGAATGGGTACTATTTAATGTCATATATTTTTCTCATTACGTTTTAAATTAATTTAGTTTTATTGTTTATAATTTTTACATAAATGAGGATTTCCCCCTTTTCTATTTTCATAGTCTAATGAACATAGGGGCCAAACCTCTCATTTTGTGTCCATATCTAGTATGGTTATACCTCTTCTGTTCATTAATTCAAGTTTAGTTGGTCTTAGTAGACAACTTGTTGTAGTGATATTACTCCTCCCAAATTAATTCATGGATTATTCTATCATTTAGATAATTTATATTTTTATACACTAATTTATTGATTATTCCTAACTGAAAGGAAATATATGAGTATAGCAGAATCACCTAATGATACTTAATGTGAGGCCTTTAATGCATCAAGGTAGGTATTGGTTAAAATTTCCATTATATTATAAAGAAATTATTAATTATAATCTGGACCATTTTAAAGAATTAAGTAAATTAAAATTCGAGGTTAATTAATATTAATATCTTTTTATATCCATTTATTTTTTTCCATTATACGTATTTGGTGAATATATTACCCTATATCTCCAACAAAAACATTGATCGTCAACACACATAAATACAAAATAATACATAAAAGGTTAATATTTCCCAATAAAGGCTGATCCTTAGTGTGTAACACCCCATGAATTTATACATATTTCATTTAAAACAAATTAGATGTATTCGAATTTGTTCTTTACAGATGACATTGTGCTTAAAAAATCCTTGATATACTATTTAATTATAAATATTTACTGTGATAGATATCTCATTTTCATTGGATTAGAGGGTATGAATAAGACTAAAATAATTATAAAAGAATATATTTTACACATGTATAGTAATAATTCATATCTTATCAATTCTTAAATGCATTTGAATAAAAAAAAGAAATATTTTTTCTAAAAAAATATTTTTATTATTCATTATGTTTTTGTCTTAAAAAATTAAATTTATCACTATATATTATTTAGTTTAATGAAATTTAAAGATTATATATTGATTAAAATGTTTTAACATTCATATATTGTGTTTTACTATGTATAAGTTATGAATGATTACAATTTTATACTTAAAACAAATTTGTCCAAAACTATTTTTCATTGTGTTCTGTGAAATTATTTTAAAATGGGGTTATACCATGTATAAAGATATAATAAATAAAAATTTATTTCATAATTGTAATTGGAATTTCCATATTTTTTAGTTATGTCAATATAATATTTTTTATTATAAATAGTAATTGTGATAAATATTTATCACTTTGGAAAGGGTAAATCATATTGTTAAAGTTGAAAATAATTTAATAAGGCTCAAATATGTAAATATTTATAATATGAATTTATTATATTAGAAGAGTTCAATTATATCATCATCATCTTATATTCTATTTTATGGAATAATGGTTCTATTTGTATTTGATAAAGGCCATAATTTTATTTTATTTAATGAATATGTCTAAAATGTCACTCTCTTTTATTAATAACTCTGATATTTGTTTCATAAAAATAAAATAAAACTATGTTCTCTACTAAATTTTTATATAAAATATTTATTAAATTTAAAAACATAGTAATTTATTAAATTTTTAACTGTTGGAATAACTACATTAAATTCTTACACAACGTTGACACAATAACTGATCATGTAAAAAATTAAATTAATTAGAAACATATTAAAAGTAATATAATTTTTTTTTGAATTATATTCTATGACAAAATATATAAATAGAACATATTATTAATTAATTAAAATTCATATTTTAAAATATATTAATCTCTTTTTCCATTAAAATAAATCTATGTGAATAGTACTAAAACTAACTCTAATGGAATATAATATTAAATAATATTTAATTAAATGGTTTGAGGTTTATAAAAATATTACAATTGGAAAATAGAAGGGGGGTTATCAAAAATGGAAACCATTTTCCCCCTATAGTTCACTTTTATTTTTATATTAACTTTCATACCCCCCCCCCAAGAGTAAAAAACATTAATATCGTTGTAATCATCAGAAGGACTATTGGTGGGTTAAAACTATGTGATATGTGATAAAAAATCACATAAAATTTAAATAAATTTATTTCAATAATATTTTTTTTAATTTTTCACATCCAATATTAAAAATATATAATCTTATTACCTATTTATCAAAAAATTGATTTCTTTTAATTTAATGTTTTGGTAATTCCATGTGCCCCCACCCCTCACTTATAAAAGGGAACCTCTAATTCCCCATTATCCAAAAATATTGAGATTTAAATATTTTTGAATGACTTTAAAAATACCATACTAACATACCTTAACATATTATAATTCTCCTTTTTTGATCAGAAGTTCATTTTCTATATGATTAATGTCCAAGTCTTTGGAGGTTTCTCAACAAATAGGTATAACTCTGAATAATGTAAATTAAATTTTATTTATTTTCCCTCTTAATATAAACCGTTTTGTCCACTATAAAATGATTAATATAGTATAATAAATATTTTGAGACTTTATTATGATATTGAAACATACATTTTCCACCTCCTTTAAATCAAATGGAAATTGAATGTATCATTTTTGTGTACGTGTATACTACCACATCTTTATATCGATATGAATAATATTTGAATCACCATCATTCCTGGATGTTTATAATGATGTATTTAAAATATATATTTGATATTTATAATGTAATAATTGTCCGCATGAAAAAATTTTAGTTATCTTTGTTTTTTATTTTCATTACAAAAGGAAAATTGTGTTCATGTGTACTTAAGAACTACTGTCTCCCTGAACAATGTAATTCCTTTCTGTATATCTGGATTTGATGAATGATTATAAAAATGTATATTATGAGTATATTGTATATTATAGCTTTATTAACATTATTTGGATGATTTATTACAAATCATTATAAACATATAAGAAAATCTAAACCGAAACATTCATAAAATATAAAACTGATAACACCCATAAATGATGTTTTTATTAATGAATTATTAATAAATAATTGTTAAAATTTTATATGTTAACCACATGTGGTATTTTGGGTATGTATATAGTTATAGTTAATAATAATAAAAAATTAATTTTTATTATTTAGGAGTATATAGAACTTAATATTTAACATTGATTGAATGTTTGATTTTTATGTTTTAATATGTTTTAAGAATAAAAGTGTATGCTTGAATTTATAATGATGAAATTTTATGATATTTCTCTCAAAAATATATATGTTTATTTTTTACAAATATTTTATTTATAGATATTTCATTCTTTTTATTTTATTCCTCTCGTTATGTCCTTAATATACAAAATGAATTCCTTTAGGAAAAAATAACATTGTTTTTCAATTTTCTCATGAAGCATAATCTTCTTATGCCCATATTTTCCTTAAAATGATTTCAGGATTTTTTTTCAATATTATCCTATTATTTTATATTTATTTTCTACCCAGGATTTAATTTAAATTTCTTAAAATAATCTTCTTTTTGTTTTTTGAACAATTTACTTTTGAATTATTACATAAATTGTGAACACAATAATCATTTTAACAAAAAAAACATGAACCGACATTCCCACCAACATGACATCTCAATTAATTGATAATTTATTTTAACTTTTTCATGTTTATTTTCATAGATGAGTATTTCAATATTATTTTATATAATTTTATATTTTATGTAATTATAAGAAGAAAAATGTAAGTTCTTCATGAAAATTTCTTGTGATATTTAAATGTAACTTTTTGGCTTATTATTACATCCATTGATGTTACTTATGATTCAATATGAATATGATTATATGAAACCTTCCTTATTAATTATTTATATGGTTTACTTTTTTGATTGTTGAATATTATTAAAACTTAATTTATCTTCCAAGGGTTTAGTTACGTTGACTGATAAGGTTTTCCATGAGCATTAGGAAGAAATTTTAATTTATTACAGTTATATGTTGGGTGGTTCTGTTACAGCGCTATAATTTATTGTAGAGTTAATAGTGTTTTATTAACAGAGGGTGGATGAGAGGTTATCCCAATAACATAAAATTGCTACATGGGAGGTTATAACAATTCTAAATAAGGGTACACTGGAGGATATATGAAGCCCGAAGCAAGTAAAGGGTTGGTTATCCCTATGTAAAAGCTATCCAAATATAGGGACTCGAGGAAAGTGTCGGGGGGAACTATCAAGAGGAGTGGAATGCACATGTGAGGTGAGGGTGGGTGTGTTCTTATATTACATGGAAATCCATACCCAATCTTCAAACGAGAGGATCATGGGGAGATACGAGTCGAAACTACCTAAGGATTGATCTTAACGGATCATGGTAACAATGATATTCTCCCTATTACAATGCCTTGTAAATTATTTATGTCTTAAATAAAGGATTCAATCCACCGCCCATGTGGAATTGAACTTCATGGAATCTGACACAAATCATATTTCATGTCTTATCCACCATCAATAATATAATTATTGCTTTAGTAGAAGATTTATATTTTTATGATTGTTCCACCCTTTAAAGCACTCTTTAGGGAAATTATCTAAACCAATGTGACCCACTCAGAGCTCATTTCCTTTGATTTCAACAATTTTCATGTCTTACAAACCACCAATCATTATAACATGAATCATAATTATGATCTATGAATTGTTGGTTATGATATTGCAATGTTAATATCATGTCATCAGACCCTTATGATCATGCTAGTCTTAAATAATCATGTATATCTCTCTTCTTTACCCATACAATGTATCTAAGATCACATATTAGTATGATTCTATTTTAAATATAATATGAAGAATTGTTTTATGTACGATCTATATAATAAGGGTTGTAGTTATAAATACCTATATGGGATGTGATTTAGATCATTTATGAAATAGTTTTTGATGTATCTACATTTTAAAACCCCGTAGGTCATTTGGTTATTGTAACATCCCAGGTAAATAAAGTATAATACATTTTCATATTTATTAATATTTTCTAATTAAATATTAATTTTACATTAAAGGGGTTTCTATGTTCGATAGTGTACCCAATACGCAACAACGAGTTCTTGGAAATCTTACGTTGCACACTAGTAATATAATAATATTATTTTTAAATGTTAGTTAACACGTAGTCGTTGTATTGGTGGGAATGAATAAAAAAAACTAAAATAATATTATATATGTTTGTTAAATGTTTTTATATTTATCCAACAAATGATAAAGGCTAAAATAAGAAAAGAATTCAATTTTAAGCATAAATACACTAATATTCACTAAAAGGTTGATTTATCGCCTTTTGATGGAGAACCCTCTTTAAAAATAGTTTTGGTCACTCTTATACATTCTTTTGGACCAAATAAAATCCTTATTTATAATAGGGACATAAAAAATTTACTTTGTGTATGTTTTTGTTATTTTTTCTGATAAAGTTCATTTTTAATGAATAAGTGAAGAATGTTGTAGTTTAATTCAAAACCTCTTTTTAATATAATTTATTTATATTATTATATTATATTTTGAATTGGTTATAAATTTCAATTATAATATATTATTACCATTTAATCCAATGGTGGTCATTATAATTAATTTCACTTTGAAATTGGACAAAAACAATTGTTAATCTTTTGATATATATTGTTTCTTAAAAACACGCTAATTTTTTTGACAATGGGAATTAATTATAAAATTAATTAATGAAACTTATATGTATTTAATTTTTTAAAATATACATCATTTTTGAATTCGGAATATCAAATATAGCTTAGGGTGCATTTTTTGTATTTTTCTCAAAAACATCAATTTCAAATGAATAGTGAAACCACTAAGTGGTAGTTAAAAAATTTATTTTTCTTGTAAATGAAACATTATCACTTATGTGAATTTAATTTAAAAAATATGACATACATGGTTTTGATTAATAATTAAAATGTGGTTCAATGAGATAAAAATAATTTTTGGTGAATAGTAACCTTTATGTTTTATTAATCGCGATTAAAGGTAATTTGTGAAATTTAAGATAAAAATGATATTATAAAAATATGAAAATATCTTGAAACTTTTCTTAACCCTATTGGATGACTCACGGACGACCATTAAAACCCATGGATCAATATTAGGGACCCCATGGAGCCACTTGGGTAAGATAATGACATTTATAACTTTTATTTAAAATAAAAAAAAATGTCACAAACATGTATTGTTTTACTAAAAAAAAATTTACATGGGGTTATACAAGTCATATTTTTTATTATAGATATTAATTAAAAATATAAAAAGATTTCCTAAATCATGATATTTATTTTATAATTTTTAGACATTAAATAAATTAAATTATTTATGACACTATGATGATGCAGCGATTACCTCATAATTTAACTATTTAAATAAAAAGAAAAGATAATGTAAAATCAAAGACCTAAAATTGTCATAAACCTATTGGATGGGTGTTTTTAGAACTCTTATCACCTTATCCTAGAAATATATAATTTTTTTATCTTTAAAATCTGAAACTCATTTTATAATAAAGTTACATGTTATAACATTCCAAGAGTGCCCATCCTCCCTCTTATAAAAGGCCCCCACCTCTACCCCCTTACCCACACCTCTCAAGCCATTGGTTCAGCCACGATCTGCTCATTATATCTCTACACATACCTCTCCTCATCCTAGAATCCTTACATTAGGAAGAACGCTCTTCAAGAAACCCTTCGGGTTCAAACCAAGAGGAGTTACCCGATTTAATGGTAATGTATTCACTTGTGTTCTTTTGTTTTATTTTGGTTCTCCAACCCCCTAAACTCTTTTTATTCCTTTATTTTTTTAACAAAAATAGTTTATTCAATATACTATGATTTTTTTATGAGAAGGATTCGAGCTACACATACACAAACCATCGTCTAATGGTTAAAGAACATATTGTTTATGTGGATGCCGAATTTCTGCCTCGTGAAACAATGATTGTTCAATCTTATATTAACACCTTTCATGGTGGCCATAAAGATGTCACTCTATTTATATATGATATATACTATTTTTTTGTTTTCCATATGCTTCTGTATTTTTCATTTCTAGCATAACTTTATGGATTCCATTATGGGTAAACGTGATATCTTCATTTTATGAAGTCTGGACTACCACCCCCTCAAAGTGATTTGATTCGTTAATGGAATATGTGGGATGTATAAAGGATGGAGTTAATGATATTATATATGATATTATATTGTAATTATAATATAACATTATATCATTATGATTTCACTCCATTAAATACGAAATAGAAATGAAAGTGGCGTTCATGCGTATGTACGACTTACCGTCTCCATGAACAGTGCATTTCATTTCATACATCTAAATGTTATGTAATATTATAAATACATGTATATGATGGATATATATTATATATATGATATCTACATCATGAATATAATTCGGTATATAATGGATATTTTTCCACATGAACCACATGTAATTATAAGGAGTTTATTTTTGACTCAAGTACTAATGATCGACAAAACGACTGTTATTAACATAAATAATTACATAGTGTTCATAACATTGTAATAATTTATATAAAAGGAATAATGAACTTGAAAAAGGTTCTTAAGTAAGTATAAATTAACACTAGTTTATTATTCAAGAGATTAAAGAGCGGTCGAGTCAAGTCAGACACGATATATGGGACTTCTTCTCAATCTCCTTTCATTGAGGATTTTTCCGTTCTAATACAAGATTTTCTTCCATACACTATATAAAACCCTTTGAAATATACTTTTATTCAAAAGGAATCATTTCTATACGAAGCATTTTACTAAATGACCAAAAGTATGTTTTTTATTAACATACACTGTGACAACGACCTTTCTGCCGCCGTGAGTATTATTTGATCTTTGGCTTCCTCAACAAGCCGTAATATTTTTAAAAAGTAAATAAATACCATAAACACTATTATGTATTTTGGTATTGAAAATGGTTTTGATAATGAATTTGTTATGTCAATATATTAAAGTATTATATTGTGCTTGAAATGTGTAAATTTTTTCTTTCCATTATATTTGTTTTATGTATTATGATATCATAATGGTACTTGGACATTTGATGGGTGGTTACGTGATAATCCATATGATGAGTCTTGCCATGAATACCAGGACGGGTGGTTATGTTATAACCTCTAATGCATTAGGAATGGAAGTCAGCCGTATGGCTATTCCATTTAGTGATATGTGTGGAAGTCGACCGTATGGTCGTTCCATTTAAGTATGTTTATGTCCCAAGTTACCTTTATATGTTATGTGTTCTTTATATGGGTTTTTTCGTAATATTTTGGTTACAGAAGGGTATGTTATGGTATTTTATTAAGTGAAGAGTATTTACTAGTTCTTAAAGGTGAAAAGTGTTGCATTGATAAATTATTAATGGTTTACTTGATGTTTTGAAAAACTAACAGTTTTCCTTCTTGGGTATCCCTTGCTGAGCTTTTTATGCTCATACCAAGTTTTTTTGAAATTTTTTTCACAGGAAATAATGTGGAATAGGGACAAGGATGGGATCAAGGAAAAGTCATGTTGTCTTAAACATGGAACAATACATGACTCTTTTTTTCAAGAGTTCATGTTTTGTAAAAAAAAGGAAACTATGTAGAAGTGTCTACTTTGTAATCTTTTCAGATTTAATAGTTATGATCTAATTATATAAAACTCTAAACCTGAAAAGATCCTCAATGTGAATTATTCATTTAATTCAATATTAGGTAAGGTTTTAGTCTGAGGACTTATAGTTGGTATCAGAGGTCGGTTTAGGCAACTTTTGAAGTTAGAAAATTGTTACAATTTTGTCCACAAGTTAATTTATCGTATGATTGAAATGATATAGCATTTAAAGATTTCCATGTTGCTTCATCTAAGATATTTCTGTGTTCAGAATTGTCTTCCAAAGAGGAAAGAAGGTAGCTATGTCGGGACGACATCAGGAGGAAGACAACCTTCCAAATCAGCAACCTGGGATGGTCAGAATTGGAACTAAACAGTTGGTTTTAGTGATGGCACAGTTGAATCAGGATATAAATGGTGGTTGTATCCATCCACAAGATCAGCCAGATCAACTACAGAGGAATATGTCAGTGGTGGAACATTTCATGAGGCAACATCCCCCATCATTCAGAGGATCATCTGACCCTATGCTAGCAGAAGGGTGGATTAAAGCAATGGAGAATATTTTGGATGTCCAAGGGTGTTTATAACACCAAAAGGTTAGTCTTTCTGTTTACTGTTTTGAAGGTGAAGCAGATCAGTTGTGGTCGAAGGTGAAAAATATCAGGGATAGTGATGAGATTGATGATCTTCTCTGGGTTGAATTCAATAGTATGCTTCTTGAGAAATATTTTCCTAAGGTGGTTCGTCTTAGGATGGAAAAATAATTCCTAGAATTGAGGCAAGAGGATGACTCATTGGCTGCTTATGAAGAAATGTTCACTCGACTAGAAAGGTATGTTCCAAATATCATATGAGATCTCGATAGTAAGATCTACCATTTTTACTCATGGTTAAAGAAAAATTATTTAAGGGATTTAGCTTCTCGTGAGTTAAAAAGTTATGAAAATCTTGTTCATTGTCCGGAGAAGGTGGAAATGGAGTTTCCCGATGATCAGGTGTTCTTTTACAAACAACAGAATAAGAGGTCAAGTTGGCAGGCAAAGGGGAAGAATTCATCAAAGAAGAAAGTAGGTATGAAAACCAAATATACATCATGTAATAAGTGTGGTAAAATTCATCCGGGAGAATGGTTATCCAATCCTAGAAAGTGCTTTCGGTGTGGTAAGTCTGGTAATATTTCCTGTAACTGTAAGGAAGATGATCAAGCAGGCAATGAAAAACCAGCGGTGAGATGTTTTAAGTGTAATGAAATGGGTCATTATGCAAATGAGTGTCTAACAAATTACTCAACTAGGGGAGAGAATCCAGAATACAAGCAGAAAGGGGTGGTGAAATCCTTTGCAAATACTTCAGCAGATGTTGGGCCATCGAATGAAGTAGTATCAGGTACACTGTTTGTTTGTTCGAATTATGCCAATGTGTTGTTTGATTCAGGGTCTACACATTCTTTGATTTTTGAGAAGTTTTCTAGTAAATTGGGAATTCCATCTCAAGATATGAATCCTGAACTTATGGTAAAAACACCTGGAGGAAACGTTGAGACAAAAAGAAATTATAAGAACCTTCATATCCTTATGTGTGGAAAGAATATAACTACAAAACTTATTTTTAGACTCTAGTAGAGTTTGATGTTATTTTGGGCATGGATTGGCTTTGTGTTTATCATGCTAGGATTGACTGTAAAGCTAAAGAGTTTTCTTTTCAGAAATATTTTTAGTTTGTGTAAAATAATGAACCTTTTATTTTGATAACATATCAGGAAGTTGAGAAACTAGTAAAAGATGGAAATGAATGTTACCTTGCACATATTATTGAAAATAAAGGAACTGTTCTGATTAATGATGTGCCAGTGGTAAATGAGTATCTTGATGTTTTTTCTTGATGAGTTTCCTGGTATTATTCATGATCGGGAAGTTGAATTTACTGTTGACTTAGTTCCTGATTCTAAGCCAATTTCAAAACCCCCTTAATGAATGGCTCATGTTGAACATTTACAATTAAAGAAGCAATTGTAGGAGTTATTAGATAAAGGTTTCATTCAACCTAGAACATCACCATGGGGTTCCCTAGTCTTCTTTGTTAAAAAGAAAGATGGTTCAATGAGACCTTGAATTGATTATAGAGCATTGAATAACATCATTGTTAAGAACAAGTATCCTTTGCCTCATATTGTTGATTTGTTTGATCAGCTCCAGGGAGCTCAGTATATTTTGAATATTGACTTGAGGTCTGGGTAACATCCGTTGAAATTAAAATAAGCAGACGTTCCGAAGATTGCGTTTCATATTAAATATGGCTATTATGAATTTGTAGTTATGCCTTTTGGGTTAACCAATGCACCTTCTGTATTCATGGACCTTATGAATAGAATTTTCCATGAGTTCATGGATATGTTTGTGGTTGTTTTCATTGATGATATTTTGGTGTTTTCTAAAAGTAAAGAATATCATGAAAGTCATTTAATGGTTATCTTGCAAGCCTTAATAGAAAATAAACTAAATGGAAAATTCATCAAGTGTGAGTTTTGGTTACAACAAATTTCATTCCTTAGTCACATTGTTTCAAAAAATGGCATAATTGTTGATCCTGCGAAAACAAAAGTTGTTGAAGAATGGCCAAGACCTATAAATATAACCGAGATTCATAGATCTCTTGGTTTGGGAGGAAATTATCGAAGGTTTGTTAAAAAAAATTCACGATTATCTAGTCCAATGACTACGGTAACTCGGAAGGGTGTTATGTTTATCCGGACAAAAGAATGTGATGATTGTTTCCAGGAGTTTAAAAAAAGATTAGTGAATTCTCCAGTTTTGGAACTTCCTTCAAGGAATAGTGAGTTTTTTATCTACAATGAAGATTCATTGAAGGGACTTGGCTGTGTCCTTATGTAGAATGATCAGGTAATTTCTTATTCTTCACGTTAGTTGAAAACTCATGAGGTAAATTACCCTACACATGATTTGGAGATAGCTGTTGTGGTTTTCGCTTTAAAAATTTGGAGGCATCATTTGTATTGAGTAAAGTGTGAAATATATACCGATCACAAAAGTATAAAGTATATTTTCACTCAGAAATAATTGAACATGAGACAGAGGATATGGCTAGAATTATTCAAGGATTATGATTGTACAATTAATTTCCATCTGGGAAAACAAAATAAAGTGGCTGATGCTTTGAGTAGAAAAAGTAATGCTTCATTAACCATGGTACGTTTGAAACATGATCCTTTGGTTAAGGATTTGATGAACCTTGGAATAGAAGTTGTTGGTGCAGGAATTTAGTCTGGTTTGTTTCAAGTGTCATTGAGATCATCTCTATCAGACAGAATTAAGCAAGCCCAGAAGAAAGACAGTGGGTTGTAGAAAAAGTTAGTGCTGGTTCAGAAGGGTAAGTTGGATTATTTTAACATTGATAATGATTTTGTTTTGAGGTTTGGGAAGAGATTATATGTGCCTTGTAATTTACAATTGAAGAATGAGTTGTTATGTGGGGATCACAGTTCCCTGTTTTCAGTTCATCCTAGAATTACTAAGATGTACAGAGATCTGCGAGAGTATTACTGGTGGGATGGAATGAAATGAGATATTGCCGATTTTACTGTGAATTTTTTGTCTTTTCAACAGGTTAAAGTAGAGTGGAAGTTACCGAAAGGGATGCTTTATCCTTTACCGGTGCCAGAGTGGAAATGGGAAAATATATCCACCGAATTTTTTATAGGATTACTGAAGGCATCTAGAGGTAATAATGCAATCTGGGTTATTGTTGATCGATTGACTAAATCTGATGATTTACTTCCTATTAGAGATACATTCTCTCTAGATCAACTTTCTCAATTGTATCTTAAATAGATATTTAGGTTGAATGGAGTTCCCCTCTCCATTGTATCTGATCGTGACCCTAGGTTCTATTCTAACTTTTGGAAAGGCCTTCAGAAGTCGTTGGGCACTGAGTTAAATTTTAGTACAGCTTTTCATTGTCAATCAGATAGGCAGTCAGAACGAACAATTCAGACCTAGGAGGATATGATACGTGCTTGATCGATGGAATATCAGGGAAGTTGAGACCAACATCTTTCTTTGGTTTAATTTTCATATAATAACAGTTTTCATTCCAGTATACAGATGGCTCTATTTGAGGCATTATATGGGAAGTGGTGTCGAACTCCAAATTTTTGGGATGAAGTAGGGGAAAGGAAGCCGATGGTACCATCATTGGTAGAAGAGATGGCAGAAAAAGTTCCATTTATTTTGAAACACAAGAAAACAGCTCAGGGCACGTAGAAAAGTTATGCGGATAACTGAAGGAAGGATCTATCTTTAGAGGTATGTGATCACGTTTTCCTCAAAGATTCACCATGTAAAAGTGTGATGCGATTTGGTAAGAAACGAAAGCTTAGTCCAAGGTTCATTGGACCATATGAAATTATGGATATAGTTGGATCAGTTGCTCACCGAGTGTCTTTACCTCCGATTTTATCTCAGGTAAACAATGTTTTTCATGTTTCGATGTTGAGAAAGTATATGCCAGATCCATTTCATGTTTTGAGCCCAGAAGTAGTTTAGTTGGAAGAGAATCTATCTTATGAAGAAAAACCAGTCCAGATTCTTGATCGTAGAGAGAAAGTGTTGTGGAATAATGTAATTCACCAGGTAAATGTTTTGTGGAAAAACCAAATGGTTGAAGAGGCAACATGGGAATCTGAAAATTCTATGAGGGATAAATACCCCCACTTATTTTGAAAAGTGAATAAAATTGCGAGGGCGCAATTCCCAAAAGGGGGGAAGGATGTAACATCCCAGGTAAATGATGAATAAGAAATTTTCATATTTATTAATATTTTCTAATTAAATATTAATTTTACATTAAAGGGGTTTCTATTTTCTATAGCGTACCTGATACGCAACAACGATTTCTTTGAAATCTTACGTTGCACACTAGTAATATAATAATATTATTTTTAAATGGTAGTTAACACGTAGTCATTGTATTGGCGGGAATGAAAATAAATAACTAAAATATTATTATATATGTTTGGTAAATATTTTTACATTTATCCAACAAATGATAAAGGCTTAAAATCAGAAAAGAATTGAATTTTAAGCATAAATATTCTAATATTCACTAAAAGGTTGATTTATCGCCTTTTGATGGAGAAACATATTTAAAAATAGTTATTTTCACTCTTATACATTCTATTGGGCCAAATAAAATCCTTATTTAGAATCGGGACATCAAAATATACTTTGTGTACATTTTTGTTATTTTTCCGATAGAGTTCATTTTTAATGAATAAGTGAAAAATGTTGTATTTTAATTCATAACCTCTTTTTAATATAATTTATTTATTTGATTAGATTATCTGTTTAATTGGTTTTAAAGTTAAATTAGAATATATTTTTACCATTTAATCCCATGGTGGTCATTAGAATTAATTTCACTTTGAAATTGGACATAAACAATTGTCAATCTTTTGATATATATTTTTTCATAAAAACACGCTAATTGTTTTGACAGAGGAAATTAATTATAAAATTAATTAATTCAAATTATATCTATTTAATTTTATAAAATATATATAATTTTTGAATTTGGAGTATCAAATATAGCTTAGGGTGAATATTTGGAATTTTTCTGAAAAACATCAATTTTTGATGAATAGTGAAACCTCTAAGTGGTAGTTAAAAAACTAATTTTTCGGGTAAATGAAATATTACCACTTCTGTGAATTGAATTTCTAAAATCCTACATACATGCTTTTCATTATTAATTAATGTTTTGTTCAATGGGATGAAATTAATTTTTGGTGAATAGTAACCTTTATGTTTTATTAATCGCGATTAAAGGTAATTAGTAAAATTTAATGTAAAAATGATATTATAAAAATATGAAAATATCTTGAAACATGTTCTAATCCTATTGTATGAGTCATGTACGACCATTAAAACCCATGTGTCAATTTTAGGGACCCCAGGGAGCCACTTGGGTATGATAATGACATTTATACCTTTTATTTAATGTAAAAGTAAAAATGTCACTAACATGTATTGTTTTACTAAAATAATTTTTAAATAGGGTTATTAAAGTCATATTTTTGACTATAAATATTAATTATAAAGATAGAAATTTTTTTCTAAATCATGATAATTTTAAAAAAAATTTATACATTAAAAAAATTAAATTATTTATGACACCATGATGATGCAACGATTACCTCATTATTTAACTATTTAAATAAAATAAAAAGATAATGTAAAATCTAAGACCTACACTTGTCAAAAACCTATTGTATGTGTGGATTTCGAACTATTATCACCTTATCCTAGAAATATATAATTTTTTGACCTTTAAAATCCAAAACGCATTATATAATAAAGTAACATTTTATAACATTCCAAGAGTGCCCCTCTTCCCTCTTATAAAAGGCCCCCACCTATACCCCCTTAACCACACCAATAAAGCTATTGGATATGTAAATATCTGCTCATTTTATCTCTCCACATCCCTCTACTCATCCTAGAAGCCTTACCTTAGGAATAAATCTCTTCATGAACCCTTTTGGTTCAAACAAATAGGAGTTACCCGATTTAAATGTAATGTCTTCACTTGTGTTCTTTTGTTTTACATTGCTTCTCCAACCCCTTATCTCTTTTTATTCCATTTTTTATAAAAAAACCAATATATAAAATATACTATAATTTTTTTATGAGATGGATTCGAGGTACACTTACACACACCTTCGTCTAATGGTTAAAGAAAAAACTATTTCTGTTAATGGAGAATTTATGCCTCACGAAATGATGATTGGTCAATATTATTTTAACACCATTAATGGTGGACATTAATATTTCACTATATTTATATATGATATATAATATGTTTATGTTTTCTATATACTTCTTTATTTTTCATTTATGGCATAACTTTATGGTTTCCATTATGGGTAAACGTGATATCTTAATTTTAGGAAGTGCGGACTACTGCCCCCTCAAAGTGATTTGATTCATTAATGCAATATGTGGGATTTATAAAGGATGGAGTTAATGATATTATATATGATATTATACTAAAATTATAATATACCTTTATATCATTATGATTTCACTCCATTAAATACGAAATAGAAATGAAAGTAGCGTTCATGCGTACGTACGACTTACCGTCTCCATGAACGGTGCATTTCATTTCTTACCTCAAAATGTTATATAGTATTATAAAAACATGTATATGATGGATATATATGATATATATGATATCTAGATCATGAATATAATTATGGATATAATGGATATTTTTTCACATGAACAACATGTAATTATAAGGAGTTTATTTTCGACTCAGGTACCAATGATCGACAAAACAACCCTTATTAACGTAAATAATTACATTGTGTTCATAACATGGTAATAAGTTATATAAAAGGAATAATGAACTTGAAAAATGTTCTTAATATATTCTAAATTAACACTAGTTTATTATTCAAGATATTAAAGAGTCTTCGAGTCAAGTCGGACACGAGGTATGGAACTTCGTCTCAATCTCCATTCATTGAGGAATATTTTGTTCTAATACAAGACATTCTTTTATACGCTGTATAAACCCCTTTGACTTCTACTTTTATTCAAAAGGAATCTTTTCTATATGAATCGTTTTACTAAATTACAAAAAGTATGTTTCTTATTAACGTACGCAGTGACAACGACCTTTCCGCCACCATGAGTATTATTTTGTCTTTGGCTTCCTCTACAAGCCATAATATTTTTAAAAAGAAAATAAATACCATATACTCTATTATGTATTTTACTATTGAAAATTATTTTGATAATGAATTTTTTTCCCAATATATTTAAGTGGTATATTGTGCTTGAAATGTGTAAATGTTTTCTTTCCATTATATTTATTTTAGGTCTTATGATTTTATAATGGTACTTGGAAATTTGACGGGTGGTTACGTGATAAACCATATGATGGGTGGTGCTGTGAATACCAGGACGGGTGGTTACGTTATAACCTCCAATTCATTGGGTATGGAAGTCGGCCGTATGGCTATTCCATTTAGTGATATGTGTGGAAGTCGACCGTATGGTCATTCCATTTATGTATGTTTATGTCCTAAGTTCCATTTATATTGTTATGTGTTCTTTATATGAGTTTTATGGTAATATTTTGGTTAAAAAAAGGTAAGTAATGATATTTTATTCAGTGAGGAGTATTTTATTGTTATGAAAGGTGAACAGTGTTGCTTTGATAATGTATTCATGGTTTACTTGATGTTTTGAAAAACTAACAGTTTTCTTTCTTTTTTATCCCTTACTGAGCTTTTTATGCACATCCCAAGTTTTTTGAACTTTTTTTTCACAGGACATAATGTGGAATAGGGTCAAGGATGGGATCAAGGAAAATTCATGCCATCTTAATCATGGAACTAGACATGACTCTTTTTTTCAAAATTTCATGTTTTGTAAAAAAAAAGGAAACTATGTAGAAGTGTCTACATTGTAATCTTTTTAGATGAAATATTTATGATCTAATTCTCTGAAACTCTAAACCTGAAAAGATCCACAATTTTAATTATTCATTTAATTCAATATTATGCAAGGTTTTAGGTTGGGGCATTATAGTTATGTCAAGGATCATAATTATTTCTAATGAATATTCATCTAATTGGATGTAATATTTATGTATCAAATATTTCAGTCAAATATTTTGTTATCAAAGAATGCTTTATTAAAATTAGGAAACTAGGATGAGAAAACACTATAGATAACCCTTAGGATAAAATTTTATGTATGGGAGAATCTTATGCTATGGTAATGAAAGGAGTATTGTTTTCTTAGAAGATAAATTCCTATATAGATACTAGAATTGTGATATGGAAATGGAATAGACATTTTGATGGGTATGAAATCTAAATGGGGTGGATTGATTATTATCTTCATCATCACTAGAACATCATGAGAGGGCCTAATATAATACACATATCTAGATATTCCCAAAAATGTGTGGAATATTTTAAATTTTTATTATGAACCATTAAGTTGGATTAGAATAGAATATGATCATGGATGACCATGGTTAAGCCAAGGATATCAAATATTAAAATAAATGAGTCAGTATTTAGACATCTAATGAATGGGTTTTCATGATTATATGACCTACAATTATGATTATTGTTTCTCAGACTATTATATTTTGTTTTAATAAATGGATATAACTCAAATAAACCATATTAATATTTTATTTGATAGAAAATAAAATGAATATACTCATATGTAACCTAATGTTAGTGTAGTTTGAATGGGAAATATTTTTAATATGATTAAGAATAATTCTCCATCTATAAATCACGTTAATCTCCAAAATGAAAAATATAGGGATCCACATTTTATTCAGTAATTTTTTAGGAAAACACCAACTTCATTTAGTGGTTATACTATTCCATTAGTTTCTATGAAGTAGATCACTAAATTTAAAAACCTAATTTACATTCTCGAGTGTGTGAACCAGGAAAATGTTATTCTCGATGTTCATCATTTTGAAGGTGAAGCAAATCAATGGTTGACTCTTTTCAAGAATAGAAGCCAATATTTTGAAATTGATTCTACGGAGTAGAATGTGTTTATAGGGTTATTGTTTATGAATTAAATTATACATATTATTTTCATGTAAATGGAAAAGTAATTTGTTGAAATAATATAGAAGGAAAATAAATCCATTAGAACATATGTGGAATATATAACAAGACCAATTAGGTATGCTTCTAGTATTGTCATCCACAATAAATCTAAGATTGATCAATTCTTTAGACGAGTAATAAAAATAATGAAAAGGGTGTTTTACATAAGGTATATTAGATTATATAAATATATAATTTGATCCTCTATCAATATATAAATGGGGATTGACGTTACCCATACATATCATGTTTTTAATATATATATATATAATGACATAATTCATGGGAAATTATAATATTATTAACCATGTATAGAAGAAGATGAGTCTTACATTATTACAATGTTGTGGAAGGAAACATGGAGGAAATTTAAATAAGATGAAAATTAAATTATATATGTGTGTAATGGAAGGTCATCAGGTGGTAAATGATGAAGATCGATGTCACACACCTCCTAATCATAGTGAAATAGGAAATCTAACATGATCACTATTATCAATGTGCGAAATGATGACAATGTGGTCAAAGTTACACTTATCGTCCCCTCAAGTGAATATAATGTGTTATTTTATTCTTGATCTACCCAATATTTTATATCTAATGAATTCATAAAGCATATCACAATAAAACATGAATGATTATAGGTTGAATTTTTGGGGAAAACTTCTAGAGTTATGATGATTGAATCTTTAGTCTATGGTTCACATTCAATTATTCTTATTGTAAAATTTATCTTTCAAAAAACATTTTATTTTACATCCAGTTTATATTTATTTTATTTTAGTTATGTATTGGTTTTCATTATGTTAATAACATATCAATTTCTAAAAAAGTGATGTAACATTTGTTATTTAGAACAACCTATGATCGTTAGTTAGTGTGAGGATAAATATGAAAGTATTGTTGAAATCAAATCACTTTTATTTTGTCACAATCCGACCCTACCCGGGATCAAGACGCAACTACCCCAAGCCCGCCTCCATAGGCTAGGTGCTGGCGACAAGCACCGAAGGTTAAACATCCCTGGGAGGAATTTTCATGAGTACCTGTACACACACACACAGCCCACTCAATGCAGAAGTGTAGAGTAAAAGGAAAAGTAAAGTATTAACTGCTATAAACGACCACAAAAGTGCATCGACATATAAACAGTACAAAGAATGTACTGAGGCTAAACTGAGAGAAATAGGGGAAAAACATGCACCCAACCCGAAATGTGCCACAACCCAACAATAGGTAAACAAAAGTAAAAAACTTGTAGAGTCCCACACCTGGAACCCGACTACGACCACCACACGTGGTCCGAGCTCCCGAGCTCCCGAACTCCTAAGCTCCGCTGAAGTCACGGCCAACCTATCTGTCATTTACAAGGGCACACCATGTGCGAGAAAAGCCCAACCAGGGGTGAGTATGAAAATACTCAGTAGGATGCCCCGAAGGATAGAGGGAGAAAAAAAGGTGGTACTGAAGAGGTGAGCAGCAGATCGAACAGGGAAATGTAAAAGCGTACAACCGAGAGTGCAGTAAAGAGTACATCTAAACCCAACAAGTGGAAGGAAGTAGACTCATCTAAAGACAAGGAGATAGAAATGGTGAGAAGATGAACTTCTCATCGAGCCTTCGCTACCTATAGCTGAAGAGTAGACTCGTCCAACCATGAGAAGATGGACACAGAAAGCATGTGGCATACCCCCCACATCTTCGCCTCTCCTGAAAGGAGAGTAACCAAAACCCAAGAAGTGGGTACTGGAACAAGGTATAAATATACATATGCTCTATCAAGAAACCCAAACAAGATCGCAAGGGGATCCCCGTCCCGTAGCTCATCCCAAAAAAGTGAGTAGCCAACAGTCCTAGAAGTAAACACCCTTGATGCCCAGTATCCGCATGTCTGCCCCGAACTGCAAGTCAAGGGGCTCAAATCACCCCACCTTAACACCATCCTCTTTGGGTGGCACTAACTTTCCCGCACAGTTTTAGGTCATGTCACAAGGACCCGTATAGGTGGGGAAAGTTCACCTCATACTTGAGAGTTCTGGGGGAACATCAAGCCACACCTCGTCACTATCACACAGTCAGTTGACAGGTTCCCACTACCCAGCACGGTGAAAGGGTATTCAGCTGGAGTGAGACCTAGAACCACTCTGGCCATCCCTGCTGGATGGTACCCCACTGGCCATCCCTGCAGGATGGTACACCACTGGCCATCCCTGCTAGATAGTTCCTCACTAGCCATCCCTGCTAGATGGTACACCACTAGTAACTGGAGCACGTAGCGATAGATCGCAGAAGGAAGATATGATCTCGATACATAGCAAGGGAGTCTGCACCCAGGGCATACTAGGGGGCTCCGTACCCTACTAAAAACAACCTCATGTGTAGAGGATCGGGGCCCGCGTAATGTTTTTGTCACCCCTATACCAAAATAACTATACCAGGATACACGAAGGGATGTGAGGATCTCCCAACGCCTCTCAGGGCGATCATGATTTAATCCGCTGAGTCACTGTCGAAGCGGACCAAGACAACTCACTCCATAAAGTAAGAAAACACCCACACTGTACGAACGCAAGTAGCCGTAAACGATGTCGTAGTCCAGTGAAAGGGACCCAACACTGAAAACCACATCAACTGAAAGAATAAAAGAACCCAAACAACTTTTTTAGTCAAACCATTGAGAACAGAACCAGGGGACACCCTCAACCCTGCTCGTTGAAACCATCAAGAGTAGGAGGACTCTCTACGTTTGGAGGGGTCAAAGTCACGTAAAGTAGATCACGACGTACAAATGGGGCCCACATGACATGTGGCCCAAACACATCTCCAAATCAAGCGCACAAATGTTCTCAGGTACAAATGAAAACATGTTCCTCCAAGAATTCTCATATACTCAAAGAGTATACCGCATCTCTAGCCCAAAGGCTATCATGCACACAACACCCTATGTCAACGCGAAGGGAGAAAACATAATTTCACCAACCTCCTTCTTCCACGGACCTAGCACGGCCAAGCACATCTCTTTAGAAATCAAATCCACTCACATGATAGTGAACACGATCTCCTGCCAAGGTTTCGCATCCACACACAGCAAGAAGAACCGCCACCGGAGCACCTTTCATATTTCCACATTTCATAAGATCGTTTAGGAGGCTCCGTTAGACTGAACATACTACACCATTATAATCCTCTCAAAAAAACACATGAGATAGACTAGATACTCATCTCCAATAGATATCCGACGTAAAAGTCACCTGACACCGTTTTATGCCCGAACGGCGCCCCGTGGTCCCGAGCCTCGTCCTTGAAAACAGTCAGGTGCGTCGCACCATTGAGATCCCCTACGGAAAACATGTCAAATTGCCTGCTCACTAGAGTGCAATGGATATCCGGAGAAAAAGATGCATTTCATCATACCACACACAAGCGGTGCTTAATGGGACCCACATCCCGGTCCTGAAAAACAATGAACAGATCACACAGTTGCGATCCTCTCGAAAAATTACACAACATTGACTTTCCAATTATCCGAAATGGACACCCAGTGATAAAGATAGAAATCACCGACAACTCCCAAAACAGCCCTCAAAGGGCCCGTACTACTGTGCAGAATTAAATCGGGCAAATTGCGCAATTTGCAAGGCCCTCGGAAAAACACCTAGAAATGACTGATCACACACCGTGAACGGAAATCCAAATAAAAGGTTGCTAAACGCTACTCACAGCATATAAGATGGGTCGTGGGGCCCATCTCTCAACTCCGGTCTCAACACCTGAAAACCCCTTGTAAATATTCGTCTCAACAATAGGGTCTCAACGTCTTTGACTGTGCCCAATTCGAACTCCAGACGCACTCACGCTATCCGAAACAAAATCTCAACAATGCGTAAAAATATTACTTAGCAGACACTTTGCATCACCGAGCCCCCGTCTCAAAATTTAAAAATCCACGAGACCATCTGAAAGAGTTTTCCTCATTTCACGGAATGTGTTCCAGCTGATGGAACGTAAATCAGGCACCTGGTCCGTATTTTAAGAGTGTTTAAGAAAAACAAATTAACGGACCGATCGGGGGGGCCGGACCGGTTCGGCCGGCCCGCCACATGCCTGAACTATCCCGTGGTTCACAATACGGGCCGACCCATCCCGCCCGGGCCGGCTTAAGGCAGTCCCACTTCTCCAACACGGACCCCCATTCTGCGGGTCCTCTGCGCGTCCCTGGGTCGTCATGACCCCGGTCTACCCCACTGACTGACCGACAGCTGACCGGTCTCCCTGCTCGCCCACGCTCACTCGCGCCTATGCAGGCGCCTCCTGCTCGCTTAGCTGAAGCCGCCTCACCCACGTTGTTCGCCCACTACGACCGGCAGTAGCCGCCACACACCTTTGCTGAAGGGAGCCCGCGCCGTCTGAACTGCCTGAGGCCGTCGCCATCCGCCGCCACGAACCGCCGCCTGGGATCTCACCGGACCACTCTGGTTCACCGGAAAATGGAGGTTTTGGCCAGAAAAACCTCCAAAACCTGCATTCTTCGTCGGACAATTGCGATCGCCTCGGAACTCGGATTTTAAATCTAAAAGATGCATTTGATAGCTCGGAAAAATGAATTCACAAATATGGGCTTTGATCTAATATCAAACAACATTTAGACTCTATAATTCATCTTGAAAGAAGGGTTCAGAAATTAAAACCCAAAGAGGAAATCTCCTACCAGCAGGGGCGTAGCCCAATGCTTCGCGAGCGATCCGCCTTCGCCGGATCCGAAATCGCCTTGGGGGAAGTGGGGAGATGATCTTGAGTGATGGGAGGGCTTCCTTGATGGAGAGCTCCTTCCACCAGAGGATGAAAATGGTGGAGGGAGGGGATGGGTTATGGTTTAAATAAAGAAAAAATTTAATTAATTTAAACCCCCAATTTCAACCGCATCTGAAACTCTCAATGAGGTTTTGGTTAAGACACCCCTAGGGTAAACACCACCTCTCGAGCACAACGGAGGTCTCAGAATTTTAATCCATGGCCTCGTTAAAAAGTTATAAAATTTTATGCCTCATGCCGCTAAATTATGAAAACTCCCCTGGCTGCATTTTTCACAGAAGGCCCGCGCTCGTGAAAGTTACACCCCTCCTCGGGTAAAAATCACGTTCTGAACTCAATGGTGCCCTCAGTTTTCCAATCTGAGAAACGTTTTAAGAGGTACATGACTTTAACCATTAAACGAATACATTAATTATTTTATTTATCTGTTTAACATTCTTGTAATGGGCGAGGGGTCCCAACATCCCGTGCCGACATGTTTTATGTCATTCCTAGGATAAACACACCATTTTGGACCCATCCATACTATCAGATTTAGGTTACAAATTACCTTTTAGGAGTTATCCCTTTTATTTGGCATGCCCAATTTGAACGCACAGAAAATTTAATTCCGTCCACACCGGGGCTCAGAATCGCACGTCGTCTGAAGGCGCTTCTCTGGAATAACATCAAGAATATTACAAAGTATTTTATAGAAAACATCGGGTTCTTACATATTATCCTTGATTACTATTCAAATAGTGTATTTATCTCATGTGGTCAGAGGGAATGTCAAAAATAAATATACAGCTATTGTATATATGTTTTTTGATGTCTCTCTTGATGAGTTTCAAAAACCTCCACTGAATTGTGACATTGTATTTTAAATATAATTCATATCGAGAATTAAACCTATATAAAAGACTCTATATATAATATATGTGATTGAGTTTCAAGAATTGAAGATAAAACATTATGAGAAAACTGATATTGTATTCATTTATCGAAGGGTGTCACCATGGGGTGTAATTGTTCTTTTTGATAAGAATATCAATGGGTCAATGTGTCCTTTTTTAGATTATTAAGAACATAATAGAGCTAAAATCATGAATATTTATAATCAACCACATATAGATGTATTTTTTAATCAATTATGTAGATATAAATGGTTTTTCCTTGATTGATCATTGATATGGATATAATAAATTTATGGAAAAAATAAAATTCATACCAATTACAACATATCATATGAGGTATGGAAACTACAAATATAGATTGATTTAGTTTAGACTTATCAATTACCCACAATATTTATTGTTTTAATGAATATATTCATTAGATATTACACCAAAAAAATTTGGAAGCATTTAGAGAATATATTCACATATATTCCAAGAAAAATATTGATAATGGATATCAATTGAGAATTATAGATACTAAGGAAGAAGATTTTGTATGAAAATTCTTCCATTTGTGAATTTTCAATATTGAAGGATTACTTTTGGGGTCTTATAATCTCATGATATGGTATATTGATGAATTAATCAAAGAATGATGATGTTAAATATTAAAACAAACTTACCATAATGATTAAAATTTAATGATTTCATTGTTTTGTTTAGTATTCATGATGATTTGTGAAGAATGTTTCATAGATATCAAATCCACTAACCATATTGATTCATGTTTCTTGGTATTGTTTAATGTGGAGAAAATTTCAATGAATTGAAGAGAATTTTGTTTACTGCACCTAAGATCACAATATACTTTAAATAATAATGGTTTAAAAAACATAGTAATGTATTGGAGAAAAATGTGGATGAATCCTCATGAAGAATGATATGGTGATGGCTTATTTTTCATTTGAATAGAGGGACCACTAGAAAAATTACCTGAATCATGAAATGGTGATAGATACCATAATTGTTTCACTAATGTTATTGATGAATTATTTTTCTGGAGGAAGGTGTTCCATATATATTGAACATAAATTTATAAAGTAAATATTCTTTGTGAAATAGATAATCATACCACAGAAAATATGGTTAGTGATGTTTAAATATTTTAACTTCTAAATATATTATCACCCAGGGAATGTGAATTTGGTGGATGGTTCTTTATGTCAAAAGGATAATTCTAGATTATCTATTATGAACATTAGAAAAGGTCCAATAATGTTTTATTATTGTGCGATGAATATATATATCAAGAAGGAATGAGGGAAATATTATATTTTTCAAATGAGTGTCCAACCAAATATCCATTTTCATAATAAAGTGGTTTAGAAAGAGGATCTATATAAGAAAAATAATTTTATAAATAATATAAATTTCACCTTAAATTTGATGAAATAATAATATTCAAGAACCTAGTATTTCTTCCATTAGTGCCTAATTTTAATGAGTTATTGGATAAATCTCATAGATCATTGTTCTCTCTTACTACAAGATGTTTAAAGATATATAGTGATCTGAAAGATTATTTCTTTTTGGAAAAACTAAAGATAGATTTTGAAGAGTATGTATCTCTGAACATGGTCTGTGAACATGTTAAGGAAAAGTTGTATATTTACACGGGGATGTTATAATTATTACCCATACGATAATGGAAATGGAAAAAATATCTATGGATTTATTCATCTGATTCCCCAAACATTTAAAAGACATAATGTTGTTTTTTTATAGTCGGTCAATGTTCAAAATTAACACATTATATTTCCATTTGAAGAGATTTATTTCTTGATCAACATTCAAAAATACATTGTATGGAAATGGGAAGGTGGGACAGAGTACCATATTTTATTGCATCTTATTACACCCTATGTATTTCCTCGATTTCCAAGAGAAGTCCTTATTAATCATTGGATATATGTTTGTGTATTTGTCCTTCCTATAGACCTTATTCAGGTGGATAGTTTTAAGAAACAATTAAAATCCTTAGGGATAGATTGATATTATGCTATCTGGATATCAAATATAGTTGGGACAAGCACCTACATATAATTTTATTCTTCTTATAAAAATACAGTTTGATTGATAATTCAGATATCTCCTTATGAATCCATTTATGGAAAGAAGTGAAAAAACACAAAATTATTGGATGAATTTAGATTATGATATATACAGGGACCTAGTCTAGCTATGTTGATAGTGGAGAATGTTAGAGTTATTCATCAACTCAGAAAGGAAGATGAATGTCAGAAAAACGTTATGTTGGAAATCACAAGTGAGATTTTTAATTAAATTTTGGTGAAAATTTATACCTATAAAATTAGTCATGGAATAATTTTTTTAAATTTAGAATGAAGGAAAACCTTATCCCTATATATATTAGTCCATTAGATATTATTCATCATGAATGTATGGTATTTTATCATATCATGCTTCCTATGAACTACCTTTATATTCCTAAAATGATCATGGTTTATCTCTTGAGTAAGTATATAACTAATCCTTTACATATAATAAAATCATAAATTGTATCACTAGAATATAATGTTGCATATCATGAAAAACCTATAGAAATCATTGATCATAGAGATAAATTACAAAGGAATAAGACTTGTTAACTTGTTAACGTTCTTTGGAAGAATTATAAATTTTAACAACCAACATGAAACCAGAGGATATGATGAAACAGAGATGCATTCTTTTTTTTGTATCATATTGATAGATTTAAAAGGGAGAAATTAATTTAAATTGGGTGATAGAATGTAACATCCCATGTGATATTATATATTTCCTTTTCAATGAATTTGTAATATTAAAGAGATTGATTTTCATAAAATAATAATTTCAAATGCCCTGAAATATATTTAAGAATTATTATTATCTAATATTAACATTATGAATTAGTAAATGGATCAATGCATATGAATAGTAAAATCAAAATTCAAAAATAATATATTTTTATATTAATATATGTAAATAATTGGGTTTTTAATTACTAACATAATTTTAATGTAAAAAGGCCATGTGTTTCGGAATAATGAAGAAATATATTCTTGAAATGTGTTTTTCAAATATTAAATTCAATTACTCAATGTTAAATAATGATTTAAATAAAAACGTAATATTCAATATTAAAAAAATATTATTACAAATTTTTAATTGTTTCGACGTTGTATTGTTTAATTATAATTATATGTTCATTATTATAAAAAACATTATTCATAAAATATTTTTCATCCTGTTCCCTATGCATATGTTAAAACGAATTCAAAGAAAATATATAAATTTGAAATTGATAATTGGATTCCATATTTTGAATTATAATGATTATTTTTTAATTTTTTTAAAAAATAATCATTTTGAATTGTAACCATGGAAAATATATGTCACCTCGGTAATATTAAATATGGTATATATTATTTAAAAATATGATAAGGATTTGAAAATATATACAAAACCTAAATTATTTCTATTTATCCAGTTTTGATAGCCTAGAATCATCTATTATTAAATGATATTGTAACATGGGTTCATTTTTATTTGATAATGACCTTAATATTATTTTATTATATGTCCAAATCCAAAACTACACACTCATTTTTTAAATATAAATAATTATAATAATCGTGATAAAAGGATTTTCTGTTTTGTTATAGATGATTTTTTAACAAATAATTAATGTTTATAATTGTAAATTATATTCATGTTTTAGTAGTGAAATAATTACATTGAATTCTCACTCAACACTCACACAATACTTGATTGACTAATAAAAAATACAAAAATTAATTTTAAAAACATTACATGTTATAATATTTTGATGAATTATTTTTTCATGAATTTATTAGATGAATATATAATATTATTTATTTGTTAAAAAATTTCATTCTAATTAAATTTTCATGCTGTTTTATTTAATGTCATACATTTTTATTAATTCCCAAAAAAATGTTTACCGTATATTATATCAAATACCGTTTTTTCTGAATGATTAATTTCTCAAAAAAATCTTATATTTATGAAATTGAAAGAGAAGTGGTTGATAATTACTACTATTTTCCACTTATGGTTCACCTTTCATTTTCTAGTAACATGTAACTTTCATCTCCATTGAAAAATTACCAACATTGACATCATGATAATCATTATAATATTTAACGAGGGGTTAAAAAACAGTGGTAATGGTTACAAAATCAACTAAAATTATATAAATATTATTGTATGGGATGATTTAGAATCAAAATAATACTAAAATATAAATATATTAGTTTTCACTTGAAAATAAAATATTAAATTATTCAAATTTAATACTTTAGGTGATTCCAAGGGTTCCCCTCTATTTACATATAATAGGGATCATCCTTTTGATAATTATTCAAAAATGTTTCATCCATTTATATAATCCTACACCTATGCTAATATCGACCTAAAATATATTCACATGTCATATAGGTCGTATTTTTTTCTTAATAACATTCTTTAAGAGAATAATGTCTCAACCAAAGGAGGATTCTCAATGAAGAGGTATGACCCTTAACCGAGTTCATTAAATTTCACTTCTTCTACCATATCTAAAACTATTATATCCATAATAATATGATGAATCCAATATCATCAATATAATAATATGTTATTATGATTATTTACATTTATTTTTCACCTCCACTCCATTATATGGGATTTAGAAGTATCACTATTGTGTACCTTGTTCTACAGGCTCAATATTGAGATATGATTGACATTCCATCACATTATTTCATGGATCATGACAATTTTAGATTTATAAAATATAAATTTTATTTAATATGTGTTAATTATTTAATAATAATAAAATTTATTTAAATCCCTTTAATTATTTTTATAAAAAATGAAAACAATGTTCATGGGTATGTATAGGCTACCGTCTATATGAATGGGGAAATAGAGATTTATCAATCTACATTTAATGGATTTTTATAAACATGTATATGATGTATTTATAGGATAGTTATATCATTATTAATACTATAGTGATGATAGAACTATGATTAATGATTAAGGATAAGAGCTTCGAAACAAAAATTCTCCTGAAAAAAAAATAATTAACTCCCAATAATGACATTTTTAATAATGATTTATTAATAAATTAGTGTTGCAATTTTAAAATAGGAAAATATATGGCGTTAAAAATATTAATATGGATCTAGTATAGAATTATAATAAATGTAAAATTATTATACAATATTTTCTAGAACTTATAAATCATGATATAATTAGTTAAGGCTTTGTGTTATAATCTCATTTTTACCTAGATTGTTTGGTCATACATATTCGATAATGAAAATAAATTATTATTTTATAAAATATATTATATGTTATATTATCTTTTTTTATTAATAAGTATCATATTTTTCCAACATTTCCCACTTCGTATGTTGTCAAGGTACTGAAACAATGTTTTTATGGAAAACCAATGTTGTTTTATTATTCAGTCGAAATTATTTTTCTTATATGTCCATATAATCTATTAAGGGTTTTCACAAATTTTGTTAATAATATATCATGATTTATTAAGGTATTTAATACCCATTATTGACATTCTATGTAATTTTTAAATGGTTTACTCATGTCATTTTCTTAATAAGTATTTATTGTCATGGTGTATAAAATTTGAATGAATTATTTTTTAACATACATGGAATGAATCGATGTTATTTATTTTCTGAATGATTGATGATATGAATATTTTTTTCAATGATTTCGTAGTTCATTATGAATAAATATTTTTATATATTATTTTCCAATTTTTTATTAAATATGACTTCAAAAGAATGTAGAAATTTCCATCAACCAATGTTTTAATGATATTTAAATGGATATTTTCATGTATGATAACATCCATTGATGTTAATTATGTTTATTTTGGGATATTATTAAATTATATCATCCTTAATATTTCTCTACATGGTTTTGGTTATTACAATAAAATACTGATTATTCCCATTTTGTTTTTCATTGGTTATGTTACCATGAATTATACGTTTTTCATGATCTCGTGGGGTATATATCAATAGATCAATATTTTTTCATTGATGGATTAGTTATATCCTTATTACGCATTGGGTAATGATTAATGTTTTTTTAAATCAACTCGTATATGGTAGCTTATTTGAAGACACAAGATAAGGCTAATAGTAGGTTATCCTAATCCCAAATATATGGTATACCACATGTTATCAATAGAAAAAAAGGGAATACATTAGAGAGGTTACCCCCATACCGATGTATTCATAAGGGTGCTTAGCCCAAGATTAACAGGTGATGAATGTATTGGAATAATATTTATATTATTATTGTTACACCATGATTTTTTTCAGTATTTTATTTTATGATCATAAACCAATTTTTTTTATCATGGACCATGTTCATTTATTTCATTATGATTCACATTTTAAAAAATTCCAAACCTTATTCCTTGACTATCTCTATTTATATATGAACTTTTTTTGTGATTTTATAATGTACATATGATGCTATAATATCATTTTCATAATGATATTCTTAAATGATCATTGAAAACACTCCAGTGTACCATTATTGATCCTCCGACCTCATAATTGTTTATTTTTCCTTCTAAAAAGGATATAAGGAATCATTTTAAGTATTCCAGGTATATGAAGGTGGGTCATTTTGAATCAAATATTTGGATTATGATACAAATACTTTATGAACAATTTATTTCTGTATCCATGTTTTCAAAGACACTAAACCCTTACAGTTATAATGTGGATCATAATTATTTACAATGATTATTTATCAAATAATATTTAATTTTACAGTTTATAATATTTGGCCTGCCACATGGTGAAAATAAGGACAGAATCCATGATCACGTTATCCTCTAAATAGAGATTCATGTTATAGTGGGTCATCTAGAAAGCCATCCTTACACTGAAGTGTTCTTAAATGTTGTAATACCTGTAACCCTTCTATAACTAGTAAACAACATATCATGAAATATCACACAATAGGAAATGTAAAGAGAATTTATACATTATTATATTTAAATTTAAAATTTATAAATGTGTTAATATACTTTCAATAAATTAAAATCTTATTGGAACACATCATAAACATATATAAATAAGATTTCATTTTTTTATTATTATGAAATAAATTATTTTGAATTAAATATTTATAATTAAAGTTTTTACCAATACCGAAACAATTATTTATATAGGATATACCATTAATTTTATAAAACGTTTTTAATGGTACAAGGTTTGTTTATAGGGTCAAAAGATTTGTTTTTAAGTAATATTCATCAATTATAATACAAATATTTATCATTTTAGGAACATAAGAAATATTTTCTAAAAACAAAAAAAATATTTTTGTTCATTTGATTTAATTATTTATTATTTAATAAAATTTCTTTGTTGGTTTACTTTCTAAGAAACACTATTTAGAAAAATACTTTATGTTATTAAAATTAACATAATTGATAATTTTATCCAGAAGATAATTTTTATACATCAATAAATATCATTTAAAAGTATATTTTATGCAGATAATGATCGAATTAATTTTAATTTTCTCGACACATATTAATTTTATATGATAGAATGATGATTTTATTTTGAATCATTCGGTTAAAATTATTTAAAATCATCACTATTATTTTTTTCATTGCAAATAAATTAAATAAATTAAATGTTAATTAACAAGGGAAAATTAGAATTCTTGTTTTGAGGGTATTTATTTTACACAAGATATATACATTTCATATTAACAAATTAGATTAATAAATGTTATGTTATGTCTCTAAAACTATTCTTATAGACATTAAAAATTAAATCAACATCCAATTGATTAGTAATTAATATTAAATAATAATAAAAAACATAGTGTATAAAAATAATTAAATCATTAAGTACTATTCATTCATGGTTATTAATGTTCTATTTAAATATCTCTCTCTTTCAAGAGGTTTAGAGTTAAATGGTCGTCAAATTGTAATGGATTCCAATACATATCTGTACATTTTTTTGAAATTCTTATATAATAATACCATATATAATTATCTATTTTACTGTAATTTCATGGTATTATATCATATTTGATAAGTTCATAATCATATACTACATATCCCTTCTCCTTATGGTATTTTAATATGTTGTTATTATGTTGATATAAGGGATATAATTCCCCATTTCCTTGTAAATTACAAACCATTATTTTTATTCAATTGTTCTTCTAATTATACAGAATTTTCATCCACATGAATTATTCAAAATATTTTTTCCTATCATTAAATAAATAAGTTAAACAATAATTATTCCCAAAATTCCAACAATTTTTAAATTTAATGACTCTATGATTTACATTGAAATAATACACTAGATTGGTTAAAAGAATGTGGAAACATTTGTGGAGTAAATTAACCTAGGTGAAATCACCATCAAAATTAATGGATAAATATTTTAATGAACTATTACCCAAGGGTATGATGAGTTTCCATACAATTGGACACCTTTCTAGACACAAAAAACAAATATGTATGGGATAATCACATGATCTTTATGAATGATAAATAAGAATTTATCTTACCAGTGTAAAATATTAAATTCAATTTTTATATTTTACCGATAACCCAAAACATTAAATTCCTCTTCTACTAATAACGTAACTTTATTTATATGATTAGGGTATCTCCTTTACATTTATTATACCATAGATATTCTATATTGATTATGTATTGTTAAATAATCCAATTTATCTCCTTGTATGGTTTATGATCATCATATTTCTAGGAATAAATCCCTTAAGGTAACATTGATGCCTTTATGGGTCAAGTGTGTTTGTGGACAATGAGGGTTTCCCGGGATAACTGTTGAGTCCTTGAGATATAGTTGTCTATAAATGTTAAAAATGAACCATGATAGAGTAAAGGAAACACTAGGGGTGGAATAAAAATATCATGTAAATGGTGGTGTCGTTTCACAGTGTTTTCCATATTCTTGGTTCAAATATTAGAGAATGAAGAAAAGTGTTTTTGGAAAAGGTTTTTATGCACAAGTGTTAATGAAGACTGGAAAGTTGCGAGTAAGGAATATCTCAATATTATTACATCCAAATATAGAGAAGGGAAAAAAGTGATTGCATGAAATAGATTTGTGTGAAAAGTGAGTTCACATGAGTTTGTGTGAAAGAGAATTGCACGGATATGACTTTTACGCTTAGGGAAAAGTTTCACAAAGTGGAATGCAGGGTTTGAAATGTATATAAATTGCTGGCTACCCACCACATTTGAAGAATATAAATAGTTAGAGAGAATCAAAGCTCTGAATCATGCAAGTATTGGGAATCGCAGAATAAGGGAGTTGCATGGATATAGTAATATGTGTGAAAGTGTTGCACTTGTGAAGGGGGTTGCATGTTAGAAGGTAGTTGTGTGATTTCATACAAATGAAGGGACCTAGAGGTCTATAAACTATCAGTGTAACTTCAACAGAGAATCTATTTACAATTTGGGATATGGGATTTATTACTCATGATGGGACCTAAAATTCTTTAAACTATGAGTGGATCGCTTCCTAGAGTAGTAAGGAATGGAAGTAGAAGATGGTGATCTGTTTCACCATCAGTGAGCCAGAGATAGAGAATTAGGGAGTGACCTTTGGGAATGTTTTGAGGTGGCCCTAAACATTGTAAAGGCAATGAGCTTAGGAATAGAAGTGATCTAACCAGAACTTTTTAATTAGAAGTTAACCTTAGTGGATTTGGTACATTAGTATATTTTTGTTGTATTCTCCTCAAACATAGCCTATTGAGGGTGAACCAAGTAATATTTTCATGTCTTGTTCATGATTTAATTTATGTTTACACATTCCTATAGGAGAAAGTTATAATTTTATGTTTTTTACTAATGAAACAAGACCCAAAGGGGAGGTAGCTTTAATCTATTGTACCCTAATCCCCCCCCACTCAGGATATTTGAACTATTCTGTCAAATAATATCCCCTCTATTGACATAGGGAACATTATTAAATATCAATATTTTCTAATTCTAATAAAGTCTAATACTTGAATTTTTACTATGCGTTGTTTAACCATTCAACATCCCTCTCTAGATGGGTTATGCACATTTTATCCCTTGTATTGACATGTGGAAATTTATTCACGTTCGATATATTATTATTATAATTATTATTATTATTTCCAAGATTAATATATATATTATTATCATCAAACATATCTCTCTCTATATGTGGTTTTTCTTATATAATAAATTTAAATTACATGGAACTGTATTTTTGAATTATGTATATTATTAATTCGATATAGATGATCATTGGGAAATTTGATTATTTAATTTTTATACATATTTTAATATGTGGAATTTAATGGACATAAACAAGTGACTAGTTGGACATAGAATTTTATATCCCATTGATGTATTGGTATATATCATTAGACATTCATGATATCATATATTTGTATATGCCTACCAAATCAATGACATTTCCTTTTCTGTATTATAATGATGTATAATATATTGAAATATTTATTGTATTATAGAATAAGTTATCTAATATTATTCATCTCAATATTAATGAAATAATAATTGTTATCTATGTCATTTGTTTCATTTATATACTTGTATATATTATGATATAAATTTAATTTGATTATGTATTGATGTTTTTACTAATTCATTCCATATCACTTATTCCAAGTTCATGTTGTTATACCTTCCACTATATTCTACCCATTACTGAGAATCTAAGATCACCTATAATTTTTTTAATGGGACACCTAAAGATATATATGCTTAATTTTTTAGGATATAATGGAAGGGGTAATATTGTTCACTTAAGATAATCTTGATATATCTTAGGTTTACAAATGTAATGATACAATGTTTATTTTATTGATGTACCACAAAAAGTGAGTTCATATGGAAACTCCTTTATACTTTTCCAACAATGTAATTTAACTACCATCTATAGGTCTTGACAGTTTGTATTTTCAAATTTTTTATATGCTAATGTCTAGTAGGAACCTTGGGGATATAATTTTGAGAAACTAAGTAAGATAACATAGATAATTTCAAAACCACTAACGTTTTTAAGATAAAAGTCTATAAAATGTTATAGTAATTTTATTTTACAATTCAATAGCATGACAAGATTATATTTATTTCATTGAAGAAAGTTATTGAATCAATGGAGAAATGAGAACTATATCAACATATATAGCTAATATATGGATGTTACCCATTAAACAAAAAATTATTCTTGAGTTTAGGGTAATGAAATTATATCCATATTATCATAGTTGACCAATGTTATGAGAAATAATAAGATTCTATAGAGATACCGACCCTTCCAAAACATTGTGTAAAAATATTGGACCAATTTATACGACAAAAAAATCAACAATTTAGTTGATCTACTAGTCCATTTGTAGTTATAACATGGATTGAGTCTCTAGATAACTTCTTTCTCTCTTTGAGAAGTAGTAAAATTGAATAATTCATCATGAGTTTCTCACATCTGATGGTTAATGTGGATCAATTATGGGCTTTAATTCAAAACACATAAGAGGGAGATGTGATAAACATCATAGAATGGAGATCATTCAAGGAGGTCTTATAGGAAAATACATTCCTCATGTGAAAATAGTATAAATTGAAAGTAGTTTCCAAAATAAAATAAATAAGAAATAGAAAAATGGTATTGAGTGTGAGAATAAATTTACCAGGATAACTATGAATGTTTTTTGAAAATGTATGCAGACTAGAAAGAAAGAGTGTTCATTTATTTTATTGGTTAATGTAAATACATCCTAGGGTGTTTGTATTTAAAACTATTACATCATATAAGGATATAGTGTCATGTTAAATTAGTAAGGAAAATGATTTCTATGTGATATATGTATTCAAGTGAAGTTAGTAGATGGAATAACCTATTGCGCATCATGGTAAGAATAGTGAGGTAAAGAGGATGAATGAAAAGTGGGGATTTACCACATGTGAAAACTATGAGAGGAAACATCATGGAGGATGAATGGAGGGAATGTGAGTATGGTACATAAGTTGAAAAAAGACACAATGTTAACAAATGCAAGTAAAATTTTGAATATTTTTATGTTCAATGATTTATCTGTAATGAGAAGTATCATTATAAAAAAATTCACCAAACATCACTGAAATTCACCACAAAAAAGTCCAAGGGGGAGAGGTGATGCTTCAATTGTTACCACAAATGAAGTGGAAGTTACTAATGATATGGTGGAAGGTTATTTGATACTATTTGTAATATTAGTTAATTTTTATTTGATAACAGATCTTATCACTTATTTATATCTTCCAGGTTTTTGGAAAATATTAAATATCATAGAATCACACTAATAATGTATTTATCAAGAAAGGAACTGAGTGAAAATTTGATTGCAAAAAAGATTTGTTAGGTTGTACCAATTGTGATTCATGGAAATAAAATATTTGAGAAATTGGTAATTAATCATATTGTAGACATTAATATAATCCCTCATATGGAATGGAATTCAATGTATGATGAAAATATTTATTTATAAGAGATGTAGACTGCTATTTTAAATGGTTTAGTAGAATATATTATCGTTAGATGGGAATCCTCATCAACTAAGTTATGTTTCGATGCTACCCTAAAAGCTTTCCACAATGAAACATTTCAAAGAGTGGAAGGTCAATCCCAATATATGGATATGGAATATATTCTATGGATAGAGGATGCACATTTTGTACAAAAAGGCATTTGCGTTTTTCCAGAATAATTACCATTTCATCATCCAAATAATGAAGTTGAGTTATCCGTTGAACTCAGTCATGATAAAAGTCCTATATATAGAACTCCATATAGAATAGATCAAGTTGAATTTGTAGAGTTGAATAAATAGCTACATGATTTATGTGATAAGGGATTTATATGCCATAGTTTCCCACCATGGGGATCCACAATTTCAATCATGATAAAAAGGATCGATCAATGGTATTTTCAATTATTATATCAATATCATTACTATTTTTACAATGAAAAGTATCATTTAACATGAATAGAGGACTTATTTGATCTACTTCTTAGAGACCAATACCTTTTAAATATGTAAATTCTCTCTTGTTATCATCGTCCATGGGTGATGATGGATGATATAAAAAAACATTTTGGACACGATATAGACTGTATGAGTTTATGGAAATGCCTTTTAGATTCACTAAATCAACTTATTTTATTATGGATCATATGAATATAGTATTCAAGGAATAACTTCACAAAATAATTATTATTAATTAATGATATCCTTATATACTCTAGGATCTATGAAGAGAATCAAATTTATTGGTAATGAACTGTAGATCCCCTTAGAGAAATGAAATTATATGGGAAATATAGTAAATGTAAATTTTGGATCAATGAAGTTACATTTCATGTATAACGTTTCTTCATGTTTAGAACATATATATTCCCTTAAAATAAAATGGTAATTAAATAACTTCCTATACCACAGTACATAACAGAAATTCAAATCTTCCTAGATTTTATTGGTTACTATCCACAATGTTTTCAATATTTAACCATATTTTCCATTCTATTAACCACATTATCATGTAAAGGGATTCAATCCACATGGCCAAGATAATATGAGAAATGTATTTAAGAGATAAATAGGTAATTAATCAAGGAACCAAAACTAACACTACGATCATGTAAGGAAGGATCTGTTAGATATAGTGATTCATCAATGAAATTACAAGGTTTATTCATTATATTGACTGATAGGGTGATTACTATTTCATCAAGACCATAATAATCAGTGCACATAATTATCCAAATCAATACCACGAGATTACATCAATAATATTTTATTTGAAAATATAGAGACAATACCTCTATGCTGAAAGATGTAATAAATATAAATACCATAATATTTTGAAGAATATATTCTCCTAGAATATTCAAAACATGTGAAAATAATGATGGATAAAAATAATAAAGTACTATAATAATTTGATACACTAGCATACTAGGAAGAAAAACAAGGTGGATAATGTTTTGAATATGAGGGTTTGTAGAGTTAAAACCATGAAGAGGATTTACATAGATCTTATATATAGAAACATAGTAATGATGAATATAGTGGTTTTAGGGAAGTGGATCCATATTTTATTTTCTATAAAATTGATAAAAAATCCTTAATATAAATTATTTAGAATTCACATCCACATGACGATCACAATAATGAAATAGTAAATAATTAAATAATGTGAAATTGATGGGATTTATCTATATATATGGAGTGTTGATGTTTAAAAAAAGGTTATTTCGTCCAAACATTCCATTGATAAAGAGTAAACTACTATAGGAATCACATAACCTAAATTTATCTATACACCCTGGAATGATAATGGTATGTAGGTATTTAAGAGAACAATTTTTTCATGATGGTTTGAATATAGAAATGGAAGAATATGTCGCTAGATGTTTAGTATACTAGTAGGGAAAGGCTAAACAAAAAAATTAGAAGGGATCCATTCAACATAATTCATTACCTAAATTTAAGTGGGAAAATATTAAAATGTTAATTTTAACTATACTCCCAAATACTCCATCGAGAAATGATTTATATGAGTCATTTTTTATCATATTACTAACTCTTCTGATTTATTAACTATAATAGAATAATAAATTCTTTTATTCATTTCCCGACACTATATCAATGTAACTGTAAGTTTTTATGGGGAACATATATTTTTTGTATATTTTGGTAACCCTCAGTCAACATAACAATTATGGAAGACCCTTTAATGATATCATAAAAACAAGATACATATAAGCACAACATATCATCACAAGGATAATGGTATGTCTAAAAGGACTATCCAAACATTGGAAGACATGATATGATCATGTTATGTTAAAATTTCAAGGTATGTGGGATCAGTATCTACATTTGGTTAAAGTTTTATACAATAATATATTTCTTTATAAAATCCATATGGTACCATATTAAGCATTATATGGGGATTTTTTTCATACTCAAATATAATGAGAAGAAGATGGGGAAAGAATGCTTGTATGCCCAAATATTATAGATGAGATGATAGTTAATGAACATATTATTAAGTATCATGTTAAAAAAAGTGCTATTTTGATAATTGATGGAAATAAATGTAATTTCAAGATGGGGAAATGTGTTAATTAATGATTCATCGTGGAATGATGTTGAACGATTTGGTGAAAATGGTATGTTATCCCCTAGGAATCATGTTCCTTTTAAAATAATATATATAATTAGTGTTCTAGATTACATATTGGTTGTGCTTCCAAACCGATTTAAACTACATAATGTTTTCAATGTCTCACTATAGAGGAAATATATATAAGATCAAACATATGTATTCACATATGAGGGAATATAGTTAGAGCATGATGTTTCATACAATGGATAACTATTTGAGAATTGTATCTCCAAAAATAATGTGTTGCAGAATTAGACAACTCAACTGGAGAAAGTCATCTAATTTCAAGGATGAGATTAATTTGGGGGATATAATACCCAAGGCCATATAGTGGTAGGAAAACACCATATCCTGAACTACCAAACAATCTACACTCTAAAGAGTATTTATTCATGATTATGTTTAATATTTTAATTTCTAAGTCATTGCATGTAATTTGAGAAAAATAAATATCATTTTTTAACTCCTTATAATTATGATATATTAATATTAATTTTTGGTATTTTTTTTAATCTTCAATTTTTAAGAGTATATTGAAAAATACACTTTCTACCAAAAAAGTTACTTTTACCCATATAAGATGTCCCTATTATATTTGAAAACATTATAATAGTTAATTATGTAATTAATTAGTAAAAAAATGTTTCATTGATATTATATTATTAAATAAAAAAAATTATTTAATTTTTTATGAACATAACTATTATTATCAAATAAAAGAAAATATTTTTCTTCATTTTCCTTATTTAAATACTCTTTTTGAAAAAAAAATTGTTCTGGAATGACTTGGATGCCACATTAATATTAGTTATTTTAAAATAAAATTATTTTTGTCATGAAAATCCAAAAAGAAAATATAATTAAATCTAACATATAATTTTTATTATAGATAAATAAATGTTTCCAAAAAATTGGTTTTTCGTAGTTAAGGTTGATATTAATTATAATTTTAAAAAAATATTTCTTTTTATAAAATGGGAATTATTTTTTGAATTAGATTCTCTAAATTAATTACAAATTCAAATCTCAGTTTCAGGCATAGGAATAAAATTACACTGATTAAAAATAAATTACTATGGTAAGAGTAAAAATATTGGTTTAAATGAATTAATTTTATAATACATATATAAATTTCATCAAAATATATTATATTAATATATTCTGAATTATTAATCTAATATTATTTTAAGCATAAAATATATATAAACATACATTTAATAAATAATTTATATTAAATAATTATAAGAAGCAATTAATGTATAAAATGACATTATATCTGGAAGCAAACATTGTTTAAGGAATATGTAGTTCTATTTATATCGCAATATATTTCAAAAAATAAAGTTAAATCCTCATCATATACTACATATTTTTTATAAATATCTGTCCTTTTATTTAAAATTTTCTTTTATGATACCATTTCAAAAAAAAATTAATTTTAATCTAGTGGTATTTTATATCATTTAATTTGATGAAAATGATAGACTACTTATCCCATATCATTATTGGATTTTTCATTTCATTGTAATGTTGGAATAAGGGATCTCATTCCCACCATGAATTATCAATTATAAACCATTATAATAACGTCATCACGATGGAAATTATTTGGATTTATCAGCCATTTTATACGTCTAAAATAAAATTCTCATTAACACAATTATCTAAGAATCTATAATTCCAAAAAACATTAAATAATTAAAATGTAAAGATTATATTTTTTTCCACTAAATCAAATCTTTTTATTAATACTAGCATTTGGTTGAATTTGTAGCATTTATACAAGATGATGTAATCACCATGAAAAGGGATGGTGTACGAATTTAGTCAACCAAAACCCAAATTAAAAATTAGTGTTACTAATAATACGAACATAACAAGACACTCCCATGTGATATGATTTGGGATATTCACATGCTCATTATAAATAATGAACAAATAATTCTTTTATAAATACAATCTATCGGGCCCAATTACTAAATTATACCGACAACAAAACACTTTGAATGTACCCTTCACCACTACCTTTTACTTATTTTGTTGATAAGGAATGTTATTTTTACGTTGAGAACAACACATAGATTCTATGTTTATTATGTATTGTTTAACCATATATATTCTTTATCTGCATGAGATATGATCATTTAACCCTTTAATTTCTATTAGGAAAATTATTTTCAATATATAATTCATTACTATAATATGGGTGATTATTTTTCATGTTTAATATGTAGGTCCTAATCATCCTACTCATCACTTTTTGTGGTTTATGGTCATATAATCCCTTATATTAACACGGGGAAATGTCTTGTCATCACGTATGATTCTATTGTAAAATATATTGTTATATGTAAGTTCAATATGTAATTTCTAACCATCTATCTTCTCTCTCAAGATAGTTTTTAATAATGCTTTCAATTTTATATAATAAAGGAAAAATAATTTTAATGTTGTATGTTGATATTCTAATATAGATGATTATTTCAAAATTTGATTATGTACTATTTATTAATCATCTTATATGATCATTGAATTGTAATTAAACATGTTATGGGAAGGTCCAAACATTATATGTCCCCTCAGTAAATCGATAGCTCTCATGAGACAAACATGATTGGGTATTTTGTTGTATTCCATCACCAATCAAGATGTTTCCTTGATGGTAAAATCATGATGACTAAGATTATGATGGATTTTCATTTAGTATAGAACACATTTTCCAACATTATATGCATCACCACTATGGATCCAATTATTATTATCCATGTGATATAGTTGTTATCTTTGTTATCCATTGATATATTATGATATATTTTTATTTTTATTAGGGTTACATGTTTGTTAATTATTCATACCATATCAATTTTTATGATTTCATTTTATGAAATATTCTATGGTATGCTACCCATTAGTGAGAATATTATCACACTATTATCTATTTTGTATTACCTAGTAAACTGAGATGAGAAATGTGTCTTATTTTAATCGATACTACTTAGATAATAATTTTATCTCAACATTTTTATGTTGTATATTATGATTTCATATGTAATATATGTATGTATATTTCCTTCAAACACTATGTATTAGAGCCTGTAAAATCTCATGTATTCAATACCAACAAGGTAATATCACTATTATATATAAATTTTAGTATTCATAGGAGTTATATATTTTCTATTTCTGGAATCCATAACCAATAATATATTATTCCACTAGATTTCCCCATGGTGATCTGAAAAAAGGATTGAATTATCAAAATAGACCATCTGTTGAATGGTTAATTTTTTTACATTGATCCATTGAAATAACCCCTGGGATATGTTTTAGTCTATGAGGAAGGATCCCCCATATTCTATATGGGTTATATCATTATTATTTTAGCTCTGGTTTAACTTGTACTAATGTTGAACCTACTCCCACCATTCTAAATTTACTAATGATTCAAATAATCTATGATATTATTTACATAATCCACAAACCACCCATTCATTTTGTTTAGGGTACCCTTTATGTAACACACGTGTGATTAATTCAAGTATTCAAACTAATGTTATGATGAAAAATTTATATTTACTCATTCCTAATTCCTTGAGTCAAGATTCCCTTAGTGTAAAATTCATAATTAGGGTTTTTCCACACATAATAATATTACTTTTTTACCCTGAACATTATATTTTTTATAATAGTATTAGTGAACACTCTAATTGAGTTATATACATGCATATTTTTATGAACTATCCCACTCATATCCATTATGATTTTCTCGACTGTAATCATAGTCAGGTGGAATGAAGCATTCTAAGGTTAAAATATAAAAAATAAATCCGAGGATAATTTCAAGCTATCAAAAAATACGTCTACCCATGTAATGTGATAGATAAATTATGTTAATTAATTTTACATTGTATTTGTATGTTTCAAATCCCACAAAAGTTTTATTTCAAGAGAATGTTTTATCATTTTATTATTTTTGTGGTATATTGAGAACCATCAGAAAAATGTCTCATTTTGGATTTTTTACCATTTCAAATTATTTCCATATTTCGAATAAATTATCTACAAAAATCCATATTTTAAGATTCCATTTTTTAAGGTTCTATACATATTTTAATTATTTTATTCCTTCAAGACCCAAATCTAAATCCACTATATGCAATCTCAAAACAGTCACAAAAGATGGGCCTCAAAAACTGTTTAATGATCGATATTATTTTTTTGGGCCTATATCTTGAGCTTAAATTTCCAAAATAATAAAATATTTGGAGGGTGGATGAAAAAATAATTATGAATATGTTTTATTAAGGAATCCAATTTTTAATGGTCCATTTTAAAACACCATTAATTTATGGGAAACCAGAGATTCGGAATGTTGAGTGTCTTCATGGATAGAATAAATTTATGGATTCAAACGTACATAACTCTCTCTAAAAGTGACCACATAAGCTGAACTTTTGATGGGAGATTAATAAAACATTAATGAACCAATTTAATTAAGGATTCCTTGGGTGAATAGACCAATTTTTTGGGTCAATATGGAAAAATATTCTAGGGGATATTATGGCCTATAAAAGGAGAAGCGACCATCCTTCCAAAATCATTCCAATCCACCCCATTCAATTCGGGACATAAAGGATGAGATCTCCACTGAGGGAGGTAAACAACATCACCATCTTCTTAAATCCATTTAATTTTTCTTAATTTTTTATTTCTTTCTTCTTCCTCATTCATCTTGATTACCATTACCATGATGGGGTAAACAATTGAGTGGTTTGGAAATTGTTAGTTTTCTATTTTTCAATGCTTTACTTCTTAGAATTAATTGAATGAAATATCTATCTATCTTGTGTGATTTTTTAAAATTCGATAACAGTTTTTATTATCTTGTACGATCATATTTCGTTTTTAATTCTATTATTTATTTTTTATTTGGTCAATGATCATTATCAGGCTTCCCTAGGTTCTGGTTTACACACTGTAACGCTCTAAATCTAGTTACCCAGAGTCGGTGCATTATTACATAACATTGGCATGATCACAAAAGATCAAGTCTCGAAATACCGATTAGTTTAGTAGCCTTGGAATCAATTGATACATTGTTAATGTTTATATTACATAATAATGTGAAAAACTAAAACAACATCTTGTCACCATAGAACACACTCATATCCCCTCATATAATCCCTACAGGTCATTCATAAAATAATTATTCATATCCTGGGAAAAATAAAACATGTAAAGGGGTGAGCTCAGATGCCCAGTAAGGATAACAATATAGCAGAAACAGTCATAAATAATCATAAACATTTATGAAAATGTATAACTAAAATAAAAGCCTTTTAAACATTAACTTCAGCATAATATGGCAGAAATAAAATTAAATAATTCCATTTACATATTCACATGGATATTCTACTAATCAAATAATCACATGGAATATCAATAACCACTTTCATAATGATGGAATTCATAATTCCAGACCAACATAACCACATAGTCAATGCCTTGTGCCAAGAATACAAATAATATTTTGTCAAGGCCATGTTCCAAGACACTAGTTTGTCTCATGAGACCTACCGATGCATCGAGGAGCTAGAGAGGGTTCTGTCCATCACTTATTAAGTCCAATGAATTTCTCATATGAATAGGTTTAAACATAACATAAACATTCATATTAAAACTAGCATAAGAAATGTCAATACTTTCTCCAAAAAGCATAATTGGTATAAAAAAAACACATCCATAGTTAAAAATATCACAAAACATTCAATACTATATGGATGTTTTGTATCAAAATAAATCAACTTCAAATAATATTAAAATCCATCAAAGGATGTTGACATAGATGAAATCATAACTATTTGAGAGAAATATCTATTTTTTTAAATCATTTAAAAGCCACATAATTAAAACATTTACTTTGAAAATATTCTTATAATCTTGTTAGGGAAGCTTCAACAATTTTATAATGGCGGAAAATATCCTCACCAACCGTATAAGTTAAAAAAACACATCCATACATTAATTCTATCGAAAAGGTTAAAAATGACCTTGTTTGGAAAATGGAGGAAAGGTTCCTTTATAAACATCTTATAAAAATTTAAACAATGGTATAATTTACTTTAACCCATATTATGTAAAATTGTAACAATGATTTGAAATACATTTTTAGGAAACATTAATGTGGATGATAAAGAGGTCCCAATAGATATCTATGTATAAACAACCTCAGATAATGAAGAGATTGTTAAATAAACCCTTACCTTGTACTTTTCCTTGGTCGAGGGTTGTTTTACCTCCTTTATAATGGTTAAATAATTGTTATTAAATTATAAAAGAATCATATAAATTAATATGATATCATATATGATCTTTTAACATTGATTTGTAAATAATATCTTAGTATTATCGTTGTTTTGGGTTTTAACTGATTCGTTTTACTTTATATGATTTGTTATGTAAGCTGTTTTTGTTATGGATAGGTTGTATATTATTCATATCCATAATGATATCAAGTCATTAAATATTACTTTTAATCAACAAATTAGAATTAATCTTGAATGGATACGATGGGGAATGAATCTCATCGCGTTCGTGGAGATGGTAGTACATACGTACGCATGAGCGACAATATCAGTCCTTTGATATTAAAATCGTATATAATTGGATTGTATATCATATATAAAGAATCAATATAATTTTATATTTATTATTTACTTCAATTACACATCATTATCTTACCCATCTAAATAATAATGTTTTGAATAACTATTACACCATGACGTGGAGACGGTAAGCCGTACGTACACACATATGGTGACATGTCATTCAAAGGATGGATAGAATACTAAATATGGTTGTACCATATTTATAATAACATCACAGTATATAGAAGATACTGGAGTTATTATTTTAGAATGGAAATAACAATGAAATAAGAAGTGGAAGAGGAAAGGAACTTGAAAGAGGGTGGTGAAAACATTACCTCTTCGTCGGGTTCTTCCTTTTGATATGATAAAAATGGCTCCATAGGTTGGATTTATGATCAAACTAAGGCCTGTATGTTGAAGTGAGAGATGTTGAGAGAATATTTGGGCAGGGTTTGGCCGACCCAAAAGGCATTGAAGTTGTTAATTATAGATAAGGTGGAGTGTACTTTTTTAAGAGGGCTGAGGGGCACCTTAGGAAAAGCTATAAATATTATTTTATAATAAATTAATATTCTGTTTCTAATGGCTAAAAAGTGGATTATTTAAATGTTAATGTAATGATAGGTCTAACACCACTCAAACAATTGGTTTTAGATAGGTTTTTGTCACTATATTAACTTTATCTTTTTGATTTAACTCTTAGTTAAATAGTTTGACATTTACCATGTCTCTTTGTATTTTTATATTATATAGTTAATAAACATACTATATACTTCCAAGGGATACTCAAGTGGGAAATTAATGATACACCTATCATTTTATATGTTATTTGAATGAACCTTAGATTTTTAGGAATATAATATCAATAAATAATATAATATTCGTTTTAAAAACACCTTTATGTCAATTTTGACAGTATTTAACAATTGGTTTTTGTTAAAGTCATAAAAACATTATTAATTCGAAAAAAATTTATTTAATAAATCCTTACTTGTCATATTAACCAATAAATTTCTTTTATGGCATCAAAACATTCAAATTATATTTATTTTAACATTTATAATACCAATTATTTGATTCATTTATTATTTAGGAAAATATTGTATCATCATTGTGTCATAAATAAATTTAATTATTTAATGTCTAAAAATTATAAATAAAATTCCATTATGTAGGAAATATTTTTATATATTTAATTAATATTTATAGTCAAAAGTATAACATATATTACACTATGTAAAAATTGTTTTTCTAAAATATATATGCTTATGTCATTTTTTATTTACTTTAACTTAATTAATATAAAGTGTTATTATTACTTACAAGTGGATCCATGGAGTCCCACAATCAACCCAAAGATTCCCATGGTATGAAATTAATCATCCAATAGGGTTAGGGCACATGTTAGGGTAATTTAATATTATTATAATATTATTTTTTACCCTTATTTACCAGATTTTTCCTTTAACCATGGTAAATAAAATATTTACAAGAGTAATAATTACAAATGTCTAAAAATAAAAGTTACCAATTTACACAATTAGGACCTCTTTATTTTAAATATTTAATCCATTTTTCTAAATTTATAACACTGAAGTGGAAAAAATTAATTTAAAATTAATTCCCATTGTTAAAACAAAAAACGTGTTTTTAAGAAAAAATAACTATCAAAAGATTGACACTTGTTTATGTCTAGTTTAAATGTGAAATTATGTCAAATGAACAAAATTGGATGAAATGGTAAAAATATATTCTAATTATACTTTAAAACCACTAAATATTATAATTTAGCACTATAAATTATTTTGATTAAGAAAGTTTATTTAATTAAAGTTTAGTATTTTTCACTATTCATAAAAAATTGGATGTTCTCATAAAAATACCAAATATTCATCCTAGGATAATTTCAATACTCCAAATCCAAAAATGAAGTCCATTTTGAATGATAAAATTCATAAAATTTTAAAAAGTGGGTATTACTATTCATAACAGCTACTTGGATTGGTCGTGGTGTGTTAGAATATCGAAGTTTCATACAATGAAAGTTGTTGCATTATTCAAAGGGAAACATACCATTGAAGCTTTAGGTGTTACATTCTCCCCTCCTTTATATAATTTCCTTTGAGAAATTTCTAGAATATTTCTGCATATAAAAACACGGGTGGTTCCGCATCATAAGTTCCTCGGGTTCCCACATTGCCTCTTCCATCTTATGGTTTCTCCAGAAAACTATTACAAGACGAGTCATCCGTTTTCTCAGCACTTGTTCTTTTGTATCAAGAACATTGATAAGCTCTTCACAATAAGATAGATCTAGTTCTAATTATAATTCCTCATAGGTGAGTACATGTGTTGGGTCAGACATGTATTTTCTCAATAGTGAGACGTGGAACACATCGTGAACTTTGGAGAGATTTAGCGGCATTGCCAAACGGCAATCTACAGCCACAATTCGTTGATGAATTTCAAAAGGTACGATGTACCTGGGACTTGATTTACCTTTCTTACCGAAACTTATAACTCTCTTCCATGGAGATACCTTCAAGAAAACATTATCTCCTACATGAAATTCCAAATCCTTCCTTCGGTTATCGGAATAGAACTTCTGCCTACTTGGAGATTCTTTGATGTTGTTTAAGATTACCTTCAACTTTTACATTGTTTCCACCACCAGTTATGGGACTAAGAGTTTTCTTTCACCAATTTCATCCCAACAGGTTGGTGTGTGACATATCATTCCATATAACGCTTCATATGGTGCCATCCGAATACTTGAATGGAAGCTATTATTATAGGAAAATTCCACCATAGGTAAATATTGATACAACATAACCTGAAAGTCAAGTGATCAAGATCTCAAGATTTTTTCTAAGGCTTGAATAATCCATTCTGATTATCCATCTGTTTGTGAGTGGTAGGCAGTTCTTAAACGAAGTTCTATATCCAAGTCCTTTGGAAGACTCTTCTAGAATCTTGATGTAAAACGTGGATCATGGTCAGAAACAATTGATAGGGGTACTCCATGAAGTCTCACAACTTCATTAATATATAGCCTTTCTAGAAGTTCAAGTGCTAGATCGTCTCTTATAGTAAGAAAATGTGCTGACTTGGTAAGACAATCAACAATGACCCATATTGCATCGTTCCTTCTAGGAGTCTTTGGTAGCCCCATGACAAAGTCCATTTTAATATTATCCCATTTCCACTCATGTATTGGAAGAGGTTTCATGACTCCTCCTGGTTGTTTCCTTCCATCTTTCACATGATAACAAACCATACATCTTGACACAAAATCAGAAATCTCCCTCTTCATGTTGTCCACCCAAAAATTATCCTTCAAATATCTATACATTTTGGTGATACCATGGTGTATAGGGAAATTGGAACTATGAGCATCATCCAACAAATCACTTTTTAGATTATGTATATCGGGAACACAAAGTCTCTTCCCAAATTTCAAAATTCGTTCTTCATATGCAAATTCACTCAATCTCCTATCATTCACAGATTTAATCTTTTTTTGAAATTCTTCATCATCGGTCTGAGAACTCTTAATATTTTATATTAAAGATGTTTTGGAAACCATTTGAAAAAGTATCAATGATTCACCTTCCATGGTTATTCCCATATCCAACATTACTAGATCCATGAAAACTGGATCCCTTTCAACACTAATTTTGCTCAAAACTCCATGATCCTTTCTTCTCAAAGCATATGCCACCTTATTTTCTTTCCCCAGGTGGTAGTGTATCATGCAATCATAATCCTTGAGCAGTTCAATACATCTCCTTTGCCTCATGTTTAGTTCTTTTTGTGATAAAATATACTTCAAACTCTTGTGATCGTCATGAATATCACATTTTCACCATAGAGATAGTGTCTCCAAATCTTCAAAGGAATGATTATAGCTGCTAACTCAAGATCATGAGTAGGATAGTTTTTATCAGGAATTTTTATCTATCGTTATGCATAGTAAATTACCCTATCATTCTACATAAGGACACAACCAAGTCCTTCCATTGAGGCATCACTAAAAATTAAAAATTTATCATTCCTCGATGGTAGAGTCAATATAAGAGCATTGACTCATCATCTCTTCACTTCTTCTAAACATTCTTACAACTCTTTTGTCTAAAAAATTTAACCCCTTTACGCGTGAGCTTAGTTAATAGGTTATCCAATCAGGAAAAATTCTAGAAGAAACGTCGATAATAAACTGATAAACAAATAAAACTATGTACCTCGGTTATAATCGTTGGTTCTGGACATTCTGGGATTGCTCTTGTATTAGAAGAATCCATAGAGACTCCATCCTTAGAGACAAAATGGCCAAGAAAATAAATCTCCTGAAGGAAGAAATCACACTTGCTAAACATCCCATATGATTCATGTCTTCTCAGAGTCTTCAGGATGTTGTGTAAGTAATTTTCATGATCTTCATAGCTTTTGGAGTATACCAAGATATCATCAATAAATACCACTAAAGCTTCATCAAGATATTCATTGAAAAATCTGTTCATTAGATCCATGAAAATAGAGGGTGCATTAGTCAACCCAAAAGGCATTACTATAAACACATAATCCCCGTACCTGGTTCTAAATGTTGTCTTCGGAATGTCTTCCTTTATCAAAAACAACTAATGGTATCCATATCAAAGGTCAATCTTTGAAAAGTATTGATCTCCATGCAGTTGGTCAAATAAATCATCAATGAGAGGTAGGGATACTGGTTCTTTATTGTTATAGCATTGATTTCCCTACAGTCGATACATAACCTCATAGATCCATTGTTCTTCTTAAAAACAATGACAGGGGCTCTCCATGGAGAAACACTAGGGTGAATAAATCCCTTATTACTCAATTACTCTAGTTGTTTCTTTTGTTACACTAATTCCCTAGTTTCCATTCTATAAGGGGTTTTCGATATGGGCTTTGACCCATGAATTAAATCAATGGAAATCTCAATTTCTCATTCTGTAGGATGTCCAGGTAAATCTTCTGGAAACACATCAACATATTCTTTCACAATAGGTATATCCTCTCATTGAACATTCCTTTACTCACCCAAAATTATCTCATTCTTTTCCTCACCAATAATTGAATTTATTTGAGGCACTGGTGGTGGATCTAGATTATAATCTGGTGGTCAGGATTCTGCTCTAAAGATAAGGTGTTCTTTATAAACATTATCAAAAATTGTAACCTCTTTCTTCTTAAAATAAATCATCACATCATGGTCTTAAATCCAATCCATACCGAGGATTATATCAAATTCAATCATGGGTATGATGATGAGATCACCAGATAAAGAACATTTATATGCTCTAATGGGAATGGATTCACAAAACATTCTTGCGATGATACATCCCTTTAGAGTTTTAACTGAAAAATACCTTGTTAAATAAATTTGGAAATATCTAATTTTCTTAGAAAACTGGGAATATATGAAACAATGTGATTATCCCGAATCCAATAATGCATTTTCTAAACATGAGGAAACCATTAAATTGCCTACCACAACGTCTTTCAGAGATTATACTTCAGCAGTAGTGATAGAATAAGCTTGGCCTTGATCCCTTGGATTTTTCTGGGGTAACTTCCCATGATGCTTTGGACATTCAATTGCATAATTTCCCATCTCCCTACAATTATATCATTGAACATCGGTATCTTCCTTAATCCCCTTGAAATCACAATCTTGGTGGAATTTTTCACCACACTTGTAATAGACTCACATTCCCTTCAAGCAAGTACCAGGGTATTTCATCCCACATTTACTGTAGGATGGATATTTAACATTTACCTTAATCACCTTATTTCCATTTCTAGAGTGATCAACAGATCTCATCTTCTCTTGCTTTTCTTTTAAGTCGTAAGATTTAGAGAATTCCTTTGTTGTCTTGATAGAACATGAGACAATATCTTCATACGACGAGAAGGATTTTTAGACTATTGCTCGATGGAGAAATAGTTTTAACCCATCCAAAAATGATCAATATTACTTATTGGATTACATATATAATCTGATGCATGCCTTGTTAACCTTGTAATGTAAGACTCATACTTTACAACATTCTCGTCCTCCTTTTTCCTCAGACTCAGAAATTTTCATTCCATATCCGCTCGATTGTCATGAGGAATGTATTTTTATAAGAAAATATCTTTAATCTCCCTCCATTATATATTTGATACTTCATCATCCTCCTTTTTGTTTTGATTCAATGACCACCATTGGTCAGCATATCCAGTGAGGCGGTAAACTGCCATGATATCATTTTCCCTTTCAATACTCACCAAGGAATAGAATATTTTCTCTAAAGAATTTATCCACTTCTCAGCTACTAATGGATTTTTACTCCCATTGAATGTTGGGGGTTGTTGCCTCATGAAGCGATCTATCATTGATCCTCCACGTTGTGGATCAGGGTGCTCCATATGGTTAATGTAATTATTCATAACCTGAGTGAGTTTTCCCAGTATGGTGATAAGATGATCATCACCAGTTGTATCACCAACTCCACTATAACTATCCTCAGCAGGAGGGAAATCCCTACATTGACTGCGTGCATTGATACAGTTTCTATTTCTTCCAGTAGTCACCATTTCTAAATAATGGCTTACACTAGATTAGTTTATGAATCACAATACATAAATCCAAACTTATAAAACACTTAACATAAATTGAACCATTTATGGATATAATACATAATCATAAAAAAAATTCTTTGAGGAAGTATATACTAATAAACCCTTTATAATGGTTTTTTAAAGAAAACGAGAATTATTCAAAGCATATCCCCCTGGAGTGTCATAACCAAGAGTGCAGCAAGGCCCGTTGCCGTGCACCAGTTCCCGTTCGAGACTAGCTCAAAATGGTGTTTTTGGGTTTTACCCCTAGGTACATCTGTGTTAGAGCCACCTCTACCTACTCGTATCTAGACAGGGATGTATTGCTTGAAAAACTCACAAAATATCTACAAAATCAAAATTTCAGGAAGTTATTATATACTAATCCACAATGTCCATCTTAGGTCTATGGACTCTAATCTGTGTTTATCTAAATCTAGCTTCAAAGGTTTGTACTAATCATCCTCTGATACCAACTGAAACGCCCCAAATCCAAGTTACCCAGAGTCGGTGCATTATTACATAACATTGGCATGATCAAAATAGATTAATTATCAAAAGACCTATTAGTTTAGTAGCCTTTGAATCACTAGATACATTTATAAAGTTTACATTACATCAAAAAGTTAAAAACTACAACAACATCTTGATTAGATAGACCAAACTCATAACCCCTCATAGTATCCCTGCAGGTCATTCATTAAATACTTCTTCACATCCTGGGAAAAATAAAACATATAAAGGGGTGAGCTCAGATTTCCAGTAAGGATCACAATATAGCAGAAACTTTCATAAATAAGAATAAACATTTATGGCAATGTATAACTAAAACAAAAGCCTTTTAAACATGAACTTCAGAATAATATGGAAGAAATAAAATGAAATAATTCCATTTAATTATTAACATGTATATTCTACTACTCGAATAATCACATGAAATATCAATAAGCACTTTCATAATGATGGAATGCATAATTTGAAACTATCATAACTACATAGTCAAGTCCTTGTGTTAAGACTAAAAATAATATTTTGTCAAGGCCTTGTGCCACGACAATAGTTTGTCTCATGAGACCTCCCAATGTATCGAGGAGCTATTTCTGGCTCCACCCGTCACTTATTATGTCCAATGAATTCCTCATATGAACATTTTTAAACATAACATAAACATTCGTATTAAAACTAGCATTCAAAATGTCAATACTTTCTCCATAAACCATGAATGGTATAAAAATAACACATCCATAGTCAAACATATCACAAAACCTTCAATACTATATGGATGTTTTGTATCATAATAAATCAACTTCAAATAAGTTTAAAATCTTTGAAAGGATGTTGACATAGATGAAATCAAAACTATCTGAGAGAAATATCTCTTTTTTTGAAATCATTTAAAAGAAACATAATTAAAAAATTTATTTCGAAAAAATTATTATATGATTTTAAGGAAAGCTTTGCTGATTTTATAATTACAGAAAAGAACCGCACCCACCGTATAAGTTATAAAAAGACATTCTTACCTCAATTCTGTCGAAAAGGTTAAAAGGGGCCTTGTTTGGAAAACGACGGAAAAATTCTTTTATAAAATTATTATAAAAAGTTAAAAAATGGTATAAATGACTCTAAACCATAGTCTGTAAAATATTAAGAATGATTTGAAATACATTTTTAAGAATCATGGATGTGGATGATAAAGAGGTCCTAGTAGATAATTACGTATAAACAACCTCGGATAATAATGAGATTGTGAAATAAACCCTTACTTGTACTTTTCCTCGTTCAAGGGTTGGTTACCTCTTGTATAATGGTGATATAATTTTTGTTAAATTATAAAAAAATCATATACATTAATATGATATCATATATGATCTTTTAACATTTCTTTGTTAAAAATATCTTAGTATTATCGTTGTTTCGGGTGTTAACTGATTCGTTTTCCTTTATATTCTTTTTTACGTAAGAAGTGTTTGTTATGGATGGTTTTTATCTTATTCATATCCATAATGATATATAGTTCTTAAACATTTCATTTAATCATCAAATGATAATTAGTCTTGAATGGATATGATGGTGATTGAATCTCATCATGTTCGTGGAGACGGTAGTTCATACGTACGCACGAGCGACAATATCATTCTTTTGATATTAAAATATTATATAATTGGATGTTATATAATATATAAAAAATCATTATAATGTTATATTTATTATTTAATTCAATTTCGCATCATTATCATTCCCATCCAAATAATAATGTTTTGAATAATGATTACACCACGATGTGGAGACGGTAAGCCATACGTACACAAGTATGGTGACATGTCATTCAAAGGATGGATAGAATACTGAATATGGTTGTAACATATTTATAATAAAATCAAAGTATATATAAGACACAGGAGTTATTATTTTATAATGGAAATAATAATGAAAGAAGAAGTGGAAGAAGAAAAGAACTTGAAAGAGGGTGGTGAAAGCATTACCTCTTCTTCGGGTTATTCCTTTTGATTTGATCAAAAGGGCTCCTTAGGTTGGCTTTTTGATCCAAATAAGGCATCTAGTTTTAATTGATTGAAGTTTAGAGAATATTTGGTTATGTTTTGGCTGATCCAAAAGGCGTTGAAGGTGTTAATTAGGGATAAGGTGTAGTGCCCTTTTATAAGACGGGTGAGGGGCACCTTAGAAAAAACTAGAAATATTATTTTATAATAAATTAATATTCGGTTTCTATTGGATCAAAAGTAGATTATATAATGGTTAAGATGGGGATAGGTCTAAAACCACTCATCCAATAGGTTTTAGATAGGTTTGGGTCACTATATTAACATTAACTATTTGATTTAACTCTTAGTTAAATAGTTTGACATTTACCATGTCTCTTTTTATTTTTATATTATATAGTTAATAATCTTACTATATACTTACAAGAGAACCCCAAGTGGTCCATTAATGATACCCCTATCATTATATATTCCTTTTTCTATAGATTGTATTTTTAGAAATTGAATATCAATTAATAATATAATATTTGTTTTAAAAACTCCTTTATGTCAATTTTGACACTATTTAATAATTGATATTTGTTACAGTCATAAAAACGTTATTAATTATAAAAAATATATTTAATCAATCCTAACAGGTCATATTAACAAATAAAATTCTTCTATGGCATCAAAAAATTAAATTATATTTATTTTAACATTTATAATACAAATTATTTGATTCTATCATTAATAAGGAAAATATTGCATAATCATTGTGTCATAAATAAATTTAATTATTCAATATCTAAAAATTATAAATAAAATTCCATTATGTAGGAAATAGGTTTACCTTTATAATAAATATTTATATTCTAAAATATAAAATATATAACTCTGTGTAAAATATTTTTTCTAAAAGATATATGCTTATGTCATTTTTTATTTTACTTTAACTTCATTAATATAATGTGTCATTATAACTTACAAGTGGCTCCATGGGGTCCCAAAATCGACCCAAAGATACCCATGGTCAGAAATGAATCATCCAATAGGGTTAGTGCACATGTTAGGTTAATTTAGTATTATAATAATATTATTTTTTACCCTTATTTACGAGATTTACCTTTTACCATGGTAAATAAAATATTTACCGAAGTAATTATTAAAAATGTATAAAAATAAAAGTTACCTATTTAAAAAATTTGGGCCACCTGATTCTAAATATGAAATTCATTTTTTTAAATTCAAAACACAGAAGTAGAAGAAATTAATTTAATATTAATTCTCATTGTTAAAATAAAAATCGTGTTTGTCAGAAATAATATATATCAAATGATTGACACTTGTTTATGTCTAGTTTAAATGTGAAATTACGTCTAATGACCAAAATGTGATTAAATGATAATAATATATTCTAATTATACTTTAAAACCACTTAATAGTATAATTTAGCACTATAAATTATTTTGATTAAAAAAGTTGTTTTTAATTAAAGTTTATTATTTTTCACTATTCATTATAAATTTGAAGTTCTTAGAAAAATAGAAACAATTCATCCTAGGATAACATTGATACTATGAATGCAAAAATGAAGTCCATTTTGAAATATAAAATTCATAAATGTTTAAAAGGTGGGTATTACTATTCATAACGGCTACATTGATTGGTCGCGTTGTGCTAGAATCTCGATGTTGCGTACAATGAAAACTATTACTTTATTCAAAGGGAAACGTACCATGGATTCTTGGGGGGTTAAATATACGATGAAATAGACAAGGTATTTGTGGTTATGTACTCTATGATTGTCGGTACGTGGGAAAGGGGTAGTGGATGTTCTTGATTGTTTAGGATAAGGAAGACCTGATCAGGGATCACCTGTGTTTATTGAGGATATTCATTTCAAAACTATTACACAATTAAGTGTATCAGGTAAAACTATGATCATGGTAATGTTTTCTCTCACCATCGCCATTTCACTAACTGATCTTGATGAAAAAGTCATCGAATGGAACTTTAATTAACATAAAAGAAGATTATTGATTAAAATAGAAAAATTATATAACTGAAATTGAAATAGTAACCCCATCCTAATCACTATTCTCATATCTTAGTTATCATTTATGAGAGTCTTCAATTTCATTTAAATAACTTTATTAGTTATTATTTTTTTCAATCAAATACAATCAATTTAAAAAACAACCCTATTTTTTCCTCTAATGAATAGTGACACACTGTTTTTTGTGCACTCCTCTTCAAGGAAATACCTAGTGTTAATCACTATATTATACATAGGTAATATAACATATTGTTTTACTATGCCCCATGATACACATGCGTCTAAATTTGTGTTTTTTGTGGGGAGGTAGTGCAACATAACAAACAAAAAATATCTTTTTTTAAAAATCCTAATCACATGTAGTTTAGTTGAATGTTGAAATGAAATTTAAAATAAAATTTAATTAACACAAACAAAACTGAGGAAAAAATAAAAATTATTTTGAGGAAATGAACCTATCTGATCCAATTGATACTCAATGTGTTAACGATAAACCCGAAATAATAACAATAAATCCCAACAAATTCGTGTGTGATATATGCACACCTCAATTGTCAACTCAAAATAACTAAATAACTGCACCTAATACCCTATAATATTTTTAATTGAATTTTAAATTGAATTTGTGCTTCTGCAGATTCTTATTCTTTTAGGGGAAGACCGAAATTAGAACACACAAGAATTCAGCCTCACTTCCCCAAGCTATGGACTTCAAGGAGAACCAAAACACACATTTCGATGGAGGGAAATATCCTTCTCACATGAAGTATAAGACAAATATGGATTTTCTCAATCTATAACTATGTGAGACCAGTGATTGGGGGGATTTAAAATGATTCTTTGTGTATATATTATTTCCCACATTAAGATGCACTTCCATAAAAAAAGTAGATTTACATCATTTGAAAATCATATGAAGAATCCTTCTATGACTATTGTAAGTGTTTTAAGAAGATCTATACTAGCATACCACTTCTAGAAATGAAGAAACATCATTCAATATGTCATTATACCAAGGAATTGTTGACGACGATCACAAGCTGCTAGACACCTCTTATGGAGGAGCCATGATCGAAAAGTCGCTCGCAGATGTTAGAGTTCTGATTGAAAAGATTGAACATAAATTAATAAAAAAATGTAATGATATGTACGAGCACTAAGGGGATACAAGAGGTAAAAAAAATTCAGCTTTATTTATTGAAAGCCAATTTGATGACATCACAAGGTTACTATGTCAAATGGATGTAACCTTAGAAATGAACAACAAGATTCATCATAGGTATGTTCTTTATGTTTTTCTTCCACTCATTATTGTAATCAATTTTCATGAGATACAATGAAAATAATAGTGCGCTATGACATTTCTTTCAATAAAATTCCAGCATAATCAATCACATCAACCCTAATCCCAAAAAATTATATTAAAACTAAAAAAATAGGTGAAATCATTAAATCCTAATGAGTTCCCCTAATCAACCTCTATACCAGTGAAAACGATACTCGAATCCCCCACCATTCCAATTACCCAAAAATATCAATACAAATAGAAAAACATTTAACCACCAACATTAAAAATAACCTATGAACAATCATCAACCAGGGCACAACCATTAATACAAGATCAATATAAGGAATCTATATTTAGGGGTTTAAGGACACTACAAAATATTTTTTCAAAAAATTCAATATCCACATTGAAATTTTAAAAATAGTGAAGGTAAACACATTTCTGAGACAATAATAAACCCAAAGGGTAGTTTCAACATGATAAAAACCAGAAGTGAAAAATCATATACCTCAATCCAACCACGAACCTAAAATAATTCCGGTTTTTCTAAGGGTGAATGAAGTTGATAATTATGAAAATTATTTGAGAATTCACCAAGTGGAATGAAATAAAAACTACAAGAAGGATAAGATCAGATAGAATGAAACACTATAATAAATACAAATAATGGGGAATGAATACATACAACCACAATTTCTATCAATGTTAATCGAATCAAAGATTTTGTAGGATGAAGTGCTTCCAAAAGAAATTCTGAACACCAATTAGAAGGTGAAACATAACATATACCAACTTAAAGCATTGAATAATATTAAATTTAATGTATTTTTTTGAAAGATATTTCCCTAAAGAAGAAAATAAATCAAGGAAATGAGAGGGTCAACTTGGAAAAAAGTGTCTCAGACCTAATCACACTATTGTTTCCAACAAAATCCTAAGATCTAGGGATGTTTTCCATTATTTATACCATTGGATCATTGAATTTCTCTAATTATTTATGTGATGTTGGCGCTTTAATTAGTGTATTGACTCCCTTAGTATACACTTCTTTGTAGTATGGATACTTGAAGCCCATAAGAGTGGTGGTCCATCTTACAAATAGATGAATAGTTTACTTGTAGGAGTTCTATAAGATGTCCTTATCAATCTCAAAAGATCCTTTATTACCAGTTGAATTCATTGTTCTAAATATCTAAGAATATTGGATCCCATCACACTCACCCATCATTTTGTGGATACCATTCTTAAAAATATTCAAATCCATAATAAATTTCCACGAAGGGATACTCACCATGGTGCTTGGAGATATCTCAATCTAGTTCAATGTTTTTGAATATATGAGGCACCCTTTAGATGTTCTCTCCATCTGTTCACTCTCCCATGAAGTTCCTACCGAACCCATTGAATAATATGGTTATTTATACGTACCCATTGTTTTTCAGGATAGAGAAAAGACTACTTTACATGTCCCTTTAAAACTTTTTCATATTAAAGGATTCCATTTTGATTATATAATCCTCGATATACATTTCATAGGTACATGGTATGTATATTTTATTATCAAATGGAATATTTCTTGGAAATTTTCTTAGATGAATACATATTTTCTTGTGATTCTTTTCAATGATGATTAGAAAATTTGTAAAAGTTTTTGAAAACATTCACTGAAAATAATATTGTTTTAAATTTTTAAAATTTTTATTTCATGGATGAGGGAGGAATTTTACTTGGGCTTGTCATTTCAAAAAATTAAATTGAAGTTGATAAATAAGAATCTATAATTATACATTCATTTCATTGCCCAGCTTGTGTGAAATATGATAGATCATTTTTAGGATATGCATTAGTCAACATGAGGTTTTTGGATGAATGAAGTATGATATCTATTCCTCAATATATATTAAATTTGAAAGATTCTAATTATAATTTTATTTGTTCATATAAATAACATGTTAGTTAGTTAAAGAAGATATTAATTTCATCACTTGTGTTGTAGCTTCCAAATTGGGATTAACCATTCCAGATACTGTGTTATGTTTCCATCCATGAAGATGGAGTATTCATTTCTCAATGAATTTAGGGATGAACACATGTCAGTTCATATGAATTGATAACCTTAGATGCAACCCAATTAAATTACATGATCATGGAAAATGTTATTTTATGAGTTTTATTTTATTTTGAAATATTTAGATAATATCTTCTTAGAAGTTAAATCACTATGTATTCTAATTATGAATTTTTTAGGTACATGTTGAAGAAGGATGATTCTAAATTGAAGATAGTGAGAATGATGATACCTATACAGGAGTTCAATGTTGAAATAAAATAAATGAATGGAGATGAAAACCAAATGGTCAATCACTTATGTAGTCTATTAAACACGTTTGAAACTGAAATTCCAAAAAAGACCCACAAAATCATAAAATTCTTGGAGAGAAGTTGTACTTGATTGAAGGAGATATTCCTTGGTATAAATTCAAATTAAATAATATGTTAAAATCTAATTTCCCATCTCATTTACATTCCCCCCAACTTCAAAAACCGATATCTGAATCCATATATTTCTTTTTGGAATATCCATTTATTTAGAACATTTTCAATGATGAAGTGATAAGAATATGTTTTCTATAAAGTGAAATTGAATCTTTATATGAGTTTTTTCATATTTTAGCATGTGGAGGCCACTTTGGATCTAAAATTATAGTATGTACGGTTTTAAAATTTGGAATTTATCAGTCCATCATGTGTAAATATACTCATGAAAACTTAAATTTTTTTTGAATGTTGTGAGTTTTCTAGAAAAATTTCAATGACACAAGAAATTCTTCAAAATATTCTAAATGATTATGAGATATTTTATGTCGAGGGGATATAATTTATCGGAACTTCCCAAATGTTATTTGTAATTACTTATATCTTACATATAGTTGGTTATGTTTCAAAATGGGTGAAGCTAAAACACACCAATAATGATTATTCTATAGTTGTTTGTGATTTTTTCAGGGAGAACATATTTTCTAGGTTTACAGTTCCTAGAGCCATTATCACTAATCAAGGGACTCATTTTTTCTATAGGATAATGGAGGCTTTTATAAAAAGGCTTGGGGTGAATCATAAAACATAAATACCCTATCATCCAAAAACTAATAGACAAGATGAAATATCGAAAAGAGAAATCAAAGGAATTTGAGAGAATACTATTAATCCCAATAGAAATTATAGGAACCAAAAGTTGAAGGATACATTATGGGAGTCCCAGATGGCCTACAAAACCCCCACATTGAATGAGTCTATGTAGGTAGAATTATATAAAAGGTTATCACGTACATGTTGAATTGGAGCATAAGAATTATATGCCTATGAGGAAGATGAATTTAGATCTTTAAAGAACATGGAAAGAGAGTATATTTCTATTAAATGTTTTTTATTGAAGTAGAAGAGAGTAATTTCAAAATTATAGGATTTATAAATGGATAATAATAGCTGATCATGACAAGATAATCATAAAAAAAGGCTTTCATCGTAACGATAATTTGTTTTTATTCAAATAAACAGTCATGTTAATTCCATGTATACTTTTTTCTAGATGGTATGGTCCACTTATAGTTACTAATGTATATCCATTTGTTTCTTTGTATATTGTGATGGATGGAGAGCAGGATCCATTCAATATTAATGGGTATAGGCTGAATAAATTCCTTAGGACCCTTCCATCAGAGCTGGTGGAGGAGATCACACTCCTTAACCATGATTATCAATAAAATACATTAGGTCATACCTCTCATTTAAATTTTATTTCTTTAGGTTATTCATTTTCAAATATTCTTTACATACATTTGAAAAAAATGAGGAATCAACATCATTTATGTGTGGGGGAGGGAACCATTGTTGTTAACTATTTTCATTTGCTGTTTGTTTTCCGATTCTTTTAAAAAATATATTGTTTTTTTTCAAATATTATTGTGTTTATTTTTAAAATTAAGAATTTTTCAAATATTTGGTGCTAAAATTTTTATCATTTACATTTTTCAAACCAATTTGAATTCTTTAAAAAATATATTCGATGAATTTGAACCTAAATGAATTGTAAAACTTACGTGGTTTCAAGTTTAATATTTTTGGTAATTTCATTAAAATTCCTCTGATTTTGGAATCCCATGAAATTGTTCACTGTCTTTATATTTAAAATCACATTCACATTAGGGTTATGAACTATTTTTTCCTATTCATTACATTTACATCCATTATTGAGATAACTAACCCATTCATGGGTTAACCATAATTTTTTTAAATCCGGTCAAAACCTGTTTGATTGAGATTCATTTTTTTTAAATGACTGAGGTATTTATTTGGTATCAAAGATCCATTTTTCATGAAAATATTTGTTATTATGATTTACCATTTGTATTTAATCTATTTATCATCTATAATTAATGATCATTTTGTTAGGATGGCCACATTACAAGCCAATTTTCCTTATCGAACCTTCACTTCAAGTGAAATGACATGATCTTGTGGAACTTATGTTTGGACGACAACATATGGTATTGTGATACCATATTAACAGATACATTGCATGGAAATAAAATGTTTATTATATGGTGGTTCTATATAAGAATTGTTTTTGTTAAAAAATTTTCTTTTAGGATCATTCATGATAAAAGAAGATTCCCCTTTTTAGAGATTTATAAGGAGAAATGTTTTTCCTATTTAGTGCATTCAAAAAATATTTATCATTTGGAAAGTTAATCAATTATACCATTTAACTGATAAATGGTGTTACATTTTCTTGATATTTCATGATAATCGAGACGGTTTTCTAAAAAGTGGGTGAGGAGGAGACAATATTTTAAGGAAAATTAGAATCTTGCAATTTTCTTAAAAATAATCCAAGCCCTCCTCCATCGGCCACATATATTTAACATATATATACTACCAATCGAAATCCATAGAACAACACAAGAAAATTACTCATGATACAAACATGTATTTGACTCAATTAGGTGGATATGTAAGAATTTGTCAAGCCTATGGTGACTCTTTCATGGGTTTGGATTAGAAAATCCTCATTGAAAATGGACATTTCTTAAAGGAGAAAATGTTAATGTGAGGTTGGTGTACTGTGTAAATGGGATGAGAAATAAGATGGAAATATATTAAAAGTTCTAAATGGGGATGTTATATTTTTTGATTTTGATGATACATGATATCTTTTTGTTTCGTGTTGTGGATTTGGTGGATCATGTGTATATATATTTTTAATCTGATTTGATTTGTTTCTTATGCTTACTTGTCATGGATTCCAAGTTCTATGTGTGGGGGAAATTATAGAGAAAATATATTCCTTCATTTTACATTTATTATCAATCTATTAAATACCACCAAAGTTTTTTTTATATAACTTCTAATATTTTCTGATTTTTGTGTTATTTTGAGCTTAATCAGAAAAACGGACAATTTTAGATTTTAAACAGTTTTAAAGTTTTTCTCTATTTCTACCATAACATATTCTATACTAATATAAACCATGAAATACATTCATTTCAGGTTTATATACATCATATGATTCATTGAATTATTATGTACACAAATCTAAATCCATCGTATGTAAGATCTAAACAATCTCACAAGTTAGGACTCAATAGCTATTCATGGATCAATATAGTTTTGGTTCTAGGACCATATCTCAAGATTCAAGGTGCCAAATAGTCTATAATGTGGTGGGTGGATGAAAAAATAAATTTACGAACATGTTTCGTTAAGGCGCCTACAAATTAAAGGGCCATTTTCAAGGACATTGATTTATAGTAAATGAATATTTGGAATATTGATATTCTACATGGAAAGAATAAATTCATAGTGTAAAATGGAGATAACTGTCTTTACACATGTCCACGTAAGCTTACATTTGGAGGCGAGATACAGAAGAAATTTATAGAGAACATTCATGATGTAGTCCTTACATGAATCAAAAATTAATTGAGGCTAACATATAGAAAATATGGGGGGAGGGAATTATGGTCTATAAATGTAGTAGAGATTCTCATTCCCAAATCATTCCAATCTATCCAATTCCATACATGGAAACAAAGAGGGGATATCAAATGAGTGAGGCAGGCTACATCACTATCTTCTTCCTTCTAGTTTCCACTTCTTAATTTTTAAATGTAATCTTCTTCCATATATATCTCGATTACCCTTTCCATGGTGGGGTAAAAATTAGAGTGACTTGTGAAGGGTCAGTTTTACTTATTTTGTAAGGATTTAGTTATTAGACATAATCAAATGAAATATATTTATCTCTTCAGTAACATTATATTCAATTTCATATATAAGTTTTTGTTATCATATACAATCATATGTAGTTTTAATTCAATTATTTATGTTTTATTTGGACAATGATCATTATTTCCTTCCACTAAGTTCTGGTTTATAAACACTCGAATAGACAAGCATCATGTTTATATAATCAATGATCATAAATATGTGTCAAAGGGTAATTGGATTTTATTTATTATTTATGATGAAAAATACCAAATAAAGTATTTCATAATTTATTTTAGGATATTCATTGACACTATATTTTAAAAGGAAGGAGAGAAGACCAAAAAAATATCATGGTAATATTTCCCCTCAATATAAACATTTTACCAAGGGAGTGAGAAACAATTTTCATAAAATCTCACATTAATTAATAGACCATAATAAAATTCTAATAAATAGAACTATAATATCATTTCAATTGGAAACCCAACCATGATGTAATCCAAGTTATCATAATATAATTATAAATTGCACAAGTTTCCAATTTCATTTAAATCACTATATTAATTAATTTATTTAATTTAATTAAAATACAATAAATATAAAAAATTATCCTATTTTTTCATATATTTATAAGAGACAATCTATTTTGTGTACACTCATCTTCGGGAGATGAAAAATGGGTAATCACTATATTATAATTACGTAATATGAAATATTATTTTTCATGACCCCTGATAGGCATTGGTCATTGGACATTGGAAATAGTTAGTGTGATATATAAAAAATGAAATTTTTTTAGGATATAATAGATGATTCAAATGAGAGTCAATATATTATAACTAGATACCTTATACCAGGAAAAATTAATGTTACCCTGATACTTTTTTATAATATTATATATACTAAATTATAATATTTTCTTCTCAGGTTTTTCCAAAGAGTTGTTATTCTAGTATTGAAAAAATTAAATCATAGTTACCAAAATTACGATTCACATATATTTTTCATTCATTATGAAAGGATAATAGGAGTATCCATAGTTCGGAGTCCCACAATAAGATTGAAAAATAAAAATATAGTTAATAAATAATGGATTATCCAATTGATCAGTTTTCGATACTTATTCAGTAGAATCCTTAATTGATTTTTTCTTTCTTAATCATTTATAATCTATAACATCATTCAATGTTCGGATCATATATATGTTCTTAGTTTTCATCTAACATATTTTTATAGAAACCTTGAGAATGAATAATTCCATTAACAAGACCTCTTTAAACTTTTGAACTTGATCCTGATATTGAATGTTGTGGATTGACTAGAAACCTCCTTGTAATGCCAGTATTTTTAATCAACACTACGATCTTGTTCTTATTATACTCTCACTATGAATTCAAATTGATGATTCATATTATAAAAATCATAGTGGGATAGATCTTATAACACAATATTCTCTTGGATAATTATAATATCAAAGAAAATCACATTTAGTTTACAATATTCAAAATTACTGGGCACATGGAATACCAATATCTGACCATGGTGGATAATAATTCTTAATATCTCGATAATTCGGGTTTGAGTAATTTGGAAAATGATGTCTATATATGCCCTATCATGGGATACAAATTTTATAGTTGTTTCATTAACCCCAATAGATTCCTTATCGTCATGAATGGGGAAATAATCAAAGATGAGGAAACATACTAAAGTAATATTCAACATTTGATGATATTGTGATTGGATTGGTCTTTAAGATTTTCATCTGAAGGGAAATGTTTTCCATGGATGGACAATTTATAGAATTTTTAATCATGAAAACATTTGGGAGTGTTGCGTAAATATCCTATTCATGAGACATTTTCGGTATGATTTCATGTTTGATCTCTTTAGTATTTCATTCAAAAAAGATCCTACCTAACTACTATCATCAAGTTAATATTTTTTCCAATACATTCACATTTATTATAAGTCATTATCACTCTATTTAAAAGTAATTTTCTATAACAGTCCTCATGATGTATTTAAGAAGCAACGCTTTAGTGTAGCTTAAGGAAATACCAACAAGAGCTCCACCTGTGTGTAAAGTGATTCTACTTTCAGTAGTCTTCTAGTTTAGATTTACTGAAAAGTGTCATAAGGGAAATTAACATTTCTCAACAAAAAAATATAAGATAATATATGTATCTTTCGCCTTAGTAGAACAAAAAATTTTACGAAACCATGATGGCATGTATGATTCACAAATAATGGTTCTCTCTACCCTAAGTTGTTGAACCCTAGTTAGAAACGTGATATAATATGTGTACTGGACAACTTAATCATTAACACCAGCATCCAATGTTCTTATATGAGACTCAATTTTGACAATGTTCTATAGATAATAATCCCCTGATACATGTTCAATGTTATGTGAATCCATATCCAAATTTCACGAACTAACAATACTTAATACTGTAGTTTAGTAGAAAAAAATGAGGAGTTGGGATAATATAACCTAAGTCATAACTACTGTGCTATTATTATATCTTGTAGTATAATATATAATGTATGATAAAAGTTATATGAGGTTATTTACCCATTTATATTTTACCTAATACCTAATAAATCCTTTCCAACTTTTACAAAATAAGGTTATGTAGTGAATCAAAGGCTACATGTTCTCCCATTATAAGGGTTATATCTCTTACCCTGATGCGTCAATCGTGAGTAGAAATCAACCACCATCTATGGAAGATGAATAATATTTATTCTTAAAAAATATCTGAAAAAATATGACTTCATCCAAAATCCATAAGATGTATATATGAAATTTTCATGCATGATCCATTATGTTTTTTGAGATCTATTAGCATGTTGGGTGAGAAATCCTATATGAAAATTTTCACTATGATTGGTCTAATGATGTAATTGTCTCATATTGATCCATACTATAATGGGAGAATTATCAAATGGAAAAAATAATATGATTATATACCACTCGAAGGAATATATGATATAATATTAAGGGACGGGGTTTCACCTTAAATCACCCCAAACACTATGTGGGGGAAAAAACTCTCCAAACATGTCATTACTAATTGGAATCCCCAAAGTATTAAATATATCCTAACAACTAAAGCTAACTTATCCAAATCGAAAATTTAAAGGGTTATTATTAGAGAATATTCAACTCACTGGATCAGGATGTTTTTCAACATCCCTTTTAATACCAAGAATAAGATCACATGATAGTTGTTAATACCTAAACCAAGGAATCTACCATTTATTAATCATTAATCAAATAATATGATTTATAACATTGATGATATTGTATTCTTTTCATATCCAAATAAATATTTTCAATAAAAAATATAGGGTTGAGAGGATTATGATATTAAAATTATCCATGTCTATCAGAGGAAGAGATATTGGAATTCCATGCCCATATAATTTATGCCAATTAAAAAATAAATATTTTAGTAGACCTATCCCAATAATTCATTCCATGTCTTAATAGCTTGGGAGACCATTTTAGTAAGTTGGTCTCGACAGATTCAACCATTCCTTTGATCCTAAAAGTATTATCACACAAGATATAATGTAATGAACATATATATTACATAATCAAGAGTATTAATTATATAATTCACCGTCATAATTTTTTATTATCTTTTTTTAGAGTTTCATATTATTACTACATTACACCTACATAAATAAATATTACATCATAAGGTGGAAACTTCAACTCAGTATCTATTTTTCTTACAATACCAAACATTTAAGATTTAAATTTTTCATTGTGAGGTGCCTCCTTTATTTTAATACTTAAATCTTCATTACCACTAATATGAAGCAAAAACATGATAAAAACATATTATAATAGGAGATTCACCAAAAAATCTAAATCTATAAAATAAAAATAATAAATAAAGTGGCATGTTAGTTCATAAATACTCATAAAAACAAGATTTTTCAAAATAATGCTACAACTAAAAATCATCCTTTTCTTTCCCATAAAATCATCTTCCAGGTCAAATTAATTCATAAAACATTATAGATTAAATATAAAATGAAATTAAAAGATCATAATAGTTTCATTGAATTAAAAAATCCCATAAAAGATTTTTAAGTTTTGTTAAATTTCACCCTTATAATGTCGAATAATCATTCCTTTTAATATAATTTCATTAGAATGAATTTTGAAATAATTTTTTTAAAAAAACCCTATCAAGAATAGATAAGACATGTTGGTAACATGAGACATCATTTCCATATCACTAATATATGCACACATACAAAAAAAATAATCTAAGAAATAAATTATATTAATATATTATGAGAAACTGGCCTGGATGACTATGTAACATTAACCAATTCATTTGAGAACTATACCATGGGCGCCATTTTCATGCGTAATATCAGGTTGTCTTATCGTCATAGTATTTATCCATCTAACTTGTCTTCCTAAAAAATTCCTAATAACCTTAAAAATATTACAATATATGAAATCATTTGATTTTTATCATTATAATAACAAAAATATTCTTGTGTTCCCATAATTAAATAATTTTAAAATATAAAGTATTCATTCAATTTAAAAAACTTTTTGAAAATACAAAAAAAATGGAATGCATGAATTTATTATGTATAGAAAACCCGAAAAAATGTAACGGAACCCAAACATCAAAAGTAATGACCTAGATTCAAGTAATATAGAGATGATGGTTACATTATTACATTAGAAATACATCTATCAAATCACATAAAATTGTAATTAATATTTTATTTGTCTTGGTAAACCATATACATTAAATTTTTTGATATCAAATAAACAAATTTCATCCTTTTGGAGCTCCATTATTTCCCATAGCGTCTCCCTGCATATTAATAAAAAACACATCCTAGTATCCTAATTGAAAAATATAAGAAAGGTGTGAGGTTTGATGCTCAGTAAGGGTTATTGTAAAGTGGGAGATACCATTAATAAATAAGAATAATAATTATATTAAGTTAAGAACTTAAAACACATTCTCTTTAAATAATTACATGAGCATAATATGGTAGAATAAATGATGATAAAATAATTCCTTAAAAATAATCAAATGAACATGAAATGTATCCTTGAATGTTATAAATAATTGAATAATCACTTGGAAATAAATAAATATTTTATAATTATAGATTATTAATACTGAAAATTTTAATAGTAATTTAAATACCTTTCAAAATATAGTTTTAAGAAGTGTTTAAAACACATAGAACTTGGACAAATTATATGTCTCACATGTGCTATCAATCCCTTAAGGGGATATCTATAATAGTAACCAACACATAACTAACTCTATCAAATGAACTATGTTTATAAAATGGGTGATACATAATCAATATAAATATTCATACTAAAAAATAGTATATAAAATGATAATACATATTCTAATAATATAAACATTATCATAAACCATCCAGAGTAATATTGTGAATAGTAATAAAATATTACATCCTAGTTTAGAATGATTATAAACCATCTAAAAAATAATAATTAGTATATCAAAATAATATATCCCTAGTGGATCACAAGTAAAATAATGGGTTCATTTAATTGATAAATATAGATACAGTGAAAACATCCTTAAAACAATGTTATGGAAAATAACCTTTGCCTTTTAAAAATCACCATTTAAAACAAGAAGCTCTAAAAAATTATAAAATAAATTTCACTGAAAAAAATATAAAACATATAATGGATTCATTAAAATAATGAGTGGCCATGGTATTAGGAGGTGACATTCATGTCATTCATGGTAAAACAAAAATTCATTTCCAATTTTCAATAAAATCTAAATGGGCCTTATCTGAAATGAAACAATGAGATTCCTTCAAAAAAATTAATAAAAAATCATACATGAGTAAATATTCCATTAATATGTCATTTGGTTAATTTATAAAACATTTTTGAAATTATTTTTCGAAAACATGGACTTGGATGAAAAATAATATTCCGTCAAAAAGTGAAATAATATTGTCTTTTCATAAATATAAATATATGTATGTATGTATGTATGTAATTAACAATGCGTGGAAAAATGGAAATTACACATAAATGGTTAATGAATTATTGGAGTAAGTGAAAATAATATTTATTTAAAAAGGTTTAAAAAAACAATTCCACCAATGAGGATATAAACATAAACAATCCCTATTAAAAAGATATTCTGTAATAATCCCTTAGTACTATTTGAAATGTTGAGTCATAAGAACCATTAGTCAAATATTATAAAATTGAACATTACAAATTTTTATGATAAATATATTAATTACATAAAATATCACATGGGAATTATATTCAATAGAAAACAGAAGTGGTGATTATGTTATATGTCTCAAGGATGTAAAAGTTAGATGATGAACCCTTACCTTAGGTTATACTTCCTTCACATGTGTCTGAAATTACTATTTAACAAATATAATTTATTATATTATATAATATAAAACCATTAATTATATAACAAATACCATATATGATTTACTTATATTCTTTTATTAACAATTTGTTAACAATTAATTATTAAAATCGCTATTTCATGTGATAATTGCTTTGTTTTTCTCGTACGTTTTGGTTTGGTATTTTTTACTTTAATTTAAATCATGGTTCAACAATATAAAGACTTTTTATTGTTATTTAAAGATAATATATATTAATAATATATATAATTATATTAATCTATAATTATTATAGATAGAAAACAAATTATACCATTTGTGAACATGATAATATACACGCACGCATGAATGTTGTTTCCATTTTACTCAATGGATTTAATGATATGATGTTAAATAATATATCAACATTCCTAAGTGAATATGATTTCATCTATATAAAAATTCATAAATAAATTTATCCTTATTTTATTCCATGTATATTGTCACTAAAAAATGAGTCACATTACTTCACGATGTGTTATTCCACAATACACCAAATAAACATTATAATATTTAAGATGGAATGGAATATAATAAGGTCTATGAGATTACAAAAATATAGAGGAATGAAGTTTTTTAAAATATCTTATATATTAATTTAATCGATCGATGTTATTATCTAGGTAAAATGGAAACATGAAAGACATTTCACGTATGTCTGTGAGGCCTTGTTCTTTCATACACCTGGTTGACATTATTGTTTTTGAAAGGGTTGTAATGTAAGAAGTTATTTGTTATAACTTAATAAAATATATTTTCTTCCATAAATATCAATGAAATATTTTAAATATATAATTATATATAAACTTTTAAAGACACGGAAATTCCATGGAATGTTTTTTTTCTTAATACATAGGAATTTTACGAATCTGCGAAAATTTACGGCGCATGATTCTAAGGCCCGGTGTGCCTGGAATTAAGTTTTGTAGTTTTGTTCGGGTATGTTCAATAAACGTACGAACATGATTTTATAACTTTTGAACAATTTATCAAAACAGAAATATGAGGGCACCGTTGAACTCGTAGCGCCGATATTCTCTTAAGAGGACTTTAACCTCAAAGACAGTCAGTCGAGAATGAAAGTTAGTTTTTGTGTTCATAAGGAGAAAGTTAAATAAAAATAATTGTTAGCTTATTTTAATTTAATTGGTGGATAAAACATCCAAAATGAGGTTAGAGGTTGGGGCCACCAAACCATAACATACCAGGAGAGGTTATTGTGGTGGGGCCCACCCAAGGTCCAGTCATCTCTTAGCTATTGAAGAGGTGGGGACCACACAGGCATTAAACCCCTTGAACTCTCTATAAGTGGGGGAACCCTTGAACTTCCCTCATGAATGTGACAAGCCACACAAAATAATTAATGGAACATTAATTAATTAATTTGAAATTTTTTGATATTTTTTGGCCAACAATTAAATAATGGGTTAGCATAACCCATTATTTTTTGTTGGCAACATTCTTTTGGGTGGAGCATGGGGAGGAGAAGAAATATCCAACAAAGAATGCGAAGAACACCATCTTTGACTTCGTCAACTCCAAATGCTTATCCTCCAATGATGGATATCCTCTTATTTTTCCGACATTGATGAATCGATGCTCGCCTTTCCATGACTTCGTCAATGAACAACGTTCCAGGTAGGGGTTCTTTTATGATGGAGTTTTACACCCAGTTATTCATTGTTGGGTGTGCTCTTGGAGTCCAATTGTTACCACCATAACATGGAGGTTGTGGGATGAACAAACACGGACCGAACCCCCCTCGAAATTTATTCCCTTGATGATGATGGTGGGGGCGCAACAATACTGCTGGAGGAGTGAACTGCGGCCGACATACCGCGGCAGAGAAACAGCGGCCGGTGACGGGCCGACAGTGAAGAAACTGGAGGCACAAGGCCACTGGATCACCAAATGGAAGCGACACCATCATGCCGCATCGAGTTGAAGGGGCTACGACCAAGTCGGGCCACTAAGGAATGATGTGGCACCGTCGCGCCGCATGGAGGAGGAGTGCTGCGGCAAGGGCGGGCCGTGGCACCGTCGCACTGTGCGGAGGAGCAGAACCACGACACCTTCACACCGTAGCAGACGAGCCTGGACGGCGAGAATTGGGCCGACCACCGAATATGCGGAGCGGCTGGCTATTCAGAAAACTGGGAGGAGCGGGACCCAGTGGGTCCCACGTGATTTGGACCGGCTCTAGGTGGCGCCGGTTTGGGTTCCCGCCTGAATGCCTCTGCAGTTCGGGAGATAGGGGCACGCGGTTTTCCCCAGGACGCGACTTATACCGACCCGCGAGCCACTAGGCTGCCACGCCATCGGGCCGCCGGGCTTGCGGACTAGACCCAGCGTGGGCCGCCGGGCCACCCTCGGGCCAGGCCGCACCCTCGGGCCGCTATGTCCTGTTTTCATCTTTTCGCCCATGACATGGGCTACGAGTGTCTGATCAAAAAGCCGTCTATAGAGACAAAATTCATAGATAGAGACGGTTCTTTTGGCATACCCCACATTAGGTTTGTACACAGTTAGGGTATAGTCGGGTTGGATTGAACAAAAAATCCTACCGAGCCCCCTGGACGGAAATGCCAATAACTCACAGATCGGGCATCCGATTGACGTACCATCTGTTGCATTGAGACCCCTATAATGAGGTTTAAATTGAGATACTTCTAAATGGGACTATGTGATAGTTGGAGTATCGACATGTTGCTTTTGGAGAGGATCCTCCCAGAGACAGGAAAGCAGATTAAAGAGACCTAGTTGTTGGTAGATACCTGACAGCTGCTGACCTTTTGACTCGGAGTGTTTTGACTTGCCCAGGGGGCGCACCTCTGTTTGACATAGAAGACCCACAGTGGGGAGTTCCTCTATTTGACGCGGATGACCCAAGGTACTTGATATGAGAAGTACCTCAGAAGGCTACGAGGGGGAGTGCCTCTGTGTGAGAATGGCAGAACCATATTGGGGAGCGCCTCCGTTTGACGTAGCAGACCCATGGTACATGACAGGAGGAGTACCAAAGCTGTCCAGGAAGGTGGGAAGTTCATCTGTGTGATGTAGAAGGCCCACTATACTCGATAGAGGATGAGGACACCATTAGCTGAGGTTCCGACAGTGTGACTAGGGTTGTTACTTGATACTACGCCCTAGAAAGAATCCGGGTTTGGGCTGAGTCATTGACTTCTATGATTTCCTCCTGATTGAGATGGTTACTAGATACCATCGGTATTTTTATGGGAATATACCTAAGTAATGGTTATATGTTGATTACATAATTTGTGGTTTATTCTTGTTGGATTTTTTGAGGCCTTGAGGGTCTCGAGGTCATTACTGAGTATCGTTATACTCACCCCTGCATGGGCTATGCCCGCACCTCGTTGTGTTGGATGCATACAACAGATAGAGTAGACTGAGGCCGAGAGATACAAGACTGGATGGTACCCGGAGGAGGACCACTCAGTGTGATGGTACACGAAGTGGACAGATGGATGTGGAGTGCTAGGAGGCCATCTGTACCTACCATTCAGGTAGGAATCCCGAAGGACGACCTAGTAGCTGCTTACTTTTCTTTAGTTGTACTTGCATTTCAGTTGATCATGTACATTCCTATTGGTCCTGTATTTCCAGACCCTTTAATTTAAAACTCTTTGTATACAATTAAACATAGTGTTTTTCTTCCAGTTGTGTACTCTGATGTGTTTCTTTACATTAATAAAGGCAATTTCTTCCCAGATTAGGGACTTACGCCTTTGGTGCTGGTCGCTAGCCCATGGGCTATGGAAGGAGGGTTTGGGGTTGTCACGAAACGGGCCACGAGGGACGGGTCGTGAAAAATTGGGATAAGAGTTGTTAGTTATACCGCAAAACATAGGACTCTGATCATTCTTTTCAGTGAAGAAATAGTGTTAAGGGTACTAATTGTTGTTTTCAGTTCAGGGAGTCCAGTGTTGGTGCGGGCGGCTGACATATCCATACACCAGAACCCTAACTTATGATTTCCAACTCAGCACATGAAAACACTGATTTCGTGTGTATTTTAAAAAGTTTTTTTTTTTAAATTCTGCTCTACTAGGTCAGCTCACGAGGTATAATATTTTGACCGTTTCACATCTGTTTCTTTCAAAAATCCTCCCTGCAAACCCTGAGAGTCGTACGCTCTGATAGCCAACCAAGTGACGAGGCCTCGGTGCATGGACCTTTAACAGTAGAGGCACTAGCGGTACAACTTCCCATCGGGCCACCGATGCCACCAGCCTTAGCAGAAGACGATGCAAGCCGCTTAAGCACGATGCATGAGTTCCAGTGCCAGAGGCTACCCAGGTTCTAGGGAGAGACAGCCCCACAGGCATCTGAGGATTGACTGGAGGCTGGGATTAGATTCTTCAGGCTAGTAGGGACACCAGCAAACTACATGGTGATCCTCGCTGCGAGTCTCCTTTAGGCAGTAGTAGGCTGATGGTGGAGCCTGATGCTCTAGGTCCATGATGGGGAGGCACTACTCTGGACAGACATCGAGAGCATGTTCCAGGCAGATTTTGTTCCTACCACCCTTAGTGTGGTGCGGATACAGGAGCTACCGCATCTACAACAGGGTATCATGACGGTGACACAGTACTCAGTGAGGTTCAACGACCTCTCATGCTAATCCGCAGATATGGTACGATACTCATTCTTCATGTACCGGACCTTCGAGTAGGGACTCAGTTGAGATATTAGGGCATCGATGATCTCCCTCAGCATCCTGATGCAGGCGGGGGTGTTAGAGAGAGCCCTCCTAGTATATATTTTCCTTTCTAAGCAGTCACCAGCAGTGGGACACACTACTAGTGGACTTGCAGTGGAGTCTTCTACAGCTGGCAGTAGACAAATGTCGCAGAGGTCCAAGAGGACCAGACCCACGGGTTGACGACAGTTGGACTCATGATCTCTTGTGCGGGGCACCCGGGGTAGTGACTTACCTCCCAGGAGATGGCAGTGTTACTCATGTGGCGGGCAGAGTTACATGGCTCATGACTGTCCGACCTACCATTCCGATGATCTGCAAATAGTTGAGGGACCTCCCAGTCAGAGTCATAGGTTCGATCGAGGCTATCCACAGGGCGCAGGCGGACGTGGCAGAGGAGCTGGTCGAGCACCTGGTGGTGGATGACATTTCAAGGTGTTTCCACCACCACCACAAAGAGGTCCACCCCGACTACAGGGAGCTGGTGGACATGGGAGAGCTCATCTTCAGGAAGCTGAGGCATACGACCATGGCTCTAGGAGATGATTCGAGGAACTATCTGTGTCTACTCCACCCTTGTTGTAGTTCTTATAGACACAGGTTCCAGTCATTCTTTCATTGCCACTACCCTCATTTAGAGCTCAGAGATTCCGACGGAGTCGTTAGATCGATGCTTACGACTATAGACTCCTATGGGACCAGACTCAATGATTACGGACTGGTGCCGGTAGTGTGAGATTACTCTAGGAGGCGAGATCTTCGGCGGGTATCTCCTCCTAGCGGCGTCGAGGCCTTATGACGTCATCTTGGGAGTGGACTGGTTATCTACAGTCCATGCTCATATTGAATGTATTAGGTGAAACGTAACATCCCAAGTAAGTAATGAATAATGGATAATATTATCTGTGTCTATTAATGAATTAGATAGTGTTTTATATGCTTAAAATGAGAATAAATCCAATCTTAAGCATGTAATGCACTAATATTTTTTAATAGATTGTTTTTCTGACTTTTGATAGAAACCCATTTTTAAATCATACTTTGGAAAATTTTATAATCTCTATTTGTCAAAATAAACATATTCTTTATGATTGGGACATTTAAATTTACATTGGATAAATATTTGGTATTTTTCTGACAATGTTCATTTTTTTAATAGTGAAAAATACTGCATTTTATATCAAAACTGATTTTTCATCTAATTTATTTATATGATTAGATTATCTTTTGAATTTGTTTTAAATTTCAATTAGAATATATTTTTACCATTTAATTTAATGGTGGACATTGGAATTAATTTCACCTTTAAATTGGACTTAAACTAGTGTCAATCTTTTGATACATATTGTTTCATAAAAACACGCTATTCGTTTTGACAGCGGGAATTAATTATTAAATTCATTAATGTAACATATATGATTTGAATTTTGTAAAATATAAATCACTTTTGAATTCGGAATATCAAATATAGCATAGGGTTATGTTTTGGTATTTTTCTGAAAAACTTCAATTTTTGATGAATAGTGAAACCACTAAGTGGTACTTATAAAAACTGATTTTCTGTTTAAATAAAATTTTACCACCTCTGTGTTTTGAATTTCAAAAATCCAACATACATGGTTTTCATTAGGAAGTAAAATGTGGTTCAATGTGATTAAAATAATTTTTTGGTGAAAAGTAACTTTTAAGTTTTTTAATCGCGATTAGAGGTAATTAGTGTAATTTAAGGTAAGAATAATGTTTTAATAATATGAAATGAACTTGAAACATGTCCTACCATAATCTTATGTGTCATGGCCGACCTTTAAAACCAATGGGTCGATTTTGGGGACCACATGGAGCAACATGGGTAAGATAATGACATTAATGCCTTTTATTTACAGTAAAAGTAAAAATATCACAAACAAGTATTGTTTTATTAAAAGAAATTTTTCATGGGTTTATACAAGTCAGAATTTAGACTATAAATAGTCATTGGAAAGCTAAATATATTTACTACATCATGATATTTTTTTCTAATTTTTAGACATTAAATAAATTAAATTATTTATGACACCATGATGATGCAGCGAGACCTCATTATTTAACGATTTAAATTAAATGAAAATATAATGTAACATCTAAGACCTAAACTTGTAAAAAACCTTTTAGATGGGTAGATTTAGAACCCTTATCACCTTATCCTCGAAATTTATAGTTGTGGGACCTTTTTTATCCGAAAATCATTTTATAACAAAGTATCTTTTCTTAACGATCCAAGAGTCCCCCTCCACTCCTCTTATAAAAGGCCCCCACCTCTACCACCTTCCCCACACTTCCAAATCCTTTGTCAAGCCAAACACTGACCATTTTGCGTCTCCACATCCCTCTATAACTCTTAGAAGTATCACTTTGGGCAGAAGTATTCCCAAGGTATCCATTGAGCTCAAATCAAAAACAGTTACACGATTTAAAGGTAGTGTCTTCTCTTGTGTTCTTAAGTTTTATTTTGCTTCTACAACCGCCTAAACACTTTTGATTAATTTATTTTGTAACAACAATAGTATATTCCATATACAAGGATTCTGTTATAAGTAGGATTAGAGCTAAACTTACACACACCTACATCTAATGGTTAAAGATCATATTGTTTCCGTGGATGGTGAATTTCTACCTCACGAAATGATGATTGTTCAATATTCTTTTAACACCTTCAAAGGTGGACATTAAGATGAAACTATATTTATATATGATATATAATATGTTTATGTTTTACTTAATCTTTTGTATTTTTCATTTATTTCATATCTTTATGGTTTCCCTTATTGGTAACTGCGATATCTTCATTTTAGGAAGTGCTGACTACCACCCCCTCAAAGTGATTTGATTCGTTAATGACATATGTGGGATGTATAAAGGATGTAATTAATGATATTATATATGATATAATAATGGAATTATAATATACCTTTATATAATTATGATTCTGTTCCATAAAATACGAAATAGAAATGAAAGTAGCCTTCATGCGTACGTATGACATACCGTCTCCATGAATGGTGCATTTCAGTTCTTACCTCTAAACGTTATGTAATATTTTAAATGCATGTATATACTGGATATATATGATATATATGATATATACATCATGATTATAACTCTTGATATAATGGATACATGAACAACTTGTAATTATAAAGAGTTTATTTTTGACTCAAGTACCAATGATCGATAAAATGACCGTTATTAACTTAAATAATTACATAGTGTTCATGACATGGTAATAAGTGATATAAAAGGAATAATGAACTTGAAAAAGGTTCTTATGAAATTAGAAATTAACTCCAGTTTAATATTCAGGATGTTAATGAACGATCGAGTCAAGTCTGACCCAAGGTATGGGACTTCATCTCAGTCTCCTTTCATTGAGGCATATTTTGTTTTATACACATCCTTCTTTTATACAGTGTATAATCCCCTTTGTATTTTACATTTATCCAAAATGAATCTTTTTATACGAATAATTTTACTAAATGACAAAAGGGAATGTTTTTGTCGTACGTATGCGGTGACAATGACTTCTCCGCTGCCGTGACCATTATTTGAGTTTCGGCTTCCTCTACAAGCCATACTTTTTTTTAAAAGAAAAATAAATACCCTATTTTACTTTTATTTTATTTTAGTATTTAAAATGGTTTAATAATGTTTTTATTATATTAATGTGTTGTATTGATATCTTGTGATTGAAATGTGGAAATGTTATGTTTCCTTTATGCATGTTTTATGTGATACGATTATGTTATGGTTCTTGGGAATTGTTATGAAGACCGGTGGTTCCATGATAAACTAAGGACGGGTGACACCGATATAGCTCTCTAATGAATTGGGTAACGCGAAGGAGTTAAATGTTAAGGTTTCTCCGAAGAGATTTATGGAATATACTGTGATGGGTATTCGAAACGTTACCAAGAGGGCTAATCCCTACGTAAGAATGTTATGAATGCCTCAAGTTACCTTTTTGTATTATGATTTCTATGATATATTCATTATTTGATGATTAATGTTAATGTTCTTATGTTTAATGAGTATAGTATTATTTCATTGATTCTTGTGTATACATGTACTCATGTTTCCTTTCCATATTTTTATATCCCTTACTGAGCTTTTTATGCTCATCCCAAGTTTTTTAAAAAAAATTCATAGGTCAAGGGAAGGGTACGTGATATGATGATACTTTCAAGGATGTTTCATGAAAGAATCCATGTTTTATTTTAAATATGATTCCGTTGATGAGATAAATGAATACTATCTTTTATGTAACCACTTTGTTTAAATGTGGAATGTAATGCAAGTTTTAGGATCTAATTCTCTAAAACTCTAAACCTAAAAAGATCCTCAATGTGTAATCTTATAATAACTCAAGATTATGTAAGGTTTAAGGATGGGGTCTTATAGTTGGTATCAAAATCTGGTTTAGATAACTTTATAAGTTATAATTCTATTAAATGATTATCCAAAAATATTTTTTTATGGTCTAATTGAAATGATATAGCATTTGAAGATTACCATTTTGATTTTTCTAAGAAATGTTTGTTCAGAATGGTTTTCCGCAGAGGAAACAGGGAAGAAGTGCTAGGAAGGCATACAGATGGAAATAACCTTCCGAATCAGCATCCTGAGATGGTTGGAATTGGAACTGAACAGTTTGATGCAGTAATGGCACTGTTGACTCAAGTGATAAATGGTGGCAGTATCCATGCACGAGATCAGCCAGATCAACCACAGAGAAACATGTCAGTGGTGGAACCTTTCATGAGGCAACATCCCCCATCATTCAGATGATCATCTGACCCTATGCTATCTGAAGGGTGGATTAATGCACCGGAGAATATTTTCGATGTCATGGGGGGTTTATAAAAACAAAAGGTTAGTCTTGCTATTTACCGTTTGGAGGGTGAAGAAGATCAGTGGTGGTCGATTGTTAAAAATATTAGGGACGCTGATGAGATTGATGATCTTGACTGGGATGAATTCAAAGGTATGTTTCTTAAGAAGTATTTTCCTAAGGCTATTTGACTGAGGATGGAAAAACAATTCTTGGAATTGAGGAAAGTGGAAGACTCTGTGGTTGCCTATAAAGATAGGTTCACTCGATGGGCAAGGTATGCTCCAAATTTTATCTGAGACATTGATAGTAAAATAAATCGTTTTTACTCAGGATTAAAGCCAAAATATCGAAGGGCATTGGCTTCTCATGAGTTCAAAAGTTATGAAAATCTTGTTCGATATGCTAATAAGGTGGAAATGGAGTTTTCTGATGATCAAGTGTTCTATAACAACCAGCATAAGAAGAGACCGAGGTGGCAGGAGAAAGGAATGAATTCTTCAAAAAGGTCTGACGGTAAGAAAACTAAGTTTCCAGTTTGTGATAAATGTGGTAAAAGGCATGCTGGGGAATGTCTTCTGAATTCAAGAAAGTGCTACGGATGTGGTTAGATGGGACATAAGGCTTGTGATTTCACTGAAAAATATCAGGGTGATGGTAATACCAAATTTGATTTACAGTTAGTGAAATGTTTTAACTGCAATGAGATGGGTCACTATGCAAACGAGTGTTCGAAAAAGAGCTTGAGTGATGGGAAGCAGTTAGACTACAAGCAAAAAGGGGTGGTAAAATCCTTTGCAACTACTTTAGCAGATAGCGTGCCATCAAATGAAGTTGTATCATGTACTTTGTTTGTTTTTTCAGATTATGCCAGTGTGTTGTTTGATTCGTGGTCTACACATTCTTTCATCTCTGAAAACATTTCAAGTAAAATGGGAATACCATCTCAAGAAATGACTCCAGAACTTGTGGTAAAAACACCTGGGGGAAATGTTGAGGCAAAAAGAATTTATAAGAATCTTTCTATCCTTATCCGTGGAAAGAACCTACTTGCGAACCTTATTGTTTTACCTCTAGTAGAGTTTGATGTTATTTTGGGTATGGATTGGATCTCTATTTATCATGCTATGATTGACTGTAGAGCTAAAGAACTTCTTTTTCAAAAAGACTTTCAGTTTGTGTACAAGAATGAACCCTTACTGTTGATAACATATCAAGAGGCTGATAAAATTGTAAAAGATGGTAATGAATGTTAACATACACACATCGTTCAAAATAATGGAACTGTTCAGATTAATGATGTGCCAGTGGTAAAAGTGTATCCTGATGTTTTTCCTGATGAGTGTCCTAGAATAATACCATATCAGGAATTTGAGTTTACTATTGACCTAGTTCCTGATGCTAAGACAATTTCAAAACCCCCTTGTCGAATGGCTCAAATTGAACTTTTAGAGTTGAAGGAGCAATTACAAGATTTATTAGATAAAGGTTTCATTCGACCTAGAACATCACCATGGGGTGCTGCTGTTTTATTTGTTAAAAAGAAATATGGTTCTATGATACTTTTCATTGATTATAGAGCCTTGAATAACATCCCTGTTAAGAACAAATATCCTTTTCCTCATATCGACGATTTGTTTGATCAGCTCCAGGGAGCTCAGTATTTTTCAAATATTGACATGAGATCAGGGTACCATCAGTTGAAGGTAAAGGAAGCAGATGTTCCGAAGACCACATTTAGAACAAGATACGGCCATTATGAATTTGTATCAATGCCTTTTGGGCTAACCAATGCACCTGCTATATTCATGGACTTAATGAATAGAATTTTCCATGTGTTCTAGGCTGAGTTTGAGGTGGTTTTCATTGATGATATTTTGGTGATTTCTATAAGTAAATAGTAGCATGAAAGACATTTAAGGGTTACTTTGCAAACCTTAAAAGAAAAGAAATTTTATGGGAAATTCAGAAAGTGTGAGTTTTTGTCCAACAATTTTTTTTCCTTGGTCACATTGTTTCTAAATATGTGATAACTATTGATCCTGCAAAAACAAAGGTTGTTGAAGAATGGCCAAGACCCAAAAATGTAACTGAGATTCGTAGCTTCCTTGGTTTGGCAGGCTATAACCGAAGGTTTGTTAGAAATTTTTCACGGTTATCTATTCCAATGACTAAGCTAACTCGGAAGGGTGTTAAGTTTATCTGGACAAAAGAGTGTGATGATTGATTTCAACAATTGAAAAGAAGATTGGTGAATGCTCCAGTTTTAACACTACCTTCCAAGAATAGTGAGTTTGTTATATACAGTGATGATTCATTGAAAGTACTTTGTTGTGTCCTAATGTAGAATGATCAGGTAATTGATTATGCCTCACGACAGTTGAAAACTCATGAGGTAAATTACCCTACACATGATTTGGAATTAACAGCTGTTGTTTTCGTTTTAAAATTTTGGAGGCATAATTTTAATGGAGTAAAGTGTGAAATATATACCGATCACAAATGTTTAATGTATATATTCACTCAGAAAGAATTGAACTTGAGACAGAGGAGATGGCTAGAATTAATCAAGGATTATGATTGTATAATTCATTACCATCCGGGAAAAGCAAATAAAGTGGATGATGCTTTGAGTCGAAAACGTAATGCTTCATTAGAAATGTTGCATTTGGAACGTGATCCTTTGGTTAAGGATTTGATGAAATTTGGCATAGAAGATTTTGGTGTAGGATGTTATTCTGTTTTATTTCAGGTATCAGTGAAATCATCTCTATCAGATAGAATCAAGAAAGCACAGAAGCAAGATTGTGAGTTGCAGAAATAGGTAGAGCTGGTTCAGAAGGGTAAGTTGCCTGAATTCATCATTGATAATGACTGTGTTTTGAGATTTGGGAACAGATTGTGTGTGCCTTTTGACTCATATTTGAAGAGAGAGTTGTTATGTGAAGCTCATAGTTCTCCGTTTTCAGTTCATCCTGGCAGTACTAAGATGTACAGAGATCTGCGGCAGTATTACTGGTGGGATGGAATGAAAAGAGATATTGCTGATTTTACAATGATGTATTTGACTTGTTAATAGGTTAAAGCAAAGCGACAGTTACCGAAAGGGATTATTCAGCCTTTACCAGTACCAGAGTGGAAATGGGAAAATATATCCATGGAATTCATTGTGGGGTTGCTGAAGATACCTTGAGGTAATAATGCAATCTGGGTTATTGTTGATCCCTTGACTAAATCTGCTCATTTCCTTTCTATACGAGATACTTTTTCCCTAGATCAACTTTCTCGATTGTATCTTAAAGAGATAGTCCGGTTGCATGGAGTTCCCCTCTTCATTGTATCTGATCGTGATCCCAGGTTTGCTTCTAACTTTTAGAAAGGCCTTCAGAAGTCGTTGGGTACTAAATTAAATTTCAGTACAACTTTTCATCCTCAATCAGATGGGCAGTCAGAGTGAACAATCCAGACATTGGAGGATATGCTACGTGCTTGTTTGATTGATTATCAGGGAAGTTGGAACCAACATCTTTCTTTGGTTGAGTTTTCATATAATTAAAGTTTTCTTTCCAGTATACAGATGGCACCATTTGAGGCATTATATGGGAAGCAGTGTCGAACTCCAGCTTTTTGGGATGAAGTGGGTGAAAGGAAGCTGATGGGACAAGAATTGGTAGAATATTTGGTATAAAAAGTTCAACTGATTCAGAAACACATGAGAACAGCTCAGAGCAGGCAGAAGAGTTATGTGGACAACAAGGGGAAGGATCTCTCTTTTGAGGTAGGTGATCATGTTTTTCTCAAAGTCTCACCCTGGAAAAGTGTGATGCGATTTTTTAAGAAAGGAAAGAATAGTCCAAGGTTCATTGGACCATATGAAATTCTGGAGAGAGTTGGACCAATTTCTTACCGAGTGGCTTTACCTCCGATTTTATCTCAGGTACACAATGTTTTTTATGTTTTGATGTTGAGAAATTATATGCCAGATCCATCTCATGTTTTGAGTCCAGAGGTAGTTCAGCTGGAAGAGAAAATATCTTATGAGGAACAAGCGATCCAGATTCTTGACCATAGGGAGCAAGAGTTATGGAATAAGGTGATTCATCAGGTAAAGGTTTTGTGAAAAAACCACATGATTGAAGAGGCAACAAGGGAATCTGAAAATGAAATGAGGTCTAAATACCCCACTTATTCGATAAGTAAATAAATTTCGGGGACACAATTTTCTAAAGGGGGGAAGGATGTAAAATACCAAGTAAGTAATGAATAATAGATATTTTTTTCTATGTCTATTAATGAATTAGATAGTGTTTTAGAGGCTTAAAATGAGAATAAATCCAATCTTAAGCATGAAATACACTAATATTTTAAAAAGATAGTTTTACTTCCATTTGAAGGAAAACCATTTTTAAATCAAAATTTTTACAATTTTATAATCTCTATTTGTCAAAATAAAAATATTATTTATGATGGGGACATTTAAATTTACATTGGATAAATTTTTGGTATTTTTTTGACAATGTTCACTTTTTTTAATAGTGAAAAATACTGCATTTTACATCAAAACTGTTTTTTCATCAAATTTATTTATTTGATTAGATTATCTTTTGAATTGGTTTTAAAGTTCAATTATAATAAATTTTTACCATTTAATCCAATGGTGGTCATTTGAATTAATTTCACCTTCAAATTGGACATAATCTAGTGTCAATCTTTTGATAAATATTGTTTCATAAAAACACGTTGTTCGTTTTGACAACAGGAATTAATTATTAAATTAATTAACGTAACTTATATGTTTTTAATTTTTTAAAATAGAAATCATTTTTGTATTCGGAATATCAAACATATCTTAGGGTGATGTTTTGTTATTTTTCTGAAAAACTTCAATTTTTGAAGAATAGTGAAACCACTAAGTGGTACTTATAAAAACTGATTTTCCGTTCAAATGAAATTTTATCACCTCTGTGTTTTGAATTTCAAAAATCTGAAATACATGGTTTTCATTAGGAAGTAAAATATGTTTCAATGGGATTAAAATAATTTTTTGGTGAATAGTAACTTTTATGTTTTTTAATCGAAATTAGAGGTAATTAGTGTAATTTAAGGTAAGAATAATGTTTTAATAATATGAAATGAACTTGAAACATGTCCTACCCTTATTGGATGTGTCATGGCCGACCATGAAAACCCAGGGGTCGATTTTTGGGACCCCATGGAGCCACTTGGGTAAGATAATGACATTAATGCCTTTTATTTAAAGTAAAAGTAAAAATGACACAAACATGTTTTGTTTTATTAAAACAATTTTTACATGGGTTTATACAAGTCAGAGTTTTGACTATAAATATTAATTGGAAAGATAAAATGATTTCCTACATCATGATATTTTTTTTTAATTTTTAGATATTAAATAAATTAAATTATTTATCACACCATGATGATGCAACGATGACCTCATTGTTTAACGATTTAAATTAAATGAAAATATAATTTAAAATATAAGACCTACAATTGTCAAAACCTATTTAATGGGTGTGTTTCTAACCCTTATCACCTTAGAATCGAAATTTATAATCGTGGGACCTTGTTTATCTAAAAATCATTTTATAACAAAGTATCGTTTCTTATCTTTCCGAGAGTGCCCCTCCTCTCCTCTTATAAAAGGCCCCCACCTCTACCACCTTACCCGCACTTCCAAAGCCTTTGGCTCGCCCAAACCCTGCCCATTTGGTCTCTCCAAATCCCTCTCTAACTATTAGAAGCCTCACTTTGGGAAGAAGTCTTCCCAAGGAAGCCTTTGAGCTCAAATCAAAAAGAGTTACCCGATTTAAAGGTAGTGTCTTCTCTTGTGTTCTTATGTTTTATTTTGCTTCTCCAACCCCCTAAAATCTTTTTATTAATTTCTTCTGTAACAACACCAGTATATTAAATATACTAGGATTTTGTTATAAGAAGGATTCGAGATACACTTATACACACCTAAATCTAATGGTTAATGAACATACTGTTTCCGTGGATGGAGAATTTCTGCCTCACGAAATGATGATTGTTCAATATTCTTTTAACACCTTCAAATGTGGCCATTAAGATGACACTATATTTATAAATGATATATAATATGTTTATGTTTTACTTAAGCTTATTTATTTTTCATTTATGTCATAGCTTTATGGTTTCCATTATGGGTAAACGTGATATCTTCATTTTAGGAAGAGCGGACTACCGCCCCCTCAAAGTGATTTGATTCGTTAATGCCATATGTGGGATGTATACTGGATGTAATTAATGATATTATATATGATATCATAATAAAATTATAATATACCTTTATATCATTATGATTCCATTCCATAAAATACGAAATATAAATGAAAGTAGCGTTCATGCGTACATACGACTTACCATCTCCATGAACGGTGCATTTCATTTCTTACCTATAAACGTTATGTAATATTATAAATGCATGTATATACTAGATATATATGATATATATGATATCTAAATCATGACTATAACTCCGGATATAATGGATACAGGAACAAACTGTAATTTTAAAGAGTTTATTTTTTACTCAAGTACCAATGATCGATAAAAGGACCGTTATTAACTTAAATAATTACATAGTGTTCATGACATGGTAATAAGTGATATAAAAGGAATAATGAACATGAAAAGGGTTCTTAAGAATGTATAAATTAACTCAATTTTATTATTCAGGAGGTTAAAGAACGATTGAGTCAAGTCGGACCTGAGGTATGGGAATTCGTCTCAATCTCCTTTCATTGAGGCATATTTTGTTTTATACACAACCTTCATTTATATGGTGTATAAAACCCTTTAGATTTTACATTTATCCAAAAGGAATCTTTTTATACGAAGAGTTTTACTAAATGACAAAAGGGAATATTTTTTTTATATGTATGCGGCGACAACGACTTCTCCGCCGCCGTGACCATTATTTGTGTTTCGGCTTCCTCTCCAAGCCATACATTTTTTTAAAAGAAAAATAAATACGTTGTTTTACTTTTCTTTTATTTTGGTATTGAAAATGGTTTTCATAATGTTTTTATTATATTGATGTGTTGTATTGATATCTTGTGATTGAAATGTGGAAATGTTATGTTTCTTTATTCATGTTTTATGTGATACGATTATGTTATTGTTCTTGGGCATTGTTGTGAAGACGGGTGGTTCCGTTATAAACTAAGGGCAGGTGAGACCAATATAGATCTCCAATGCATTGGGTAATGTGAAGGAGTTAAACGTTAAGGTTTCTCTGAAGATATTTAGGGAATATACTATGATGGGTATTTCAAACATAACCAAGAGGGTTACTCCCTAAGTAAGAATGTTATGAATGCCTCAAGTTACCTTAATGTCTTATGATTTCTTTGATTTATTCATGATTTGATGAGGTATGTTAAAGTGGTTATGTTTAATGTGTAGAGTATGATTTGATTGATTCTTGTGTATACATGTACTCATGTTTCCTTTCTATATTTTTATATCCCTTACTGATCTTTTTATGCTCATCCCAAGTTTTTGAAATGTTTTTCACAGGTCAAGGGAAGGGTACATGATATGATGATATTTTCAAGGAAGTGTCAAGAAAGAATCCATGTTTCATTTTAAATATGTTTCTGTTAATGGTAAAAATTAATACTATTTTTATGTAACCACTTTGTTTAAATGTGGAATGTAATGCATGTTTTATGATCTAATTATCTAAAACTCTAAATCTGAAAAGATCCTCAATGTGTAATCTTGTAATAAATCAAGATTAATTAATGTTTAAGGCTGGGGCCTTATACGCCAACAGTGGTGTGTCCACACGGATGTGACCAGGTTCACCATCACTAGCTAGAATGGAACATTTTTAGAACATGACAGACTTACTCAGAGGAGGGTGCAGTTGATCACACACTAGATGTCTTTCCATAATGTCGTCGTAGTAGATATAGAGAGTCTGACTTATCTGGTAGTGGTGGACCAGTACATGGATATTTTCCCTGACGATGTTCGTGGACTACCTCCTCACAGAGAGGTGGAATTCTACATTTACATGTACCTTGGGACGACACCCATATCTACCCCAGCATATCGGATGCTCCCGCTATGATTCTCAAGCTGAGGGTACAACTAGAGGACATGCAGGGGAAGGGATTCATCCAGCCTAGTGTTTCTCCCTTGGAATCCCTGATTCTGTTCCCCAATAAGGCGGATGGGAGCATGAGGATCAGTGTCAACTATTGTTACCTGAACCAGGTGACCGTGAAGAACAAGTACCATCTCCTAAGGAATGACGACCTCTTTGATTAACTCAAGGGAGCACGGTGGTTCTCAAAGATAGGCCTCCAATCATGCTATCATCAGCTCAGAGTTAGAGACGAGGATGTGCAGAAGACCACCTTTAGCTGTCGGTATGACCACTACGAGTTCATGGTTATACCCTTCGGCGTAACCAATGCCTCATCAGTGTTCATGTGTCTCATGAACAGTATCTTCCAACCTTACCTTGATCACTTTGTCGTGGTCTTCCTCGATGACATTTTGATTTACTCGACTATTGAGGAGGAGCATGCCTACCATTGGCAGGTAGTACTCGATACACTCTGAGAGAAGAAGCATTATGGTAAGCTCTTGAAGTGTCAGTTTTGGATTGGAGAGGTTCACTTCTTAGGACACGTCATCTCAGAGGCTGGAGTTGTAGTAGATCCTGTGACGATTGAGGTGGTACTTGCTTGGGAGCCGCCCAGGAGTGTGATGAAAGTAAGGAGTTTCCCAGACTTGGCTGGATACTACCGGAGATTTATTCCAGACTTCTCCAGAGTTGCAACGCCACTATCATCCTTGATAAAGAAGGTATAACCTTTAGTGCGGTCAGAGAGATGCCAGCAGAGCTTTCATGATATGAGGCAGAGGATTACTACTGCCCCCATCTTGAGGCTTCCAGATGAAGGCGTAAGGTATGTAGTCTACTACGACACATTTGGGGCCAGACTCGGGTGTTTCCTGATGCAGGAGTGAGCTGTGATCACATATGGATCTCAGCATCTAGGATAACATGAGCAGAACTACACTACCCATGACCTAGAGTTAGAATTAGTGGTATTCAAATTGAATATGTGGAGAAACTATCTGATTGGTGAACGCTTCATCGTGTACTCTGATAACAAGAGTCTTAGGTATATCTTATCCCAAAAGGAACTAAACCTAAGACAACAACGATGACTTGAGTTCATCCTAGACTATGACTTCAATATAGTCTATAATCTTGGGAATGGGAACGTTGTTGCTATTGCTCTTAGTAAGAGATCTGGTATACAGCTTTTAGGAGAGGCAAAAGAAAAGCTAGTTGCCTTACAGATATCCTTGTGGATAGTGATGGAGCAGCCTTTCTACAGTCTATTACTGTCACTCCTCCACCTCTTCCGGAAGTAAGGGAGGCACAACATAGATACGTTGACTGTAAGACACGACGAACTCATATATCTACAGGGCTGGCACCGAATGGGTTTTTTGAAGGTGGGGACCATGTCATCCTCTTTAGAGGACGTACTATGGTAACAGTATAACTTTTGGGGGATGTGTTGAGGTAGTTCCACCCATCTGCTCTAGCAGTACATCCTGGTGTGTTGATGATGTATCGGGACCTCCAACGAAAACATTGGGGGCCAGGTATTAAGAAGGAAGAAGCTGAGTTTGTCTCATGATGCCTCACTCGTCAGCAAGTATAGGCAGAGAATCAGGTACCAGCAGGCTTGGTTCAGCCCTTAGAGGTCCCATAGTAGAAGTGGGATTGTATATCCATGGAATTCGTGACGTGCCTTCCATGCACATCCAAGAGTCACGATTTGATATGGGTGTTTGTTGACTGACTCACCATAGTGGAAAATTTCTTATCGATCAGAGAGAAGGGCTTAGTAGAGAGCTTGGGATGCATCTCTGTGTAGGGGATTGTGTGTTTACCTGGATTATCTTATGCTATTGTCTCCGACCGTGACGCACAATTTACTTCCCGGCTATGGAAGGGGTTGCAGGAGGCTATTAGGACACAACTTTTCTTGAGCACTGCCTTCCATCCTTAGACAGATGGCCAGACTGAGCGGACCATCCAAACCCTCGAGGACTAGCTCCATGTTTGTGTCCTCGATTTTGGTCGCAGGTGGGAGGATCACTTACCATTGGTAGAGTTTTCCTACAACAACAGCTATCACGCCACCATAGGTATGGATCCTTTTGAGGCCTTGTATGGTCAACCTTGCATATCACCACTATGTTGGATAGAACCAGGGGAGTCAATACTAGTGGGACCAGAGATGGTACGTGCTACCACATAGAAGGTTAAAATCATCTAGGAGTGGATGAAGACTGCATAGAGCAGACAAAAATTGTATGCTGATAGAAGTTGGAGACCTCTCGAGTTTGATGATGGAGACCACGTTTTCCTACGGTTCTCACATGGACGAGGTCTTTGGAGATTTGGCCGAGGCATCAAGTTATCTCCGCGATTCATCAGACCTTTCCAGGTCCTTTGTAGAGTTGGTGAGGTGGCTTACCACTTAGCCCTTCTAACCCAGTTGCATCAGGTGAATTATGTCTTCCACGTATCTCAGCCGAGGAGATACGTGCACAACCCATCCCACATCACCGACCATGGGGATCTAGAAATAGATGACGGGGAGACATTAATGGAGGTTCCAGTAGATATTGAGAATCGACGAGGGTGGGTCCTACCTGGACAGTCGATACCTCTAGTGCACGTTCACTTGCAGCACGAGATCCTCCAAAAGAGAACATGGGAGTGGGAGGCTCAGATGTGTGGTCAGTACCACCGATTTATTCCCTTAGTTAGAGTTGTAGAGTACAGGGACATAATGCCCTGAGGTGGGGAGAATGTAAAGTCCAATAAATTTTTTGGAATTTTTTTTGTAATGCATTGGAATTTTACGAATCAGAGAAAATTTACGGCTCAAGATTCTGAGGTTTGATCTTCCAGGAATCAATTTCTAAAAGTTTGTTTGAGTAAATTTAATAAACGTACAAGAGGGATTTTATAACTTTTGAACTGGTTCTTGGAAGTAAAATCTGAGTGCACCGTTGAACTCGCAGCTTCGGTATTCGCTTAAGAGGACTTTCACCTTGACGGCAGTCGGTCGAAAATGAATGTTTGTTTTTGACTTCTTACAGAAAAAGATAAATAAAAATACGTGTTAGCTTATTTTAATTTATTTGGTGGTTAAAACCTCCAAGAGGAGGTTAGAGGTGGGGGTCACCACACAAAAAACCTCCTATGAGAGGTTATGGTGGTGGGTCCCACCCAAGATCTAAACATTTCTTTGCAATTAAAGAGGTGGGGACCACACGGGCTTTAAACCCCTTGAACTCTCCATAAGTGGGGTAAACCCTTGAACTTCCCTCATAAATGTTCCAAGCCACAAAAATTAATTAATGAAACATTAATTAATTAATTTTAAATATTTTGAAATTTTTTGGCCAACAATTAAATAATGGGTTAACTTAACCCATTTTTTTTGTTTGGAAACATTATTTTGGGTTGAGCATGGGGAGGAGAAAAACTCTCCAATGAAGAATAAGAAGAACGTCATCTTCGACATCGTCACCTCCGAAGGCTTATCCGCCGACGACAGATATCCTCTTCTTTTTCTGACATTGAAGAATCAATGCCCGCCTTTCCGCGACTTCGTCAATGAACAACCTTTGATGTAGGGGTTGTTTTAGGATTGAGTTTTACCCCCTGTTCTTCGACGTTGGTTGTGCTCTTTGAGGTCAATTGTTACCACCCTAACATGGAGGGTGCGGGCCGAACAAACATGTCCCGACACCCCCTCCATTTTTATTCCCTTGATGTCGAAGGTGGGGCACAACAATACTGTAGGAGGAGAGGAATGTGGCCGACGGACCACAGCGGAGCAACGACGGCCGGTGACGGGGCGGCCGCAAAGAAACCGACGGCGCAAGGCCTCCGGATCACCGAAATGGTGAAGCACTGTCGTGTCGTGCGAAGGAGAAGGGGGTCGCGGCCTGGTCGGGCTGTGGTAGAAGGGTGCGACACCGTCGTGCCGCACAGAGGAGGAGAGCAGCGGCCAGAGCGAGCCACGGTGTAGGGGTGCGACGCCGTCGCGCCGCGTGGAGTATCAGAATAGAGGCCCCTTTGCACCGCGGAGGAGGTGTCGGGACGGATGGTGTCGGGCAGGCCGCGGGCGATGCGGAGCGGCTGGCCTCTCGGCCAGCCGGGAGGAGCGGGACCTGGTGGGTCCCGCTTGATTTGGACCAGCGCCAGGTGGCGCCGGTTTGGGTTCCCACCCGAACGGCTCTACTGTTCGGGAGCCAGGGGCCTGTGGTTTCTCCCTTGGACGCAGTTTAGGTGGACCCGCGAACCACCGGGCTGTTGAGCTGGACCCAGCGCAGGCCACTGGGCCGGACCGAGCGCATGCCGCTAGGCCGCCCTCGGGCCTGGCCGCCCCCTTAGGCTGGGCCACCCACTCGCATCGGGCCGCCCCCTCAGGTCGGGTTGGACCCATGGACCCGGTCGGACCCAGGTACGGACCCGGGTCGGGTGGGTTCAGTCCGACTGGGTCGGACCGGACACAGACCCGCTATGGCATGTTTTCACCTTTTCAACCATAACTCGAGCTACAGGTTTCTGATCGACGAACCATCCCGGGCAATGGAAATCTTAGAACTAGATGGTTCTTTTGGCATTCCAGAATTGAGGTTCTGACATAGATGGTGTATGGTCGAGTAGTTTTGAACCTATAATCCAACCGGGCCCCTGGGATAGAAATGCCAATAACTCATAAACCGGGCGTCCAATTGATTCACCGTCTATTGCGTTGTGACCCCAATGACGAGTCGGAACAGGGGAGACTTCTACATGAGACAACATGATGGTTGGAGTATCTACATTTATCTTGTAGAGTATATCCTCCTAGAGGCGAGTGAGCAGAGTATGCAGACCTTGTTGCTGGCTGATACCTGATGACTACTGACCTTTCGACTCGAAGTGTTTTGACTAGCCCAGTGGGTAGTTCCTCTATGTTACATAGAAGACCCACAGTGGGGAGTGCCTCTGTGTGACATGGCTGACCCATGGTACTCAATAAGAGAAGTACCTCAACCAGATACGAGGGAGAGAATCTCTGTGTCATCACGGCAGACCCACAGTGGGGAGCGCCTCTGTGTGATGCAGCAGGCCCACAATACAGGATCGGAAGAGTACCACAACATTCTAGGAAGGTTTTAAGCACCTCTGTGTGATGTGGAAGGCCCACTATACTCTATAGAGGAGGAGTACACCATCAGTTGAGGTTCTGACAGTGTGACTGGGGTTGTTACATGATACTACCCCCTAAAATAAAATCTTTGTTTGATCTGAGTCAATGACTTTTTTTTCCTCATGATTTAGATGGTTTACTAGATAACTTAGGTATATGTATGGGTATATACCTAAGTAATGGTTATTTATTGATTACATACTTAATGGTTTATCCTTGTTGGATTTTGTGAGACCTTGACGGTCTTGGGGTCCCCACTGAGTATCGTTATACTCACCCCTGCACGAGCTATGCCTGCACCTCATTGTGTTTGATGCAGACGAAAAACAACGTTGATTGAGGTAGAGAGAAGCAGGACTGGACGGTACCTGGAGGTGGACCACTCAGCGCGACGGTACACGGAGCAGACGAATGGACGTGGAGAGGTAGGAGGCCATCTGTACCTAACCTTCAGGTAGGAACCCCGGAGGACGACCCAGTAGCCGCTTACTTTTCTTTAATTGTACAAGAATTGTAGTTATACTGTTACTCTCCTATTGGGCTTGTATTTCTGGCCCCTTTACTTTTCAGCACTCTTTTTATACAGTTATACATAGTGTTTTTCTTCATGTTGTTTACTCTGATGTGTTTCTTTACTTTTATAAAGGCAATGCATTCCCAGATTAGGGACTTACACCTTTGGTGCTAGTCGCAATCCCCTTACCTATGGAAGGTGGGCTTGGGATAGTCATGATACAGGCCCCGGGGGACTGATCATGACAGAACTATGATATTTGGTGATTGAAAATGAAATAAATTGGTTCCAGGTATGGTATTCCTCTCTACACCAAATCCACAGTTTCATTTCACATTTTATGCAAGAGGATATGGATATAGGTTATTAAATTAACAAATTAAAATCTCATTATAGGTATGTTATTGGTGTTATTATATTATAAATACTTATTAATATGTTGAGGATGTGGAAGAAGAAATAAAATAAAAATTTATGTTTATGAATGTCACATCTTCTTCCAAAAACATCATTATGTTTTTAGTAAAATCCATTCTAGGATGAATGTATGGTATATAAAATGAATATAGGTTGTTTTTAAGGGATTGATGATGTTATTGGGAAGATATTTTCCAAAATATATGGTTTTGAATGTCTGAATAAGAGTGGATTGGGGTGGACTTTTATAAGTTCTGGGAGAGGATACACATGAAATATTTGAAACGAAAAAGGTTTACCAATATTTTAATCATGAAATGATGGTCCTCAGTGGGTCACTATCGAATGTTATACAATATAATGTTGATATATGAAAATAAAATTAGTTTTGGACATCATTCAGGTTCTTATAAACAATTATATTATAACATTAAATCCCGATAAAATTGTTTTTACCATAATCTCAATAATTAATTTAATTATTATCACTATTAATTATGGTCAACAATTAAGTTCAATGTATTATTTAACACAATTATGATGAATTAATTTATGAAATCTACTTTTTTATTCAATTAACCTAACTGAATGAATTAAATTTATAATTAAAAATTGAAACATGTCAAACATGGGTTTTGTAATGAAAAATATTAAATTGTTTTAAAAATATTTATGCCCTAAATCAATTTAAAATGATTAAAATTACATAAATTTGTTATATTGTAATATAATTTAACTAAAATTACTTCAGAACTAATTTTATATTCAATTATTATTTTAAAATAATATAAAATAAATTTTGGTTTTCGATAAAAATAAGTATGTTTTACTATTCATATAAAAATAATATTTTCAGAAAAAAATTCAAAAATTATTCCAATTATATTTTTGACATATAGGCATAAAAATAAAGTTTATTTTTCCAAAAAAAATATTATATATGTTTTATAAATTAATTTTAAATTATGTATGTAATGCGTGATCAATCCAGTTTTAAAAAAATATAGTTTTAGATGTCATTTCTCTATCCATTAAATTGTTTTTAATTTTTTTATTATCAATATATAAACCTAGAATTTATTTTATAAATGGGTAAAAAAATTTCATATTTAATTTATTCCTATTCATAGCTTCCAAAATATTGTGTAGGATATTATGTTCATTTTTAATGAATCATATTTTAATAGAGTATAGTGTTTCAATCAAACTCAGCGTTGAGTAATCACTAGATATCTTAGATTTGGAATTTATTAAAATTTAAATATATTATAAATTCTTTTGTCTTAATGTTTATTCTATACAAGGTTTTTCATGTCATATATTCTATTAACCATGTTTTCTCTCTTTCAAAATATCTAGGTGATTCATTATACCCCCTCAAATATACTTTTTCCTCAACATTTAATCATGATATATAAAAAATCAAGGGTTTTAAAAATATATATACAATTATTGAAAACCCATATCTTATCAAGGGATAATGAAATATTATATAAATAATATAGAATTGTAGGAATTATGGTCATGGAAAATAACACATTATTAGGTTTCCATGTATGAGGATAATGGTGGGAAATGAAAGCACGAACATTGAAGAGAATACAAACCCTCAATGATTACAAGAGAGTTATAGAGATCATCGATCATGGGGATTTGTTTATTAATTGGATGTAAAGGTCCTAAAATCATAAATATATGATGAGTTAGGTGTCTATATTATTTATTTTAAATTATTATAATTGGATGACATTTTTTCATTAATATCTGTATCCTAGAATCAATGAATTATTTTTCAATTTTAATAGAAAAACACAAAAAATATACTTACAATTTCATTCTTTAGTTGCGATTAGATGAATTTCTAACCTATTCCATACTCTGTTAATTAAATATACAAGGTGAATGTTTAATGTTTTAATAAATAAAATAAAATATTAATGGATCATAATTTCTATATAATATTATCAATCTATTCCATCTGACATTAATAAAATCAAAATTCTTAGAACACGTTAACCTATATAATAATTCTTAGAACACGTTAACCTATATAACCTATCTTTATGTAACCACTTTGTTTATATGTGGAATGTAATGCATGTTTTATGATCTAATTCTCTAAAACTCTAAACCTGAAAAGATCCTCAACGTATAATCTTGTAATAACTCAATATTAAGTATGGTTTAAGGCTGGAGCCTTATAACTATAAATAATTTTCTATAATCACTTATAATGGTATGATTTCATTTTATGTGGTTTTTTCTATCATAGATAAAGATATATTTCTCAATGAGAAAGTTAAGGGGATTCATAACGAATAAATATTGATTTCAAAAATAATGAGTAAATTTATTATATTACCATTGCAGAAAAATAAATCACCTTTTTAAAATAATAATATAATATATTAAATGAATTTAAATTAAAATAGTCTTATATGATATAAATTTATTTCACTATTTATGTTGGTAGTTGAACCATTGAAAATAATAGCATGAAATAATTGATAGATGAATATTAAGTGTTATTTTTGAAATATCATTATGCCTGAAGATTAATGAAATTATTTAATATTTAATAGTTATATACATTTGAAGTATAATTATCTAGATCAATAATATAACGTGTAAAAAATATTTTACAGTATGAAGGAATCATTTATTACCCTTTCAATACTCTTTTGAATGGTTGACTTTACCATAATTGTATATTAATAATATTTTTAAAAAGATATCGGCTTTTTATTTACAATTTGATTAAAATTCCAGGAAAATTATATTAATCGAGTAAAAAATTCTCAAATTTAGAAATTTAATATGGTGAAAAAAATAAAAATATAATTAAATCATTCTAGAGAGGTGTTAGTCTACACACACACATGGATCATGATTTTATTTCCCATAGAAAAGGGAAAAAGAGTGTTACGTGGTTTGTTTTAATGAGTTATTTGAAAAAATAATAATTAAATAACATTGATTCCTTCAATTATGTAATAATAATAGGTCAATTATGTGTATGAAAAAACTTTTGTTAGTTTTCACTACATTCAACCTTGGGTTAACTTGGGTTGTAGACAATACAATGTATCAAAAAACAGAAATATATTATTATTATAGTTGTTTAACTACAACCATTACAATATTGAAATTAAAATTAGTCAAATTAATATTAATTGATATTTTTTATTATTAATTTTTTATTGTTTTACAAAATCTAATCATATTGATAATAAAATACTTAATTTTTTATAGAGTCATTATATGTTTGAAAATATTTTTTTCTCAATGAATTTCATTTATTTACTTTTCTGAACAGTTATAAAATTATCATGTAAAAGATAATGCAAAATAATTTGATAAAATATACTTAATTATTCAATTCATAATCTAATGTTTATATTAGGGTTAATATTGGGGTTTTTCTAAAAAGATTCATTTTGTGATAAATATTGAAAACAATAAATATCTATTGAAAACAATATTTTCGCATAAATTATGTAAAATGTATATTTGTATTTTTAATTGGTTTTAAATTAAAACTATTTAAAATTTAAATATATTAATAAAATTTAGTCTTATATAGTATTTTCTTATATTGAAATTGTATATAAAAACATTGTACACTTTTGATCATTTTCATGTTAAAAATGTGTCCAATCATCATGTATGTGATATTAATATTAAATAATGTTTTTTCTATAACTCTGAATTGAATTTGGAAAAATTCATTAAATATTCGGAATCATAAAAATATATTATTTCAAAAAATTGAAGATAATTTTTGTCCAAAATGAATAGTGAAAACTGTAAAAATTAATTAACACCATTATGATAATAATGGATTTGATTGCGATACAAGTAGACTTATAAGAGTGATAATGGAATAAAATAGAATATCTATTTCATTTAATTAACATCCTTATACCTTGTACCTAAAATAGATAAAATATGTATATTACATACATATTCCTTTGAATATGACCCGTAAAATAAGTAAGGTAATGAAAAATACAAAAAGATATTTTTATTACATTTAACATATACAATTCTTTGGGATAAGGCAAAAATTAAGTTGGTTAAGTTGTAGAAATAATTGTAATGATAAAAAATTTATTATAAATTTATAATTAGTCATAACATTTTAGATAAGAATTAGTTATTTAAAATGATTAATAAATTCTAAAATATTAATTATTTAGATAAAAATTATATAAAATAAATGATACAATAAATATTAAAAGTGAAGTAAATAGGAATAATTAAAGTGTTAAACTGTATTCTGGGATGAATAGATCATGTTAATAGGTTTTCATATAATATAATTTAATGTCATCATTGTCTTGTTATTTTTAATGTTTGAAATTAAATTAATAATGTCAAAATTGACATTATTGTTGTTTTATAATAGTTGATATTTTATAAATGATATAAAATTAATAATAATACAATATTGTTAAGATATTATTTTAAAATATAATAAATATGTACTATATTCCATTCATGCTATGATTTTTCTATTATAATGAATATATTGACAAAAAATAGTAAAGAATCAGTTATCATTGTGAAGGTTAATGTAGTGTTATTAAGAGCTACATGCGCTTATGTTAAATTTAATTTACAAAACACAAAGTATTTATATTGTATAAATTATATATCTTAAATAAAATTATTTATTATAAATTATATAATAATAATCACTTTAATATATTCTTAATTGGAAAATTACCAATGTTATAAAACTAGTAATCATAGTGAAATACAAAAAAATGCAAGAATAGGGAAACTTTCATGTTAAGGAATGAAATGTTAAAAACATTTGTATTAATGTGTTTGGGAGTTATTTATTGACCATATGATCCATAAAAACCATCTAGTATATTTTTTAGTTCCACTTTTTTTATTTTTTACCTTCCAATATTGAATCATTTTATGTATTTAAAAGAATTTCACTCCTTTGAAACTATAAAATGGCCCTCAATCCCCTCATATTTCAACATTACTCAAGTAATTTCAATTAACCATGATCAGAAAATAATAACACAACTACAAAACTACAATCATCCTAGAATAATTATTTTGGGTATATATCAATCCAAGAATATAATTAATGCAAAGATAAGAAGGATATTTGAAGAATATGCAACGTTATTCAATGAGTATTTTTATTTTATATCCTCGTACACATCATTTAATTCTTATTATACCATGTTGATATAATAAAATATGTATATTACATATATAAGTATATATTTTTGGTTTCATTATGACCAAAATCCATAAACCATTCCATTAATTTGTCACAAAATCATCATTCATGTGTATGGTAGACTATGGGCTCACAAACTAATATCCTTCATTTTTCAATTACCATCATTCATGATTAGGAGTAATGAATGAAAAAATATTTATATATGATATTTATTATTTTATTATTTTATTATGTTTCTATAATTTTTATATCATACATACCTTCATGATTTCCATTTCTTGGGAATATGATAATATCTATCGTGTGTACGACGGACTACCACCTAGCAAATATATCTAACTCATTCATTAATTACAAGGAATGTATTATAAATGGGTTTAAAAAAATAAGTGATATATATTACTTAATAACTATAATGTAATGATAATATATATATATATATATCAAATACCTTTCCCTCATTAAATACGATAAGACAAGGGAAGCAGTGTTTATGCATACGTATAGACAACCATCTCTATGAACTGTTAATTAAGTTTCATATATCTAAATATAATTTAGTACAATAAATAAATAAACATTGAATAAATATTATTTTTATATCATGGAGTAAATTATTTATATTATGAAATCATGTTATATGTATTTCGATAAAAAAATTACAAATCAACAAAATATATAAAAGACAAAGCAGTTATTACCCAAAGCATAACATGAACATGGAATTGTTAAAGAATATGTAATAATATGATATAATTTAAAAATATTTGGTATTGTAATTATTTTTATGATTATATAACTTATTTATAGTAAACATTTATTTATTAAATGTCATTTTTGAATGGGTATGATAGAAGTCAAGACTTAATGTTAGTAGATTTCTAGTCATACATTTATTTATGAGATTCTTGTACCATATCCACCAGACTATTAATTTGTGTGGAGTATATAATTCCATACTTTTATAATGTATCTATACATTAACTCATTTCATAATGACTAATATTTCCGTTGGTGTTATTATTTATTTGGGTCTACAGTTCAATGGTTACAAAATTGGTAAGGTATTTTTGATACAATTATAATTCTTTGAGGCGTATGTTATGTAATTCACCTATATTGTTTCATGAGCTGTGTATAAATATAAATTGACATATAATATCATAAAATTATTTATCATCATGATAATTTATGTTTCATTTTATGGTACTCCTTAATGGATTTTATGAATCAAGGTTACAAAATGTGGTAAGGTTTTACGTTTCAATCTCATCGTTTATTCATATTGTTTATAATTTCATATTTTTTTGATAAACCCCTATGATACATATGTCACTAATTCTAGTCTTTTTTATCCTTTATGAATTCATGATATATTTTTTAATAGTACAATTTTACAACTTCTGTATATAAAATAATTAATAATATACTTTTATGAAATTCATACATTATTTTTCCCTTTTGTTGGATATTTTTTTAAAAAACCATGTTTTATTAAAAATAACATTTCATAAAATTTCATTAAACAATTTAAAATAATTTATTAAATAATCTTTTACAAATTTTTTATAATGGAATCATTATTTCATTTTCAAAATAACATCGGTCTCTATTTTACAAAAAAATATGAAAAGAACAATTATTTTCAACAAGAACAGAATGAATAGAATTTCCTATAGTCATGAAATCAAAATTATAATTATCATTAAATACATGTTCAAAAATATATTTGAATATAAAATTTATTATTTATAGTTTGATAAATTTTTTATTTTTTGATATAAATTTTTTCAAAAGTTAATTACTCTGAATTTTTATTATGAAATGATTTTCAAGGTGGAAATGATATTTTCTTCATGAATTGTTTTAATTTTTTTTATAGAATTCATTATAAATTTTCCAAGTATTTTTGAAAGAAAAATGTTTTGAATTTTTATTATGTTTTAAAAACCTATTTTAAATAAAGTCAATTTTCCGTAAGAAATGTTCCTATTGTACAATCCAAATTATTACCCAGCTAAGAAGAAATCCATTGTTATAGCTTATGATATACAAGGGTTATTATTATTTGAAGTATTTATTATTAATTATTTGATTGTTTTATGTTTAGGATGAAATTTATTTTATGAAACTTGTTTCTCTTCAACTGCTTACAACATCATTAAATTCATATGAAACATGCATATTTTCATGGGACAAGCTATGATGAAATTATTGCAAAACCTATCTATTATACACAAGTCAAGATATGATTATTATTTTTGTAAATTTTGACATAAATAAACATGGTTTTCATTTTGATATGGGTGGGTAATATAACTCATTTCCAACAATTAGGTAAGGACATATATAGCTCATGAGAAAACATGGATGGAATAGAAAATGAACATAATATAATAAGCGAGAACTAAAATGTAGAGAGAACTAAATTAAGTAAAGTAAATTTTCTACTATGATGGTCTTTAGGGTAAACCATGATTACTCTAATAAAAAGGCATCCACTAGGGATGTTGGTGTAACCATTAAATATGGTGTTTCCGCTTATATGGTTATGTGTGTTCCATAATTATATGTTTTAGTAAAATTTTATACTATCATGGATCATGCAATTGGATTTAATTTTGATTCATGTATTATTAAAATCCAGACATTATTCACTGATTGAATTTTATTATATTTGATATAAAGGGTATGGTTTCTTAATGTTTGATCATGTTATCATATAGTTATACTAATTTTAAGCTTAATAATAACAATTTTTAACCCTTTTGTGGTTTTGGGATCACACAGTCTTAGGTTTACATTCCCTACATTTTGGAGAAAGGTATTAAATAGGGTGGGTTTGTGAAGAGTAATAAAAGTGATTATATTTATTGTAAATTTTCATGATCATTCACCATGTTATAATATTTTTTCCTTAGTATCCAAAAAAGATAATTGTTAAGTCCTTAGGAATTTTAATTCGTAATGTATTTAATATTCATATTAAATGATAGAATAATTCTGTATAGAATTTATGTGACTCGTTAGTTGGAATCAAAGGATATGTCTAGTTTACCTTTAAAACATGGATGATAAAACTTTAGTGATATCTCTAATAAAATTTCTAGTTAAATATTCAGTTATGTCTCTATGGATTAGTCTATTGATGAATCAATTTTTATGAAAATATCTTAAAATTATGATATAGGATAGAGATTGTAGTTTCCCTGAAATTTCATCCCTTTCTTGATACTACAAGTATGCGTGTCTTTTATAAATATTTACAAATGTGTAACAAACCTGAAAACCACATGTTGATCTAGACATTATTGGGAACAAGTGCACAAAAATGGCCTTTTCAATGCAATATGTTTGATATTTATGAAGTATCTGATTTGGAAATTCACAAAATTTTTATAATGTAACATGAGGGAATTAAATAAATTGTGGAAATTCGTAACATATAATAAATCTAAGGTGTATTATATTTAAGAAGTATTCATGATGTAGATGTGGAATTAGTGAATTTTAATGACTATATGGTTTTCCACTATTATTATTATTCCTCACGCTATGTTTTTGGTTGTATTCAATGTCAGGAAGTATAATAAGCTGGGCTAACATTGAATTTGAATTAAAATTTATTGATGAGTAGTTAAATGGTATTATGTTTGGAGTGAATGATTTTGTGATTTTTCCTAATTATATTTCATAGAAAAGGATTAACAATGTATACCATAACCAACTCCAAGACTCACTAAATAAGAGAAGGAAAGATTTTTCTAATAGTTCATGTAGCAGATACCTTTGATGAAATAATATATAGTTTCCAAGGTGTTTATAATGTCAGAATAAACACCCACGTGGATTTATTAGGGGAATATGAAGATGTTTTTGAGAGCGGAAATTATAGACATAAATGAAGTTACTATAAAAGAAATATGGAGAGTTTTATTGCCATAATATATGGGATTATTAGTCTCCCAAAGAAATATTATATTATTTAATGTTTCAAATGTGGAAATTTATATAATTATCCAAATAAATATCCAAGGGTAATGATCATAAATAGAATCAGCAATGTGGTACCAGTATTGGTAATACTACTGATAATGAAGTTACTAGAAGTGACATTTGAATGGATAAAGGTTTTAAAGAAAAAAAACTAGATAATGTTTTAAGAGAGATGTGGGATGAAGAGTTTTTGTTTTTTAATTCACTAATTATGATTTATGCATCATTAAATATATAATTTATGATCATTATTGGTTTTTTATTATGGTTTTGAAAGAACATGTTGAACTATAGAGTTGAAAATGATTTCATTGAGTTGTAGTATTTTACAAAAAACACGTCATTAATGGAAGATAATCGTTAATATGTTCTTGATGTAGAGATTATGATGATGTGAAAAATAGATAATTGAAATCGATAATGTAAGTTGAAAACTACTAGGTACCTTATAATAGTGTAAGGATTTGTTTACAATGTGGTTTATGATCCCATGGATAGAGTTTACACCATTTCTTTATTAAAGGAATATATGAAAACATATGTGTTCTATGTAAATAATAAAAAAAGTGTGTATGTTTTCAATATGGATTTATTGTTATTTAGTTTATTTACATGATTTATGAAAATACATGATGATGTTTTTAACATGTTTTTTATATGAAAAATAAGAGCTAATTTATGCTGTATAGAGGATTAATGAAAAGTTGATTTTGGAAATTTTTTGATGTTATTTATAATGTTTGGATTTTAATCTTTTGGAATAGTCATAAGGCTGACCATTTATGGAAGGGTTTATGTTGAACATTGGATTATGTTTTATAGATTACTTCACCATATGAATATTTATTCATATTGGATAACATGCTCTAACCACATTGTTGTTATGGTAACTAATGATACGTGAAATGAATTCTCATTCTATTTTTGGATCCTGTGATCTGATGAGTGCATCTAGAAAAACATTAAACTTAATTTTTTAGTGTAAGAGATGAAATAGAAATTGATCAAGGCAGATCCAAAGGATTATAAAGTGATTATAAAATTGAATGAAACCATGTAAGTAAATGAAAAATATTCTACATTATGAAAAGGATCATAAAATCGTATTTTTGTATAGTTATCATAATTTTTGTTCTTGTAATGAAATTATTCATGAAACATCGGATTATGTATTTTTTGTCCTTAACCTTCTCTAGATCACACAATTACTGGTGATCAATGTCCCCTATCATTCTACATTAGTATTTGGGTGTTTATTTCTCTTATATGTTTATGTTTTGACTTCCCACCTTTGTTATCTTATGTGGAAACCTAGTTTTATGATACTTTTTATATCCTTTATTTTTTAAAAAATTTCTTTATTAAGGGAAATTTTTTTATGAATTTTTATTTTCTGGGTCTGTAAAAATAAATTTTCCCATGATACTAATTTTACGTGACGGAAAACTTTTGAGGGAGAAATTAATTTTAAGGGGATAGAGTGTAATACCATGAGTTTTTATGATTTATTTTTAAAAAATAATTAAATTTAATTGAAATATTTTTTTATACATGTCACCAAATACGGATTTCATTACATGTAAAACTGTGTTGGCTTGCACGACACGTAACACCAAGTTATCTTGTGTTTCACATGATATTTAGTTTGAAATAGACCATGATATATTTAAAAAAAAGTGATCTAAAATCGACTCTTATAACCAATCTATTAATAATGGTAAAATTGGTAGTGATAAATACCTTTTTAATATTAATTTTAATGGTTTTACTTTTAGGAAACATATTTATAATAATATAAATAATTTAAGTAATGTATTTATATATTTTAAAATAAAATTTTCTCAAATAAATGATTTTTTTAATTTTATAATAATATAATCTCTATTTTTAACCATTAACAATAGTTAATATTATAAAAATTAATTTTTATGTTTAAGGTAAAAAATATATTTACTTGTGGGTTAAACTAAGATGAAATGTGAAATAATGACATAAAATATCATATTAATTTTATTTAATGAAATTATTTTTATCATTATAATCAATTTATATAGAATATTGTAATTCATTTTCAATTTACATTGAATATGACCCATATAATAAATTATTTAACTAAAATTACAAGAAGATACTTTTTATACTTATAAAATATATAATGATTTCGGATCAAGATAAAAACTACACTAGTTAAGTTATACATATTATCATAATTGATAATTAATTAATTTATGTCATAAATATTTATCATTAATTTTCAGAGATGAATTAGTTACCTAAAATTCTTAATAAATTATAACATTTTCATTATTTAGTTAACAATTAAATATAATAAATTTATTCAAAAAAATTAAAATTAATGTAAATTGAAATAATTTTTTTATTCCATTATTTTTGTAGATAAATATTTCATGTTACACTGGTGTAAGCATAACTTTTTTTAATTTCATTACTTCAATGTTAATGTTAACATTATAAATTAAATGAATAATGAAAAAATGGAATTAATGTTATTTTCTAATAAATGTTATTTTATAAAATGATTTTAAATTACTAAAATCCTATCATCATATATTTTTTCAATAAACTTAATAAATATCAACCATGTTCCATTCATGGAATAATATATCTATTATAATGAACATATTCACTATAAAATAGTTACAACTTGGTTAGCATGGTCATAGTGAAAGTATTGCTTTTGTAGATTACATGTTCTTTTGTTAAAATTAGTTTCCCAAACCCAAAATATTAATACTTTATGAATTATATATAATATATATAATAATATTAGTCCAAGTTATCTAATAATTATCACTTTAATGTATTCGTAAATGATGAATAACCATAGACAGAAAACTAGTTACTATTGTGAAAAACCAAAACCGTACAAATAAGGAATCATAAAATTTAATGAATAAAATTATTAGAAAATGTATATCAATTTGGGTTGGAGGTTTATAATGATCATATAATCCATATAAACCCTTATCTTTTCAGTTTTTATCTACTTCTAAAAATGTTGACTTCCCAACAGTGAATACTTTTGAGTATTTAGATGAATGATACTCCCTCTCAACTCTAAAAAGTCACTCAGTCCCCTCACATCATCACACCTCAAAATCCATTTGTATCTCACAATAACTACACCGATAACTTCCAAAATTACATAACCACATCCTAGAAACCATATTTTTGGGAATAAAACCCACCAATGATGGTTTAAGGTCAAACCTAAGGATAATACATGAATAATAAGTAATGTTCATCCATAAGAATTTTAATTTTATATCATAAAACAACACCATAAATTATATTTATACCATGATGATATAATTAAAAAAATATATTCTATATAATAATTTGTTTTTAATATTATTTCCTACATCCACACATGGTTTCATCAAATGGGTTACGAAATCATTGTTCGTGTGTAAGGCAGAGTACTGCCTCACGAACCAATGTCATTCATTTTTCCAGTACCACCATTCATGTCTCGTCTAAATTATGTTAATAATTTGTATATATGATTTTTTATTCATATTAAATTTTTATATCACACATAATTTCATTCATTCCATTCAATGTGAATATTATAACATAGATTATCTTTACATTAGACTACCACCTTACGAAGCAATGTGATTCGTTAATGATTTAAATTGAATGTGTTAAGGTAGGGATTAATAATAATATTATATATATATGATATAATAATTATACATTAATTATAATATAAATAAATCCTTTACATTTATTTATTTAAATATGATATTAATATGGAAACATTTTTCACATGTATGTATGACCTACAATTTTCATGAACGATGTATTACATTTTTATATATATATATTATATATTATTCCTAATAATTATATTCTAAATATATATTAAATTCAGTCCATGTTTTAAATTATGTATATATTTAATTCGTGATCAATGTAAGAGAACAAAAAATAACAAATCAAAACATATGCGAATAATAAAGCTGTTATTACCCGAAATGTAACTTTAACAAGGAATTATCAACAAATTTGTAATAAAGGGTCATAAGATAGTAATATATGTCATGAAATATATAATTATGATTATATATGAGTTTAATAATAACCATATAATTATTATACAGTATGTTTGAACAATTATTAATTTTTTCAAGACTTATGGTACGGGGATTTCTATTATCACTTTTACTTCATTGAGACTTATTCCATATTTACAACTCGATTCTTTTGGGTTCCCTATATACTAACATATTTCATGATTTATCTTGAATATACCTCATCAGATGATGATTAATGGTTCCATTTATTTTATTTTTTAATTTTCTTATTGTTCAAATGATACCATATCAGTATTGGATTTAATATCCAAATTTTGCTTCTTTGAGAAGTACATTATTTAATGAACATGTATTTTTTCACGAGGTAATTATACATAAATATTGACATATATTTTTTCATGAGGTGTTTATAAAGAAAAATTGACATGTAATATCATGAATTTATTTAACCATATGATATTTTAAGTTTCATTTTAATTTATTCTATCATGGGGTTTACAAATCAAGGTAACCAAGTGGTAATGTTTTAAGTAATAATATCATGGTTCATCATGATTTTTTTTTATTATGTGATCAATAATAACACATTATGATAAATATCTCAATAATTATCATTATTATACCTATCCTATTTTTTTAACGGTATCTTAAAATAATGGGTCACTTTTCTTACATATTTACTTAAAATTATTAATATTGTTTTAAAGAAAATCATACATTATTTCTCTCTTCATTTGTAAATCGATTTTCTCCTGAAATCATATTTTATTAAAAATGATTTCAAATTTTTCTTATCCACTTTATAATAAACAATTAAATAATTTTTTAGAAAATAGTTTCAAATTAATATTTATGTCTTTTTCAATACAATGATCTTTGGTCTTTTACCAAATTAAAAAAAAATGACCTAAAAGAATCAACAACATGAAAAGTATTTACCACTCCCATGACTTCTCAATGATTTCTAGATTACCTTACATGTTTTCAATGTTCTTTTCAAATAAAATTTTTTAATTAATATTTGGGAAAAAATTATATTTTAAATAAATTATTTTAAAAGAAAATGTCCTTGAAAATGTTTTATTTTTAAAAAAAGGTTTTTCAAATTGGAAAGGATATTTTCCCCAATGTCTTTTTTTAATGATTTTCAAATCTTCCTTTATATGTTTTTAGACTAGTTTTTAGTTTAAAATATTTTTAAAATGTTTTATTTTTAAAAAACTGATTTTCAATGAAATTTTATTTTCCATAATAAGTGTCTGATTTATCCTTTCAAATTCTGCATCCATATAAGATGAAATATTTTAATATAGTTTATTCTTAACTAGGTATAATATATTAGTGAACCAATATTATTATTTCTTTGAATGGTTTATGTTTATGATGATATGTTTTCAAGAAACATTTTTCTCCTCCAAGGGTTATACGATGAAAATATTATTATGAAACATGCTTCATTTCAATTTTTATACTGTGATAAAATGATTATAAAACAAGTCACTTTTTCTGAGGTTATGATATGATCAAATGTTTAAGATGCCCGTTTCATTTCATGGGTAATGAAATGATGATTTATTATTATCTTATGGATTATATAAATATGGTATTCATTATCAAATGGGTGAGACCTATATCTACCTCAAATAAATTTGGTCATGATTTATATATCTCATGAGATAGGAATTTATAGAAATGGGTGTGAATCTGAAATAGGAAGACAAGTCTTGAATGAGGAGTGAACTTTTTTTTCTCCTGGACCATTTCTATAATGATTTTCTTGGGAGTGAACCTTGATTACAATTAGAAGATTTATTCCACTATGGATGGTGATGTTTCCTTCCTAAGAGGTTTATATTCTTATATGGTAATGGGTATAGCATAATTTTTTTTCATTATGGTTATGGGTATCGAATAATTATTTTCTTTATGTACATATTAACTTTATATTTTTACCTTAATATCAAAGACCATTTATTCATTCTCATATTCTCATTCTGATGTTTATGAATTTATCATTAAATTAAAATAATAACATATTATGAAGGAATATTATTATAAGATGATTATAACAGTTTCTAATTGATTATTAAATGGATAATAATAATTTTTAAATATATTTTTTAATTAAATGAGTTATGGTAAATTTGGGACTTATTTTGGGTTTGAAACAATATATTAATAAAATATTTAATTATGGAAAATTCAAAGTAAAATCTCATATATAATTATTATACCCCATAAATTGTGTCCGTTCAATTTTAATTATTTTTATCTTTAAATATAAGGGATTATATGAATATTGATTTTATTTAAAAAGAACTAACATTCCCCCTATCATTGGTTTTACTAATGAAATCATATTTACCATCATATTAAGAATAAAACTAAATTAATGTTGTTTACCATTTCGGATAAATACCCATATATAATGGGTGTAAAATAAATTAAATGGATTTTTTTATCCGTGTATTGACAAGTGATCATGGGTGGTCATTTAGATCTAGTTTTGCAATACTGTAATTTGTCATTTTCAATAGAACTAATTCATTCCTAATGTCGCATAAAATATTTTTTTTAAGGATAATTGGATTTTGTAGGAAACACATTACTCTAAATATCAATGATGGAGGAGTTATATAATCATGAACTAATGTTTTTTATTAATAATTTTATAAAATATACATTATGTAAATAATTTTATTTATTTTAAAACATTCTTGGTACAAAGAAGTGTGATGTGTATGATAAAAAGAAAAAACACTCATTTCTCGAGTGGATGGTCAGTGTTCCTCACTCTATATGATATTTTGAAAACACTATAATGGTTTTGGTTCCATATAAATTACCTTTTCATGGTTGTTATAATTTTATATTACTCTTTTATCTATTATATTATAATAATAACATAGATAAAATACATTTCCCCCATTTAATGTAGTGGACTATCTATTTGACATTATGATGATCTCTTTTTTCCTTTCACTGGTTCTATATAGATGTGCACTTTTCATCTACAATTTTTTGTTATATTCACTAATTTTCCAGTAAAAAACATGTCCCAATTATTTTAAGAGACCCCATTTTTTACAAAAAACCACATTCATTACATGATGTGATTTGAAAATTCATTCCATCATTATATTGATCACCATAAGTTCAAAAGTACTCTATAATTCACTTTTTGGTGTGTGTTTTTGCTCAATAATGATTACATTGTTAATCAGAATTCATTAAATATGGGTTGGAATAATCCATATATGTTTCACTCCCTTTATTATCCCCTTTTGTGTTCTCATTGCAATAATTATTTCATTGTTCATGGTATCCAGTATAACATGGTTCCTTCTGGCTTCATCCATTATTAAAACAAATGGGATTCAGTCCTGACCGATTATTAACTAATACCATTATATAATTATTTAGTTATGAATAGATTAAACATTTAAAATCCAAATTTATTTCTTTTTTAATTTATTACATTATATTTGAGTTCCGAAAAATCACTCTTAGTTCATTTTATAATTATTTATGTTGTGTTTTGTTATACCTCATGTATAAATTCCTTAACATAATAAATCTATCTTTAATGGTATATATAGATATTTTTTTATCCAAACCATATCCCCAAGTACTGTAAAAATAGGTGTTATGTTAGTTTTATTTTTCCTACATTATTTTACAATTGAGTTAATACCCAATAGACCGTTTTAATGGTGATTACCAGAAGTTATATTTGCACCAAGTCCTAAATTCACATGTGTTATCTAGACAGGGAGGTTATTTCTTGTTAATCTATACAATATAAATTTTCCAAATTTTTAAGAATTTATCATATAATTATTCTTATCCCATATACTTATATCTAGTGTTTTAACCAATTTTATCTTCCTTAAATCCCAAAACAATTAGCAAAACGAGCCAAAAGTTTTAACTATACCTTTGAAATTATTATCAATAATAACTTTTACTTGTTTTATGAAATATATTACTACTAATTTATCCTTGACCAATATCATCTTAATTCATAAAGTTATCTAAGCCATGATGTTTTAAAAACATTAGTAACCAATGAACATGATTTCCAAATCCACACTACATAAATGAAATATTTCATTAAAAATATATATTCATACCTTTTAAGATTCTAATTTTAAATAATTAGGTCTACAAATTAACTAAAAACATCCATGTTCTTCATAAAAATTCTATATGTTTTACCTTATATACAAGTCTAATAAATATATATCGATCCATTGACATTTATAACAAATTCTTTGCATATGGTACTCTTCTAAACATTTCATACTTTTATTATCATTATAACATGGGGAAATATATAAACAATGAAACTGTGAGTTTTAATGCAAAGTAATGGTAAAAATAAGTGTTAATAATACAATATAATAATTGATAATAATATGATAATATGGGTATAATAAAAATACATGAAAAATAATATACTCAACATAACATAGAATACATATTATTTATAAAGGGTTTAAAAAATATATTACATTTATCAATAGAGTATAGAAAATTTTTTCAAATACACATAATCCATGAAATCATAACATGATAATGATGTACAAGTACAAACATATAGAAATTCATTAAAATATGGTGGAAACATTAGTATATGGAAACATTAATTTCTTGATTCACACACTTGTACCCATTCTTGAATGATAACAAAATTTTTCTACGTATATATCCTTATCACGAGTCACACACTTGAACTCACAAATGAATAAAAGAAACTATTCTTATGTATACATAACTCATGAGATTTAATCATATAACCAATATATTAGAGGATGATATAGGACCCCATCCATCATAATTTATCCTTATAATAAGAAATAAGAATCATTCACTTATCAAATCTAAAATAAAACACCCAAATAAAATGGGTTTCATACAAAACAAAAATGAATCATATTAACATTTTATATAATAATGAAATAGCAGAAAAAAAGGGCTTCATATATTTTCTAAATGGATTCACATAAGGAAATAACTCATAATAATGTTAATAATCATAACATTATAAACCCATGGAAAATAAATGGGTATCCAATGACAACAAATAACTTTTACAGTAAATACCATTAAATCAAGATAATAAATAATATAGTATTTAAACTGTATAAATAATGTATATATAATTATGATAATAATTTTTGTAATATATTGATGAATCATATCTATGAAAAAACTCTTGAATCATTGGATATAGATATAATGTCTTCGTGGAGGAATGACATTAGGTGAAAAATTGTGTTTACACACAAAAAAATTCTTAGGCAAGAAAAATGAAATGATGTATCATTTCCTTAGTAGATGTGGACATTAAATGTGTTATTAATTGAAAAAACATGCATTTTATATAAATATAATATCATCAGACAAGTATAATCTATTTCAATTAATATTGACTTAGTTGAAAATTACTTTCATGATGTTTTTGAAAAATATCTTTGATGATAAGAACAATTATATTTAAATTGAAATAATTTTAAATTATATATTTTAGAAATTGAGTAAAAACATATTCTGTTAGAAACTATGAATATATATATATATATATATAATTTTATTAAAATATAATAGTAATAGTAAATAATGATCACAGTAATCTTTAAAAAACTTTTTACAATTTGAGGAACCATATAAAAAATATACAAAATATCATTTCAACTTTTAAAATAAGATCAATTTGTAAAAAATGAAACTAATAAATAATTTAGGTATAGATATGGACAAATAAAAAATAAAAAATTAAATATAAACATTTAATAAGGGACGATCTAAAATAGGAATAAGACATAGGCTCAGTTTCACAAATAAGAAACACGTTATTTAATATTTATTTCAAGGAGAAAATAAACATTTAGGGGATATTTAAAACGTGTTGAATAGAAAAAAAAATTTAGGAGGGGTTTTATAACGAATAAAAATTTCCCATATGTATAATCAATAAAAAAATATTTATTTGAAAATATCATTGGCCATGAAACATTTAATATTTCAGTAAACTTTTTCTGAGAACTCTGTTTATAATTGGAATCATTTGATTGGAAATAAAATTAAAAAATTAAATGTTTTAGATATTAATGAGAAATTAATATGGTAAAATTAATTCATTACATATTAATAAACCCATATAAAGGTATTCTGGTATATATTATGAAATATGTCACAATAAATTAAATTTGAGACAATGAACCCCTTACCTTAATCACGCACAATCCAAATTCACTCTAAATTCTAGGATAAACAAATATGATAATAACACATTTCATAACCATATAAATATCAATAATATTTTATTGACATGCTTTTTTATCATTCCATATATTTATTTTAGTTAGTTATTAATTATTTTATTTAGTGGTTGAGAGTTATCTTGTTAGTTTTAAACAAGTTTTATAACAATGGTGTCATTATTAACTATTATTACAAATTTAATCAACGATATAACATTAATTATATCTGAATTTATGTTTTATAATTATTTTATATGTTATAAATTAATTTATTGAGTAATTTTTGTGAGCGTTAATAATTTATTTACTGATGCTAATGTTTCGATGATTCTTAAATAACATAGGTTGTTATCATAAATACGAAGATAATTTTTTTTTCTTATAATTATAAAAAAAGAAACTCATATATTAAAAACATAAAACACATCTTTTTATAAATAAAATTTCTATCATCAGCCATGAAATAAATCTTTCGTATTGATCAATTATATGGTTAAACCAACAAAAAAAGAACATATTATAATTAATATACGATTATAAAATGTCTTAATTGTAATTTCATTATAAAATATGCTTAATAATCACATTTAGTTTTTTATATAGTGGTACATTTAGTATTGAATAAGAAAAATAATATTTTATCCAATGAAATTATATTGTATTTTATGAATGAATCATTTTTTTAAAGATCACTTTTTGTATAATTGAATTTACAAAGAATATTAATTTCTCTTGTTGGTAATAGGTTGTACAATTTTTCATTACATAACCCTAATAATTTATAAAACATAATATTTATACGTTAAAAACCATTATCAAGAACAACAGTTAAATCAAGTGAGGAAAATAAAATTGAAATCAATTATTCCACAGAGGTAGTAGTCCTTATATCTATATAGACATTGATAAAATTTTCTATATAATAGGGAAAAGTAGTTATGTGGCTTATCATTCATGAACCTAAAATATGAAAAATATATTTTACATATATATTATATTTCTTATTAGGTATAGCATTATAATGCAGTGAAAAAAACCCAACGTGTTGCCTCATGGATGTAGTAGTCCACTGAACGTATGATGGACAATTTCATTTTTCTTAATAGAAAAGATAAAATCATATATTGATTGTAAAATAAAAATAATAAAAAATACAATTATAAAGATGATGATTTTGTCATTTTATGATGTTGTAACTGAATTTGAGGAAGAATATGTGTATATAGGGAAATAAAAATGGGGAAGTAGCAGTTATAAATGTATGCCATGTCAGATTTGGTGTTCTAGAACCAACTGTTTTAACCATAATTACATTAGTGATTGATGTATTAAATATTAAATTAAAATAGTATTACATATTTTCCATTGTTATACAGGGATCTAATTTTATAATTTCTTGGAGTATTTGTATTATTAAAAGGTCATAGTATTCCCCCTCTATGTTGAGAACCTTGAAGTTCTATGAAGATAGTCATTATATAGTTCTATGGTTTGATAGCATATTATGAAGGGGAAAATATTGTATATAATGTCAGGTGAGAGAACCCATAAGAATATGAGACTTCTTATCATGAATTTTTCACTTATTAATCTCCAAGATGATAGATTGTTATAACTGACCTGCAAGTTGGATTTCTGCATGTTTAGGTGTCACCATATATTCCCTTCTCAAAGTTGATGTAATGGTCCTCATATGTTAATATTATCATCAATACATTTCCTGACTCACACACATAGATTTTCTAACAAAACCATCAACAGATATGTCTGCATGATGTAGGGTCTGTTGGGTGAGTCCTGAATGAAATGTTATTGATGGATATTTCAAAGAAGGATATGTCCCTATCCTATTTATGGATATTGATATCTAGGCCCTTTGATTGAAATAAAATTATTTCTATAAATTTTATTTCCATGGTGAAACAATGAGTTTATATTAGATAGTCAAGGAATGATATATCAGGCATATAGGTTGATGACACATTCATGCAATGTGCTTTATGTGATATTGTAAAAAATGGATTATATTAAAGAGTATGTTTTCATATGTGGTTTCCCTCATTTCAACTGTAATTTCATTTTTTGGGCGCCATTACTCATTTATAGATAGTAATCAAGGACTTTTGGAAAGCCCGTAAAATGCTAACAAGAAAAAATCATAGAGGTTCACAACCTATGTTTTTTCAATTGGTTTGGATTAAATTATATTTGAATTTCATTAATGAAATAAATATTATTCATTAGAAATATGACTAATTTCATTCATGTTTTATTAATCTGATAAATTAAATAAAAATTTATTCCCTGGATTTTGAACAAAAAATATTTGTCTACTTCCTTAAATATTAGATAAATATTTATTTACTAGTTTTTGAAAAAAAAATTATTTATGAGAATAAAATATATATTCTGGTGTTTAATAAATGAAATAGTACTTCAAATAGACAAATAATGTGTCTGGGGATAAAATAATTATTTACGACTCGATAAATATTATTATCTATTTTTTGAAATTTGGAACACTAAAAAATTGTACTATTATTCTTATTATTTTTTGAATGTTATTTCATTAACGATAAAAATATTTTTTTAGCTGTTAAGAAATTAAATTTTGTTACTGAAATCCCAGCACTATTAATAGACAGTTATGTCAATGCTGTAAAGATTTAAAAAAAATTACATGTTTGAGAATAGATAATTGTTATACACAATGAATTCTATCACGACTCATCCTCCTCTCTCCCTCTCTAGTATGATAGTCCCAATAGAGAATTTCTCTAAGACTAAATAACAAACAATCTTCAATGAGCAATGAATGAAATTTGATTCTACATGGTAGTGCTCGATGAAAAGGTGGCATTACTTACAAACCATTAGAGAACATGTATATAACCATGATAGGGATTCGACCCTTAGATCCTAACAAGTTCAAGGAATGAAATCTTGAAGGGCCTATTTGAAAGATCAACAATCATCAATGAAAAAAGTTCCTAAGCCTAGGTATTTATTTATTCGGATATTAATTTTAATAATTATAAATTTAATTTTCAACAAACATTCTCTTTATGTCCATAAATGATTATTAAAATTTATTTTAATATATCACCATCCAACACAATGCCTCCGCTACACTCAGAACCAAAAAATGGTATTAGAGCGGTCAAGTTTAAATTTATAACTATATATTTGGTTGTCTATATATGCCCAATCAAGGTTATATTTTCATTTCATGTTATATTTTATTTATTCTGATTTTAATTATCATCTTATTGATATATTAACAATGTTCATTCAGTGTTTCATTTTCTAGAGACTGAAGAACAATTGAAGAATGATCGGATATGCCATCAAGAAGTGCTAAATATTTGTCTGGTAAATATGGGTTACACGACATGAGAAAAAATAACACCTTGTATTCCCATGCATGTTCATTTGAGATGATCTAAGCAATTAAAAAACACATGGTGATTTTATTGCACACCACGTGCTGACATGGACAACATAACATGCTGAAAGTGCATTGAGGGTGTATAGCTAGCTTGTACTCACCATATAGTCTAGCTGAGTTAACAGGTTATACCCTAGGCATGTGACTTAAATATAATACTACCGAGGTATGTGCCATGTAGCTGGATATACATTCCATGTAGTCTCCCATTAATGAAAATAATTATATTTACAAAACATTTGAACAATGTTAGAATTTAATCATTATTTTATTGATTGATATAACATTGTGTGTTTAAAAATTTAAAAATGGGTTTATATAATTTTAAATGCTCAATTAATTTACATTAATAAAGATGTCATTAATGGTTCGGGGGTTTATTTTCCATGAATAAAAAATTGATAGGTATCTCTGATTATGTTCTAATGATTGTTAATATAAAAGGGAATTAAATAATTTATTTATTTTTTACAACAAATATGATCTTATTAATAATAAAAAACTAAAAAATAAATGAATGTTATCCGGTTTCATTTTATGTATTCATCGTATATACGACCGAACATGAGTTTGAATATTACCTAGTTATGTGTTGAAATTTATTTAATTCAATTAATTTCATGTTTTTCAATAATATAATATTAAATATAAAATGGCATGTATTTCATACATCCCTCCATTCTTATATAGTACATTTGGGTCCAATTTTATTTATACAATACCCTTCATCAAATCCTTTGGTTCCCCTCATCTTCCTATGAGTAATAAATATTTGAAATTAATAGAGCATCCCAAAGACCTTGGATATGGTTCAATATGGAATCATAATGGTGCCCACTCCTTTATACATTGGTGGGCATGTGGAATGTAGTAGGGAATTTGATGTTTTCTATAAGGATTCATTTCCCCTAGGTCATACGTTTATTTAATTTATACACATTAAATCAACTTTCATATATTCTTATGAATGGTTCATTTAATTAATTAATTATTTTATATTTAATAAATTTGAAATATATTTATTGAGGCAAGACCGTGATCACATAAATGGATTAATATGAAAAGACATAATGTATATAAAATTGATAATGTGTAAACAAATTCCATACATTTTTAATTATTTATGTAAACATAAATATTAACAAGTAATGTAATGGATACACCATGATTAAAGTTTTTGAATAATAAAATAAAATCCCTTAATCTATTATTATGTTTTATTAACAATTACGTTACAAGATTAGGAATAAAACTCAATAGAACTATGTGTATGACCATCCCTTTTTAAGAAACTTACTTTTATAATGGGATTATTATAGAGGATTTACTTTTAGTTATCAATTTTAAATCAATAGGTTTACACCTTTATATACTTTGTGTAATTTGTAGGCAGGTGTTTATAAAAATCCACATTATGATTTCTGGATTGGGGAGTCTACTCAATGGGTCATGGAGAAGTTAGCCTATAGTTGGCAGAGAAATTCTTACCTAAATACCTTCAAAATATTTTAACCAACCCATTTAGGGTTATTAATTAAGGAATATGTATCATTGACACTGAATGTTTCTAAAAACGATACATTCAATGTTCAATTATGAGGGAAATTGGGAATTGATTAAATATTGGGAGATTAAGTTATAATAAACAAATTTATTATTTGTTAAACATTTTTAAACTATCATGTAATTATAATTTTATCATTTAATTGTAAAATAAAATTTCATGTACTTAATCCACACTATAAATAATATCAATATTGGGAAACTACAATCACCTAATTGGTAGTAATATCCTAGAGTGGTTTAGATGCATTTGGGTTGTTCTACACAATCAATAGAAATCTTATGTGCTATAATCCTCAAAGGATGGCCTACCTACTCAAAAGGTGCATGACGAAGAGTTTATAGTCAACGAAAAATATATGAATGAGGTGGTAAAATATCAATGTTTATTGATTTCATCTACATCTATTGATCTTCGAATGCCTCATGAAAACATTGATTCTTATAGCATGCATGACCACCTATGGGGTCTTTACTAGGAGAGATCTAGAATGGAAATATTTAGATTTCCAAGGACATCGGTGAGATTAAGCTTGGAGAAGGTTCCCCGGTTGGGACTCTCATAGTAAATCTCATTGGAAATATTTTTATCTTAGAGGTTCTTGGATTTAATATCCCTGAGGAACTGGGCACCGATCTCATTCTAACATCACTCCCTCAGAGATTCCCATGTTTGGTTGTGAATTTTATTATGAACAACATTGGATTGTTTTTTCATTATCTCCCTATTCACTTTCAACAATTAGATAAAGATATGAATCACGAAAATCCTTCAGTCATTATGGTGAAGAAACATAAAGGGGAGGAAAAGAGATTTAATCACTAATATTCTTCACACCCTTCCATGAAGATGAAGATCAACGGTGAAGCAAGGGAACATGATGATGTATGTATTTTAAATGGAAAAACGTTCCACTAGAATAAAAATTGTTTTCAACTATATATGTAATGGGAATCTTTAGTTTCATTTTTTATGATGTGAAATTTATCAATTTCTACAAATTGGGTGTTAGTTACAGCTTGTTGTGCTCAAATATTTATTCAAATACAAGAACCAAGTAGATTACGAAAAAAATGATCGAGTGGAGATATATTTATGAGTAGAAAATGAAGCGAAATATATTTTAGCTATAAGGGACTACAACCTTACATTTCTGATCGAAATGATCATGGTTTTATAGGGTTATAATCATTTTGCATCAGTTACCAAAAATATTATTTCAATATCTAGTCAAGTCATAGAAGGATTCATTTTCAAATTTGGAAATAAATGTTTATTATTTTATAATGATATCATTTCATATGGTATGGAGTGTTTAAATAAATTTCTTTACCTGTTGGATTACATGAACCACGTAATGGAAGTAAATAATTGAGTTACATCACTTGACTCATACCACATCCAAGATTGGCATCACCAGCTACGTCATCGAAATGAAAAATCATGGAATAATTCATTCAATATGGATATTTATATTCCATAGAAAAAAAACCATGTCGTTTATATCACGCATGTTTACAAGGAAAAAGGACCAAATCCCTTTTTTGTGGGAATGGTGAAATGGATAATGTGATTATTGAATCAGTTCACACCGATATGTGGAGACCATTTCATGTTTATGAAAGGGATGTATACTTATACTTTTTAACTTTTACTGATGATTTAAGTAGATATAGATATATTTATAAAATGTGTTATAAGTTGGATTCTTTTGATAAATTCATGGAATACAATATTTAAGATGAGAACTAGCTTAGTAATAATATTAATATACTCTGGTCATACCATTATAGAGAATATATTAATTAATAAATCATTGTTTATTTAAAGGATTTTAGGATCCTATGCCAACTCACTCCTCCTAACATGACTCAGTGGAATGGTTTACACAAAAGGACGAACAACACCTTGCTAGACATGGTGAGATCAATGATGGGTTTTGTGATTTTTCTAATACTCTTTTATGGATATGCATTACAAACAGAGGAAAAAATTCTAAGCCAAGTACAAAATAAATTGATAAATGTTATTCTATATGAATTTTGGAGTGGAAGAAAGACCATGTTAACAAATATACATTTCTAGGGATGCAATGTTTTTGTCAATGGATCATAATGAAAAAACATGCACCCTCAGGCACAAATTGTACATTTATAGGGTCCTTAAGGAAACATTGGAATATTTCCTATATGACACCTAAAAAAAAGGTTATAGTGGAAATAAATTCCATATTACATAATAGGGAGAACATTTCCAAAATAGATAGTGGGATTTAGATAAAATTATATGATTTCGACGCTCAAGGAACACAACAGTTGGTATAAGAACAGATTCTAAAAAGCCTCATTGAAGAAGAAACGGTTCCAGAGACACATGTACCGTGTATGAGAATAAGTGTGGATAAAAGACAATGTTGATATGACATTATAGTTACTATAGATTGTGGCTAATTATTGGTTTATAATAACAATCCTCTAACCTTAAAGGATATAGTATGTGGAACAGATGATGCCAACTGGAAAGAAGCCTTGAATTGTGAAATGAATTCCATGTACCAAAACCATGTATAGATTTTGGTAGGTCCTCTAGTCGTATGTATATACCACCAGTTGGAAATTTTTATTCAAGAGTAAACTGGATATGCAAGGAAAACACAGAACCTATAATCTGGGACTTTTTTCAAAAGGGTTTAAACAACATAAAATAATTGACTTCCAATAAAAAAACATCAGAAGTTGCAGTGCTGAAATCAATCAGAATTATACAATCTAATGAAGATTAACATGGATATGATATTTTGTAAATGGATTTCAAAATATAATTCCTTATCAGGAACCTTCAGGGAGATGTATACATGACAAAACCTGAAGGGTTCGTGACTCCAAAAGGTTCCAATGAGATATTAAAGTTGTAAAAATTAATTTAGGTATTAAAGAAAGAATCTATTTCATGGAACATTTGTTTTGATGAATCCATAGTAGAATTTTTTTTTATTAAGAATGAGTGTGACCCTTGTGATTACAAATAGTTTAGTGGTAGTGAATTAATTTTCTTAATATTATATTTTGATGTCATATTACTTTTTAGAAATGAAATACCAGTCTTACAGTCTATTATGGTATAATTGAATAAATAATTTTTTTGAAATACTTTGGTGTGGAAGCTACATATTTTAGAGCCAGATACATAGTGATAGATAAACGATCTTTGTTGTACTATGTCAAAGTACATAAATTAGCAACCTACTGAAGGTATTTAGTATTGTACAATATAAAAGGGGATTTTCTCCAGCATCATGTGACATTCATCTTTCGAAGAAGGTGGTTCCTCAGAACCATTATGATAGAAATAGAATGGAAAGGACTCTATACACACCAGTAATTGGGTTATACATGTAACTTATTCTATGTAGTAGCCTAGATGATTCATATATATTAAGTATTGTAGGAATATATCATGTTGATCCAAGTGACTTCCATTAGAAGAAAATAAAAACTGTCCTTAAGTATCTGAGGTGTACTAAGGATGTGTTCATTAGTATATAGAAGAGATGAGGAACTCGTCAATAGAGGATATGCATATGATATTATCCAAAATGATCAAAATATAATGATGTCACAAATGGGATACACCATCACTTTGAATGAAGGTGTTGTGAGATGGTTGATCTCTGAAAAACTTGTTGTGGAATATTCTAAAGTAGATTCCATGTATATTTGAGGGTTACAAGGAAGCTAATGAAGTGTTTTGGATGTGAAATTTCATCTAGGATCTTGATTTGGGGACAGGAAATACATATCCCCTCACAATATATTGTGATAATACATTGAGTTGGATCTCTGAAAAAAGGAAAAGTCACATCAACAGACAAGACACATACTTTGGACGTATCATATCATGAGGGATTTTCTCAGAGAGGAGTGGTTGCAGTGAGTAGTGTTTCTATGGAATACAACATTTAATTCCCCTTTAATAAAGACTTATCTTAGAGAAAAGATGATTATCATGTGAGGTCTGGTGGAATGAACGTCATATATTGGTGGATCTTGTCCAAGTTAATGTTTTTTTATTGTTAGTTCCCGAGAACTAACTTTTTTTACTTTTATTTTATGAATATTTGATGAAATAATTATTAAATTACATATTATATTACATATTATTCATTATTACAAATTAAATTAATGTCATAATTCATAATAATATTTTTCACTTTGATGAGGTTATAGTAGTTCCCTGTTATTATGATAACCCTGATGTTCTATGATAATATTAATAATATAGTTATATAGTTGGATAAAATGCTATGATGGGACACACATTATATATAGTATTTGTTATAGTAATCATAATCTTATGCAACATCTTTCGTGATTTTCACACTTCATAATCAACCTAATGGATGATTATGTGAACAGACATGCGAGTAGGAATTCCACCATATTTTTGGTTTCATATGATATTCCTATCGAAGAGTGTGTTTAATGGACCATTGACTTTAAAATTATCATTAATTAATTTCATGACTCATAAACATAGATGTTCTTATGAAAATAATATGTGATATGTTGGTAGGAAGTAGGGTATGTTGGGTTTATCATTAATGATGTGTTAATGATGGATAATTCATAGAAGGTTTTATTTCCTTCCATCCTTATGGATGATAATATCTCAGCCATTAGATTGAATAGGAACTGTCACCGTCAATTCCATGTCCATGGTGTAATGATGAATTTATTTCTGATAGTCAAAGACTAGTGTATTGATCATATTGGTTAATGACACTATCATGCAATCTTCTTGATTAGATATTGTGGAAAATGGATTATATTAAACAATTAGGGACCGTATGTGGTTTTCATTATTGAAACATTATGTTCTATCACTTGGGTGCCTAGACCTATTGGTCACAAACCATTAAATTAATGGAATAAATATTATTCTCAAGAATAAAGAATAATTTTATTCATGTTATATTGGTAACATAAATTAAATAAATAACAATTCAAAAGATTGTGAATACAATATATATATTTATTTTATATAATATTAATTTAATGGTTTGTGAAAAAAATATTTATTTAAGAGAATAAAATATTTATTCGGTAATTCAATGAATTCAAGAGGAGTTTGAATGGACCATAACCTTGTCAAGTGATAAAATAATTATTTATTAGATGATAAATATTATTTGTCCATCTTGCGCAAGTTAGTGCTCCAAAATTTATTATTATTATTATTATTATTATTATTATTATTATGTGACCTGTGATTTAATTAATGGTTATAATTATATTTAATAGTTTTTGTAAAATTAATTTTTTTAAATGAATTTCAACTCTATAAATAGATATATATATATATCTATTTTCTAAATCATTCGAAACCAATTCTATTTTTTGGAATATAGAATTGGTCCACACAACGAATTCTCACATGACTCCACCTCATATATCACACTCACCAATGAGAAATGAATGACAGAATTTATTCAAGACTGAAGAATTATAGATCAAGAATGATCTACCCAAGACATTCAATTCACTGTACTAGCTTGTGGAGAATGAGTGGTGTTTCTCGAAGACCATTGGAGCACATGTGGATGACCACTATAGGGATTCTGCACTTGGATCCTCACAAGGGAAACAAAGGAATTCTTGAATAGCTATTTCAAACCATCAAAAAATCATCAATGTAGATTGTTCTTAAGCCCAAGTATTTATATTAGTGGATATTAAATTCTTTAACTATATATTTAATATGTAAGATCCTCACTCGTAGTTTCATGTGCCGATTATTAGAAGTAAATTTAATATATCTCCCACAAAAGAAATTATTATGCTTCACCAAGAACATACATACTACACTTCATCGAATATATCCTTTATAAAGTGGGTTAGACCTCTATTTTATGGTATTTTTAGAAAAACCTAAACTGATGAAAGTTTTATAGAATGTAAAAGATAGTTTTTCAAAATTTATAGGAGAATATAAGAATTATTTGGTGGGAGATGAAGTGAGGAGAGGAGTTATGATTTTATAATATTAAAAGATGCAACTTTTTCGATATACCCCAAAAAATTTAATAATTTTAAGTCAATCTAAAAAATGTTTCCCCAAAATCTTGAAATTAGGCATACTGTAAGGCATATGGTTGAGAATGGCCCCAACTTCCCATTCTTAAAAAAGTTTTAAACATTTTTTTTATCTTTCCCCATTTGTTAAACCCTTTTTACGCCCATTTTATTTTTACTGAGGTAATAAATTTAATGAATGTAATTTTTCCTATCTGCATGAAAATAAAACGGTCCATATTAAATAATTTATAAACTATTATTCTAAATTTTAAATAAGTATTATTATACAATCATTCTATCTATTATTAGTTCAATTTAAAAATTATAAATATATTGTATTAAAAAATTGTTCTTAAAAAATCTTCTGTTTTATAATTTGAAATATAGGATTTTAAATTTAAAAAATCTATTTTAAATTTATAAATAAAATAATGAAATAAATATTTTTTAATTGAATCATTAATTTACAATTCATATTTATATACGAATAAATTCATATAAATTATTTTATTTTTAGAAATGGTATTTTATATATTTAACCAAAAAATAGCATTTTTAGAAAATCCACCAAAAAATAATATTTTTTAAATATAGTTCTATTTAGTTCAAATTTATTATTTTTTAAATTTACATTATTAAATATTAAAATATAAATTAAAAATAAAATACTAAAATATTGTATGTTTATTTAAATGAAATCATTTTTATATTAGCTATTCTTCAGAACCTAGTGCTAATAATGAATATACCAAACATGTAAAATATAATTTTTATATAATATATTTTATGCTTAAAAATGTGTTTTAATATATTATTTATTGCACTTATTAACAAAATATTGAATGATAATTTTATTTTTTATTCTTGATAAAACTACATGCACTAACTTATTCAAAGGCTATCACACATTAGTTAACATATTTTTTAAGAATTATTTTTTTGCATTAGGGTCTTGTGTTACATGACAAAAAATGATTAATCTATTATTTTAAATTGAAAATACATCGTGAAATATTTTGTTGTGACAATACTGGTGCACACTAGCATGAAATTTGAGCCCCAAGCAAACCATCCTAGGTGTAGTGGATATGTGTTGAATATACCGAAATGATGATGTACCCACATTCCATCCCCAATTATAGAAAGCCTCAAAATCATTGATTATTGTTAAAAAAATTTAACATCATAATAAAATGTTTAAATTCAAATATTATATCATATTGAGAAGATAAGGGTTATTTATCAATTAAATTATTTAAGAAGGATTGTTAAAAAATGAGGATTTCATAATGGTATTAATATATGTGTTCTCTATTATGAGATCCTTATAGGAGGCTTGAACACTCTAATCTCATAAAAATTCCCCAGTCCATTCTCTCCACACTACATACTTGTGGTATTGGTCCTGTTGTCTAATCACCCATAGACACCCTGACCCTGAACATTAATTTACTTTTACCCCATACATATGCACATTTTAGCAACGCAATAGAATAATTCACTAAAGTCCCAATATTTTCCAACAAATAGTTCATAATTTGTCCAATTTTGGGATTGATTGCAACATAGGGATACACCAAGATTCTCGTTGTGCATTAATATGACACCCTAGTGTTTGAGAGACCCCCAAGTATCAATCTCCCTTAAAACATAATGTAATTAACGAAAGGGTAATTTATTTTAGTTATTGGAACGTTAAAACTAATAAATAACCACTGTGGATGACCAATTCACCACTAGATATATTAAAAAAAAATTACGGAACTTCTAATATACAAATATTAGAGTGAAATAGTCCTTGAAAACTAAAAGAACATAACAATGATTAATTCTCACATACCAATGAAATTTTCATCCACTATGATTCCAATTGGAATAGTATTGAATTAGGTTGGACAATTTTCCACCAAATTCTTTTACATGGTAATGTTATCGTTTGAGAGCCCCTTCTGGAGAACATTGTAATCCAAACACTCTCACTAGGGTGAAGTACCATCCAAATCACTTATATCGATTTTCCATATATAAGGAAAATCATAAAATATAACCCTCACTAGGGTGTATATTTATCACAAATCGACCACTATGGAAAACACTCCTGACATGATGGGCCACCATTTATGAAAACTAATTTATAACATCCATCTACTAGGTCCCACCATTTCCCTAACATTCTGTTTGGGAAACTATCATCCTTAAATTAATTTCACTCGGTTTATTATAATGTGTAGTCCATACTAGGGTTCACACATACCATATATCTATTATATCATGATTTCTAAACTCTATGTTATGTTCAACTTTTTCCCAAACAATAACATAATATTAAATATTTCCATGACTCTTTGAATACTTCATATATATGATTATAGTCAACATACACACTATATTGTTCCTTTTTATCATATATACCCTTAATAAAATGAATCTTCTAATTTTAAACCGTAACAGAAGGGGCCTTGATGTAGTTTTCTATCATGAAATCCCCTAATAACAAGGGTCCCCATCGAATGGGATTTGATGATACCATTTAAAGTTATGTTAACATATTATAAATATCTCGAATATATGTTTTATTATTATATAAACATAGTGGAAAATTTAATCCATCAAATGGGATATGAAACTACAATAAGAATAATTCTCTATACCAACCCTTTTAACATTGTTATTGGAAAATTGGATAAATATTATCTCCAGAAGATACATTCTAGTCTTTCATAAATGGGTATTTATCCCTTGTTCCTTCTATATCCTTACCCACATCCACATGTATTGGGGCTGTATATTCATCTCCCATAGTCATCCATCCTGGTGTATTCCCCAAAGAATCGTCAAATGAAGCTATATTTCTCATAGATCATGTCTTCTCTTATTATCACTATGTCTAATGGTGGGGAATTTATATGGTGAAACACATGTTTAATCTCCCTATATTACAATAATCCTACACCCTTGCCCAAAAAATGGTCTAATATAGACTCTAGTTTCTCAAACTAAGCATGAATAATATTGACTTATAGATATTAGTCGATATTCTCTTTTTAATTTCTTAGTCGCATGTTGTAGTATTTTATGAGAATATCTAGTTGAACTATATGGCCTTTCATTCCGTTTAAAAAAAACTATGAACATGATTACTCTATGAGTTTTAAATAGAATCCTTAATAATGAACATTATTTCCTCCTCATCTGGTCATATTTCTTTTGGGGATAATCTACAATGGGCCGATATAGAATAAGTCTCACACAAACACTTTTCTTGGTATACATCACCAATGAATAAGTTCCTTGATTTATAAACATAATAGGTACCATGTGCCACAAACTATGTGGTTTTATATTCCCATAACATTCATATAGTGGTTTTCCATCTAATTTTCCCTATATAAAAATTAAAACTACTTATGTCTCCACATATAAACTAAAAATCTAATAATCGAAATATAATTTCATTGAACTAGTACATAACAATTTATATAAATGGTAAAAGGTGAAAACATATGGTATATTTAGATGTGTTCATATTAATTACTGTTAACCATATGCTAATTCAATGACTTTATCCAAATAGGCCAATAAATTCATAGGGTAGGATTCATGAATATGTTTCAAATATAATATAGAGTTGAGGATATGGAAATAATTCCCCTCAAAAGGGTGTAATTATCCCATCCTCTCGTCCTTTAAAACTATGAATTTCTCTGGGAATAAAATATATTTCATGGTGACCACTTACATTTGTAAATAATTTCTATTCTATATATTATACGTTAAGAGCTTGGAAAATCATAGAAAAAACAATGTGTACATTGATTTATCCAATTAAATGTGAATTTATTTAAAGATATGACATATATTGATTTATCTAAAGTGGTTTATGAAATGATTCTAAGGGGAAATACACATTTTTTGGAGAAGAATGTGTAGTTGAAAACCCCCTATTTATCAATTAGAATTTTTGTAAATATGGGGTTTAAGAAAATGAAATTAATATATCAGAATAAATAAATATTTTGATTTCTTTAAAAATTGAAATGGTGAGATTTTCATTACTAATGTATTTTGTTATATTTTTTCCATATCAGAATAGTAATTTCATGTCAATATATGTTTATAATTTGATACTGTTTGAGTTATTAACAAATTATATGGAAAAGATATTATATGGATGAAGTTTGGAGATCATTCATGGAATGATTTGACGGAACATTGATGCTTCATTACAATGAAGAATTTTATTTTGATATTTGTTTAATAATAATTCATTGAGAATAAATAATAGATTTTATATAAGAGATAAACTATCCAAAATTATTTGGATTTAGTTTTTATGTTTTTTATAATGGTTGATTAAACATAAATTACCAAGTAATTAAAATGCTATGTTGAATAGTGGATAATCCATCCAGAGGGTCATGAAATTTAGATCCACTATAACAACTGATACAGATGTTTTGATGATTATTAAAATTATATTCGAAAATATTTATTGTATTGAATAAACAAAGAATATTATTTATAGATGTGTTTATTAGATTTAAGGTTCATTATAATAATTATGGGTTTTGAAACAATCCATGTATTAGTAACATCACTCATTTGAGAAAGTACATTGAAGTAAATGGAAAGGTAAATCAATACCTATTCCAAGGTACTAATTCAAAATTAAGGTATTATATATCTAGGTGAAGGTAAATCCAAGAGCTAAATTAGGGTAAGACTAATTTCAATGAGAAATTTAAAGTAATTATATAATTTATTATAAAATGACTCATATATTTTAGATCTAAATAAAGGTGAATAGATATATTATGAGCAGTCTTATGAGATTCATTAATTAATTTATCTTGAAGAACATAAATAAATGAATGTTATTTTCAGGCTTTTTTATTATTTTATTTAAAATTTTGATCTATCAAATGATCATATTCAATGATTAAAGTCACAAAATCAGACAAGATTTGATGCTTTGAGATTTATAAGTATCATTTTGAGATGATGGAGTAGGAAATAGATGAGTTCATTATGGTATATGAAAAAAATAATGGTGTAGTGCATGCATTCAAGAACTAATCTTTATGTTTATCGAAATAAATTGAAATATTTGATATGTTTAGAATATATGAGGTTATAGTTATCTAATGAAAATGTCTGAATATATTATAAAATCTATATGAAATTTTTTTATTAGATTAAATTAAAACTAAAAGATGTACCTTGATATGTAAATACAAATGATAGAGGTAAACCTGCATAGATATCTCAAAAATTAAAAAGAAAATAATATCAAAAAATAAATGAAATTATTCCCTTAATATGAATTCATGAGTGAAATATAAAGTAATTAAAGATAATAAATTTTTGTTTTATCTATTATATAGATACATGTTTTATGTGTACATGTAAATATCATGTGGAAATAACTATAGTTGATTCATGGGAACTGAGTATGAGATATTTATAAATTCTTATAATGAATAAAAGAATAAATCCCATATATGTTTTATAAATAATTGAATTATTTATATGATTTAGGGAGTTTGAATGAGATTCAATGTGGAAATGGTCCTACTATATATTATGGAGATTTAAATAATTCAAATATGGATAAAATATATATAATAAATTTTATATGTATACTTAATGATGATGTAATAAAGAGTGGACAATATGTAGAGGAAGTTATTTAGTAGATGAATTATTATCATTCAATGATGATTTATGAGAGATATCAATACATAATTATTCAAGAATAGTGATGACGTTTTTCAAAACACAAAAGACACTATGTAGGAATAGAATACCAGAGAGCCTATGTATTTGATGGAGAAATGTGTTATATTGATCCTACCAAATTTTGAGAATGTTTAATGGAAAATATGTATATTTTAAGAAATTTTTTAAGATTTTGAAGAAAAAATAAATAATCCATTTCATCTTATGATCTAATCGAGGATGATTATCTATTTAGTAATGATATTGGTATGTTATTAGGTCAAAATATGAGGATGTTTTGGGTAGGGTGTCTAACTAGTTGTTGGAGTCTTGTGATTTTGATCATAACTATTCAAAGTATGAGTGTAGTATGGGTGTCTAGCGAATTTATAAAGAAGTTGGTGTTAGGATGTGTAACCAGTTGGGGATTGTATTTAGGATATATATCAACTATTTTACCACTTATTTCTATAGTGTATATTCCATAATGATTTTTATAACCACTATAGTAAATAGTATACTTTTTTAAAAACATGAAAATCCATGTATTCTATTATATATTTATGTATTAATTTATATGAAGTTATTTTGATATAATTAATGCATAGGGATACAAACATTAACAATACATACATGATGAGTGAGATAAATGAATTTATAAAATAATTATTCCAATGATACCCCCACCCCTCCACTATCATACTAGTCCTTGGGATCTTGATAAACCATGTACTTAAAAATAAAAAACTAATAGTGATAGAAGAAAATAGGAAATAAATAAATATCATTTTGGTAATCCATATTAATTATTTGGATTATAAATCCATATATTAATATACCATTATAACAATACAATGTTACAATGTTATACATTTGGCATCACAATAGTTTTTATCAAACATATAATAAAAATAAGTGTACCTTTGATAACTTATTATTTAGTCAATGAATTATCATCATGTTTAGTTCCCCTAAATATGTGGTCTTCACCTCCCTTACTATTAATATTCCTTGATACATATAGAATTAATTTATCATTAGAGATTATTTATAATATAATATTTGTTATAATAGTACTCAAAATTGAACAACTAAAAATAAATGAAAATTTTATTAAATATTCAACATTTTTCATCTATCTTTGTAATGAAATAAAAATTATAATACCAAAGACCAATAAACACTAGAATGGATATATAAATATCCTATTTGAACATAATGTTACTATGAATTAATATAAATTATACACTCTCTCAATATGTGTTAAAATTGTAATATTAAACCTTAACAGTCTATTCTGAACAATTTATATCTTTTATGGGATGTTTTAAAATTTATTATTCATTCAATTAAATTCAAAAAAAATTTGAAAATAATTTACATTGATTTTGGAAAATATAATAAAATAAATACTTTATTTTTTTATTTCTCTAAAAAATATAGAATTTACATAATGATTAAATTTCTTATCATTATAAGAAATTACATTTAAAAAAATCATGATTCATATTAATTACACATAAAAATATCAATAAAAAAATTAAACTAGGAAAGAATATATAGATTTTTAATGGATGTTATTGATGAGGAAACTCCTGTCAAAAATTCCATAGTTATTAAATCACATCATACATTTAAATATTTAATAACATATTTAGATTGAAAATATTAAATTAATTATCGTTTTTGCATAATAATTAATAATTATAAAATAATCATATTTAAATACACAATCCCTAACATAAATGTACATTATTATCAAATAATTGACTACTCACTATAAATGGAATAAGTATCCAATCTGAAAAATGTATGGGGAGGGATGATTAATCACCATCTAGGTGTCATTGAATCTACCTATAAGGGGCATTAATATCCTTCATGGGTATGAAAAATTCATCTAATCTCATAGAAACATTATCAAAATTGAATCTCCAAAATAATATAAAAATCATAGTCTTTAAAAAGATTTTATTAAAAGGAAAATTAAATAATATATAATTTTTTTTAAGAAAATAATATTAATAAAAACAATATTGTTTGTTTTTTAATAGGGAAAAAATTAAATTTGAGGTTTAATAATTTTATTTCAATATATTTTTCTTAAATTTATTTACCAATAAACAAAAAACACATTTTTTAGAACAGTTTATTTAAAATTAAAATATTATCTTTATGTTTATATAAAAGATATTATATTTAATTAGCACTTTATAGAAAAATTATTAGTTATCATATTCATATTTCAAAAATTTATCTGTGAGTAAAAAACATAAGGTTACATTCATAAAATTATAATTTCTCTTAATATGGCCCTATTTATATTACCTACCATTAAAAATATTATTTCATATTCTTATCTATATTTTTTTATGATTGATGGTTTCAATTTTAAGAGTCAGTTTAATCGATTTTTTGTTATTTATATGTTATAAGGTCATTAAATACTTTAAATTTATCAAAAATCATACATGTCACCTAGTTTCATATTGAAAAAACATTCTCATCTAACATCTACTAAATCTTCTATATAATATAACATTATTTCTTGTGAATCCATGATATATGACTCATTTACTTCATTATCACTAGTATCAATAAATAGAGAGATGTTAATTTGGTATATTTTAATTAACCATTATTTAAAAATATATGAAGATTGATCCACATTGTTTTTAGTAAAATGAATAAGAATTTACCAATATTATTTTACATGATAATGTAATTCAACATTCCATAAAATACATTATTTGGTATTTTGAATATATAATTGTATTGTTTTCACAAGGGTACAAAATTATTGACTGCACATAACGTAATTCTACATATATGGTAATCACTAAATCTACCAAAATTATTTTTAGGGCCAAAAGTCAAATACATAAAATATTTTGATAGTTTATTTTTATTATATATAAAATTTTATGTAAAATATTTTTACTATATAATTAAATTATCAACGTATTATAAATATATACTTGATTTGGAACATACACATTGTACATAACATTATCAAATATCATTGTGTATTTTTTTTATTCTCTTTCATAAATCAACTTGAACTCATTGGAATAATTAATTATTCAATATGATGATCAATAATATCATAATTAATAATATCTTATCTATATTTGTTATATAACTATAAATAATTCAATTAATAATAAGAGACTTGAAACACATCATCTTAGGGTGAAATTCTAAGCCACATGACCTTACTATCTAATAGGCCTAAATATTGTTACCATTCCCAATGGGATGGATATTAGTTCCTAATAATTATTTAAGACACATTTTTTAGAGTTGTTTTTTCTCAAATATATGTAAATAAGAATAAATACCATTGGAAAAAAATTGGAAACACATCAATAAATTAGATGTTCAAGAATAATAAAATAACAAGAACCAATTTTTCATAACAATTAAAACTATATAATCTCATTCATATAAACATAAATATAATACTATAGGGCCCATAAAAAATTCAAAACAAGTTACATAAAATGAATTTATCATCATAGTGCATGTATAAATGACCAAAATATAAAACAAACCAAAAAAATCTATTTTCTGGACTCCTCTATACAACCCATTTCTTCAGAACACATTATTACTAACCATTGTTAGAAAAAAAATGTCTAATATGTAACCAGGACCGAGTATATTTATACATCTAAAAGGGCTGTATAAACTTATGCACCCAATTCTCTTGTAGGGTGGGGATAAAATTCCCAATATGATATCATCAATGAGTCTATTGAATTTTATTCATTAAATAGTTAAACCATTTTAGTTTCTAATAAAATAGAAAATATGGTTTTCCATTTTAATTTCATAATAGAAAACAAAAATATTCATATATCCAAAATAAATAAATAAACATTTTTCTTGTAAAATATTTTTTTGTATCAAGTTTTTAGCATTGAAATTTAGAAACCATAATTTGGCAACTTGTAAATAAAAAAAAATAGTTTTTCCCATTATTTTTAACCATTCAAAAAATATTATGAAAAAAATAATTTCTCATTTATTTTAAAAATATTTCCCAAACTGTTTTTAAAAGATATTAAAAAGAGATCACAATAATAACTAAAAAATATCAAAACATAACCAGTGGTAATTAAGAAATATAGTATAAAAATAGATTAGTGAAAACAGAAAAGGGTTCCACTAGGATATTAACAAAAAAGAGATAAAATAATTGTCATATTGTAATCCCCTATATTAAAACACCATTAATGGATAATTTTTCATTGGCTATTATGTATATAATATTCTGAGAGAATACCGTTATTTTCTAAAGAAACACCATAAGAACTACCAAAATAAGATCATCATAAAAGAAATTAAAAATAATCTATATTTTCCCATAAAAGCTTTATCAAGGGTTAACCCTATCTAGGGAGATGAGATACCATATATGGGTCACAAACTAGTGTGTGAGCTAACCAGTCTAGACAAAATTAAGATCTTTCACATACTAACATAGGTCCCAATGATAAATTTAAATTATATGTGACTAAAAAATAAATACATTAATTCATAAATAATTATTTATAATAAATCCCACTCACCAAAAACTCTATCACTAAATAAATCCTCTTTCACTTCAAAAAACTATCACATAACAAAAATGAACCCCACAACAAGGAGAAATAAACATAATTTGAAATAAAAGGGGGATAACATATATTGAAATTTTTTTTGATAAAAAGTGACAAATGGGATATAAGATTAACAACAACAAAATATTAAATTTCCTAAAAATTTCATGAAATCACAAAATCCAAACAAGAAATTATAAATTGGAATAAAAACAACTATTATATTTGTTATAAAACTAATTTGGAAGAAACACTTCTTTAAGGATAAAAATTGATGATATTCCATAAATTTTCTAAGGAAATTAATTTCATTTACCTTATAAGAATGTTTTACAATGGGGATGACATATTTAAACATCCATTTCCAATATATATTTAAATTGTTTCAATGAACAATTTATATGAAGCCCTAATTTAATTGAACATATTCTATAAATCAATCATACACATTTTTAATATTCATATGTTCATAGAAAATGAATTTATAAAATCAAGAAATATAATGAATTATAAAATAAATGGAATACATATAAGAGAAATAATTTCTGAGATAAATCTAGTCATAACACATCACATTCCCTAAAGAATTCCCACTGAAATAATAAATCTCCCTACTCAACTACAAAATAATAAAAATAGAATGTTATAACCAACCATGACCCTAATAGAAACTGTAACTTTGAAAGACTAGGATTTTATGATATAGATCCTATGATTATTGGTATAGAAAAAAGTGGAAAAAATAAGTAGGGATTTATAGGGCAATTTCTTTAGGAATCCCTTTGAGAATCAATAATTAAAAACAAATATTGGAGGATGAGGAAGATAAATATCTTCATAGGTTTCCATGGGGAGTTTAACAAATTAAATAGGATAAAGAATGATTAGTATTATTATTAAATAAATGAGGTAATTTGATTAATTTAAAATTGAAAATGATTCATAATAGCCCATATTTTTTGGTATTCATGAAATAGACAATGAATAGTACTAAGAAAACTTACAAGATTTTTTGACATGATTTAAAAAACATTTCACCAACCATAAAAAACATATTAACACAAGGTAACAACATTTTTTATTCTTGGAAATACATGTTTTACACTAATTTTGAGGTAACCATCCACCAATATAATAACCATTAAAATTTCAAATATCATCCAATATGTTATTAGATTTCATATGTAAACCGAAATGAAATAATAATAATAATAACAATAAAATGTTTCTGTTATAATTCCCCTTACCATTCCACATTATACTCACATAAAGTACTAAGACAAAAATATATTAATATAAAGTGCTAGAACATCCAACATAAAAGTACAAACTGAGTATATCAGGAAAGAGAAAAAAAATTCATATCATAGGATAACCCCTCAACATGATCCACCGTCAAACATATAATTTTATACCATATAAATAACACAACCAAAATCCAAAAAAAAAACATAAAACATCACTATACATAGCTCAACCAAAACACAAAAATCTAGAATCCAAATAGAAATGGATACATGTCACATGTTTTAGCACCATTTATATTTTTTTTAAAATAGTGAAGCCAAATAAAACCTATATTATAAGAAGTCAACTATCACCAAAGAACATAATATTGACCAAAACGAAAGCATTGATATCCTACACTAACCAAAAATTTCTATTCAAATAAAACTGAATAATAATATACTAAGAGAAACAAAATATGAATGAAACTCTAATCATTATAACACTAATCTAATAAATTATTCCGTAAAAAATATAAATATAGATAATAATAATTAAAGAAAATTAATTCCCCTTGACAAATATATTACCTCTAAACATGGGTCAAATCACTCCATAAGTATTTATTAGGACATCATACAAATAATAATTTCTTATAGAGAACACCAAAAATGGAAAGTCTCCCTAAAAAGAATCTAAAGATTTACCCAAGTGGGCTACATATTGAAATTTCCTAAAAATTTATAATTTAATCAAAATGAACATATTAAAACATTAAAAATTAATCAACCAAATAAAAAATACAACTAAAAATTCATCATATACAATAATTTACTAAACCTAAAATGTTTAAAAAGCTATCCACAAAAAAAATTCTTCTATGATTTCATTAATTTTTAAATAGAGTACCTTGGAGTGAACACTAATTGAAAAATAATGTTCTATTATTACTATTACTATACCCCCAAGAAGACAACCCCTCATTATCTTACACTCCCAAAAAATGTTATTGTTATTATCCTCAACAAAAAAATATGTTTCTTCAATATTTGTTGATATTACCAGGGAATCACCAATCATAGGTCGCCTAGAAATATGAACGTTTAACTATATAGCCCTCCTGATCACATACATAAAATGTGTCATGAAAAAACATAAATAATATAATATTTCAGAAAAATCATATTCAATTAAGTATACCATATAATAATCATTCATTTAATTCTTATAAGAGAATATCAACATCACCAAAAAATGATATATAAACTCCTTCATTTCTACGCTCCTTAATGAATGCCCACAGACATAAAATCACATTACACCATCTTCTCTTTATGATAATACAATTAAATTTACTTAATATTGAAAATATCCTAGGTAATTTAGTTATATAAATGATATGGCTCAATAAACTCCCAAAAAACATGACTTTTTCTAATAAGATAACTAATGGGATCTCTCAGCCTCTTGTATTTTGGATTTTCGAGAGAATTTGTGATCAACACAATATATTTCACACACTCCACCACATCAGTTTAGCCTTTGACTCTATAAAATATGTAATATATAGATTAAATATGTCTACGATATGGTCTAGGAGTATAGATAGTTATGAGTTGAAAATCTATTCAGTGTAAAGGTAGAGTCCAAAAATTAAGTATATTCTCCAAACAGTGGGATTATTTACAAATAAGGATCATCTTTAGATACTCAAATTTCATATTCTTAAATGATATTACTCAAATACACATTATAAATAACATTATTCATTAATAAAATCATTTCGCAACACATAATTGAAATTAATAGTCCCATTTCAACTAAGGGAAAAAAGTAAACCTACAAAAATAAAACACATCAAAAATAATATCTTCCCTTTAAAATAATAAGAATTAAATATAGTGTTCAAACCTATTTTACCAAACCCTGCACTTGAAAAAAATTACATCATATAAAAAACCATCTTTTTTTAACACCATACATATTTTGTAATGCCAGATGAATTCCTCTTATGACATTATTATAATTTACAATCAAATCTTAATATTATGAAATTTAATAAAAATAACATATATAGAGACCCAACTCTATTTAATAATTTTCCCAAATAGTATAATGAAATAATCCTAATTTATAAATAATTACTGAAAATAAAAGAAATATCTTCCAGATATCATTCCCATAATAAGTTTTCACTATCGAATATTTCAAAAAGTCCCCTTTTTCACTGAAACAAGACTTTAAACCACCCTCATCAACAAATCCTAACAAGTTTAATCAATAAAAGTCCAATACAATACTATAAAAAACACATCAAAAACCTATTATGTAAATATTTAATAAATGAGAGACAATTTAGTAGAAATATCAAATAAAAAATCTCAAAATTGTGCATCATGGATAGATGAATATTTTATTAATATTTAATTTAATAATTTTTCATGTGGGGATCTCAACTTGAGATTGTCCCTATGAAGCACAATGAAAAATTTAATCAGACTCTGTATGGTTTTTCAAACTATTTGATCAAACCATATAGCCCCATTTGTACTGTTATATTTACCCTAAATATCAAAAGATCCCCCAAAATAACATACATAACCCATTTTGTATTTCATTATCATTTTTACAAATTTCACATAAATTAAATATAATTAATAAAATGAAATCAAAAGAAATTAATATAACCCCAAATAACCATTATATCTTAAGATCCATCGTGGGAAATGGATAGCCTAGGACTCCCTTAGACAATACACTTTGGTCCTGACATCCATATATAAATTCAAAAAATAAAAATTTCAAATAACTCCTGCAGTATTAAATTTCTATAAAACAAGGCTCTTATTCCTTTTGTAGTGAATCATCCTAGGATAACATACCACAACCCACTACCTGGCTTTCTACTGGGAATTAAGGGCTTCCATGATCCTCATAGGCTAGAAACTATTTCCTAACAATTCAGATGAACACCTTGTTGAGTGGTTTTACCCGAAAAATAATTTAATAGTAAAAAATTTCTTTTTCTAAATATATCATATGAATATTTTATATGTTAGTCTTCTATTAAAATTTATTTAGGTAGAAAAATATATATTAATGACATAAATGAGTCATATTCTATAACGTTATTCCAAAACATTTATATAAATATGAAATATCATCAAAAAAGAAACATATAACAAGGAATAAAAAAATGATAAACAATTATATATGACAAATAAGATTTGTATGTTCAGGAACGATATCCAAAAATAAAAATAATAAAAGTAAACCATACTACAATAAAATTCCAATGGAATCAAGGTTCACTCAAAAAAAGTTAATCCATTATCATCAACTCCAAATAAAAATATCATATTAATAAAAGGAACCTATAACCTCTATAGTGCATAAGGGATTGAAATAAAAAAACACAAAAAAAATGTGTGTGTGTACATAGGTTCTGAGAATATGAAAATATTAATATATAATCAATGTTTATATGAAGTTATATTCATTTAAAATTTCAATAAAGATAGTATAAAATTAAAAAAAATTGCTTTTCAGTGTGATTTATTTAAAATTTAACACACATCATTCCTTAGCCAAAAATAATAATCACTTCCATTCAAATTTAATTTAATTGAGGTATACACATATTAGTAAAACACTTTAGAAATTAAATATGGGGACCATTGAAATTATAATAAAATATATAAATACCAATGTCCTCATTTCAAAACCATTTATAAAATTTTATGAAAAAATAAATAATTTTTCCTGTATTTAAAACAGAAGTTCAAAAGCATAATTTTATATAATTTTTATACAATGAACAACATTAAATAAAAAGGATAAAAACATAATTAAAACCACATTAAGAAGAAACTATATCAATGTTAACAATAGTAACCTAAAATGTTTTCCAAATAGATATCAAATAAATGTTATATAAGAAAATAAAAAATAAGAATACAAGACATGGAATACCATATCTAGGAGAATGTTTCATAGGCTATGTCCTACATAATAATGGGTGATTATCCAGTCAATAATATTACTATATAGGAACAAATATTTTCATCTATTACATTCTAAAATAAATACACAATCCACCTGATTCTCATACACAAGACTCTTCATTGGAGCTTCAAAATCTAGGAAAAGGGATAAACATGGGATAAATATTAGGGTGTGAGATAAATAGTGAAACATTAATTATGATCTATAACATATTCATTTAAATTCATAGTAAAACCTTAAATAGAATGTGATATAATAAGTAAAATAATATTTCATCAATATGTATAATAATAAGATTCCCTCACCATAGTACCCTATCATGAGATATCATCTTCAACATATAACTATCATCACCAAAAACAAATAACGCGCAATAGGGACAATGAAAATAATAATAAATCAATTAGAATATAATATACCTCAAACCATTTCTTTGAATAATGTGCCAAATGTCCCTTTAAATGAAAATAGTCATGGGATTCCATTCGCATTCATTTTTCATAGTATAAGTATACAAACAAGATAATTGGAATTAAAATAAAACAACCCATTAATTCAATTAAAAAATGATTTCAAAATAAAATTTTTATATTATTTTAAAAATATATATTAAGCAAATAATTTTCCATAATGGTTTTTTATTTTCAGTTAAATAATTTTCAAACAGTAATTTAAATGTTTAAACATCCATTTCCAAGGAAATATATCTAATTAATCAAGAAATATCTTATTTCAATCTATTGTTTGAAAAAACAATTATAAATCTAACCTGGATAATAAACTTAGATATAATTTTAATGAAAAAACATATATAAAACCCGTTTATCTAATTAATTATGTAATAATTGTATCATATCAAATCATCTACCTTTTCCAAAAATAATCATTTCTCTATGTCTCTCCTTTCTTAGATAATTTCTAATGGTGTAATATAAAACATATATATCTCTTGAATTATCAATAAACATTTTCAGAAAAAAGTGTAACCCAAATAAAATATTTTATATTAAATTATATTTCATGGTGTTTAGAGAACCTATGAGAAATTGTCTGGGATCAGTAGAGATAATAGTAATGATAGAGAGAGATTTAGTTAACAAAATAAAATTATTGGAAATTATTATATAGAAACATTCAATGGATGAGGAAGAAGATAGATCTCTCTTTTGGGTACCATTGAGAGTCTTTTAATTGAAATTTTAGATTCATTTCAGATAAAAAATCAATAAAATTTTGTGGTATTTTCAAATAACTACACTATTAATGTTAATATGGGTGGGATTAATGTTTTATTTAAATGGTTTTCCAAGACATGCACCAACTATATGGACCACTGGATTACACCAACAAAATTTTCAAGGTTTCCCAAAACATACATAACAATATTAAACGCACTAATACAAACTTTTATTATATAAATGATTTATAATATGATTTTTATAGTTATACATTACGATTGAATAACTTTTTAAAGGAGGGAATGAATTTTAAATTTCAAAATTCAAGCACATTTTTTTAAAATATATTGTTAACTAAAATGTAAATAATATTTAAAATAACAATGACATGTAGATGTTAAAATAACTTCTCATACTATATTGTGTAATATTGAGGATCTATTATTTTCCTAAGATGAATTTTATTTTCGTCATGATATAAAAACTGATTAATTAATATCTTTATCGAAACCAAATACCATAAAAAAATTTAGAAACTATTTAAAACATAAAAAAAATAATTTACCCTTCAATATGTGATTCATTACTTTTATAAGGAATCTTTGGGCGTTGATACCCATTGAATAATGATATAAATTTAAATTATAAAATTTTTATTTATTAATAGGAAAATAATAATTCCATTACCATACTTTTATTTACTATTTATAAAATTATAAAACATAAATGAAAGAAATTGAAATATACCTCTATATGGTTTATATCCATAAGTAATGTAATGGTCCTCTAAATTTATCTCCATAAAAAATAGATATTTTATTGAATTATTATTGTAAAAAATGTTGGGTGACGGATCATATGAAATTGATATTGTGTCCATTAAATTCATTTGTAGTGTTTTCTATGATTTCCTAGGGTTAATTATTTCTTATAAAATTATTTAAAAATTTGAATATGTTAATTTGATCAATAGTTATCTTGTTAGATGGTTAATTATTAATTTATAAAGGTATAATCTACTTAAATAATATAATTTATTATAATTATATTTTACTATATCATTATGATATTTAAAAATAAATATTGTCACATTGAATTTTGTCAGCATGCATCATATTAAAATTACCTATAAAAAATGAAATTCAAAATATAGGAGATGAAAAAATATTACCTACTTCCATTATTGTGTTAAAATAACATATTATGGTGTTTTTTCTATATTATCATCATCATTGAAAGAAATATTATTTCTAAATTCTATATCAACATTTGATAATTATGAAACAATTTATAACATGGATAATTATTTTTCGTGGAGGCTAAAATATTTTACCATTGAAAAATGACATATTAACCAAGAATATATTATACATGTATGGAAATCATGGATGAAACATAAATAAAAAAATTATATATGGTAGTTTTTTATTGCTAAAATCCAGATTTCCAACTAGATATCCAAAACTAGTTTATTTTTAATAACGCAGTCCATTCATTTGGATAACATTCATTATCTCCTAAAATAACTAAATGATATTTACCTCCAAAAAACATCGTTTTAAGAGTCCTTTATAATATTAATTTCATAATCTATAATTCATCATGGGAACATGATATGGAATAAATTCGGTAAAAAATAAATAATAAAATAATTTGAAGATTCAATATGATATTATTGATTTCTAACATCTATAAATTTTAAAAAAACATATGTTCCAAGAAATAATTTTTGCATGAAATTATTCTCCAAAACATCATCCATTAATGTGTTATCATCTATATCCAGTTATCCTATAATTATTAAATTAGTATTTACTATATAATTATATGTAATATCAACAATATTTTTTGATAATGTGTTTTTATATCGATAATGTATCCCTACATTTCCAAAAGATGTCATTTAATAAAATTTTTGTTACATTTAATAATATAGGTGGGTTTTTTCCATTGCATTTATTGAAATAGGTGAAATAAATTTATATAATATTTTATTATCAATCAAAAATCTCGTACACATATTAAGGGGAATACTATTTTAATTTCAACTGCTAAAATACTATATAAATCATAGACCATAAATTGAAATTAAAATTATTTTATTAGTATTTTATTGTTTAATCCATTGATCAAATCTAAATTTTAAAATATAGAAACATCTCTAAACCATTTACATTCTTATAATTATTCTATGTCAATTTAATTTTATATTTAAATATAAAAATTGATTTCATAAAAAATAACATTAAAAAATAATGTTAAATATTAATATTTAAGATTAATATAATACATTTTAGTAGAAAAATTAAAGAAATTATAATTTTAATATACTATGAAATATTTATATTCATTATTTCATAATAAAACATTTATTAGAAAATATAAATTCTTTTTTAATGGTTCATTGAAAAAAAACTGATCACTTAAATAGATTTCAATGTAATACGAGATCAACATATAAACAATTCACATTAATAATCAATATTATTAATAAAAGCATTGATAAATAATATAATAATGATATTCTCATTGAAAAAGAATAAATATAATGAATAATAAATACTAAAAAATCGTCTAAATTAATCATTAAATTCAATATCATTTCACATTACATAATTTCATTATTCATAAGAAAATATAGAAAAATATCCTTTTAACTAAAAACTAACTTTTTTGATGTTATTTTATTCCAAGACATGTTTTTTTCCATCCAAATATTCTATAAACAAAAATTGAAATTTAACCTAAGAGGTCTAAAAATATTAAACATCATCTGAACACCCTTATAAAATAACCACTCATCCATCTAAACTATGAATATTACACAAAATAAATTGATAAAATATTCTATATCATTTATATATTAATTATTTAGTTTTCAAAAAAAATTGAATCAATATTCAACCATTCAATTTTTTATAATTTTTAAGTATATTCTTTTTTAAATATTTCCAAACATAATTTAAATATATTTTAATCAACCTTTGATAAATTTGAATCCCATTTGGGTCAAAATAATATCTGATTCAATGAAAGGAAAACAAATAAAAGCGTTGATATCAAATTCTTAATAAGGGTAAAAAAATTATATAGATGATATCATAAACATATACATCAGTAATGGTGAATAAATAAATACACATGCATGTAAAAATAAACATGAACAAAATATGACTAGAATAAGAGCTGAATAAAACGTTCAATAGAAAAATAGAATCTTGGGTATTATACTGGTCTAATAAAAACATGAACTATCAATTTCTAGTTTCATAATATAGGAATTTATAATACGGGACATCATTACCATACCTTTAAAGCCTCATTCCAGGACCATAAATAACCATATAGTCAATGTCTCGTGCCAAGACTCTGGTTTGTCTCTCGAGGCCTATCAATGCACCAAGGGGCTATAACAGGCCCCTTCAGACACATAATAAATCAAATTAAATCCTCATATAAATTGGGAAAAATATAAATAGCATAGAAATTCATATTTAAACAAACTTATGAAATGTAATTAAATGTCCACAAATATTAAACACAAACACTAATCATTTAGAATAATTTTGTTAATGGTATCAATATAAAACATACACTATCATACTACTCATAAACCATTAAATAAAATATTATGTATGATATCACAATAAATTAACCCTATTTAAACATAAGAATCATGAATACTTTGAAAATAGGTTAAAATGATCTGATAAAATCATTGAGTAATTCCTGATATTAGTACTATTTTACTTTTAAACAAAGTGTTATTTTAGAAAAATATTTGTATAAAATAAAAATTGAAATATGGTAGTTATTTAATAAAAAAATGAGTTATTTTATGATGATAATGGTTTTTTAGATCTGATTATATAGAGTAATTGAAATCAGGTATGAATTTGAGAAGTTCCCTTGATGCAGGATTGTTTATCAGGATGAATTTTCAAAAGATCCTTTAAAAACAATTAACTCGCCATAAATTAATGAAACATTATGATTATTACACATATATAAGATATTAAAACATAATTTATGAGGATTAAATATGATTAAATAATAATTTCATTGAGGTATGTTAGGAATAAGAATATCTCAAATGAAAATTGTGCTTCGGGTAGAAAATCCATATCTTTTGTCCTGATATGATCTTCTCTTGAACATAAGGTAATGTAATATGAAATTCGGATTATTAATAACATAATTCAGAACCTCTAGCCACGTATTTGATTTAATATAAAATTATGAAACCCATTTATAATATTTTTATGGGTTAATATATTCAATATCATCGTTTGCGAGTTATCATTTCTTTAGTTTTCATGATCGGTTAATTTGTGTGGAAGTTAATATTGAATGAGAATTGAATTCCAGAATTGATCTTATATGTTATCAATTTACATACATACGGTTAAATGATCATATAATTTAATTGGTTACTTTTGGTGAGGATGAATCATTGACTAAAATTTTAAGGATAAATGATATGATTAATTTTATTATTTTTCCATCACAAAAACTCCTTTTGTTTTATAAATTAATACCATGGGTACAAAAATGATTCAAAAGCATTAAATATGATATATTACATATATTACTATTTTGTTGAACCATAAATTATTTTGTATGACGAGTATTAAAAATAGTAATACAAATTGAAAACCTATCATCATTGAATGTGATAAATTAACACATCTCGGACAGTTTTTTCATTTATAGTATAAGAATATGTGGAAAGAGAGAAGATGATGAAATGTTCCATTAGAATAATAAAATTATATTAATATAAGTTACTAAAATTATCACAGCTTTTGTATGAGTAGAGGTGATTATGGAGACCCAAAATAAAGAAATTTGTAAAATAAGTTGAAAGAAAAAGTAAGAGAGGTTTACCTCTTGAGTACTCATCATGGGAAACTCCTTAAGGCCTTTGTTTTTTGCCTTCTTGTGAGACTACTAGGTATTAGACATGGGAGGAGTGTAAAACCCTAGTTTTTCACTCCAGTATAGGTCCTTTGATTTGCGGTCTAAATCTTTAACGTGGACCAAATATGAGTGCCTAGTGAGTTGGTAATGGTTCTTAGGGTTTCTGAGGCTTGTTCGGATCCCAAACCCCATCTTTTTGGGGGGGAAATGGCTTGTTGTACGGTTTTACTAATAGTGAAGATGGTGTTTTTTTGGACGGAGCCATCTCGCATGGTTTGAGCATAGCCATGTAGACTAACCATGTGAACATCAATTTTTTCCACGTATCCATGCATGGCTTGCACCAGGTTTTTCAAATGGTGCAGATGATGTATTTTCCGGATGAACCGTCTCACACGGTTTGCACACGGGTTGACAAACTGTTCCGAAAAATTTTGCACCAGCTAAAATCCTATGAAAAATGATGAAAACTACCTTAATGATCCATTTACCCATTATTCCTCCCCAATCTAAGAACCCATGATATTAAGACAATTTTCCCTCATTTTGGATCATTTTGAAGCCAATAGATAGAGATCAAGAGATCTCCTTTGTCCGACACCCAATAGAGCATCCATTCATCACGTTGGATGTGGGGTAATATGTACTCGAGTGTTTTTTAGATGTGATTATTCTCTCTTTCTCTCGACCTCGATATCATACTATGAGTGTTTTCACATTTTCTTAGATCTACTCCGATATGAGACAAATCAAGGCACATCCCAGAGGAGGAGAGTCGTAAAACCATAAGGTGGATGCTCTAAAACTTATCCTTGAAGTTTATTGATTATGGAATGTTCTTGAGGGGGCTACAGATTTTATCAGATGACTTTTTAAAAAAATTAACACGCCATGATTATACTTGTTTGAATTTTATAGTCTTCCTCTTTCCAAATATGTGATTAGTTGTTAGCGGTTTCACCAATAACTCAATCCGCCAAATGTTGAAGGTTATTCAATAATTTGGTTTTATTACTTTGGCATGTTTGAGAAACTATTTAGGTGTTCCTCTACTTGACCTTCCTAAAGGAGAGTCTTCTTATAATAAATGGCTTATTACTAATGAGAATTTCATAATTTCATGTACCATGTATGCTTACCACTTGACCCACCTAAAGTAAGTGATTCAAATTGATTATTAAATATCAAATGTGAAATTGAAGGTATACTAAGTATATAACTTGTCCTTAACAAATGATACTGAATAAATATTACATACATGTATCACCCCTTTCCATAATGATGGAAGGTACCAGAGTGATCCTATATAATTTAATATGACCTAATGGTTAATTAATTCTTGATTACATGGTTGTAATACTACTTGACATATCCATAATAATGAAAGACAAGGCTTGGTACAATAAAAAATTGGTTTCAACTCTACTTGAATTATCCACACTAATGTATGGAAAGACATGAACCAAATGAATTACTACATGATTTCCATATCAAAAGGGAAGGGTTTACTCATGCTCTCCTTGGATTCTGAGAAGAGAATAGCTTGGGTCTCGGGAACCCCATTCCAATTCAAAGATGAGGTTTTCATAAGTTGATACCTACCTAGACTCTAATTATTCTGTATTCCTTGGATGCTCGGTATACTACTGTAGGGTCCTTTACATTGTTACAGGATACCTCAAATACACTCCTTGGATCCAGCATTGATTAATAGGTTCTATGGTGAAAACCCATATGGCCCTGTCTTTTATTTGCCCCATTTTACCTTGGATGATAAACTTGGACTTCGTAAACAACTTATTATGGAATTCCATGGATTACACTCCTTGTATTAAATTATTACCGATTAACTTGACTCAGATTATATTGAGTTATCATTCCTTGATATTTACGTTGGCTTGGTTATTTCCCTGAAACTCCCTCACTGGATATCATTTCAGGTTGCCTTTTTACATATTGGGACCTTCACTACTTATACTATCACGATCTGATGTCAGGATTGGCTACGCCTCATGTTACCTATTATCAGAAAATGGTAATACATAATTAATGAACTAGTTACATATTCAGACACCATCTGGGGGATGAAGTAGTTACTTGGGTATTTAGTTATTTTGTACTTCTTTCATTACATTATATATGCATGCCTACACACTATTATATTACATTACATAGGGAAAATGTTATAGACATCATTGTTAGTGGCCCACTAATATTTATATAACAAAATCTCTGGGCACCGTTTGGTACCTAGATTATATTACATAGTTGCAGGTGTTGAAAAAGGGAAGGATGCGGCTTCAAACACTTGATTGATTACTATTTAGGATGGAGTTGGACATCAGATGACTGAGTTGGATGTCAATATTATTGGAGTAGTCTTTGTTTTATTTTACATTTTGTAACTTTTTATACCTATTTTCATGCTTCCATGTTTTCAGTTTTCAAGTGACATGGTATTAGATCTTTATTGTTTTAGTTGACAGAGTTACTATTATTCCCGTTTATCTATTGCATCAGTTTTCTTCCACTGTTTATTTATATTTCTTCCACTATTTACTACTATATATATCCTTCTATTGTGATACACTATTCTAATTAGGGAATAGTCTCCCCATGGTAACATCATGGTCTATCTCTACTAGGTGAAAGCCTCTCGCATTTGGGAAGATGCCCTAAAGGAAATGTGGCCCACTAGGCTCGGGGCAGCCGTTAAGTGGAATTCGGGGTTGGGACGTCACATGGAGTTCTCAAAAAGGTTTTTATATATATCCTACTCAAGGAAAAATGAATTAGATGTGTGATATGAATAGGGGAGGTTAATCTAGTGGTGAAGAGGAGTGATTTCTCATTATTTTATTCATTATGTTATTATTTTGTTCAAGAAAAGAAATAGAATTGAATCTTCTAACAAAAAATAGGAATAACTAAATGTGATTTCTAACTAATAGTTTCTTAAATCACCCATGATAACATTATAAGTGTCTTTTTATTATAATATATTATACCACAAATTACTATATTTTACTATTCACTAATAATTCATACATTTCAGAAAAATCTCAAAAAATCACCTAAACCATTTTTTGATGTTTAAAATCTCAAAATTAACTCCTTTTTATGTAAAATATTTTATAAATATGAGAAATTTAATTTTTAATTTAAAATATTATTTACTTGAAAAATGCATATTTTAAAATTATTATTGACTTTATAATACCCTGAAATATTTTCTACTGTCTTATTAAATTATCATAAATTTATAGGACACCAAAATATGAATCTAGGATTAACTTTTTTGAAAATATATATTCTTTTAAATAAATTTTTTAATTATAAAACTTTAATTAAATATTTATTTCTCACATGAATACCAACAGTTAATAATTAACATTTAATATATTCACTCTCATATTTATGGTTCCTAAATATTATTTATACTTACATGGGTGTGGTTACAATTAAAAAGATTCATATTACTATTCATAAGGACAATATTACTATTCATAATAGTAACATTACTATTCATAAGGGTAAGTTACTATTCACCAAAAAATATGTTGATTTTATCAGACTCAAAATATCTTATTAAAGGAAACCGTGTATGTCTATGTTTTAAAAAATCAAATCACACAAGTGGAAAAAATAAGGTTAATGGCTAGGTTATAACTATCTCCAATAAAAAAAGTTTTTTCTCAATAGACTCAATGTTGCATCCCATATAAGGGATCTAATGATTTGAAATTATTTAAGAAGAAACATACCATGAAATATTTGGGTTTTGTATTAATAATGAATATATTCATAACATAATTTTCTATTTATCACATTATTTATAAAAGTAAATATAAATATTATTCATTAAAATATGTAATTAAATAATCTATTTATTAAATACATATATTCATATTAAAATAATCTTTTACACAAAATAAAAGTGCAAAAAAGTATTTTGTTTTTAACAATAATCATTTAATTTTAAAGGTATAAATTATAATTATTTATAATAATAATTATTAATTAAAACACTTAATTTTAATTTTTAATTTTTCATAATGTAGTTAAAATAAATTACTTTGGTGTTACTTTATTACTCCATCAATAGAACTGTGTCCTCAAAAATTGAAAATGGACTTCAAAAGTTAAGGATTGATACATGAAAATTACCATATGGGAAACCCACATGGGAAATAAGCATAATAAAATAATCCATTAAAATATGTTATGTGAAATTAGGCGGTCACCATAAAAATTATTCTATCTAATGGGGTAACATTAGTTGGAAGTAAGAACATTAACCTGGAAGAAAAATGAAACTATAAATTTATTATGGAATGTGATAGAGAACATGTTCAGTTGATAGTTCATTACTACAAATTTATAATATAATGTAATAAAAAAAATCATGGATATTATAAAAAGATTTTGATCTTTGATTTTAGGAATTATTCCACTCTTTAAGAGTATAAATATATGTTTTTATTTCTTAAACACAATTTTATCCATTGATTGCACCATTAAATATCTATAATTCATCATTTTGTACATGTTGCATTATGTATTGAAGTAATACATTATCCCCTAAAGCCTCATATGACGATAAACATAAACAATTCATAAATTTTTAAACTTTCTAAAATTTAATGATTCAGCAAATTTGAAATAACGACTCAAAATTTAAAAGATGAAGCTATCAATAGACCTTAATCAACATGAAGCAGCTCTATATTTTCACATTACAAACATGTGAATAACATTAACATGTATCCTATTAAAATATTATAATTACTCAAATTACCCAATAACCTTATTGGATGCATTCATTATTCATTATTCCTTATGTAAGGTACATTCTATTAGATATATTCCCTAAATCCAAAAGTGTTGTAGACTCCATCAATGATATCATAGACCACTTGTCGACATGTCATTAGTCAGCTCCAAGGAAATCAAAACCTATCCAAAGAAATCATTTATACATTCTTATCTTAACATCATGGGTATATCATGCATTTCCCAAAAACAAATTAACATTCCACTATATATCTTTTCTTGGTTCCATTCATCTTATGGGATCAAATACTTAATGAAAAGTACTATAATACAATCCTCATATATTCCATAATTCATAAAACTAGTACATTTAAAAAAATATATTAAAATGAAAAAATTCTTGAATACACATATTTATTATTACTCTTCATATGTGGCAGTATAATAACATGATCATTATCCAATATCATCATTTGGGGTATATTTCTCTGACGCATAGGAAATTTATTCACATCAAGTCTCGTATCCTCATAATTGAAGTATTGTATAGTAGAAACCTTTTTCTTACCCTTGAAATCATGAACATGGTGTCCTTTTTCTCCAAACTTGTAACAATCTCCCATTCCCTTCATGAATTAATAGCACGATCCTTTCAATAGTTATCACATGTGGGGAAACCATTATTTCCCTACTTCCCTTTTTCTGTATTTCCTATACCATCCTCTTCTTAAATTTTATCCCTTAAAATCCATATAAATCATAGAATAATTCAAACATCTTTTTAACAAATAATATTATTTCCTCATATAATGATGATGACTGGGAGACTATCTACCATAAAACTGATGGCTTACGATAATGATAGATATGATCCTTCTTACTATTTTCATCATATGCATGACTGATGTTCTCATTCTTTCTTCTAGTCACCATTTCTAAATAGTGACACATACTTTATTAGTTACTAAAATGATAAACATTCTATAAATCTAATCATTTTATATCATATAACAGAAATTTATACATTGTTAATCCTAGAACCATAAACATGGGTTACTTTGGAAGCCTAAATCCTTCATAATGGTATGTAAGAAAAATGTCAAATATCCTGAGAATATACCCCAGGAGTGTCAAAACTGGTGAGTAGTAAGGATTGGTGTTGTGCACCTGGCAACCATGAGACATCCTCGGAACACCTTTTCAGAGCGGTTACCCCTAGGTAAAACTATACCAAAACCGTGTCCACTCATTGTATAGAGATATGGATTTACTTTCTAGGAATATAAACAAAATCTATACCATACCAAAATTTTAGGATGTTATTATCTTCTTATCCTCAAATTATATATTTGGGTTATGATCCTCATACTTGGTTTTCTAAATCCAGTTTCCAATGTTGCTGCTAAACATCCCCGGAAACCAACTATATCACCCCGACCCTAGAAGCCCAGAGTATGTACTTTATTTTAATACATTGGCATGACTACATGGAAAAAAATCCCAAAGGGCCTATAATTTTATAATTCTTAGAAGACCCTATTATAGACATGATACCCATAATACAATGGAAAAAATAAATAAAACATGATACAATATAAATAAATTGCATCCTTGAAAAATAAAAAATGATATCTTCTTTATAAATTGGGAAGGAAAACAAATGGATTGAGTGAGATCAAACGCTCAATAAGGGTAAGAAATACAATGAAACATGTCATAAAAAAATAATTAATTTTGAGTAACTAATAACACATGCCTTTAAAAATAATCATGAAAATAATATGTCCAGAATAAGAGGTGAATAAATATTTCAATAATAAAGCATAATCATGGGTATTCATGTAGTCTAATACCCACATGAACTATCACTTAATTGTTTTATAATGAGGTAATTCGTAATGCAGGATGTCATAACCATGTCGTTAATGCCTCGTAACATAGAGAAAAACCATACTATCAAGGCCTCGTGCATAGACTCTAGTTTGTCTCAGGAGAACTACCAATGCAATGATGGGCTATAGTGGGCCCCACCTGAAACTCACTAAAGTCCAATTAATTCCTAATATAAATGGGGATAATCGTAAAAAACATATAAATTATAATAGAAACTAACATATGGAATGTAAATTATTTTCCCCAAACATTAAACATAAACACTAACCATTTAAAATAATATGGTGAGTGGTATCAAGATTGTACAGCCACAATAACACAACTCAGAAACCATTATATAAAATAAGGTGGATTATATCATAAAACGTTAACCCCATTTAAACATAATAATAAACAAGGGTGATGAAAAAGATGAAATTACTCTTATAATGTGAAGGTGTATTTTTTGAGATAAATAGTATTTTACTTTGAAAAGAAATGTTATTTTGGAAATATATTTTAATAAAATTAGAAATGATCTATGGTAGATATTAAATTAAAAAAAATTATTTTAAAAAAATATTGGTTTATTAAAACTGATTATTGAGTGTACATGATATTAGATATTATTTTACGAAGTTCCCTTTAATCTGGCTTGTTTATCTAGAATGTTTTTGAATGATCCTTTTAAAAAAATCTAACTCCCCATAAATTATAGAAAGAATCCGATTGGTTGAAATATATAGGATATTCACAAAAATTTTAGTAGGAGTACATATGAATAAATGATAATTTCATTGAGGTAAGTTGATAATAAGAGTAACCCAAATGAAAATGGAATTTCGCATAGAAAACCCTTAACTTATGTAAGAATATATTCCCCTCTTGAACTTAATGTTATATAATATGAAATTATATTAATTAATAACATAATTCGTAAACTATTATATTTTTATGGAATTTATTATAAATTTTTAAGATCACTTATGGTCGTTTTTATGTGTCAAGAGATTCAGTATCATCGTTTGTGAGTGCTCTTTTCCTTAGTTTTCATGATAGGTTTGTTTGTACGAAATATAATGTAGAATGTCAATAGAATTCAAGAATTGATGTTATATGTTATTAATGATCCTACCTATGATTAAATGGTTATATAAGTCATTTGGTTCCATTGGTTGTGGATGAATCATTAGATGAATGTTTTAATGATAAACTCTTGGACTAATTTGTTGGGTTTTCAATCACCATGAATTCATTTTGTTTTAAAAATTAATCTTTTTTGTAAAGAATAATTCAAGAACATTTAATATGATTTATTAGATATATTATTATCTGGTTCAACCCTAAAAATTTTCTCAGTAACATAATTGAAATTGAAAACCTGTCGTCCTTGAATTTGATAAATTAACACTTTTCGAACGGTGTCTGGATTTTTTGTATATTGAGAGGGGTAAAGAGAGATGATGATGAAATATTCCATTATTATAATAAAATTATAGTACATGTATGTTAGTGTATTTATCATAGAATTTTTATAAGGGGAGGTGAAGAGTGAGATACAAAATAATGGAACATGTAAAATAAGTTGAAAAAAAGAATAGAGGTTTACCTCTAGAGTACTCCCCTTTGAGAAACTATTTAAGACATTTGGTCTTGGAATTTTGCTGAGACCAGAAGGACATCGAATTTAGGGGAGGGATTTATTAGATTATTTGGTTGAATATAGTCAAGGATCAAATCTTGATAGGTGTGAGAGGAAGAGGGGTGATGGGTGGTTTATATAGTGGTGGAGTGGAGTGATTTCTCAATATTTTATTCATTATTTTGTATGTTTTCTCAAGATAATAAATAGAATTTATTATTGTTACACAAAATAGTAATAAGGGCATGTTATTTACTACAAAATTCTGATTGCATCTGTACTTATGCAAGGAATTTTGTATTTATCTTATAATGTAATAATCTATAAATTACTATATTTTAATATTCTTGAAAATTTTATATTTTTGAGGAAAATATCAACAATTTACCAAAATCATTTTTAAAAATGTAGTATCCAAAAATTATCTCCATTTTATGAAACTAATTTCCTAAATTTGATAAATATAATTTTTTATTTAAATAATTATTTACTTGTAAATTCAAATTATAATATTATAATTGATTTTATAAAACCCTGAAAATTTATATAAGGTTTCATTAAATTATCCTAAAATCATAGGGAACAAATATTTAGTTATGAATAAACATTATGAAAATAAATTTTCTTTTAAATAAAATAATTAATTATAAAATCGTATTTAAATATTTACTGCTCCAAAAAATACCAACAATTAATTATTATGTTTTATAATATTCACTCTAATTTATAAAATTCCAAAATTTTATTTGTACTTAAATGGGTGAGGATACTATTTATAAGTGTCATATTACTATTCAGAAAAGACACACTACTATTCATATATATAAGTTACTACTGAAAAAAAATATTTTGATTCTATCAGAGTCTAAATATCTTACTGAACGCAACCATGAATGTCTTTTTTTGAATTCAAATAAAAAATTTAGCAAATTTATATTTTATGTCTAGGTTATAACTGTCTCCTATAACAAATTTTTTTTGTTGAGACTCAGTGTTGTATGCATTATAAGATATCTAATGAATTGAAATTATTTAAGAAGATATGTGCCATGATATATTGGGGTGTTATATTAATAGTGAATATATCCTTAAAAAATTTAGTATTTATAAACATAATTGTAATAGTTAGTATATATTACTCTTAAAAATATTCATTTAAATAATCTATTGATCAAATATATATATTCTTATTAAAATTATATTTTACACAAAATAATAGTGTAAAATAGTATTTGTTTTTTATAAAATTAATTAATTAATTTTAAATCTGTAAATTTTAATTATTTTTATGTATTATTGTTTATTAAAACACATAATTTTAAAATATTTTTTTCATATCATAATGTGTTTAAAAAAAATTACTTGGGTGTTACAATTCCACCAAAATCTAAAATTAATGTATATATTAGTGAGTATGATCATCCGAAAAATTAAAAAAATTTGTAAAAACCTAGGGGTCTAAAATATTTTCTATAATCAAACAACCAAAAGGATTAGAAAACCCTAAAATTGGTATGAATATCCAAAGGACAAAATTGTTTTTATTTTCAGTTAATTCCCATTTTATCTAGGTTGATAGATAACCATTATATGATCCATTTGATTAAAGGCACATGTCATAGTACATGACTATATGTCATAAAAACCTAAATACACATTGAACTAACCTTCCACATCATCGAATTCCTTAATGGTTCCAAGATCCCCAGATTACTTGGTTTATCGATTAGTATTTCCCAATTATGAGCTTCATTGTTTCAGATATTGATAGTAATTTCCATGCCCTCTCATCATTTCAAATCCAGTTATCTATACTTTTGTGGAATATAATTTCTCAAATTCCACTTCTAGGTATTCTACTATGTGGTATAATATGATTTCTTCATGTCCTAGAGGGATTGTGGCCTAATATCCAGTGTTTTTAGCCCTATGGTTCCCGGGAGGACCTATAGAAAAAATTCCAATGGTGTCCTGATGTTCTGATGGCTCATAGTCCCAAACCCTTTTCATGGAGGCCTAAAACGATTCCTTGGATTCCCAAATCAGATGAATATTTCCAATTTAAATATAACAAGTAATGTACATCCTATAGTGCCCCAAAAATATAGATCCACTGGGATTTGATCATGGGTTTCATGATGGACAACAGGTTTGTTAACCATTCATATACACCCAAAATATAGGAAACCTCAAACCTCATTTCTTAACTCCACATAGAACCATACCTTGTGTACAACCATGGTGTCTCAAAGTATCAAATTATTTAGAATTCAAAATTGGATTTCCAAGCTATAAGATGTGTCCTCAGGGAATTAATGTACTCCCAAAATGATTAAAAAATATATAAAATTCATATTCAACCATCTCATGTCAACCCAAAGCCTCATACATTGAATGATTCCCAATTATAGTTATAATATGTGAGATACACCTCATAACATTTTGTTTATCAACTGAGGTAGTAATAAACATGTATAATTATGAGAACTCTTCTCTTCCACTTATTTGGTAACACACCAAACTCTAAGGTAGATGACTTTCATCCCAAAATCTAGGGGTTATCGACTGTAAGAATATGATCAGGGATACAAACATTTACTATTATGAGGTCATACTGACACCCTACCGAAATTGAGGAACAAAACAATTTGGATGGAAACCCAATTCCCTGATCCCATACAAGTGTATATTAAATAATTATAAATATGTGGGGCCAACACATTATCCTTATAACTTCTATGGTGACGTAACTATCTCATGTCCACATAGAACATCTCATTCATTCCATAAAAAATTATCTTCAGTGATTACAAGTCATTATCTATCTAAAATGACATACAAAAAACTGAAACTATTAATAAAATAAGAATCATTATTCAATACATGGAAGATCACTCAGAATAGACTATTTATGTATCTAATTATAATAGAAGGGTGAGAAATTTTGAAACACACGTAATTGCATCTTATACACCATAGGTGATTCTAGAGTATATATTATATAACAATCTAAAATTTGTTATCACTATATACTATATTTAACTTATATAACATTTATATACATAGTCGGTCAATGTTGAATACAAAGTGTATAATCCCTAAAAATTACCTTTTTCTATTTTGCAAACACATTGAATTATATTGTTTTGAATATAAATCCATTTTTTCTTACAGAACATGTTCAATAAAGATTCATATTCATTAGTGTGTACCTCCTAGAACAATATTTTTTCCTCATAGAATATAGAACATAGATTATAGACCCTAAAATTGATATGGTCATTTGATTATTTCTTGTATATAGCCATTACATATTCAAGCTATAATTCAATAATGATACACCTTTTGGAATGTAGTCACACAATTTATGATATTTATAAAATCCTCAAAACTGATCAACTCATTCTAGTGACACACAAGGTATTTTTTCATGAAGCAACTCAACATACAGTTTGATAATTGTCAACGACACTGAACTATACTTCACACATGAATCCAGCTACCCAAAACATAGATCCTAATATTACCATTGTGAATCTCCAAGAATTACTAGGTAGGATTTATACATCAGATCCTCTAAACCCATCCATCTTATATTTAATTATTATTGAACATCTATATCATACACCATCACCATCCTTCGGGTGTTTATGTACCAACACTTGAGATGAACCAGAGTCCCATTGTTACCTTCTTTAATGTATATAAAGTCACCTTAATCGTATTTCATGAATATAAAGAAACCATTTCCATATATTATAATGTATTACATCCATGAAAATTCATATTAAGGAATAATAAGAATGATAATTGAGTAGAATGGTCAGTGTAAGGGTCCACGCACCCAAAATGCTTGTTCACATTCATATTTTTCAATGATAGTTGGATGATGGGAATCCAATAATTGACTTATAATTAGCTATATTATCATTTTATTCATCACTCAATGATATAATCATTAAAATATAATTTCAATACAAAAATAGTAAAATTAATAATTACAATATTATTACAAAGTTTCATAATATAATACAAAGGTCATGCAAAAAAATAACATAAATTTTTTTTCCAATGATTAAATTGAATATTTTTTAACATGTATTATAATAGATAATTTCAAGCCATGATAATTAAATACATAATTTTTAAAAATCAACTTACAATTTTTATGTTCTCAATTGAAGTGTATTGTCTTAATAAACTCATTAATCAAATATGCTTCATTTCCAAATGAAATGCTTCTATTTGATCATCAACTAATAATAACTGATATACTTTTTTCATGACCGCAATAATTATTTATTAGTATCCAAAATATTAAGAGTATATTTAATTAACAAACTTTCTATTCCACTCGGTTTATATAACAAAATTAATATTTAATTTTATCATATGAAAATATTAATTGTAAAAATAAATTTGTGACAATTGAATAGTTTTTATTAAAATTTCACACTTGAATTATTTTTTGATCACAATGTAATGGGGATAAAATATCATGGAAAATAAGGAATGTGTCAAAGAAAAGTATCATACCGCATAATGTAAACACAATCAATTCAAAATTCTACATTGATCTATATGTTTCATCATAATTACAACTAAGCAAACAAATAACTCTAATGAACAAGGTGATTCATCCTGGGAGAACTTATATTAGAAACGGAATGTCCCCATTCTGTAATTATTAAATAATATTTATTTTGTATACTAATATCAATTCCGAGTGACTGAAATTTTTTAATATATTATTTTTCTCAGTTTTATTCTTAAAACTCGAATATCTAATCATTAAAATTCGCAAAATATTCTTTACATAGATAGAAAATCACTAAAAGTTTCTTATTTGTTTTAATGAAATATAAAATCATCAATATAGACAACCATAATCAGTGATTAGGTGCAATATATCTTGTTATATATATTAAAATCTACTATGAAATTATTAACACTAACGCTCTTTGTGCTATTTTCTATCTTGGAATACCTATATCGTAGTAATTTTTGGTGACTATATTACTCCGTATTAAAGTTATTAATAAGAGAAACATCACCTGAAAAGATTAAACCTTCACATCTTTTAATGTAAAAATTTTAATTATGTTATCCAATAAATATTAATAGCTTCACATTCATTAGGAACATTTTTTTGTTCCATTATGTATATATCAAAATAAAAATCAGAATAACTATATGAATTGTGCCAAGGGTAAATGAAAAATAGCTTTTAATTTCATTAATTTGAGAGTATGGTGGGAGAAAAAAAATATTCATAGTCACTTAAACATTATTAATTATTGTTTTTAAAAAATAAATACTTCGTCATGATAAAATTCTTATCATTGGTACATGACACTAATACCCATATATCATTTCCTAATTCTCATTTAGATCATGTTTAATCATTAATATCAAATATTACAATTGATATTCTTCATCAAAAATTATTATATCAACATGTTAATATATTTTTTTGGATTATATTTTTTTTAAAATCAATGTTTCGAAAAAAAATTAATATTTTCTCTATATATATACTTTATATAAACAATCTTTTGATCAATATAATCATTTTTCTTACTTTCTACCAACCATTATCATAGATAAGAATTTAAAGATAAACATGAGAGCATTAAAAATAGGTTTCTTTACTCTCATATCTTCAATGGTATCAAAAATAATTTCTTATAAATTATACAATATTATCATGAAATGGAAATTATGTTTTTAAGAAACCTTGATTATCCATAAAAATAACATCATTGGAGTTAATATAAATTTTTTTAAATCCAAATTGTAACATGAGAATCCTCATGAAAATATTTTATTTAAAAAAATTATAACCGCATCAGCTCAATCTATATTTTTCCAAAATTCCTTTCATTATATTTAGTTTAATATGGTATAACTAACACAACTAAAATCATTATGTTTAGATTCATCACAAACAACATCATGTATGGAATATTCATTAATTATTTCTTTGTGGTAATTGATTGTGAATATATATAGATAATATAGAATACACGATATAATGAAATGTTATGGAAATACTCTTTAATAAAATGGTTCACTCAATATCCAAATGAATATTTTATATTTATATCCCCCGCTCCATTTTTTGGGGTTTCCACAGACCACTATATGCATGACGTATTCCAAGATCCTTAACAAATATATTAAAACAAATTTCTTTTATTGATATATATTTTTATATTTAATTATATTTATAAGAAATTATATAATATTTAACGTTCATCTTCAAAAAATCATAAACCTCTCAATATCATGTTTATAGTTGACATTAAATTTTGATATTCCATGTTAGTGAGGTTATTAATAAATATTATGAATTAATTTTCTAAATTAGTTTCAATTAATATTTATTTTTGATGAATTCTCCTGGGAGAGCATCTATTTGTAGAGGAACGTGCAGATCTGTTGCCCTAGATTCCTGCTTTCCAATGTCGGGTGACATCCATCAATTTTTCTAGGAAGATTTATCCTTGATCAAAATAGTATGATGGGATGCAAGTTCCTTTTTCAATGGATTCCTCCTCAGATATCGTTACCTTTTCTGGGTGTCCCTCATTGACTTAAGACATTATTCACAAAACTCTTTCTAGTGCCATGTCTTTATGGAAGCTAGTTAATTACACTGCTTTTATCTAGACATTATAATGGGTCAAGTTAGGGAAGCAACCTTCGGTCGAGGGAGTAGTCATGTTGGACATCACTGGTGTGTCTAGATGTTTGAACACAAATGTATATCGTTTTTCCCTTTATGATAGGGATTCTCAAAGGATAGAAGCTCCTGGAATCCCACATCGAGTGTGGGGAATTATATGTCATAGGCATGTCTCTATGGATTCCCTCATCGACCCATGATTATCACAATGTATGTCACGAGTTTACCATCTACCAGAGATGGATCTGACTGATTGGGACACTGATAAGAGTTGTTCGGATTGGTGAAATCCTAGGATGGAACACTGATGCTGGGGATAATGTGTGGTTAGTTACCTTATTTCTACTATGAGTCGTGATAAAGTGGGTAACATGATCTCACCAGGTTGTGGAGGTCTGGGTATGAATCATTATGGATATGAATGGTTGATAGTGAATGGATAATTATATGGAACCATCTTGAGAAAGACATTGATGATGGGATTGACCCTTGAAGAGTCCTCATACGTATCTCCATGGCGTGGAATCAAAATCCATGAAGTTAGATAGTGTTAAGGGACACCTGAGGCACGTGACCCATGGATATGATCCATAGGAGGTCGAACTTTCAGGGTGGGAAATGACATTTCTGAAACACATAGGATTGAGGGAGAGACTGCGATGGGACATGAGTTATGGGATTGAACCTCATGGAGGTTTCCTATGTATCCCCTTGGCAGGGAATCCATGTCCATGTACTTCCGTATGGAGGGAATGGAATCAGGGTGTACACATAGGACAACAATCTGATGACATACTGGGTTTCATGTGTGGTTTACAGTCGGGGTTGGTCTAACACCATGAAGATGGACTAGTGATGTGGTCCACATAAATGGGGACTACAACAACTTATCGTCGATTGCGGACAACAACATCTTACCACTGGTTTGGGGCACGATGGGTTACCACGGATTGGGGTACAACAATATACCAATGTTAGGGGTTCATAACGACTTTCCGTCGATTTGGGTTCACAACGGATTACCATCTATTGGGTTTCACAACGATTAACTACTGTTTGGTGTTCCCAACGAAATACCATCTATTGGGGCTCACAATGGCTTACCAATGTTTGGGTTTCACAACGGATAACTCTTGATTATGTTTCACAACGTATTATCACTGTTTGGGGTTCCAACAACTTACCGCTATTTGGGGTTCAATGGTTTATCCCTGGTTGGGGTTCTAATGGCTTACCACTGGTTGATGATACAATGTCTTACTACTGGTTGGGGTTGAACCGTAGGGAGTCTTTCTACATAACCTGTCCAGGGGACGTGGGTCAAATCATAGAAAATTCGGTATAAGGAATAAATTTTAACGTCATGCGGGATGAATGTGAACCAACATAAAGGGGACTGGAAAAGTAGGTGTTGGTCTTGATCCACTAAGAGGAATCCGATGTCCATTTGATAGGGGACAAGGATAAAATTCCAAATAGTTCAAGAGAATACAATTTAACTTCATGCAAGATGAAATGGATCATACATTTTAACATCATGTTGTACGAGGATGAACCGACAAACAGTGGTCGAGACTCATGGGTATTAGGATCGATCCTCAGGGAGGATTCCTATGTACCTTACCTAGGAGTCAAAGATCAAAGTCTATGTAGTTCGGAAGGTTTTGTGCCTTACATTCTAAAGATTACGGGGAAGGATTCCATGGTCAATGCTTGCTCTATGTCTATGTGATTCATGCTCGGTGTGATAGAAAAAATTCAGCAATGACCTGATGATCATGTCCCAAAATGTGCATCCCTGAAAAGTGGATGGGGGATTACACGTGGTCAGTGGATCAAACTGGAAACTGGGGCTTATACATGGTTAGAGTCCTAGGAATATGGGGATTGGTACATAATATAGGAGGGAAGCCTGATGGATACAATGTACATAGGGAGAGGGATGAGGTAACAAATGTCATGGTGGCCATATCCCCTATAGTCTTCTACATGAAAGAATATAGTATGAGCAGGGATGGAACATCCCTCATGAAAGGGAAGGGGATTACACCAAGATGGTTTCCCTTACCCACAGATAGACACCACTCCAGTAATGGGGATCTCATTACATGTGAGGAAGATCTTACTCATGTGGAGATGAGCGGGCATAGCGACTTTCTGATGTGGGGGGGGGGCACCCTTTTTATTATGCACTGGGTTATGCAAGAGTTTAACCTCATGTGATAAGGAACATGGAACTTGTAAGTTTGATGTCTTCCAGTTCAGACGATGAGGGGTTCACTCCACAACCCTTGGACATTCATGACTGATACTCACCAACCATTTGGGAAGGGATGGCATCAATAGTTCCATGTTGAGGTAGTGTTGTGGAGTGATACACTGAGGGGCCCATGTTACTGTGGCTCTGAAAAAACAAACAGCTGTTAGCATTCCTATGAGAAGAGGCATAAGGATATGCAACGCAATGTGTAACACTTCTTAAGGGAACTTGATGAAACTTCATACAAACCTGGAGGGTAATACGAGAGAAGGTTTAACAATGAAAATGGGTTCACAGGAAAGGAATTTCTGAAGTTATGGTGCTCTATGTTTTGGAGGGACTTCTTGAAGCAGATCGATTTGAGAAGTGGAGTGGCCTACCCTGGGCATAGGGTATAAGTGGTTATTAAGAGTGCTTCATGAAGTAAAAAGGCTTTCGCGGAGTTTTACTTCACAAAGAAAGGGTACCATGTGATGCATAGTACTACAAAGTAAAGTTATTCATAAAGCATAGTGATCATTCCTTAGAATGTGGTTCACATGTGCAAGGTAGGTACATTGTGAAGAATGCGTTCTTTGCAAAGTCCTGAGTCCCCTTATAGAACTCCATCCTTTCTGATGTCCAATGTGATCCATGAAGGGAATTCCTACTTGAATATAGGTTGTATTTGAGATAAGGAAAGGGTAATTTTCAATGATCCAGTAACTTAGAGTGCTAATATTTCTCAAGGTTTTGCAGAGAAAAAGGTGCTTTAGGATTTGAGAGCTGAGAATGTGAAAGGTTGGGATATTCATCCTATGGGATTGAGGGGATCCTGGTATTTATAGGCTAGGGGCAGCGCGATGTAGGGACAACTCAGTGAGAAGCCACATGGTTCTATGCAATGGGCATTAAATTGAGTCTTGTTTTTGGTAACTGTGAAGTTGACCATCATCCCATCCTTGATGCGGAGATCTCCTTGGTTCCCTCCATAGTGCCCGTAGAGGATTCTGTCAAGTTCCAAGTCAGCGCAAGGGCTGATCCAGTTCCCTCAACAGTGCAAACATCCTATTCAATTTCTTTGTAATCACGGATCCTCCAACATCTTTTACTCCCTGGCCACTGTAGAGGGTGTTTTGGCTTCTTGCCTATTATAGTGCTGAGGGGCTCTGTGAATTGGATTCGTTAGGCATCCCCATTGGGATTTGATTCTTCTTTGAATCCTTATCCTATGAATATATTTTGGCTCCAAAAATTCCCACCTCATACATAGAGCCACAGACAAAACGATGGTCAATGTCTAAGTGTAGATCACCAAAATTGTTAGGCGAATCAAAATTCCAGGTCGTGAAGCGGTGCCGCGATGCCAAGGAGCATTTCATGGGTTGGGAATTCTATATTTCTCGTCGTGGGTAAGCATGCTGTTATGAAAATGGGTTTATTGCCTACAAATATGGGAGGATAACCCATCTTTTTTTCCTTTCTCATCTTTTCGTTCATAGATATTTTTCTCTAGATTCACGATGCTCCACACGCTCTTCAATTTCTATTTGCAAATCGAGCCTATCTGATCTGTGAAACACATAGACTCCTTTGACTCTATGAGTGCGCACTCTGTGGCTTATGTTTATGAGGCCAATGGTAGGGCCTCACAATCATTTTCTACAACCGAGCTCCATGTCCAAGATCTGCGACCGAGATCTGTGAAAGATCATTGATACATATCTCTACAATAGAACTTTGTGATCCATAACAAAAAAAACTATGAAGACTGAGTGTACAACCAGAAATATTCTTTGGGGGTCAATGAGGATACTTCCCAAAGTTAAGAGATGGCCGATAACCTGGCTATTGGGTAGTTTTTATGGAGCCATATAGATCACGAGTCCCTTGTGGATCTACTGTTAGATGGTCAAAATAACTACACACTATGAAAAAGGATTCTCTATAAGGCATCGTCCTAATGGGATATTGATGTGATTAATGATATCATTACTTTTTATATACCCCCTTTACTGATTTTATATGAAATATGCATAATTTATGTGAAATAATAATGTTTAAATATTAATTATAATTTTTAGAACTATTTGAATTCATCCAGATTCATGTTAGTTTAATAGTTTAATAATAAATATCGCTATAATGATCCCAATTGTGTGGTTATTGTTTTATGGTATTACTAATTAAATATCAAACATTTAATTATATGTAATCTTTGTCCAATTGTACCATACAGAGGGTCAGATGGACCACACAAAATCACCCATAGAATCTAGGAAGAAACTAGTAGATCCATGAAGATTGAATTACTGGGATCCCTTGAGATGTTAAAATTCATTATTTCACCTCCAATGTTTTGATAAAAATTCATGGATTCATGAATAAAAATTTCAAATCCCAAATACAAAAACAAGGGGCCCAAATGAATCATTGAAGTCCAGCACACCATTCCAGCTTGGAATTAAAATCATGAAACTATTCCTAAATTTTTTCATGATTTAATACTTCAATCAGGCTGAAAATTATCATTGTGATATATATGATATGTTTGTCCAATGTGTTAGAATAAATTATTTTTTTTAATGGAATCATCCTATGCAAAAACGAATCAGATTTTAGCCTTCAAAAATGTGTTGATAAATATGGACAGTTTATAACATTTTAGTAAAATAGACCTATCATTTGCTCCAAAAGTCCAATGGCTGCCCAATTTTTAGGGATGATAGTAAACATAAATATATAAAACATAGAAGAAAAGATTATCTAGAGATTCATTTATCTGTGTGGCCAAATTGGTGATGCAAGTGGAAGGGCATAATTGGAATGCAAACTGTCCACCTCCATGGACTATAAATACAACCCCCTCTTCTCCTGGCATATGGTTGGAATTTCCAAAGATAAGATCATATATTTTCACAGAAAGAGATTTTACATAGTCTTGTAAAGAACTTCCCTTATCAATTTTCCACATGAGAGACATTTCCTCCTCTCTATTATTTCATTTAATTTTTGTTGTTCTTCCCTTGTATTTGTGTAAGTGATTGTTTTTTGTAATTCTATTTTAATGAATTTTTATTCTTCTTAATTTATTATTATCATCAACATTCTATTAAATAATATTTTTGGTCTTAAAATTGTTTAAATACAGTTGAATCCCCTTCCCTTATTGTGCTTTCTCATTCAATCTAAAGTCAGTATTTAATTCCATTCACTGTTTGGGAGTGTGTGTTCGATGCACAACTCTTTTTTTATACCTTTATTTTTATTCACTTATTATTAAATCGTCATAATTTTATAACCAAATCATTAACCCACTAAATTTCGGAGTAAATATCGCATTGAGGTGAGTCATAATTTAGGTATGTTCAGTGATTGAGGACTTTTATTCGATTCATATTCATTGAATTAACATTGTGTATATTGGAATTAGCGTGTTATGGATTAATGACTTGTTCTATTTAACGAGTGGTTTCCATGGATTATTGGAAACATAAATACACTACCATAAACAATATATGATTCTGATTAGAAACCTAGGTTATGTTAAGTCTCGGATTAAAGCCTTTACACTTTGGAATTCCAATCAACGTCAAATTGTTACATGGGTGTTAATTTAATGCAATATAAAGCAAGGATCAAGGATATCACAAGATTAAATACATAATAATGAACTCATACCAATATTTATCAAATTTTTAAATGAAACACCAATCATTAATCACTTCATTTAAGCTCTGCAAACAAACCTCCCAATCAAAATACAATCAACTAAAAACAATCGACTATTAAAAATTATCATTGTAGAGGATTAGACCCGAGTGTTGCTATATACAATAGCAGAACATTGGAAAATTGAATAGTTGATAAGAGGCAATCAGACACACTTTCAAATGGATTATTTTCTATTGATGGTATAATTAAGTAGTTTTTAGTTTCTTCTTATTTAAAAAAAACAAAAAATTGGAAAAAATTGAAAACAAAACACAATGAAAACTCTATCTTGTTATTTCTTCCCAAAATATATCTGAATACCCCATATCCTCTGAAAATAATCCATTAGATTTGTTTAACCCTTAAAGAGAGTGAACAATTTTCCAACTTATGGGGAACAGAAGAGATAATCAACTTATTTATGAACATGTCCTTCTCAGACCAATTGAACTAGATATGGATAATCATTGGGAAGAAAATCTTAAATAACTTGATGCCCATGATTTGAATTACCAGCACCTTGGTATTCAGTATCCAAACATAGTGGATGAATTTGAAATAAAATCAGGTTTGATTCACCTTCTACCTCATTTCCACAGGTTATTTCGTGAGGATACACATATCCCCCATAAAGGGTTCCAAGCTACCTGTGCTACATTGAAGCCTCAAGGCGTTTCTAAGGAACAAATCACACTTCGAGAATACCATTTTTTCATAGCTGAATACACTATGTCCTGGCATTACAACCTTCCTATGGGTTCCATAACCACATGGAATGACATGAATCAACTCCTTTTAGAGAAATTATTTCTGGCTTCTCATACTCATTCTATACGAATGGAAATAATTGGAATAAAAAATCACAAATGAATCACTCCATGAATATTGACAGAGATTCAAAAATCTTGTTACAACTTTCCCACATCACCAAATCCCTGACCAACTGTTGATCCAATACTTCTATGAGGGGTTATTAGATATGGAGATAATCCTCATTGATGACACATGTTGAAGTTCTCTTGTAGATAAACCTCCTACAGCTTCAAGAGATCTCATAAGAAACATGTCTTCAAACACACAACAATTCCATACGCGGTCACATTCTCATGTCAAACAATCCCAAGATAATCAATCTGTCAATCCCACCAAGATGACTGAGTGAAAGAATGAACATACATGAATTGGGTGACGACTACTTGTGGATTCCAAATCCCCAACCTCATATTCTCCACAATCAATGATTCTTGGACCTATAAAAATGTGGAATATTCAACACACCAGCTCCTCCAAAAGACACCATTCCACAAATTCAGGATGAACCATATGATTCATCCGGACCAAAGGATCTCAATGCAGCATATTATCAGAGGAACACCAACCCTCGACAATCAGGTCAGTTTGTTAGATTCTTCAACCAACCCAACTCTGATCCCTTCTCTTCGACCTTCAACCAAGGCTTGAGGTATGGTAATCCAATTTATCATCCCCCTCAATTCCTTCCTCAAAACCCAAATAAATTCCAATATGTTCAAGTTAGTGGTAAAACCCATCGACCTTATACTTTTGTCCCTCAACTTCAAATGAACAATCCTACTCTTTTACTCCACTATCCTAGTGAGCCTTCCCAATTCCCAAACCAATACAATCGCTATCCGAAAAACCAAAATCAAGGTAATCCCAAACCGGGACAAGCCTCTTCTTCCAAGAAACTCTGGAATGTGTAGTTTATGATCTTTCCTCATTCACCCATTCCAGCCTAAAAAACATTGAAACCAAAATTGTTCAACTTGCATCCCACCTGATCCAGAAACAAGAATAAAATTCTTCCCAAATCCCAGATCAACCATTTCCCAAACCCAAGAGTAATGTAAGTGAAATTACACTTAGATCAGGGAAGAAAATTTCTATGACTCAAGATAAGTCCAACAATCCCCCTTTAAATATTGACATAGAAAATGAAAAGAAAAAGAAACTCTAAAAGGAATCTGAATCCATTCCTTCACCTCCTTCCATTCCATTTAGGAACCGAATTCCTTTTCCTCAAGCTATTTTTACGCCAATAATGTCCTTCGAACCCGATCCTGAAATTCTTGACATGTTTAGACAAGTTGGTGTCAACATTCCACTCATTGATTCCATAACAAAATCCCTATGTTTTCCATGTTTCTTATGGAATTGTGCACCCATAAAAGGCTTCTTAGGACCATGTAAATTGCTTCCACCCATAATTCTATTCATATAAAGTGAAAATATCCTAGAACCTATATGGTTACATTCCAAATTGCATGTTCTAACGTCGATGACGCACTCATAGACCTAGAAGCCTCAATTAATGTCATGATCAAATACATATTCACTAAGCTTGGTCCACATCCCTTGCACCCAATCACTGTTTTCATTAAGTTAGACAATCGAATAATAGCCAATCCTGAGGGAATAATCGAGTATGTCCTTGTTCGTGTCATTGATCTTATCTTCCTAGCGGATTTCTATGTCCTTGACATGGAAGGTGAGATGACCTCTTCTCTAAATCCCCTTATTCTAGGAAGACCATTCCTCATGAATTATAGAACCAATATTTATGTCCATTAATTTATCCTATCAATGGAATTTGGTGACGAACTAGTCTTGTTCAACATTTTCCAAGCCATGTGATACCCATCTAAGGATCACTCTGTATTCTCAGTCCAAGCTTTTGAGGAAACTTCTACGAATAAATTGAACACCATTCCATAATGTTCATCATGTTTTGATTCGAAAAGATATTATGAAATCAATACCATGATTATCTAAGTTACAAATGGTGATGTTGATATTAACATATCATTCATAGACTCCATCAATAAAGAGAAACTTGAGAACTATCTTGATTCTCACATCAAATAGGGTCTCTACTACTACACGTTGGACAAAACTAAGGAAAATGAATCTGAGGGAACTGAAGTCCCTTCCTCCATTCCTGAGTTGTCTATCACAAAAATGAAAAATGAGACTGACCTGAATCCTCTTCTTGAACACCTGAAATACGCATTCCATTTCAATGATCACTCATATCCTATCATTATATCTTATTCACTTACTAAATCCCTGGATTCTAATAATTTTGAGGTGTTAAAGGAAATCAAAAAGTCCTTAGGTTGGACCGTAAATAGAATACCACGAATCAACCCTTCCCTTTCCATTCATCACATATATCTTGAGGAATCAGAAAAACCAATTAGTCAACCACAACAAGGACTCAATCCACTCTTACTTGTGGTTGTTAGGGAAGAGATCACCAAGATTATTTTATCCAGTATTGTCTAACCAATTTCTTATAGTTAATGGGTTAGTCCAATTCATCTTTTAACTAGTATGGGTGGGATAACTATTGTCACAAATGAACTTGGGGGGTAGTCACAACTCGAGTGAAGAACAAATGGCGTGTGTGCCTTGATTATCGAAAACTGAATATTGAAACACGAAAAAATCACTACCCTCTTCCATTCTTTGATCAAATACTAAAACTATTATCCATAAAACCACACTATTTATTTCTTGATGGAAACATCGGTTATATCCAAATCCCAATCACACCTCAAGACTATGAAAATACTATTTTACATGACCATTTGGAACATATGAATATAAGAGAATATATTTTGGCCTTTTCAATTCTCCTGCAACAATATAGAGGTGTATGATGAGAATAATTTATTAATTCATTGAACACTACATGGATGTCTTCCTGGATGCCTTTAACATTTATGGTGATCCATTTGAATATTCCTTGAATTCACTCTCTATAGTCCTTCAAAAGTGCAGAAATTGTAACCTTGTCTTAAATATTGAAAAATTCCACATCATGGTTGCAAATGAGATTGTTCTAGGGAACCTTATTTCAAAATACGGTATTGAAGTTGATCCTACCAAAATAAAAGCGATCAAATCACATTCAGAACCCACATCTGTTCGAGACATTCATTCCATCCTCGGTCATGATGGTTTCTATCGAAGATCTGTCTATAAATATAGTAGGATTTTCCTCCCACTTATTCGATTTCTACAAAATGATGTCACATTCCATTTTGATGAGTTTTTCAAGAGAGCCTTAATTGAACACAAAAGTGATCTTACATTGTCCCTGGTAATCCCCCCCAGGTTGGTCCTTACCCTTTGAGTTGGTGTGTGATGCTCCTAATAGATCTTTTGAGGCTATTCTTCGTCAATGAATAGAGAATATTCTCCATGTCATCAATTATTCCTCAAAAACATTGGATAAACCTCAATATCACTTCACTGTCACTGAAAATGAACTTTTAGCATAGGTTTTTGACTTATAGAAACTCTCAAACTATCTCTTAGGTTCCAAAATCATCATCTTCACAGACCATTATGCAATAAATTTCGTACTCGGGAAAAGTGATTCCAAACAGAGGATAATAAGATGGATCCCAAAGCTCCAAGACTTTGACCGTGAAATCAATGATAGAATGGGAAAAGACAAACTTGTGGATGATCACCTCTGTATAATTTATAATTAATCTCTTTTATAAATCATTGATGTTGAATTCCCCACTGAGAACCTTTCATCTCTCACTCTAAAAATACCATGGTATGCCCCAGTTTAAAATTACTTGGGTTCTGGTGTTTTTCCAAAATTGTTTTCAAAATAACAAAAAGTGTCATATAAAAGTGACTCAAAATACAATTTTCGGGAATAAAATAATCATTTTTTAAACTGGGTTTGACATTGAAATTAAGATATGTGTTGATGAAAATGAACATTTTTCTATCTTAGAATTATGTCACTCGATGCCAAGTGGTGGAAACCTTTGACCACAAAGGACCTCCCAAAAGGTCTTAGACACTAGATTCTTCTGGCATTCAAACTTCAAGGAATCACATGAGTTCTATAAATCATGTCCCACTTATCAACAGTTGGGCCCAATTTCATTGACAAATGAAATTCCCCAAAAGACATTAATTTTCTATGAGATCATTGATTTATTGGGCATCGGTTTTATGGGACCATTCCCACCTTCCAAAGTATTATCATCCATTCTTCATGAAATTGAGTATGTTTTTAGGTGGGTTGAGGAGAAACCCACAAGAATGGATGATTCATATACTATTAGTGAGTTCTTAAAGACACACATCTACCCCCAATTTGGCACACCATGTGCCATCATAAGTGACTTAGAAAAACTTTTTGTAAAAAATGGAATATCTTTTAAAAAAGAATGGGGTTATACATAAAACATTAACTTCATATCACCCCCAAAAAAATCACATGAATGAGCTTTCTAATATAGAATTCAAAATACTCCTTGAGAGAATTGTTAAGCCCACGAGAAAATATCATCCTAAAATAAGTGGGGAATCACTTTTGGATTATCAAACTACAAAAAAACACCTATATAGATGTCTCATTTTTTGATAGTTTTTTTGGTAAAGCATGTCAATTACCATATGAAATCTAACATTAGTAATTTTGGGCTATGAAATCCTGTAATTGTGATTGTGAAAAATCTGGCGAAGAAAGGTTGTTGAAATTGGCTAAACTGGTGGAGCTTCGAATTGAATCCTCTGAGAATTCTAATCTATACAATGAAAAGGATAAATCACTCCATAAAAAACAAATCGCGAGAAAGGTATTTCATGAAGGTGAAAAGGTAATGATTTCAACTCTCAATTTTATCTTCACCCAAGTAATCTTAATTCTCGTTGGGAAGGCCGAATTATTGTTTCTCTTGTTTACCCATTTGATGATGTGAAATTACAAGAACCCTCTTCAAAAAGGATATTTATAGTTATTGGAAATCATTTAAATCATCACCATGAGAGGAAACAAAATCCTGGAACCACATCTACATCCAATGGAACCACAAATTATACAGTAAACACGCCACTTGATGGAGACAACAACCCAAAAAATCCAAAATTGGGGCACCACTTTCCCTTTAACTATATTTATCTCTTCCTATCTCTCCCTCTTTCTTATTCTTCATATCTATTTCATTTTTTACAACTTTAATCATCACCATTTTTATTTACTCTTTTCTATGGATGTGTCTTTATAAAAAAACAAAAAAAGCCTCAAAACAAAAAAAATTAATTTACAAAAAAATTTATAAATCAAGATTCATACTTACTCACCTTCCAATTTTCATATTTGTTTCTAACCATTTTGGGGAGACATAAGACATGGTTTCATCTAAAAAATATTTATATTTCATCATATATTTTGATAAATAATATTGTTTCAAAAAAAATCAATGATAAATATTTTATTTGTAAAAGAATTTTCCCCACCCATGAGAAACACCATTTTCATTCACACCAAGGCTACCTATGGCCATATTTCCAAAATGAGTGTTTTTCACCCCAATTTGTGAATCATTAGTTTTTGGACCTCCTAGTTGAATTTCCCAACATTGGTTTGTATTAATATGATAGAGTCATTTTCTGAACCTCATGATAATCACAAAAGCCAAATAGCCTCACATTTCCCTTACATTACTCCTAATTTTGAACCCCCCTTTGATCCTATGAAAACCTTTTTTTATATCCAAATTGCTGGACCAATACCTTATCTCACACAATATCAACACATTTTTTCATTGCATAATTTTTTTAAATATATGTTTGGGGGAATGTATTTCATTTTGGGTACCTTTTTGTTGATTTTCACCATGTTATCATTTGTTTGAGAGATTTCATAAATTTAAGTGTGGGGTAGAGGTTTTCCTTCAGTGGGTTTTGAGAATGTATATATTTTTATCTTGTATAAATGATATTTGTAAGTGTTCAAAAAAATCAAAAAAGTTAAAAAAAATAAAAAAAATGAAAAAATGAATGGGATGTGTTTTAGGTGGGTCTCTCTTACTCAAACATTGATCTTTATATAAATATTAAAATTAGTATCACGAGTAGATCAATCATGGGTTGGGAGATGAGTGTGATATCTATTTCAAGTTCATATATTGAAAACAACAAACTCTTATGTCATTGGGAGAACATTCATGGTTTTTAAATATTTTATCGTCTCATTTACTTCATGTTTTCTTCCTCTTTTGTGTCTTATTTCACATTTTCATTCCCTCATAAATATGTGTTTCCATTTCCTTCCATGTCTTATTTAAAAAAATTGCATTTATTTTTCCTTGATGGTGTTTTACCCCCCCCTTCTTATCTTTTGGATATCATCTTCCTACCATCCCATAGCCATAGAAAAATTCTTTCAAAATACATCTTGATTATTGTGAACTTTAGGATAGGAAATGAATGTTGAGAACTCATTCAAAATCTAGGATTTTTATTTTTGGTTTTTGAAAGAGTGAACATCCATTAATTAATTTTATAATCTTGAGATGTGTGAGTATTGAGCATCCACATTTTCCATTTCTAAATTTGAGCAAGAAAAAACGAATTGTTCTTGGAACATTGTTTCTGTAACAACTTCTTGTTTAATTCAATATGGATGAGTGAAAGTTTCTAAACCTCCCCTGATTGGGGAAAAATTTTAATTTATTTTGGTGAGTGAAAATGATTTTTGTCATGGTTTTATATTTTTTGTACATGAGGACATGAACAATACTACATGTGAGGGGTTTTATGTTATTAATATTTTCATAAATTTGTATATACACCCATTGCTGATTTTATATGAAATGTGCCTAATTTGTGTGAAATGTTAATATTTAAACATTTATTTTAATTTTTTAGCACTATTTTAATTCATCCAAATTCAAGTCAGTTTACTAGTTTAATAATACATATCACCATACTGATCCAAATTTTATGGTTCTAGATCATTAGGATTCATAATTTAATATCCAACATTTCAAAAGAAGGAATTTGTGGCAACTTCAGCCATTTGAAGGGTCATATGGACCACACAAGAAGGCGCTCAGAATCTATGATGAAACTTGACCATCCATGAATATTAAATTATGGTGATTAATCCAGTTGTTCATATTCATTCATTCTCCGGAAACATTTGGATGACAATTCAAGGAGTCACGAATAAAAATTTCAAGGCCCAAATATAAAAACAAGGGGTCGAAATGAAGCTTTGAAGTCCTTCCAACCATTTTGTCCTAGAATTAAACCCAGGTCACTATTCTTGAATTGTCTCCAAATTTAATCATCAAATCAGGGTGGGAATTTTTAGTGTGAAATATGTGATATGGGCGTCTAACTTTTTAGAATAAATTATTTTTATTTGAGGTCATCTTACTGGTCAAAACCCATTCACATTTTAGCCTTCAAAAATTGTTGATAAACATGGACATGTTAAAATTGTTTATTAAAATGTCCATATCATTGTATCCAAAAGTTTAATGGAAGACCAATTTTTATAGATGACAACAGACATCAATAGCTACAACGTGTATGCATATATTATCTCATGATTCAGCAGTCTGGATGGATACATTTTCACAATAAGTGGAGGGGATGATTTGGAATGAAAACTTTTTACCTCCTTGGGCTATAAATACAACCCCAACATCCCCATTCCTTTGGAAGGAATTTCATAATAGAGGATCATATATTGGCATGACCAATTCCTTGAAAAAAGGCATGGAAGGACCTATAATACTCATGTTTTTTACTTTAGAGTCCTTTCCTCCTATTTTTTCTTTTACTTTCCTGTGGTTCTTCGTTTTTAATTGTGTATGTATTAGTTTTTTTAATTATATTTTTATTCATGTTTCTTAATATTAATTAATATTTATCATCCACCTTATATTAAATAATATTAGTGGTCTTAAAATATTTTAAATAAAGTGGAATCCCTTTCCTTGTCTGTGCTTTCTCATTAAAACTAATGTCAGTATTTAATTCCCTTCAATGTGTGTGTGTGTTTGATGCACAACTATTTTATTAAACATTTATTTTTCATCACTTATTAATTCATAATCATAAAATTATAACCATATTTTTAACCACCAAAATGACTGATTAATTCTCTCATTGGTGTGAGATATAATTTAGGTATGTTAAGGGATTGAGAACTTTTTCTCGAGAATTATTCTTTGAATTAACGTTGTGTATGATAGACAAAACATGTCATGGATTATTGACTTATTTTGTTAATGAGTGGTTTCCACCGATTGTTGGAACCATAAATACACAGCCATAAAAAATATATGAATGATATTATAACCCTATGTTATATTAAGGCATGGATTAAAGCCTTAACACTTGGGAATTCCAATCAGCGTCAACTTATGAAATGGGTGTTGATTTAATGCAATATAAAGCAAGGATGAAGCGTATCACAAGCATAACTACATTATAATGATCAAACCCCAATGTTTATCAAATTGTTAAATCAAACACCAATCATTATTCTCTTTATTTAAGCTCTGAAAACAAACCCCCCATTCAAAAAAAATATAAAAAAACAGTCATCTATTAAAAAGTATCATCACCGAGGATTCGACCAGATTTCCGCTATACACATTAACAGAACATCAGAACCATGAACTGTGAATAGGTGAAAACATCCATTATTTAAATGATGTTTTCATTCCTAATATGAGAAAATATGAGTCGACCTACCGGTTTAATAGTACAACATGTTATTGTTAGTGGTTCTTGGCGGCCCATAGTCATAAATTGGAGGATAACACACCTTTCAATGCAGTCTGTTTGTATAACCATGTCACTAACAATGATGGGAAGGCGTTTCATCTAAAGGTATCTCCCCCGTAGTATCAAACAATTCTGAAGGCTCCCCTGGGGAACCCAGATTAGGGGTGGGCAGATGAGTGGTATTTTCACTATAGAGGCATCTTCGTAGATGATTGGGCATGGGCCTACTTGGTATGTGCCTTTTGTGATGATTTTGGGGTAGAGATGGGGTGAGTGGGACCGTACGATATGGCATGGGACTCCCAATTCCATGTCTACCAAGCAAATCAGTTGGTGTCTGAGTTGATGATAAGGTGGTAATCGAGGACCATCACGTTCCATTTTTACCATGGAGAGGTTGTCATTGGCCTATAGGACATTCACAAAATCATTAAGGACCCAATAATGGGGGAAAAGTATGAAGATTTCCTTCCTTCCACATATATATGGGAGGACCTGGAGAAGATGTCACTGTTGGCATCAGAATTGATGGACCTAGTGATGGGGGAGGAAAAACAATTAGTGAGGGATGTCCACTGTAAGTTGTGGTTCAGCCGGTACTTGAATTCCCCTGAAGGTGGAATGTTTTCCTTGAGGCATCAAACCTGTCTGAAGTTGGTTCAGTGCAGCAAGGAGAAATCATATTGGTGACTGCTGGAGGATAACTAGTGCTAAAAGTGGGGCTATAGTATCAGTACCTAACAACAACCGGTGGTTAGGTTGGTTTCATTCATCACAACGCTTATCTGCAGCTAGATTCTCCCAATTAGAGACATGAGCATAAGCATGCAGCCAAGTACGTTCATCATGGAATCAAAATTGGTGACAGGGTAGTGGGTAAACATGGGGATTATGATGCACTCCATGTTGTATAAGGTGTTCTGGGTTACTAGTAAAGTGAAGAAGCCACAAAGGGTAGGAAGGTCATTCTATCTTTTGTATGGGTAGACAGAGGCCCATATCAGGGGTGTCTACGAATAACCAAAACCCATTTCCCCACCTGGGATGGACTTCTGAATATCCATTATAAATGTGGTGGGGATATTTCTGACCATGATGACACTGTCGTTGGTGCTGAACCGTGTCTGGAAGGAGGATGAGTTCAACATTCACTCATTCTCATTGCCAACAGGCGTGTTCACTGATAATGGTCTGGGAATTTGGAAGCATTGGTCTTACCTCCTAGCCTTTCATGGTCGAGTCCAAATAGCATGGGTTGACCATGAGCCCATCTGTGAGTTGTAAACCCCACACTGCTACGCGAGGTAGTTTAGGTGCATGAAGAGGTTGACCCCATGGTTCTATTTGGGAGTATGCCGTGAGGACCATCCATGTGTGATGATGCAGATGTCGCTGATGTTCACATAGAAGAATGAGAAGACACTAAATGATCTGCCTCCTCCCTCAGCTATCTATGGGTTGGTAAAAAAGTATTCCAAAAGATGGGAGCCAGCCTTCCTAGGGAAGATGCTGAATCAGCAGACCATTCATGCCATGACATAAAATAGAGATAGACTATAATATCTCTATAAGTCTCCTTTTACAGAATTTGAAATTGTGTTTCATTGATTAGGTTAACTAATGTATGTGAATTTTTTTATGAATAGTTCTTCAAATTGCATGGGCCACCTTGGCAGGGTTGGATGTAGCTCCTCATGCTGCTTTTCCACGAGGAATGTCACTTTTTGTGGAAGCGAACACCCAAGTTGACCAAACTGTAATGATCTCGATCACAGGTGGGATCGCTAGTAGGACCAATTCAAAAATCATCAAGGTAGAATCTGAATAAATGGATCCATTGGATGAAATGGGTCCTGACCTACCTGACCATCCACTGGATAAATATCCTTCTGGCGAGTTCATGGATGAATTCCGTATATATGAAACCACCAACCCCACACACCAGGACTAGACAGATTCTGATGAGGAGGATAGAAAAACTGTCAATTTATGATCTTGGAAGCTAATCAAGAACTTCATCAGGGAGACCCCATAAGCATAATGGATAGACAATATGGGGAGGATTCATTCCCTTCTGCGCAAACTGTGCACTTCAGTAGTGGACGACCGACAACATCATATGTTCATATGAGACTTCATGGAGGAGAATATTTGGGGGGCATGATCATGGAAATGGTGTGAGTTGGTAGTGGAGGAAACCTGTGAACATCAAGAGGCTCCAAGAGGCTGAAAATGAGATAGTGTAATTGTGGGGGTGGGCGAACAAGTACTCCACATTCCTCGACGCATAATCGAGGCTCCTATTTCTTATAAAGGCCATGCTAGAAGAGGCCTTATAACGGATTATGGGAGCCCATGAGGAGATGGATACCATCCAAATTAAATAGGACTAGGCATGGATTGTGGCTAATGAACTATGCCTCATCACTGCCGAAGAGGAGCAGGAGCTAAATAGACAATAATAGATCCTGGACACTACAAGCCAGAGGGTGGTGTAGATGGAATGCTCTATCAAAGAGGTAAACACATCCATATGAGGGGCCAATCATTGGGTTCTATAATTTGTGTAAACTAAAAAATTTAATTTCATTCTTGTTTATGGTGGATGAATGCATGCGTTATATTATCTGTTTTTTTTACTACATGTCCATCACATTCTATGAATATCCATTGATCAATCCCTATGCTCACGTGGGTGGGGCCTGATGTCAAAAACAAGGGATGACTGCTTTTTTATTCCATATGATTATGAGATTTCCAACAAAGATTCATATTTATGGGGTCTAAACAACAGAACCAAATTTCTAGAATGAAATTGAGAGGCCTAACTAGATAATTACGTTTATAGAACAGTTGAATTGTTTTTTTCTCAGTATACTCTAGTGATTGAGTGGGGTAATTACTAGGGCTCCAGATTCAATCCGAACATAAGGGAGTGGAAATCGTGAATAACGGTACCCCAAATTAAGAACAACATAGGGATGATGAGATGATGATGGATAATTGTGGACCATGTTTGAAACACAATATCATTATCATGTTGTCCTAATATAGGGATAAAAAATGAGGTTTCAACGCTGACCATGTTTTAAAAGTGGGACCTGACTCAAGATATCATCCTTTAGTATTCTGGAATGTTAGAATAGGAATGTAGTTGAAACATAGTCTTAGCATCCATACTGTTATGGGGTTCTGTCAGGAATTACAGAGGACAAGGGTCCAAATACAAAGAATACGAATCATGAAGGATAGAGTGATGGGTTGTTTTAAAGGAGTCTAAAGCTCTTGAAATTATGCAACGAGGACGAAAACACATTATCTGGGAGCATTAGTCTGATAAGGGATCATACATATTTTAGTTAGGAACTCTCTGATGAGGACCTGGAATTCCTTGCAGTTTTACATCTTGCCAATGAGGACAATAGACATGTAGTTTGACATCATACAGTAATGACGATACATGGAATAGTTTAATGTCCTATGACGTAGGGTGTTGCACATAGTTTTAAGGTCATACGGCATGGACGAAGGCTAATAGTTTAAAAAAATTATTCATGGAATGTAGGCTCATAGTTTATGGTCATATAGTTTGGATAGTTGATAGGGTAAAAGACCCAAAAAAAATTTAATTTTCTATGGGAATGGCCCAAGGAAGAATTTTTTAGCATCACTACATATCTCATAAAGATTACAATAATTCTATAAGTAGTTATCGAGCACAACGTGGTCTGAGACCAACGCTGGTGGGGAAATTTTTTCTGGAGAAGAAGCTGACGCATCCCATAGTTATCATGGGGCATCCTGAAAATTTTCATGGTAGTAGAGTAGTTTAATGTCATTTTAGGAGGACATTATCACCTAGAAAGGTATTGTGTGGCACGGTACACATCCATAAACAAATGAGGACATTAAGAGTCCACACCACACAACGCAACCCCAACCGAAATCATGGGTTTAGAGATTGAAGATGGAAAACCTGTTTTCGGCTCTAGACAAAGTGTCTGGGAATTCCTATATACCCCATTAGGAAGGTAATCAAGCGATGTATAGTTCTTAGAGTGCAGTTTAACATCATCTGGGACAAGAGGCATGTGCAGTATGACTATGTCAGCATATGTCCCACCAAAATTGCTAAGCCCATGGGGGTCACACTTGATGTTGGAAACAAGGAGTAGTGACGAGATTTCCCTTTTTCAGAGAGGAACACATTAGGTGTAATGGAACGATATGTGATTGACATCCCACTATCACTGAATTTTCATCATAATGCACATATATTCCTTGAGGGGTTAAAACAAGTGTGTTGGAATTGAACTTGAACAAAAATGAGTGGAGAGATTGGAGTCACAACACCTATGATTTGGATCGCAATAATGGTGGCATGATGATAAAGGTTGACTTTTTACCATGATCGAAACACAACATTTGTTTCGTGTTATCCTCTCTTGGGGAATGAAAAATGTGGGTCGACTACTAACCATGTTAGAAACACAAGACCTGTCACAAAATGTTGTCCGGGGTCATTCAAGGAATTGAACCAAGACGGTTGGTAAGCCAATGTGTCATGAGATCAGACCATAGAGAAGGGTAAATTCATATGCGTAAGATGGAAATGATCCATGAAATGTCTCATGAAGTGTGGACACAAAATTAGGGAATGTACATGTGAAAACATGACACATTGGGCTCTTTCCACAATGAATTCGAGTACTCCAATAAGATGTGTCAGGTAGAGGAGGTTAAATCCATTTCAAGGACAAGGGTCCCAGGATCTCATGATCCTAACATAAAGTCGTAGTGTGGACCATTAAGAAGGTTCCTTTTTTTATTGGAATGGGAGTAGGGTGGAGAAGTATCCATGCCCGTTGTTAATCTCCCATAGGGAGATCATAGTTTAGGGTCATGGAATTCGGACCAGGTTGGGAAATGATAAGGGAGGCACATGGTGTGGTTTTGAAAACCCGAATGCAAATAGAAGACCAAGAGGTACTCACCACACCACATGTTCCCAAAAATTAATCGATCCATGGGGCCAAAAAAGAGGTTGGATTAATGATTCTCAAGGAACGACTCACTAATGGATTGTATGGGTGTTCCTACATATCCCACTAGCATGGAAATCAAGCCACACGTAGTTCTGAATGATCTAATGGGATATTAGTTTTATGGTCTTAGATCCCAGACCATAGATGGAATGGAGAGATAGAGACACGTGGTGCGGTAATTATTAAACCCTATGTGAATGAGGAAAGTAGGAATCCATATCTCCATGTGCTCCCTAGTAATGTTTTAGGTCAAGGGACAGAAAATGAAAGTTGGTTGGGCCCGAGGAAAAGTGCACGGGAATTCCTACACACCATTTGATGATGGGGATAATGACATACATAGTTATAGAGGTGGAATGTTTGGGTACCAATGTCAGGGACAATAATGTTGGGCGAGTCTTTCCCACTCGTTAGAAGATGAATCATTTTATACATCTTATTTTTCATTTAGGATTGATGTGTTCATTTTTTTTATGAAGCGATAAACCTAGGATAGAGAATCCATGATTCGCTACTGGAATAAATCCATATTCAAGCATTGGAAAATAGTATGTTGGGTAACATCAACCAAACATGGTATCCCGTTGAGTGAGGGAATCCCAATGTGGTTCCATTTTTCGTTGTGTGACTAGGATGATAATGTCATTGTTTAGGGTCTTATGATAGGACCAACCCCTATATTTTAATGTTTTGTAGTAAATACGTCATAGTTTAAAGTCATGTGGGACTAGTCATCCTAGTTTGAAGTCATATGGCATGGACACATATAGAAGAAACAATGTTTGATGGTGGAATGTGCATGGTGTGATAAAGCATACCTGACGTAAATGAGGAAGAGGTCCACATCACACCACACACAATTTCAGGGAAGAAAACTCGGTCCAAGGGGCCATAAAAGGTCAGAGAATATGGGGATGGACACATGGAAGAAACTTCTAGTTGTTCCAATGTATCCCATGAGGGTGGGAATCAAGTTGTACGTAGTTTTGAAGGTACAATTTAACATCATGCGAGAAAAAAGGTATGATAGAGTAGATCTTAGAAGGAGATTACGTGGTGAGACTATTTCAAACCCGACGTGGATGAGTACATAATCCCAAACACACCACTCCACAAAATCCTATGAAAGTCAGGTCTCAAATGCTGAGAAAACCATGTAATTTGTGGTACAAGAGCTGGACTTGAAGATGAGATGCTTGAAAATTCATACGTATCCCATGAGGATGGGAATATATATGTATGTAGTTCTAGGAGATACTATTTTTATGCCTTGCAGAAAAGGACATAGCGAGATCTTAGTTTATGGTCTTAGATCTCAGACTATATAGAAGAGTGACTCTTCCAAACGTTCACAAACCCCGACCAAATCCATTAGCCCAGGTGAGATATGCTCGATGTGGGAAACAAGGGCGAAGAAGGTCTTTACAACACACAAAATACATGAAAAGGGGAAAACGGTGTAGGGAACCGAATGATGCCTCACCATGGATTTGTTATCCTAATGCACAAAGTCACATTGAGGGATAACACCAAGAGTGTCAAAGTTCCACTTGGACATGATGGAGTGGAAAAGGATGTGAATCATGCAACCAATATTGAGGGCTAGATGGGGTGGCGTGACGATGGAGGGTAATTGCTTACCATGTTCAAAACAGAATATCCATATTATGTGACTTGTATCATTTTTTACTTCAAATTTCTCGAGGATGTTAGACCATGGAAGTAGGATGGTGTTTGGGCCCAGAATCCATGTATTTTGGGGGTACCTTTGAAATTGAATGATGAAGAAAGCCCATATGAAGGGGAACATGAAGCAGGAAAATGAGAAAGGACACGTCTATGTAAAATCCAACTCTCTTTGTCCTGAACAAGAGTGATCCTGGCCACATTGGTGAACTGCCAATGAGGGTCAAGGGGTCCAATTCACGAGCATACAACTTGAAAAGATGAGTGTAGAATTGTTGAAGGATGATCTCTTATAAGGGATAGGTACGTGGAATGGATGTAACCTACCAGAAGTGAATGTGGACATGGATTCCATACCACACCTTATACCTCATACCGGGGAACTCAAGTCAGGGGCTAGAAAGATGAGGAGGTTTCAAAGAAATAGGGTTGGACCTGATGAATAAATGTTCAGGCGTGCCAACCTATCCCATGAGGATTGGAATCAAGCCACAGGTAGTTATTGAAGATGTTGGGATGTTTTACATCATACAGAAAGGGCACAGGATGGAAGGTTGTCTCAACGGGATAGGTGTTGAATAAAAAAATAATCTGATGTGAATGAAGACATGGAGTCCATATCACATCGCATAATACCAAATGAGAACTTGGACCAAGGGGACGAAAAGGTCAAAGGACCTAAGACAGGAAGTCCCATCTAGTTTTTAGTTTAATATATTCTAGTGAGGATGATGAAAGATCTTAGTTTAAGGTCATAGGGATCATATCATTGATACATTACCATTTATGCATTTATATCCTTACAAAAGCTTCTAATAACACATGAGAAATTCTAGGCATGGGAAATAAAGAATATGATCAGGCTCTCCCCAATATATAATGGTACAACAATGAGGGATGGTGATCGGGCAGTGTCGACCCCGACAATACCAACACTCCTGGTTGAGGACGACTGATATTTGAAGGGAGAGCAGGATAAAATGAACCACTTCACCCAAGATTTGGGACATATGCGGGTGGTGCTAAAGATGGAGGATGGCCATTGAACACATTCAAAATGTATAATCCACATTGTGTGACCTGAAATGGGAATAAAAAATGAGTCTTGACTGCTGACCATATTCGTATTGTTGAACATATATAAATTTCTCAATTGAGATCCTCGAGGACATTGGCCTGAAATGGTAGGAGAGTCCTAGGGCTAGAATCCATGCCATTCGGGGGGTTCTTTTGGAAGTGAAATATAATGATGACCCAAATAAAAGAGATTTTTGAAGAATCATTATGCCCGTGCAGTTTAACATCATGACTGCTGATAAAATATGTTTTGATCTTCATGGGCAGGGAAACATGGTGCATTCAGGATGAAATTGACGTGAATGAAGGAAAAATCATGCACCACACCATTTTTTTCGACCCAAGGGAGGATCCGGAAGTTTGGGTATGGGACTATGGACTAAATGTTCGTGTGTTCCTACATATCCCATAAGTATGGTAGTCATGGAATACGTAGTTCTGATGATTACATGCAATTTAACATCATGTAGTGAGGAAGTGGGAGGATAGAAGAATGAGGAGGGGAAGAAGGAGCGACCATCATAACTCTAACATGAGTGGGGCCAATGAAGAATACACTTCATCATGCGGGATAATCCAAGAGAACTACACCCATGGGGTGATAGTTAGAGAGAAGAGTTTCAGGGCTTGGCAATAAGACAAGGCATCTAAGCATTATTACATATCCCATGAGGATGGGAATCAAGCCATAAACTGTTCTGGAAGGTGCATTTTAACATCATTCAAGATGATGGATATCATGAGATCATTGTTTGAGGTTGTAGATCTTAGACCATCTTCATTTTTATTTCGATGTATGATGACTATCATGTAGTTTTACATCTGTCATCTCATATGGATCACACATTTTAACGGCATGAAGAAAAGATATCACAGTTTATTATCATGTGGGACACTTTACTCAGGAAACTTATTTCATGAGGAATTTGGCATTGGTGGGGGGAGTTATATTCTAAAAATACATTGTAACTAGGGAGTACACTCTATTTGGGTGAATCTTGCGAATGATGTAAGGTCATTCTCATTTGTGCACCAGTTGGGGTGCTTTCCTACCGGGTATCATCGGTGTTCTTAGATCCAACACCATGTCACCTTGAAATAATGAGCGAAGTTAAACATTAATTTTGAAAGATCTGGATATCTTATTCTTATAAATGTCTAGATTGTGCTAGGAAAAAATCCTATTCTGGTAATTCTATTCCAGTTTATCCAGACAAATTTCATCTTCCTTATCTTGTGTTTGTTGATCGTAGAAAGCTGTTCATAATGAAGGAAACTGAATCTCGATTGGAAATAAGACCTCTATTCTGTACACTAGGGAGAATGAGGTATCATCGGTGGTTTTATGAGGTGTCATATGATAATCCCAGATGTCGTTGGGGAGTTTTTCTAGCCAAATCTTCTGATTTTGACCAACCACTTTCTGCAGTATGTTAGAGAGGGTTTTTTTAAATGACTCTATCTTCCCATTTTCTTCTGTGTCATAGTTTGAGGTATGGTTAAAATGGATATTGTACATAGACTAAAATTTCATTAACTCATCTACATGGATGTTGGTGTTGTTATCAGTGTGGACTGTGTGAGGGACTCTAAATTGGTAGATGATGTTGGAGCTCACAAATTCAATGATAGAATGGGCTTTGACAATCTTGAGTGGAACTGCCTCTGCCTACTTGGAAAAGAAATTCATTTTGGTAAGGATGAACCTATACTGGAGAGCTGTCGCTGGTGGATATACTCCCACGATATCGAGTTCCCATACCACAAAGGGCCAAATGTACTTGGTTGTATGGAGATGATCTCACAGACAATGAAAAAAAATCTCTTGGATTTTGCATGGATGGAACCTCCAGGAAAACTCAATACAGTCACAAATCATAGAAGTCCAAAAATACCCCAATCTCCGAATCAGTTGAGATAGTTTCAGCCCAGTCAAATGAATCCCATAGGAGTTGGAATAAACCTCCTACATGACACGAGAAACCTCACCTCCTTAAATGAAAATGAGGAAGACCCCATGAATCTGATGTTTGTAGATGATTCGATCAAGACCAGGGTAACACTAGAGGGTAAACTACAATGAGCGACATTGGATTCAATCTCTCTTGACTCAATCTGCTGAGAGATAGTCATCATGGAGGTACTCGATAAAGGGGGTCCTCGAGTCAGGAGTCACCTCCACCACTCCAACAGGGGAACCTGGGGGTCCTGACATGGAAGCACCAGTGGTAAGGTGGCTTACCTGTCGGCTATCATCTTTTCCCAGAGTGATGGGGATGATGAATCTCCGAAGTCCCAAGGGGATAATCAAATCATCCAGATCAAGCTCTCCGAGACATGTATCTTGGCTGGCCAAGGTGCCAACACGACCGTTCTGTGACCTAGAGACATGGGTATCACCTAGCCATGATGGTAATCGGGTCATCCAAAGGTGTGTACTTTTCGACAGTGGTACGATCTCTGGCTTCCTGACAACATATTCACCATTGATATATTTTATGAATAATTAGTTGTCCCCATTCACAAGTAATTGGGGAACTTCAATATCTAGGGACATCTTGAGACCAGTAATGAGGGCATGATACTCTCCCTCATTGTTGGTACATCCTTCTGATAATAGGAAGGAATATCAATGAAATGTTTGTCCAGTGTGGTAAACATGATACCCATTCCTACTCTATTGTGTCTAGGGTCGTTGATTCATCTTCCAGTAGGACTTTGGGAAGTCCCATAAAATTCCATTGGGAAACATAGAACAGATTGGTCTACCCAGAAGATTATCTCGTTGGGAAAATCAAAATCTAGAGACTAGTCCATAGGAGATGGATGGGTAGCAAGGAAAACTACCAATGGATGTCCCTTGATGGCCCTCTAGAGGAAAAACCTGATGTCGAACTATTGTCGGATCACTGCCCACCAAGCTAGATGATCTATCAACATGGGATGGTTTAGGATGTTTCTTAGCAGATCCACATGAGACACTAGATATTTCTCAAGGTGTTCACAAGTTATGTCACAAATTCATTCACTGTGAAAACAAACACAAGGAAAATTTTCTCGATGGAGGAGTATCTGATCTCTGTATCGAGGACCACATGGATCAGATAGTAGAAAATGTTATTTGTTCCCTCACTTTTCTTCTAGGCGGGAAGAGTTTCAAGTGATTTTTCCAAGGTAGACACATAAATGGCCAGTGATTTTCTGAAATGGGTTGTATCGAGACCTAATGTTGTTAGAATTTCTTCTATATTTCATCAATATAATTTGGCCATTCCTCTTCCCACTAATAAAAAATTACTTTCTCTATGATCTGATAAAAGTAATTAAAATTTCCGACCATATTCGCAATGAATCGGTGTATGTAGGCCAAGTAAACTTGAATTCTTCAATGCTCCTAAATATTGCTCGAAGGAGACATCTGACTGATGTCCTTATTCTTCTCAAGATCAATCTTGATCCCTATATCATGGACAATGAATCCGAGAAACTTTCTGTAGGTGTCCCCGAAGGAACACTACAATGGTTTCAACTTCAGATGGAAAGAATGGTGGAAGACTAACACTTTTTAATGGTTTTTTATATGGTCTTAGATCTAGTGATATTTGTCCACCAGATAGTCCATGTAACATTCCACCAATGTCCCATGGATCCTAATTAATATGTGAAGCATGGAATGGTGATAAGTTGAAACTGCATTCTTTAGACCGATGGGCATTACCTTTTAGAAAGAATTAACTTATGGATACCTAAAGGATGTAGAATCTTCTACCTATGGGTCCAGTCGATTTTGGATATACCTGGAATACCAATCCATGAAGGAGAGATCCTAGAACCCAGCAGTGGCGTCGATCAAAAGTTCTATCATAAGAAGGGGACGATCATCTATCAGACAGTGATAGTTGAGATCCTGAAAGTCGATGTAGACTCTGAAATGTCTGTTATTTTTCATAAATGGAATAATGTAGCCCGACCATCGTGGGGTACTAGACCACCTTGTTGAATATGGAAATGATGATCTTATCATCTTCGGCCTCTACCATGGCCCCATGAGATGGGTACATAATTTTGGGAGGTTGTTTGATCCCATGTTGATTTGAGTGAATGCCTAGGTGATGTATGGTGACCTAAGGATCTAGCCCTGAAATCTCATTATAAATCTAGGAAAAAAGATCATGATGCTGCTTCAAGAAGTCCACATACTGTTGTTTCTCTTAAACAAGCATATCGGTGATGTTCAATGTGGGTTTTTGATCCATATCGTTATCGAGGATCACCTGTTCCAATTCATCAACCATGGTGGAGACACCTTCATTAAAATATTGAGGAACATCCTCATATTCATCTTCATAACTTATGGAAGAGGGACCCTCGGTAGGAGGATATTCATCTTTGTCAACAGATCCTGATGTGAAGCAGGTGCCAGCCTAAGCGGTGATGGACACTGCATCGAGGGGATCATGTGATTTTGAAACCATAACGATGAAGGTTGTTGACCTGTTACCTTATTGTCTTCGGCCCAATGGGCCACGATTGATGATATAAAAGAAAGAGTGTCATGTTGGCTTGATCCGGTTTATCCCAGCCCCAAAAAACAATCATGTATGATGTTTTTTTTCTATGGTGAAGACATCCTGATACCTTTTGGGGGTAGGGGCTTTGGGATAACTTCCGCATGGTGTGAGTAGGAATACGAGGTAATCATCAAATGTCCTAGAGACATGGGAGTGTGATTCCCCTCATTAGAAAAAACAAAAAACATTGTCCTAGATTTGAAGTCGTAGCATACAATCTATGAATCAGAAAAATATAGGCAGTATTCATGTCTATCCATGGGTTGGTCACAGTCATTGAGTATTCATCCATTTCATCTTGAATGTTCTTTTCTTTCAACTTATAATTTTCGACTTCTAGGTAGTGGGCATCACCAGAGGAAAAGGTAAATGCATCACCCTAAAGCATGCCTACTTGACATTTAAGGGAGTACGTTGGCACTGGTAGTACGATGAAGGGACCTCTACATGTAGGTGAAGCCATGGACTACCCATCAATGCATTTTAAGTGGTGTCCTGTGAGAAAACAATAACTTGATTCTGGATACTAGGCCACCAAACTAGGTCTTCAGGTGGATCTTGTCGACCGATGTCTATTCCATCCAGTTATAACCTTGAATTTTCATGTCGTAGGGACTCATATAATCTTGACCCAACCCCATTTTTCAATGTTTCCAGGTCAGGAGTAGGTTAATACTATAGCCTGTGTCGACAAGATAGTGACAAACCTCCATTCCCTTGAAGTGGTCAGTGATGTACAGTGGGAAGATGCTACCTTGTATTGGAGAGCATTCATCTTACACAATGAAATTGACAATTTCCTGAAATTAAGCATGTTCAGGTACCTCATCTTGGAATACTTCAGTAGATGATACCTCCATCTCAAAATGGAGGGGGATTCTTAAAGCCTCAATGAGGGCATCACTCAAATAATTTGTGCTAATTGTGAACTTATGCATACATGAGGTCATTCTACAACAGGGTGTATGATAGGCCCTTCCGGCTGAACCGGTGGCTGACTGGTGCTGAGAATGTCATGCTAATCTCTAGTCAATGCTCGTGGAGATACAACCAGATGTGGGATGGATGACTAAGGTCATCCCATAACAGATCATGGATGATCTTGGTGCTGTCGTGGCAGCTTCTCCCGGTCAATTAAGACAAACAATGGTGAAGGAGGACCTGATGAAACAAGATGAGAAGGCTACGCATGCTATGCTCTGTGCTAGGACAATTTTTAGGTTTCGGTGGCATAGAAAGTCTGGCATAAAGTATTGACTGAGGCATTCCGACATCCCATATAGCCATGGATCCTTCGATGCTAGGATGTCTGGGGACTTTGGGAGGATCTATCTGGCACTCATAGTCATCAAGAATCATGTTGGGGTTTACCAGCTCTATGGTGTTAAATGAAACGTACCCTTGATCATCACATAAAAAATAATCCACCACTGGATATATTCTAGTTGTAATCCTTATCTCCATGGGATGATGTCTCTGAGATTATGGGATGATGACGACATCAGTGAGGGGCTTTTCTTTCCCATGCATCACCAACGCTTTCTCTTCTAGGGAGAGGGAGATTTAGATGCAGAAGTATTAGACGTGGATGAGTCAATGACTTATGAAGTATTTAGTTGATTTATACATAGATATATAATACCTTATGAATAGGTGACTTCCTTATGTGCCATCTATTCTTCATACTTTTGAGACCCGTGGTTTGGAACTTAATGTCACTCACATTATCTATCACTACCATTGTCTTGTTTCAATAATACACCAGCCACTAGTGCCTAATCTAGGCCTAAAATAACTATATTGTTATCAATCTCTTCATGAATCCAATATTTCAACACATAGAACTGTTTTAGGGTGTTCCCCTGGATTCAGTGATAGGGGAAGTAGTTTGTGTAATCGTTGTGATTCGCCTCTTCGAGCCTCCTACAATCGGAAAAAATAGGGTTCCATATTCCAAGGCACATTAAAAATATCTGGGTAATTGATCGTCATTGAATGATTTGTTCTGGTATATACTATTTGGAAATGGGGTGTATGATCCTAGCCTTGATGAGGGGTTCGAGGAGCTCCCGAGGAGGTGGAACCTAGTTATCTCGCCTAGGTAGTGGTGGCGCGTTATGTAGAGGTGGCTACCGATTCTAAGGTGGGTACTACTAGGCCGGAGGCTATGCCTAAGGTGGATGGCCTCTTCAAGGCTGTGGAGGTGGGTCCATTGGTAGCAACCATAGTTTCCTATATGCCTCTATCTGTGCTACCGCATTGGGCTCAGCCTTAGCGTCTCTTGTCGTGGGAATTGTGGTAGGCAAATAACGTTCCAGCATGGCATGGTGCAAAGCTTCCTCTAGACACTAGGCCTTGTTAGAGAGGTCCGATAATCCTCCAGGGTAATTGTCAGTATTGATATAGGGGACCAGTTCAGTTTTGACATTCCGTACACATATTTTTAGTAGCTGTTCCTGAGTCAGCGACATGATCAGGGAACAATTAAGGCCCTTCCCCCAGGAAACGAAGTCTATGCCATGCTCAACAGGCATCTTGTTGCATTTAAAGCATTATACAATACTCTACTTATGGGTGGTAGAGATTAATTGATAAAGGATTTGTCTACGGAGATCATCCAAGCCAGTGACCGACCCAATGGGTAGCTATTTGTACCAAACAAACCAAGGCCCTTCCAACATCTGTACGACACACATGAGTTTGGAAGCCTCTTACGAAGCTGTAGTTCCCAGCATGGGTCCTTACAATGAGATGAAATCATGTAGATGCAGATGTGGGTCACCCATCCCATAATGGGGAAAATGTAGGATTTTTTAAACTGGTGGTGCTGGAATATCAATGACCCATGATGGATATGGCTTGCCATCTGACGGGATTTCCACCTATCGAGTTTCCAATGCCTTGAGGCGAGCAATGAGTGCAGCCATCAGATCATCTAGGTGGGTATTTCCATATTTATGAGGGTCCCTAAACACCTTTGTGTTAATAGGTTCTTCAAAATAATAAGTAGGCCTAGCGGCTCATGGAGCGGCTAGTGGGATGACCTATGGAGTAGCTGGGGGAAACTGAGCTGGGACACGATGATTATCACACTGCTCAGGTTGATTTCGAGAAACATATTGTGCCCTCTTTTCATAATATTCGTCCTTTATCATTTCTATGTGGTAAGGATGGTCAAGGGTCACCCAAAGGCAACTTGTAGGGGGAATTTTGTACCTTCCCCTGTTGCCTTGACCGAGGATCATAGTAGTTTGGCCGCCGCTCTGTGGCACATTCAGCAAGGAAGTTATGAAGCTACTTTTTTGTGATTCATTAGCTGTTGATGCCTCATAGACTTTTTAGGACCATCTTCTTTCTAATTCACTAAGCCAGATGGGTCATAGGGTTTGATGGCCTCATGATGATCTTTTCTCTTCTTGGGATTCTGGCTGTGGTCAAATGACATGGTAGGAATAGGAAGAACCAGTTGATTTATCTACTAGTTATTAACACTTCACAGTGGATCCAATAGTTATGGAACTCCCCTAGAGGTTAATTTCTCTACATGGAGCTCTGTATCGATCTCTTTATATGATAGATAAGTCATGTTAACATCAACTCTATCTGGATGCATATCCTCAATATCGCCTACCAAGTCAGGCTACCACTTGATAGAACTGAAATGAATGGAAATATATTGTCCCCAACCATGGACATTGACATGGGGGAAGCCTCCTTGATAATTTTTTGGAGAACATTAATGCTCTGAATGCATCATTGTTGGAGGGTCCAATGGCGACCGGGAGACTCAAGGAATTGGGTGATAGGGAGAACATCCAAGTGGACTATACATCATTGTTGGTAAATATCATCAATGTGTGTCAGACTCTTGGGGTTTTCCAATCACTCATAACAGAGATGAAATTGTGTTGCCCAAAGGGTTTGGAGAAAACACAAGAATTCCTCCTGTTTAATAGATTCTGGCGCATTGTAGTTCATGGTTGTGATTTTCCAAAACAACTTTGGGAAATGATCAACTGCAAGGATGTTGCAGAAGCTCCACATATTATACTTGGGATTCATCCCTTGGTTGACCCACTTGTCAGTTGGGGGTGCCGATGAGACTGGTAATGGCACTGAAGTATACCACTGAGTTTGTAGACTCGATGGTAGATAATAAAGCGAATAGGCTAACATGCCGCCACATCTTGTGATGTCCTTGGACGAATGCATTGACTGAGCCACCACGTCCCAGTAAAATGTACTGGTGAAGGTGATTTTCAGTGTAGTGGTTGTGATTATTGGTGTTGGGCCATATTTTTGTTCATCTTCTATCGGTCCCTAGAATAACTCTCCATGATCAATGGTCGAGGACAAGAATGACCACGATGATGATATAGAGGATTTCACATCCATGCCCAGGAAAGAGTCCAAATCATCCTCTTCCTTGATGTATCTATAGAGGGAGGATGGAATTCGATGGCCCTCACATTCTTGATGGATGGGGCTTATACACATTGTTCATGCCCCAATCCTTGACACGGAAGATCCATGTGAGGGTTTCCATACCGAATCACATTAAACCTTAGAATTTGAGAAGAAAATGGGATTAATCATGGTCTAAAACATCCTGGTATTCTTATTATGGAATTGGAAACCCGCCCGCAACGGATGGCACCCAAGTCGGTGAATAGGGGAGTTGTCCCAACCTACCGATGGGGCGGTTGTGGCCTCTGTCTAGGTCGAGATTATAAGTTCCCCTTATTAGTATGAATGTGGTGTTTCTGGTATGCATCAGTGGTGGCATGGGCCACAATATCCATTGATGATGATGAAACCCCTCGACGGGTGTCCTCCTCATCTTACACTCGATGATGGTGTTAGGTTAACCGAACTAGGGCTGGTGGTGCTGGTTCATAAATCACCTTCTCCTTAAACTGTGGGGCCAGGTGGCGGTGCTGGCGCGTCCTAGTAAGAGGCATCATTTGTGGCCCCTAAGATGGAACAACAGTTGGGCTAGCCCGAACATCCCGCACCTTATTAGAGTAGGGGAGGGTGTCATCGAAGTGTTCTAAGGAGAGGCTCTCAAAATGATTACATGTCAGAGTGGGGAGTAGTGGCTCCATGAATGGACCTTGGGGCAATGAGGATGACAAGGTACAGAGGCCTCTAGCTCTTGTCGGTCCATATCCCGGGTTGGGATAATCCACTCCTCCTCATATCAGCAATGTAGATCATTAATTACCTTTCTCTAAATGAATTAAAATGGGGAGATGTGGTGTGGGAACCCAGGAGCCGTGGATGTAGAGGCCTTCATGGTAGAGATGAGGCGATGTGGGATTACTGTATTGACATTTCCCCTGCACCTACATCGGTGGGAATGTGGTGATCAGTTTCATGTCATAATATCTTGGGTCCTAAAAATCAAGGAGGTTCAACCATTAGTGATGAAAGGAAGGAAAGATAATTCTAGTGCCTCAATGCCATTATGTCCTTCATGGTTGGTAACAAGGATCCATGCTGAAAATTTCGCATACCAGGTTGTCCAATGTTCAACTGCCCCAGTTTCTGGTAAGTTTCACGACAGGCCCAATATTTTCTTGGAGAGACCTGGTTCCAGATAACTGGATCTGGTGACAAGCTAATCCCTTGATATCTCAAATGATATTACTCTATGAATTATGAAGAATAAAATCTTGTATGGTTCACCATTTCTATTTCTGACTCATTCATTGGGGTGGAAATCCATCTATGGAGGATCACACTGATCTATTACCCCACATTCCCTAGTTCCAAATGCTGGCTGAATCTATCTCTTATTCAAGGAGATTTTCTCCTTGATCGAATTGGGATGAAAGGGTTGTCGGTTGCTCCTTCCATGGATTCTTCCTCTGAACATGTCACATTGTCCAGGTCTCACTCATAGACATAAGATGTTGTTCATGAAACACTTCCAAGTGATATTTCTTCATGTACACCGGTTAATTAATAAGCTTATGTCTGGAAATTATAAGGGGTCAAGTCATGGAAACAACCTTCGATCGATAGAGTATTCACGTTGGACATCACTGGCGTGTCTTCATGCTGGAACACTAAGGTTTCTAGGATTCTTCTCCTTATGATATATCTTATCAGGGGAACAGAATCCCGAGGCATCCCACGTTGATTGTGGGGAATTATATGACATAGGAATGTCTCAAATGTTTTTTTCATCTTCCCATGATTAACACTGGCTATGCTACGAGTTTAACATCTAGAGGAGACTTATCAGATTGATCAGAACACTGATTAGAGTGGATCAGATGGGTTCAATCCTAGGAGGGAACACTGATTCTATGGCTAACACGTGGTTAGTTACCCGATTTCTACTAAGCATAGTGATAATGTGGGTGACATGTTCTCACCGCGAAGTAGCGGACTAGGTAAGAATCAATATGGATATGGATGGTCGAGAGTGAATGGATAATGAGATGGGAACATCATGAGGACAATAGTGATGTTTGGATCATGCCTGGAAGAGACCTCCTATGTATCCCCACGGTGGGGATTCAAATTTTATGAAGTTCAATTGGGAGAATGGATACCTGAGGAGGAGACCCATTGGAATAGATGCATGGATATGATCCGAAGGAAGTAGAACCTTCAAGTTGGGGCATGACCTTCTCAAAACACAAAGGCTCTAGGAAGAGTCCACGATGGGACATGAGTAATGGGCTTGAACCTCAGGGAGTCTTCCAACACATCCCCATGGAAGGGAATCAATGTACATGTAGTTCAGTACGGGGGCATAATGTCAAGGTGTACATATAGGACAACAACCCGACGACATACTGGACCTTAAGAATGGTTAGCATCTCGGGTCGGTCTAATGCCACAGGGAAGACCAGAGATATGGATCCCAACAAAGGGGACTACAACAACTTACCATCGATTTCATACTACCAAGGTATACCACTGGTTGGGTGCTACAAAAGCATACTACTGGTTGGGGTATAATGGGTTACCATTGGTTGGGGTTCACAATGGATTATCGTCGATTAGGGTTTCCAATGACTTACCGTTGATTGGGATTCAGAATGGCTTACCGCTAGTTGGGGTTCACAGCGACATACCATCGATTGGGGTTCACAAGGGCTTACCATTGGTTTGGGATTACAATTGTTTACATTCAATTGGGATTCAAAATGGCTTACCTTTTGTTGGGTTCCCAAAATTTACCGCTATTTGGGGTTCCTATGTCTTACCGTTTGTTTGAGATTCAATGGATTAATGCTGGTTGAGGATCCAACGACATACCACTAGTTCAGGTTGAACCTCAAGGAGGAATTCTACATACCCTGTCCAGGGTACAGGGATCAAAGCCCACATAATTGGGTATGAGGGATATATTTGAACATCATGAAGGATGAAGGTGAACCGACGCGAAGGGGTTGGGACATGTATTTGTTGGGCTTGAACCTTTGGGAGGCTTCCTATATACCCTAACTAGGAGACAATGATCAAATTCCACGTTGTTAGGGAGCATACAGTTTAACGTCATGCGGAAAAAATAGCATATAGTTTAACATCATGCTGGATGAGGGTGACCCAACAAATAATGGTCGGTACTGATAGGTGCTGGGATTGAACCTCACAGAGGCTCCCTACAAACCATTCTTAGGAGATAAGGATAAAAGTCCACGTAATTCAGCATGGTTTGGGCCTTAAATGCTAAAGTGGTCTAGGAAGGATTCTATGGTCAATTATTATGCTATGACCAATAGAGTCTTTCTCAGTGTGAGAAACAATAGGCAGCAAATTTTGATGATCGCGTCATGAAAGGAGCATCCACGAAAAGTAGAGTGGTTCTTACACATTGTTAGCGGCCTAAAGAGGAAATAGAGGCTTATGCATGGTTAGAGGACAAGGTAAATAGAGGTTGGGACATACTCTAGGAGGGAGGCCCTATGGAGACAAATACTAGAGGGAGAGGCATGGGGTAACGATGGTCCTGGTGCCCATATATCCTCTAGACTTTGCAATAGAAGAAGATAGGGGGAGCAGGGATGCAACCACCCACAAGAAAGTATATGGGATTATAGCAAGATGGTTTCCATTCTTCATTGATAGAAGACACTCCAAAAAAAGATATCATTCCATGTGAGGATGTTCTCACTTATGTGGAGAAGAGAACGAGTAGAGAATGTTCGATGTGGGGCACCATTCGTATAATGCCTGGGGCAGGGCCACAGTTTAAATTCATGTGCTGAGGATGATGGTTCTTGGTATTTTATTATCTTGAAACTCGGACAATGAGGGTTCAATCCACACCCCTAGGACATACATGACTGATACCCACCCACCCTTGGGGAAGGGAAGGCATCAAAAATGTCATGATGAGGCAGTGTTGTGGAGTGATCCATTGAGGGGCCCACGTTATCATGGAAATATGAAGAAGTAATACCCGTTAGCGTGCCTATGTGATAAAGAATCTGTCTATACAAAGAAATGTGAAGCACATCCCAAGGGACCAAGAAGTCACATTGTACAAAACTGGAGGGTCCTATGGGATAAGGGTTTGCGAAGAAAATGGGTTCATTGGAAAAAACAATATGATGCTCTGGTGCTCCATGTAATGGAGGGACATTGTGAAGGTGAATGATTCACAAAGTATAGTGCCTTGCCTAGGCATGGGGTATAATTGCATATGATGGGTGCTTCGTGATGTAGAAAGGATTTCACAGAGTTGGACTTTAAAAAGAAAGGGTACCTTGTGAAGCATAGTACTACGAGGAAATTTGCATCGCAAAGATCTGTGACCCTGACTTAGCATGTGGTTCACATGTTCATGGAAGGTAATTCATGAATAATTAGTTCTTTTAGATGACCCATCTCCACATAGGGATATTATTCATTTGGAATTTCTCGAGGGCTCTGCGAGTGGAATCATTGCATGAAGTGGGGTTTTATTTGTGATAAGGGAAAGGTACATCACAATTCTCAATTACTTTGAAGATATAATTTTTCTAAAGGTTTCATAGAGTAGAAGGTGTTTCATTGTTTGAGATATGAGAAGGAAAAAGGATGGTGTATCCATATTTTGGGATCTAGGGGAGCCAGATATTTATAGGTGAGGGGCGGCGTGAAGTAGGGACAACTCAGTGTGAAGCCACATGGTGCTCCGCGATGGGATGCGGTTTGTGTCAAGTGTTCTGTAATGGTAGAGTCGACCCTCATCACCTCCTTAGCCTAGAGCTCTCCTTTGTTACCTATACGGTGCTCACATAGGCTTCTGTCATGTTCCATGTGAGCACAGATGTCGATTAGGTTCCATCTGTGGCACGAAGCTCACAGTCAATTGCATCATAACTGTGGAGCCTCCCACCTATTTTTCTCTGGTGAGACAATAGAGGGGGCATCATCTTCGTGCCAACCACAATTTTGTGGGGCTCCATGAATGGGATTTGTGAGGAAGCCGCATTGTTATTAGTATCTTATTTTCATCCTACTCATCCAGACATATATTGGCGCCAACAATATCATTACTCCATATAAATCAAATTATATCAATGAAAGATTTTTATTAATTTTAATATCTAAAATTCTATGTCGTTAATTCCCTATAATTCTTCTATAATAGAACTCACATCTAACCTCTCACTAATCTGATTCGGTGGAAATTTTGTAAAAATATATTTAGTAATATTTTCTATTTTATTTTGATATAAATTCCCATTTTCCAAGCGGAATCTCATTCTGTTACATTACACACCTAGAACATCTGTAATTCTCATTAGAAATTTGGAATAAATTATAAATTTTCTTCTTTCATTATAATATGACTATTTCATACCTAATTCTTAAAATGAAACATTTTATCTTCAAAAATACCCCTTCATTTTCAATTTCAGAATCATGATATTCACACAATCCTTTTTATTGTAAACCATATATTAGGAGAACATCACTAGATTAAAAATAATATTCCTTGATTTTGGTACTTTAAACACCACTTACAAAGTGTAATACATAATTTATAAAAGTAAATTATCCTACATCACATCATATTATATACTTCTAGAGATGTTTTTTATTTCTAATGGGGGTTGTGAAACCACTATTAATAGTCCACATTTTTCTATCTTTATTTTTTATTACCCACCATGACTACCGTATTGTTATATTATTTAATCCTAATATTTATATATTAATATTTATTCATTGTGTATACCCTTTTAGTATCATGAGACTCTTACTAGTGATGTATATGGGTTTTTAACCATTCTTAAGTTTATCTCTGAAATGCGTGTCTGATTGTCGCCTATCGACCGGTCAATGCTCCGATGCTCTTTTAATGTGTATAGAAGTACTTTGGTCGAATCCTCAGAGATGATAATTTTTAAGAGTCGGTTGTTTTTAGTTAATTGTATTCTGACATGGGGGGGGGTTGTTTGAAGAGATTATGAAATAATTTATGGATGATGTTTGATTTAAAAAATTGATAAAGATTGGGGTGAGTTCATCATTAGGTATTTAATCTTGTGATATCCTTGATCTTTGCTTTATATTGCATTAAATTAACACCCATGTCCCAAGTTGATGTTGATTAGAATTCCTAAGTGTTAAAGCTTTAATCGAAGACTTAATTTATCTAGGATTATAATGTCAATCAGTAAATGATTTTGGTAGTGTATTCATGGATCCAATAATAAATGGAATCCATATGTTAAACAAAAAAAATCATTGATCCATGACATGCTATGTTCAACATACACAATGTTTATTTGAATAATATTCATCGAGAAAATGCTCTCAATCACTAAACATACCTAAATTATAACTCACCCCAATGATAAATTTACTCATCTGTTCAAATGATTAATAATATGGTTATAATTATTATGATGATAAATTATTAAAATAAGAAAAAAAAACAGATATGAAAAAGAGTGGTGTGTCAAACACACACACAAACGATAAGAATTAAAAACAAGACATTCGATTGATTGATGAAGCAAAATAAGGAAGTAGATTCAACTGTATTTAAACTATTTTAAGAACAATAATATTAATCTAAAGAATGTGGATGAGAATAAGAGATATTTAAGAAGAAACATTCATTAATATAGAATTAGAAATACCAAGACATACAAGATTACAAACAAAGAAAAACATAAAAGTGAAAGGAAGAAAATAGAGGAGGAAAGGTATATCAAGTGAAAACATGAATATGGAAGGTCCTATCAAGCCTTTGGAAAGGATTTGGTCATGCCAATTTATGTGCATCTCTTCTGAATCTCCATCCACTTTGAAGGAGAGGAGGGGGCTGCATTTATATCCCAAGGAAGTGGAATGTTTGCATTCCCAATCAGTCCCTCTAATTGGAATGATGCTTTCAACATCCAGAAAGCCGAATCTAGAGATATCTTCTTTTTAAAAGTTGTATATAATAATGTTTTCCGACCTCTCTCAAATTGTGGTGTCATTTGGACCTATGGAGACAATGTTATGTCCGGTTGATTAAAAAATTTTAATCTGTCTATTTCATTCTAATATTTTGAAGTCCAAAATTTGAAATGGTTTTGAATAGTAAGATGCCTTCAATGCCGAATGATTTATTCTACAAATTCTGCCTCCTATATCTCCTCGTTCACACTGAAAAATATCATCTTGATTTTATATTTACATCATGAGATATGTCATGAATAGTGTCCAGAGTTTAATTCCCGTCCAGAATGGTGGGAAGGACTTCAAGGCATTATTTGGGATTCTTTTTCTTGTATTTGGACCTTCAAATTCTTATCCATGGTTACTTTGGATAATTTAGAACATATGGTGAAGTTTAATTTGATTTGGGCTTCGGGATTTAGACCAATAAATCAATCATCATTGATGGTCCAGTTTCAACACAAATTCTTTGGGTCTTCTTATGTTGACCATATGAGCATTCAAATGGCAGAATGGAACCATGATTATTTATAATGATGTGTGAGAAATTTAATAAGGTATCATAAAAAACTATAACCACACAATTGGAATTAGTTGGGTGAGAGTTATAATTAAAATTGTGAACTGACTAAATTTGACTACTTCTAAAAATGCTCAAAAATTATACTTAGTATTAAAACATTAATATTTCACAAAAATTATGAAAATTTCATATAAAATTGTTAAAGGGGGTATATAATAAGTAATGAAAATATTAATAATATCAACTCCCCAACACATTGTCTTGTGCATGTTCTCATGCTAAAAAATATAAAAACATAAAAAAATCATTTTCACTAGCCAACAAATATTAAAATTTTGTTTCCTCCAATTAGGGTAGGGTTAGACTATTTCTCTCATCCATTTTGAATTCTAGCATAGGTTGTTACAGAAACAATTTTCCAAAACTAATTCATTTTTTCATGGTCAAATTTATAAATAGAAAATGTGGACACTCAAAATTCACAACTCTAAAGATGATAAAATTAATTTGTAGAGGTTCACTCTTTCACCAACCAAAATTGAAAATAATAGAGTTTGAAAGAGTTCTTAGCTTCCAATTCCTATCCAATGTGCACAAGAATGAAGTGGTCTTTTTAAGGGGTTTTTTGTGGCTATGGGAATTTTGGAATATAATGTCCATTAGAGAGAAGATGAGGGGTAAAACACAAACATAAAAAAGAAATGCACATTTTTTTGATATAAAACATGGAAGGAAATGAAAACACATATTTATAAAGGAATTATTGTCTAAAGAAAGACACAATAGAGGAAGAAAATTTTAAGGGGATGAGAAGATGAAATATTTACAAACCAAAAATCTTCTATAGATGACATAAAATATAATTCAAGTGTTCTTTTTTCCTTTTTTTTCTCTTTTTCGAAAGTTAAATGTGCAAAGGATCGCACACTCATATCGCAACTCATGATTGATCTCCTCATAAAACTAATTGTAATAGGTATAACAAGATCAAATGTTGAGGAAGAGTAATTTTATAACTAACCATGAAAAACCCCATTTTTTTGTTTTTGATTTTTTTTTTAACACATATCAATAACATTTACAAAATTACATAAATGGAAGTACATTAAATTCCACAAAACACACTAAATGACAACCTCTTCCCCACATTGAAATGGATGCTTTACCTCAAGCATACGATAACATGGTGATATCAATAAGTGGTACCCAAAATGAAATCCATTCCCCCCAGACTTAAATTTCATAAAGAATATGCAATGAAAAATCCATCTTTATATTGGGTGGGAAAAGGTATTGGGCTTGTAATGTGTCTATTAAAGAAAAGTTTTTCAAAGGCTTGAAGGGGATTTCAAAAGGTGGATTAATTTAAGGTAAATGGGAGCCTATTTGGGTTTTTTGATTCTCATGTCTTTCCAAAAATGCCTCTATCATATGAATGCACACTAAAGTAGAAAGTTCAGCTCGAAGGTCCATAATCTCAAGACTGAAAAATGGGGGTGAAAAAACAAATTTTGAAAAGATGGCCATAGGTGGCCTTGGCATGAAAGAAAATTTTGTTTCTCATAGTTTGGGAAAATCATTTTCCAAATCAAAAATTGAGCATTCAAAAATGTGTAATTTTGACACAAAATTTTTTATCCAAAGTCATGATGAAAATACAAAATGTTTGAGATGAAAAAATGTCTGTTAACTCCCCATAATGGTCGGACAAAATTAAAAAATTGGACGGTGAGTTTTCATGACTATTGATATTTTTTTGTATATTTTTTTGTTATGATACTTTTTTTGTTTTGCTTTTGATTTGGTTTTTTTATTTGTTAATAATGATACACCCACAAAAAATTGAAAGTGAAAAAGAAAGGATTTGATAAATAAAGTGGTAATTAAATGAAAGTGAGAGGAAGAAGAAGAAATGGGTAGAGAGAGGAAGAGATAGAGAGAGATTTAAGGGGAAAGAGGTTCCCCTAAAAGACGATGTTGATCTATTATTGTGCCTTCTATAATGGTGATGCATTAATCGATGTCCATTAACCGTGAATGTCCTTTTTGAAGAGGGGTCTCAGACTTGCACTACACCAAATGGGTAAACATTAGTAATAAAAAAAGGACCTTCCCAATGAGAATTAAGCTTACCTGGGAGAAGCCAAAATCGATAATTGAAGAGAATTACCTTTTCACCTTCATGGAATACCTTTTTCAGACTGTGTTTTTCATGGAGTACCATAGCATTTTCTTTGTAAATTTTGGAATTCTCATAGGATTCAAGTTGAATCTCCTCCAGTTCAGCCAATTTCAATAATCTTTCTTCACCAGATTTTTCACAACCAAAATTATAGATTTTCATATCCCAAAAATACTTATGTTGGATTTCAACTGGTATATGACATGATTTTCTGAAAACTTTCCTTAAAGGATACATCCCAACAGTTGTTTTATAGGTAGTTCGATAATCCCCAAGTGCTTCACCAAGTCTTTAAGGCCAGTCGTTTCTGGTGGGTTTTAAAATTCTCTCAAGAACTCTTTTCACTTCTCTGTTATAATTTTCATCAATTACATTAGTTTGGGGGAGATATTTAGCTGATGTTTTATGTACAAACCCATTATTTTTCAAAAAATATTCAATGGTTTGATTACAGAAATGGGTTCCTAACTCACTTATCAAGGCACGTGGTGTGCCAAATCGGTGGAAGATGTGTGTCTTTAGAAAATCACTAACAGTGTCTGAATCATCCTTTCTAGTGGATTTGACCTTCACCCACCTAGAAACATAATCAACTGTAAGAAGGATGTATGAGAATTCATTGGAAGGGGGAAACGGTCCCATGAAATCGATGCCCCAAACATCGAAGATCTCACAAAAAATTAATGGTTTTTGGGGAATTTCATTTCTCTTTTAAATTGTGCCAGTATTTTGGCAAGTGGGACATGATAGACATAACTCATGTGAGTCCTTGAAGAGTGAAGGACAAAGTAATCCAGTGTCTAGGACCTTTTGGGAGGTCCTTTTTGGTCCAATTTTTCCACTATCATGCATTGAGTGACAAAATTGTAATACGGAAGAATGTTCATTTTCATTGAAAAATCTCTTTTACCATGTCAGCCCCAGTTTTCAAAAGTTTATTTTCTTCCCAAAAAATTATTTTGAATCACTTTTCAACTTCATTTTTTATCTTTTGAAAAAAATTCTGTAAAAACACCAAATACAATGTAATTTACAATTGGGGCATACCATGGTATTTTTGGAGTGAGAGATGAAAGGTGCTCAATGGGGAATTTAGGATCAATGATTTTAGAATGAGAAGAATTAGAAATTAAGGTATAGTGATCAGACACATGGTTTTATTTTCATGGTCTATCTTTGATTTCAATGTCAAACTCGAGGAGAATTAGGATCCATCTTATTAGCCTCGGTTTGGAATCAATTTTCTTGAGTAAGTACTTTATAGAATAATGGTCTGTGAAGATGATGATTTTGGAACCTAAGAGATAGGGCCAGAATTTATATAAGGAAAAACCCACAGCTAAAAGTTCCTTTTTAGTGATAGTGTAGTGAGATTGAGTTTCATCCAATGTTTTTGAGGCATAATAGATGACATGAGAAATCTTTTCTCTTATTTGACCAAGAACAGCCCCGACAGCTCTATCATAGGAATCACACATCAACTCAAAGGGTAAGGACTAATCTGGGGGTTGGATTATTGGGGTGGATGTTAGAGCATTTTTGAGTTCAACAAGGATCTCTTGTAAACCACATCAAAATGGAAAGTGACATCATTTTGGAGAAACCGAGTGAGTGGGAGGGAAATCCTACTGAAGTTATGGATGAATGTCCGATAGAAACCGGATTGACTGAGAAATGAACAGATTTCTTGAATAGAAGTGGGTTGAGGAAGTGATTGGATCACTTCAATTTTTGCAGTATCGACTTCAATACCATCTTTTGAAACTGTTTTCCCTAGAAAAATACCATTTGCAACATTGAAGTGACATTTTTCAAAATTTAACACAAGGTTACACTTAACTCACTTTAGGAGGACTAGAGAGAGTGAATTCAAACAAGATTAAAATGACTCACCATGAATTGTGGAGTCATCCATGAGGACTTCTATGAATTGTTCACTAAATTTGGAAAATATAAATATCATACACCTCTGGGATGTTGCAGGAGCATTGAAAAGGCCTAAAGGCATTCTTCTATATGCATATGTTCTAAAGGGGCATGTGAATGTAGTCTTTTCTTGGTCCTGAGGTGCGATTGGGATTTTTAAGTAGCTGGTGTATCCTTCATTAATGCAATAGTGTGAATTTCTAGATATTCGTTCCAGCATTTGATCAAGGAATGAAATAGGGTAGTGATCTTTTCTTGTTTCAGCATTCAATTTTCTATAGTCGATTCACAAACTCCATTTTTTCATCACTCGAGTTGTGACTAACTCTCCATGTTCATTTGTGACAACAGTTATCCCACCCTTCTTAGGTAAAACTTGAATTGGACTAACCCATTCACTATAAGAAATTTGGTGGATAATACGAGCTTGAAGAAGCGTGGTGATCTCTTCCCTAACTACCTCAAGTATGAGTGGATTGAGTATTTTTTGTCATTTCCTAATTGGTTTGGATGACTCCTTAAAATGGATATCATGCATGCAAAGGGTTGGTTCTATTCCTAGTATTTCATATAGGGTCCAACCTATGGCCAATTTGTTTTCCTCTAAAACCTGAACAAGTTTGGACTCTTCGGTTTCAGTAAGTGAAGCAGAGATAATGATAGGATATGAGTGATCACAGAATAGGAATGCATATTTCAGGTGTTAAGGAAGAGGTTTTAGATCAGTATCATCTTTCATTTTTTGGTTGGACAACTCAGGAATGGAATAAGGGACTTCAGTTGCTTCATATTCATTCTCCTTAATATTGTCCAATGTGGAGCAGTAGAGATCAGAATTAATGTGGGATTCAAGAGAGTTTTCAAGATCCTCTAGATTGATAGAGTCTATGAATGAAGGGTCCATATCAACTTCACCATTTATGACATTGTTAATCATGGTGAAGATTTCACAAGATCCATTATCATTAGAACATGAAGAACATGGTTGATTCGGGTTCGATTGACTCTTAGAAGTGTCCTTAGAAGCATGGATTGAGAATGTAGAGTGATCCTCAGATGGGTTTCGCATGGCTTGGAAAATGTTGAACTTGACCATTCAGTCACCAAATTCCATGGATAAGATGCCTTAATGGACATCAATATTGGTTCTAGCAGTCATAAGTAATGTTCTTCCTAGAATTAATGGAGATAAAAAAAATTCGTCTCACCTTCTATGTTCAAGACATTGAAATCAGTAGGGATGATATGATCATTGACTCGGACAAGGACATCCTCAACTATTCCCTTAGTAATGGTTGTTCTTCGATTAGCCAATTGAATGACAACACCCATTGGATGTGAGTGACCTAGACCAAAGTTGGAGAATATGTATTTGGGCATGATATTAATTGATGTTCCTAGGTCTATAAGTGCATCATCAATGTTGGAAATTCCAAATTGGCATGGAATCGTAATGGTCCCTGGATATTTGAACTTATTGGGTATGGACTCTTGGGTTGAATCATTTTCAAAGGTCCTAAGTTTCATCTTGGGGGTAAACAACTCCTTGAGAAACTTGGCATACATGGGAATTGTTTATGGAATCTAAGTGGGGAATGTTGACTTCAAAATGTCTAAACATGTCGAGCATTTCAGGATCCAGTTGAAAGGAATTATTTGGCTTAGATATGGCTTGAGGAAAAGGAACTGGGTTCCTATGTGCAATAGAAGGTGGTGAGGGAATGGATTCAGGTTCCTTTTCAGGTTCCTTTTTCTTTTCATTTTCTAATTCAATATTTAACGGTGGTTTATATGACTTATCTTGAGGTATATAAATTTGTTTTCCTGATCTAAGTGCAATTGAACTTTCATTAAAATTGGGGTTGGGTAATGGTTGAGTTAGGAGTTAGGATGAATTGGATGGCAGCTATTGACTAAGATGGGATTCATGTTGACCAATTTGGGTTTTAATGTTCTTGAGGATGGAACTGGTGATGTAGGAATGATCTTCCACTGCACTTTCCCATGGTTTCATCGAAGAAGAGGCTTGTCCCAAATTGGGATTACCAAGATGTTGGTTCATGGGAAAGTGATTATTTTGGTTTTGGAATTAGGAAGGCTCATTAGGATAATGGAATCCAAGAGGAGGATTTTTCATTTGATGTTCAGGAATAAAAGGATAAGGTTGTTGGAAATTACCAACACCTTGACCATATTGAAATTGGTTTGGGTTTTGAGGAGGTAATTGAGAGGGGTGATATATGGGATTCCCATACCTTAGGCCATGGTTATAGGAAGAAGAGAAGGGCTCCGAGAGAGGTTGGTTGATGTTTCTAACAAATTGACCTGATAGTTGATGGTTGGTGTTCCGCTGAGCATATGGTGCATTGAGTTCAATTGGTCTAGATGAATTAGATTGATCCTATTGATGTTGTAGATGTGTGTAAGTTGGATGAGATGGACAGTTGCAGATTCCATAGTTTTTGACAGGTCCGGGAAAATTGATTGCAGAGAAGACGAGGTTGGTGATTTGTTAGCCACAGATAGTTGTCGCACAAGACCAGCATGTTCACTCATCCACTCGATCATCTTGTTAGTCTCAATTAATTGATTATCTTGGGCCTGTTTGACTTGAGAATGTGCTAGAGTATGTATTTTGTGTGTGTTTGTAGCCTTATTACTTATGTGATCTCTTGCACCTTTGGGAGTTTTTTCAGCTGGAGCACCGCCACTTGCGGCATCAATGAGAGTTCTCTCCATAGACAATAACCACTTATAGAAGTATTGGATCAAGAGTTTCTCAGGTATTTGGTGGCGTGGGAGGGTTGAAACAAGATTATTTATCCTCTCCCAGTATTCATGGAGTGGTTTACTTGGGAACTGACAGATACCACAAATTTTCTTTCAGATAGAAGCAGTACGAAAGCATGAAAGAATTTTTCTAAGAAGAGTCGCTTCATATCATTCCATGTGGTTATGAAACCAGAAGGAAGGTACTGGGCCATGACTTAGTAGTGTAAGGTAGGGATAAAGGGAATGATTGGATTTTGATTTTTTTCTCAGAAACCACTTGAGGCTTCATGGTAGAGCACACCACTTGGAACTCTTTAAGGTGAAGATGTGGATCCTCACCAGCTAGCCCGTGGAAATGAGAGAGTAGATGCATCAACCCCAATTTGAGATAAAAATCTGCCTAGATGGTTGGATATTGAATACCAATAGGTTGGTAATTAATATCAGGGGCAACAAGTTCTTTATGTGTTTGTTCCCTAGGATTATCCATATCTAATTCAACTTGTTGGACAAAGACTGGTTCTTGAATGAGTTGATTATCTCTTTAGGTCCTCCTAAGTTGGCGAAAAGTTCGCTCAATTTCAGGGTCAAACAAATCTGAGGGATTGTTTGGGAGCTACGTGGAATTCAAATAGATTTTGGAAGAAATATGAAGAAGTGTTTTTCTTTGTGTTTTTTTTATGTTTATGATTTTTATGAGAAGGTGGGTTTTTCTTTGTGTTTTTTTCAATTTTTTATAATTAATTTTTTTCTCGATTTTTTACAATAACAAAGAAAATAATGTCTATTTAATTACACCATCCTCATAAACGAAACCATTTTAAATGAATGTCTGATTTTCACTTAATGATCGGTTAAAGTTTCGATGCACTACTAATATGTATATCACTACTCCGGTCGAATCCTCAGTGATGATACTTTTTAATAGTCGGTTTTTTTAGTTAGTTGTATTCTGATTGGGGTGTTTGTTGTTAGAGATTATGAAATAATTTATGGATTATATTTGATTTAGAAAATTTATATAGATTGGGTTGAGTTCATCATTGGGTAGTTAAACTTGTGATATCATTGATATTTGCTTTATATTTCATTAAATTAACACCCATGTCACATGTTGACGTTGATTCGAATTCCTAAGTGTTAATGCTTTAATCTAAGAATTAACACAACTAGAATTATAATCTCAATAAGTACTTGATTGTGGTAGTGTATGTATTGTTCCAATAATACATTAATCCATATGTTAAACAAAACAAGTCATTAATCCATGACATGCTATGTTCAAAATACACGATGTTAATTTGAATAATATTTATCGAGAAAAAGCTCCCAATCACTTAACATGCCTAAATTATGACTCACCCCAATGAGTGATTTACTCATCCATTGAGGTGATTAATAAAATGGTTATAATTATTAGGATGATAAATTAAGAAAATAATAAAATGAAAGAGATAAGAGAATGAGTGGTTTATCAAACACACACACAAATGATAAGAATTAAAAAAACGGACTTTTGATCGAATGAGGAAGTAAAAGAAGGGAATGGGATTCAACTATATTTATAGTATTTTAAGAAAATTAATATTAAACTACATAAGGTGGATGAGAATAATAGATATTGAAGAAGAAACATGCATTAAAATATAATTACAAAAACCAAGACTTACATGATTACAAACGAAGAACAACACAAAAGTGAAAGGAAGAAAAGATAAGAGGAAATGTATCTCAAGTGAAAACATGAGTATGGAAGGTACTAAAAATATTTTTTCAAGCCTTTGTTTGTGCCAATTGGTGCTCCCATTTTCTGAAATGCCATGTCCTTTGATGGAGAGGAGGGGGATGCATTTATAGCCCAAGGAAGTGGACTGTTTTCATTCCCAATCTGTCCCTCTAATTGGATCGAGGATTTGGACATCCAAACAGCCGAATCTCAATATATCGCCTGCTTCAAAGTTATAGATAATAATGTTTTCCGACTTCTATCAATGTTTGGAGTCATTTGGAACTATGGAGGCAATGTTATGGCCGGTTGATTAAACAATTTTAATCTATCCATTTCAATCAAATCTTTTGGAATTCCAAAATGTGAATGGGTTTTTGGATAAGAAGATGCCTTAAATGACAAATTATTTCTTCAAAAAAGTCGGACTCCTATATATCGTCGTTCACACTGAATAATATCAGCTCTATTGGATTATTACATCATGTGATATGTTATGAGTAGTGTCTGGATTTTAATTCCCGTCTTGAATGGTGGGCTGGACTTCTAGGCATTAGTTGGGCCCCTTTTTCTTGTTGTTGAACCTTCAAAATTTTATCCTTTATTACTTTTAATAATTAAAATATATGGTGGAGTTTCATAATATTTTGTCTTAGGGATTTAGATCAGTAACTCAATCATCATTGATGGTCCAGTTTCATAACAAATTCTTTGGGTATTCTTGTGTTGACCATATGTGGCTTCAAATGGTAGAATTGGCCAATGTTTCCTTCTAATGAAATGTGAAAAAATTGAATGAGGAATCCTAAAAATCTAGAACCACATCATTTGAAACCATAGGGTGAGATTTATAAAGAATATTGAAATCTGACTCAATTGGACTACTTCTAAAAATGATCAAAAATTATACTTAGTCACAAATTATGCACATTTCATATAAAATCTGTAAAGGGGGTATATAATAAGTCATTATCATTTTCATAACATCAATCACTAACATAATGAATTGAATTTAATAATTATGTGTTATCTTGTAAATGAAGTCTCAATTTTCCTTTGATATCACCTTATTTTATCCTATATAATTCATGGTTTCTCTTAGATTAAGGGTGTGAGAATAAATTATATGTGGAAATAAATTATTTTTTCCTGTATACAATGATGATCCAAAATCTTCTTTCAAAACAAATTATCATCCATCATAAATTATATTCCACAAAATCAACTCATTGACCTCTTTTTATGTTTTTTGTCTTTTTTTATATAAATTATAAATGATTACATGAATTCTACATTACCATGTATTTTAAATTTCTATTACAAATTAGATAACATGATTCCTAATTTTTGAAATATAAATTCACTTCTTTTGATAGGTTATTTATTTATAATTACATAGAGATTTAATATAATTTTTCATGTTTAGAAGGATGAATTATTATTTTTTTAAATGAATAAATGAATCCAAAATTTAACATGAATCCCACTAAAATATGGATTCCTTTGATGAACATTGGTAATGGGATTAATTATAAGGACGAAATTGAAGAAATAGATGAAATTGGAAAATTTAGCGGCTGAAATAATTTCATGCTATAAAATAATTTTAGGTTGTACAACCAATTAAATATTTGAAAATTTTCATAGGGTGAGATATAACACATAGTGAAAAATTCAATTTTTCATAATATTTGAAATAGTGAAACTTTTCACCTTGTGAAAACGTTAAAAATGACCAAGAAATGGCATGATGACTCGTAAACAGATGAGAAAACCTTATTTTTAATCCCACGACATATCAGAATAAAATTTTGACCCATTCATGATTCTATATAATACTGCCTGAGGACTTTGGTATTATATAAATATATGGATGAGATGCTACATCCATGATGAAAATATAGAGACCATGTATTGGAATCAAAAGCATAGATTTGTAGGGTCCTCACCTATTCAATGTTTAGGCACTTTTCACTGTGTTTTATTTTACTTTAGGCCTTCCATCATAGTCTCTCATAATAATAATGTGGGGGGTTAAAACCAATATTGTGTTAGTTTTATTTTGATTAAGGAAGATGGTTTTGTTTGAATAATATTTTTTATTCATAATTTTGATCACTATAATTTCTTTTCAATTATGATCCCATTTATTTAATTATATGGTTACCATTTTAATTGAATATGGAATGAAATTTAAAATTTCACAACTAGATTGCTAAATTTTGGCATGTAAATTGTAACATTTATGGAAAACATTTTTAAATATGGTATTAATACCAAATCGATTAAGAAATTCCCTACATATCCTAACCTTGGGGAAAAGAGAATTTTTTGGTTTTATGAAAGGATAAATTTACCATTGGATGTACCACATCTAGACTCTAAATCTAATCATGGATTAATTAATTAATTTTTTAAAATTTAATCTCACTCAAACTATGAAACTGAAAAACCTTGACACACTATCAAAATATGTGTTTCAAACCCCAATGTACATTAATTCATTATCTATCATTCATAAAATCCCTTATGGGATAAACATTTTTTCATGACTCTATTTTCTAAAAATTTATACAATAACATATTTTTCTTTATATGTATAATTAAACTAATTTCACCATCTCCGTGGGTTCAACCTTAACCTACTATATATTAAATTTTAATTAATTAATTTCACTAGTTTGGGTTTTATAAATTTTAAAATTTTTTAGAGAGGAAGAGAAATAAAAACACCCTTTTGGACTGTATGAACATTATCCATTTATAGGGATTGATTCTTTTTAGTTTTTAGGTATTTAATTGATTTTTTTATTATAATTTCCTTAGTTATTCTTGGGTTCACATGCAAATGTTTTCATGATTTAAAATCCTAATGGATTACCGCAATACATGAGAAAGAGGAAAAGACATTATTGAAATTGATTATAAACTTGAGAAAACCATAAAGATGAACATGGATGTTGAAAGCATAGATGGAATTGAATACCATAATGTTTTCTCAATAACAATGAGAGTTTTGTGGAAATAGAGTCTCTTAGAATATTTCCATCGAACAAATAAATGTTTGAAACTAAGACTCCTTGAACATATAATCACTAAAAAAACTTTGATATTAAACTGAAAATAATTCATATGATTTCAAACCTCCTAAATTGTTTTGGACTACCTAATGAAGTACTTAAAATGAATCTTGGTAAGTTCCTTAATCTCTACAACACATTTTAATCATAAAATGATTCATGAAATGTGTTAAGGGTTATATTGTTCCAATTTTCTTTATGATAGTGAGCCCATTAAAGGAATGATATAATTATATCCCATTACACCACTAAATCATATGAGCTAAAAATAAAAATTCTCACTCATTTCTTCACAAACATAAATCAATTAATATCCTAGTATGAATTTACGATATTAACCAGTTCAAATATGAATCTCTATACTATTCATGGGAATGATAGAAAGATATGAATAAAATTTTTTGATAATCATTATATAGAAACATGGATTAAAATAAAAATATTATATAATGTAATTTCATAGGTAAATACTTGATTTTGGATGCAGTGACTGGAGGATCACTAATGAAAAATCTACTAGAGGAATGCTGCATCATACTAGATGAAATGGAATGTTATAGCATCCCATATAAAGGGGAAGAAACCCAACAAAGATGATTTCATGCGTTAAACAAAAATAATTGGAGGAAAGAATATATGGAATATCTAAATGGAAATATAAAATCAATGATGGAATAGAAATAAAAACCTCAAGATATATTTTCAAATGATGAAAATTATACAGATAATAATCATTGTAATAATTGTTAGGTGTATAGAAAACCACAACCAAATGATCAAGGGTACCAGTAGAGAGCATTTGAATTCCAAACACCCTAATGAAAATTACTCACAAGGCATATCCATTTGATTAAGGAGACCTTGGCTATATTCCTAACTTCTAATCAGGATGCTATCAAATAAATTATGGATTATTCAAAATATCATGTTTTTTCAATAATTTATCTAAATGATTATGAAGGGGAATAATGGGAGTCCATCCAATACCTTGAATTCCATTATTTAAAAATCACTAAGAAAAATATAGTTATATTAAGAGGATAAATGCTCAGATACCTTAAAGCACTCCCATGTGAATATTTTAATACCATAGCTCTATTGAGAGAAAATGTAACTCATCATCATTTTGAACAAATAAAATCCCAAGAGGAAAGGAAATTAGAGATGTAAAATATTATGGAACAAGAATATTAATAATATAAACAATATGAGACACAATAATTGAATATGACGTTGAATTTTCAAAAAGGAAAGGAAAAAAGTGTCAATACATGCCCAAATATTTTAGTTCTCAATAACATTTAAAAATTTCATATTAATATTCCCTCTTCATAGGTTCTGATGATGATTTTTTCCTATCAATAATATTTGAAATCTCTTTTAAAAAATAAGAAAAATCTGGTAAAAATTAGCACCATTCCTCTCACATGAGGGTGTTTGGAGACAATACCAAGAGACCTTCCGCACATTTAATGTGGACAATGTAGGTTTTATCTTCACAAAATTTTCAGATCTAATGAATTTGTAAAATTATTGTGTAACTTATGTGAGAGTGTCAATATTATTTTTTCAAACACATTTCAGAGGTTGGTACTAGATGGCTTAAAGCCCACAAGAGTTGGGCTCGTACTAGTAGAATCAAAATTGAAATATTACAGAGGTATCATTGAATTTATTTTGGTCAATGACAAAATGAGATTCAAATGAGAATTCGTATTGTTGGATATGAAAGAGTTATAGTTACACTGATTTTAGGGAGACCGTTTTTAGCCACTAGGCATGCACTGAAAGATTTCTAAATTAGATAAATATGTTTTAGTGTTTGGTGTGAAATATTATGTATCAATATTCATCAAGCGATGAATAATTTAAATGAAAGTGAAGAAAATTATTTTATAGAAGATATAATTCCTAATGTTTAGGGTATTAGTGATGTTTAAGAATTTCATGAGGTGTCTAATGTTGTGAAAGAGGATACTAATTATAAAAGAAAATGGGAGAAAATATGAAAGGTTAGATAGATAACACTAGTGGAGAAAATGACTCCACCATATTTAATAAAGGAGAATAATTATGAAGGGAACACAACCCACCACTTAGTTTTTTATTGTTAAAAATATGGTGGATCATCCTGATCGAAATAAAGAAAGTAATACCATAAGAAAGAATTGATCTATTTTGTGAAGGGAAGGCGCTGACCTATTTTGATATGACTCAGATGAGACCACTTATGGACCACCGAATAGGTAAAATAATTCAATCACCCGTATCATGAGAAGAAAAAAAATTAGTTATCTTTGAGATAATGAAATTATAAATAATTAATTATATGAATAAATCTTATTTTTTTAAAATATTATTTTTTTATATTTTTTTATTGGAGGAATAAAATAACTCACCATAAAATATTTTATATTCCATTGACCTTTTCATGTACTTTTGTTTATTTATTTACATCTTATAGGATTGTTACAACCCTGGTAGGTGGAAATCACTGGAAAGCATAGGATGAATGTGTCAGAACAATTCATGTCATGAACACAACTGACATCATTAAGTCCAGAGAATACACATCATGAAATACAATCATTTGTGAATTTGGAGAAGGAAGAATATGTGTAGTCGATCCCGAAACCACATTCCAAGGGGAATAAACATTTTAATTCAGTAACATTTTACTGTATGCCCCATAATTAATTTTTCTAGAGTTAAAACTGAATGTTGTATGACTTCCTAGATTCTTTCTTTAAAAAATTATACTAGGAGACAAAATTTTTTTAGGAAAGTAACTATTATAGGATTTTTAATTATTTATTCTATAAATTAAAATGAGAAAAATTTTGAAAATATTTATTATGGATAATCATTTGTATAATGATTTGGAAAACAAAAATTTTAGGATACATTATTATATCATAATGTAATTTTTCTATTATTTTGAAATGAATTAAATTTATGATATTTTCATTATTAGATTTTATTAATCACATGTATTTATATTAGTGATTATACAAATTAAACATTCACATTCCTAAAAAATACTTTATTCCTCATATTAATTAGTATTTCTATATCATATTCATTTGAAGACTCGGGCATAATTACTTCAAAAACATTATTTTCATGTTTTTGAAGTATGTAATGAAACAAAATAATATTTAATTTAATTAGCGCACATTTATTGTTTATAACATATCATAGTTCCTAACTTATATTGATACATTTAATGTCTATAGAAACTGTGAACAACCTTGTTAAGGATTGTTTTTTTCAAATGAAATTTTTTCCATTTCTACCGTTATGTAAATATTTTTTATGTTTATCAAAAATAAGAGAGGGGTATACAATAACATGTGGAAGGGATACAGTTTTTATAATATATAATTATGCGGAAGATTCATTGGATTTTTTTAATCCATGTTCATTTTATTTATTTTACACCATAATGTAAAAAATAAAAAAAAATAAAAAATAAAAAATATAAATCAGTGTTTAATTTATGTCATTTCCTTTTCTCATTATATTTACTTTAAATACTATGGGGAGATTGAAATTTAGTTGAGATGTTTTTTATTATAATGTAATATAATTTAGAGACAAACCTCATTTTTGATATTTACTTATTTTACATTAATTTAGAACCTTCATAAAGCCTCAATGTAATTTGATCTCAAACAGAGAATCCTTTAGGATTATTTTTTATTTTGTCTCTATGTGGTGGGGAATGTACATACCTTGAATGCCTATTGTATGCGACAAATTATTAAGGTATATGATGAACTATAATTGAAATTTTACCCTCCTGATTAATAAAAAATTTCAATGAGATGTAGATTAAATATGTAATAAAAATTAATAATCAATTAAAAAAGAAAACTGGATCAATGAAAAGGTGGGGATTTATCCAAATAAGAAATGTGTAACACTATATTGATTTTATTCTTTTAAAAATGTGGCATTGGGGTATTTTTATATATAATTCTTGAATATTTAACTTCCCTTTTTATCAATTGATTGTATTGATATTCAATTTATAGACTGGTAAGGTGAATTTCTTTTAAACTATGATGAGATTCCATCATTGGTCACAAGTTTGAATTCAAGTGTGTTGGGTGTTTGACAATTTTATTTCTTGAATGATTTTTTAAATATGACTTCATCACTTTTGATATATAAATTTTTAATTCTCTCCTTAATATATCATACATTTCATTATATTTCGATGCATGAATTATGTTTTCCAAAATGAGAAACATAGTTGAAAATTGACCATTAATTTCACTAAAAGATTGATTTCCCTGATTAATGATGTCAATGGGAAGCTTTGGGGGGTTTAAACTGATGAAAATATGTGGAATTATAAAATACATGATGTGAAATCATTTTAGGATATTAATTTCATTTAGTATGGGAAACCAATTTCAGCTATGAAAAATTAAACATGGCTAAAAAATACATGTGGTGAAAAATTGCATGAAGTGAAAAATTTAATGTGATGAAAAATTACATGTGGTGAATGGTTATAGATGTTTAAAATGAATGGATGAACCAAAATGGAATGATTTTATGGAAAATGATTTATTGACCTAATTTATAAACCAAGGGCCATCCTGAATCACTTTTTCACCATTTATAACCCAATTGAATATTGTACGAGAACATTGAGAGTATACAAAGAGAGGGTTGAGCTACTACAACGATGATGAAAATATGAAGACCAATCCTTGTAAAAAGAAACTTCATTATGAAGTTTCCTCATATACTCAACTTCTCCACTCGAGTATTTATAATTTATCTTACAATCATCATTCTCTCTTACCCTCTCATCACTACTACGAGAGGCTATAGCATCCTATGGTCTATAGTTAGGAAGCCTATGGGGGACGATGATGTTATATTTTTGTATTTTTATTCATGTCCTATATTTCATCAATTTTGGTATTCAATAAAAATAAACTTATTTTTTGAACATTATAATTGATAAATGAATCAGAAATGATATTTATAATATCACATCTAGTTACCCTCAATTGATTCATGACAATTGTCTCATTCATGGAAACTTTGTTTAAATGCGGCATCGAGAAAAACTCAAATTAGTCATTCCCTATACAACTCGAGCATGGGAAATGGGGGTTTGCTGGGTTAAGGAGTGGTTATCATGACCATTGGATCAACTTTGTCTCAACTCTAATGCTAAACATTGACTAATCAATTTATTTATTAAAATACAATTTCACATAATACGTGAAACTAAAAAACACAAGAATGCTTTCAAAACACGATTTTCAAATCCAAAACAATTTTTCTCCTTTATCTACCTTTAATAAAATAACATTAAGATCCAATATGTTTTCTTCACCAAGGTTTTTAAAAATCCATCATAGAAGACAAATTTCTTTTAAAACTAAATTAACTTAACTTCACCATTTCCATGGGTTTTCCCTATACCTACTATATAGTATGTATTAATTAATTAATTACAATAAACTGAGTTTTATAAATTTTTTATTTTTATTATACAAGTAGGGGAATATTGAGTCTCTTTTGAACCCTAAATTATCTTCGACCTTTTTTTCTCAACTTAGATTTGTTTTTTTATATCAACTACTTAGAGTAAACATTGTATATTCTGGTTTTTTTGGTGAATGGGTCACCTTTTTACCATTCATTTCATAGTTTATACCATTTTTCTATAATATTGAGTTTCAAATATAATTTTTCAAGGGTTCATAAGATTATACACTGATGTATATTAGTATCAAATCACACATCAATTCATTAAACAATTATACAACATCCACGAAATATTTTTTGTAATTAAAATTTATAATTAATGAAGAAATTATAGGAATTGTCCAAAATTCCATTGATACATTTAAACAAATCGTTTATACTATTAAAATTATCTATTCCATATAGTAATTATTTTCCATTAAATCAAGGATTTAATCAAGAAAACTTATCTTCCTTAAAAATTAAATTTTCAACTTAGTGATATCCATAGTATTTGAATCATAAATTTATTTCTTAAAAATTTAATTATCCTTATTTAATGATTTATTTAAACTCTAATGATTTCTATTTTATAATAAACAATCCATGATATATATCATTAATCACACTCTTTTTTTTTGTATAACTCATAATTTCTTCCCTCTTCAATGCCTGGTCCTTCTTTACTAGATAGATTATAGGAAAATTATTCCATATATATAGAAGGATGAATTACTTCTTTATATGAGTACACTTTATCAAATTTTCATTCCCTATTCTAATTTATAATAAAAAAGTTTCGTAGAAAATAAATTCTCTATTAATAATATAAATTTCCATTTCCCGTAGATATTTTTATTATATATGAAGGATTTTTAACATGCGCCTCCAAGATTATATTTTTTTTATCAACCACCTTATCTCTATATTACTTATCAGGAAAAAAGAATGATGAGTTCACAATATCTCAATATCTGAAAAAAAAAATATTTTGAATTTTTTTCATTCATAATTACAATTTCATCATTCATTTCCTTTAAAAAATAAATAATTTAATTTATTGAAATTATTAGGACCATATTAATATTTTTATTTATTATATATACTCTTTATTTACATATTATTTATTACATTGGAGACTAAATTAGTTTTCTATCTTACTAGGTATTATTTCATCATCATTTTTTTCCAACTCCATATATCATATTCCGTCAAGAACGTTTTTAGAATGTCTATAGTAAAATGATATTTGTATTAATCATCAATATCATAAATAATTCCACGAAACATATATTATATAATTTTCATCATTTCCCTATCCCCTAATAAAATATTATGAATATACAAATAACATTGAATATAATTGATGATTTATTTCTTATAAAAAATCACTCATCTACCAAATCACCTTTCAAAATTTTTATATCCTAATAGTAACAAAAATTTTTTAAATGGGACCCATTAAAATTTTTAAATACATGATTAATATCATTAATCCTTCTCTAAATTTAATCCTCCATCATAGACCATATGAAAAATGTAAATTTGTTTTATGAATGAGGGATGAGATTAATGAACTTCAATATCTCCAGTCAACATTCACCTTATCATGAAAAATAAAATATATCACTGTCTGTAAAATATTAGTTCCACTCTATATGAAATCATGAATTAATATTACAAGATATAGAATATATGGGACCACTCTCTCCTCCCATAGTTGTAATTTTTTATCCAAAAAACCAGAAAATATAATTGTTTTTTATGAATTTCATAACCATTAAAAAACATAATTATATAAAACAATTATTAATAAATTATTATCATACTAATGGGAAAAATAATATCTAATACTATATTATGATTTTTGGTGAAAATATATTCTAACGCTTCCCAAAAAATTATTGTAGGATAAAAAACCCTGCAACATGTGGTGTTATCATTAATACAACATAGGCTAAGGGAGAGTACTTTATGGGATTCAAAAAGGTTACTTCCGCCTCCCTGACACAATTCCATTTCAAAATGGATGGGAGACCTAATAATAATAAAAATTGTGTGGAGTCTTCTATAGTAGACAATATCATATTAAAAGTGTTAGTGGTTTATTCAACCAGTTCAAAATATTTCATTGGATCTTGGGGTTCATTACGAACTTTTTGTAATGGTAAGGGGGTATTTTAGACCTAATTTCACCTTATACATCCATCTAATCATTGATAGGGGCTAATTATAAAGCTTATTGCAGTGTTATTTGATAGTGAGTAGTGAGGCCCCTTTCGGGAAAAGGGGAGTGTGTAATGCAATTAAAAACTAAAGTCGAATATCACCACATACACAGGAGATGTTAAGATATTTTTTTAATCATTATCTATTCTGGACATTATTCATTGACACCCATAGAAATTTAAGTTAATATTTATGTTAATTTAATCTCATTATTAATGGTTTATATAGGGTTAAATTCAGAAAATTTCCATGATCATAGCACCAGCTAGAAGTAATCCATTGTGTTTAAAAATAGGAAAGGTATATCCTTGAATACTAAGATTCATTATATTCTCTATATAGTTCTTTATTCATTTAATTAAATAGGTGAATCATTAACCTTATTATGAAATGGTAGTTTTATTTCAAAATATGCTTTATTTTCTTCTCTAACATTAATAGAAACATGAAATAAGTGAACCCTCATAGGATTATATAATTGTTAATTATGATTTTTCTTCTCTATTAACATTATTTACTAAAAAAATATATTCATCTTTGTATCTAGAAATCATTGTGCTACTAATATAATTCATTTATTATTGGGGAAACAAATATCTATATAATATTAGTTTCATATTCCATTTTCAATTCTATATCTTCTTTTGGTAATACAGTTTTTATTGGTTTAAAATTAATTTCATTGACTCTAAAAATGCACTGGGATTATAATCATGATTCCAAGAATTCATTCCATTGAAACTGTATTATTTTATTTTGAATAGTATTTTCCATTCTATATTAACAACAATATTCTATAAAAAACTACAATATATGTATATATATGAAACATTGTTTTAGCATCATTTATATTATTATACATGAATCATGTATTTACTACACTAAATGAATAATAAAAATTATTTATAATTAATCTATGTAATTAAAACTCCATAGATCCTTAGACATTATCTTGGGCTAGATAAAAAATTCTCAAACTCTTCTAATATCCTCAAAATAGATTTATAAATTTTAATAAAATATAAATGAATGAATATGATGTTACTGATAAGGTCTTCCTCACCATTCACTATAACTGAAGCATCAAACATTCCATGATATCCTTATTATTTTAGAACACCATAATTAAATATATAGATTAATGCATGTGAGGTAATCATTGTCCTCAAAGAATCATCTTCATCCATTTAATATTATACACCCATTAGTAGAGTCTTAAATGACATGACCGCCAACATTTATTATTCATTTTTAATAATCCCCCATTTTATAGGTTAAAGGGGAATCCCTACATGACCCATAAGTTTCGTAATAGTAGGACATGAAGCTCTTAAAAGAATTCATCCTAGAAAATGAATAATTGAAACTGACCCTCCATATTGTCTTCATCGTGATTAGTATTATACCTTAGAATGACTGGTGGGATAGTTATATTATACAGGGATGCATAGGCCTATTATTGATGGAAAATCAATACACTGTCATTATTCCATGACGAATTAGCTCAAATCTAGTAAATTCGCTCGCTCTGATTCCACATATTATCCCATGTTCCTTGTAATTCAGTCCGGTATATCTACATTTTCTGTGGAATAATGAATTTTAGGTGGAAAAAAGGCCTTCATATGTCATTAAGGACATTGTGTGGAAAAAAGGCCTAGAGGTTGCTTGAAAGTCGTACTGGAATGAAGACCTTGGGCAGTATGAATGCCTAAATATTATACTAGAAGAATAGTTGTAGAAACATTTCTATTATGTCTATCTTCTTACCATTTCCCAAATGGTTATTCCATAACATAATGGTAACTTTTTATTGAAAACCAATTATTGCATTTTAATTCTTCGTGGGGATTTTATTTCTCACCATTGGAATTGGGTTTCCCTTTTTAACATTGGATATTTTTTATTAAAATAAATAAGTTTTTCAGATTATATGAATATCTCTGTGATTATTCATGTTTTATTTGTCTGAGATACATGTATTCATATGATTGATTGTTTCTTATCAATTACACTATTATATGATCACTGGTACTTGTTTTTAACATGAACATCCTTCTCTTTTTGGTCTAAGAATAACTCATTGATTATTTTGAGTCATCTTTGTAGAATTTAGATATCTATAATTATTTAAATTATTTCTTATAAAGTATTTTATGTTATATATAAATAATAATTTTTTCTACATTTCACATTTTATGATATATATATTGAGATACAAATATGTCATTTATTTTACTACAACCATTGAAATCATAACAAATATTTCCCCATTTTTAAATTCTATATAAGTACGATGTTTTATTATAAATTAATATAAATTTAATCATGATTATATTTCCCCAAGTGAAATGGTATTCCACTTTTATTTTAAATTCAATATATTATAGAAAAAATCTAGCAAAAAATTCCAAAATCTGTTATAACACCATCATTTACGAAGAAATATTTTTTCCCATCTATATAGAATGATTTCAAAAAAAACATTGTTTTGAGAGAATTGTGGTTTTCCATTATTTACCACTAGTTGGGATCCATTTTATGACCATGCATGAATAAAAAATCACTTATACATCATAAATATCATTCATGGGATTTTATATGCCTTCCTCCATCCATAATTATTAAAAAAAAATCTATCATAACCATTTAACGTAAAAAAACATTATATTACGATTATAATTATAAATATATGGTACCTTTTCCATCATAGAAACATGGAATTGATTAGAGAATATTTTCATGTTCTTCTTATCATGTGTTATTTTCTTTACTAGCCAGGATAACCTTATACATTGACACCAAAGCTACCCCTAACATAGCGTGAATGAAATTCCCAATCATATTGGGTCAGTGACTAGCACCTGACATCGTATCAAATATTAAATAGAATGGATTTTCTTCAAAAAACTGCATGAATAAGAAATATAATAAGAAAAACTAACAAATAGATAGTATTCTAAACACTCATCAAGGAAAAATATTTCACATGAATATCAATAAACATCCCAGGGTAAAACGAACAAAGATGTTCAACACAAAAATATCATGAAAAAGTCTCACAATCCTTGTGAAACGGCTAAAACACAACTGCAGTAGTCACATACACAATAATAGAGTTTTATATATAAATAAAAATAACAACACATGAATAGTGAATTGCAAATTCCTATATATGGATCTAAAATATCTACAAACTCATTATGGAAAAGGTAAGGTATGATATAAAGAAACCATTAGGGTATCACGATGATTTATATAGGAAATTACAACAAAAATAAACAATATATTATTGATTTTAAAATAAATAGGAGGTAATAAATTTAATTTCAAATTCCTAAAAAACATTAAATAAAATCAATGATATCATATATCTCAAAAATTGTGTTAGATGGCCATTTCAGTCGAACACTTGGAAATTAATTTAGGAAGCCCAATAAACATATGCATGTTTTAATCATGTAAAAGAATATCATATCACATTGAAAAAATCTGTATGGTTAGTTCTTTTTTGGTTAACATATCTTCACATCTCTCAAACATTAATCACTTCTCATTTTTGAACATGTCACTAAACTCATTACAAGAGGAATAACATCTTATTGGGGAAAATCATTCTAAAAAGTTATTTGTTATAGGTGTAATAATTAGTCCATTTACTGGGAATTAGGTTTCATAGTGTACATTTCCAATTTAAATACTTACTAAATAGGATCAAATGTTATTCAAACAATCATACAAATGTGTGTATATCATTCATTCCATAATAATACAATAGTCACAATTCAATTTCCAAGATTCAATGTTTCATCATGACATTTATGTTTCAAATACAAACCATTATTTTCATCAATTCAATGATGTTAAAAATAATATATCATTTATATCCACATTCTCAATGATAAAAAATAAAATATGTTATCAATTCTAACTGTATTTCAACAAAAGTTTAGTTATTTAGTGTAATTCTTTGAAAAATGGGTCTTCTCAAAAATCATTCCACTCTAAAAAACCAAATTGCAGAACATTAGTCAATTAAAAGACAATTTAAATAAATAATGGATTAATTAATAATAAGAGAATAAAAGACATATGGAATCAGAAACCATTTTAACATGAGATCAACAAGTCATGCATCGAGAAGAGGAACTCCAATGAAGTGTTAAAGTCATATTAAATAAAGAAGAAATTCATATAATAACAAAACATTAAAATAGGGTTCAGGTCCATCATTAATATGAATATTCTTCACTCTCAGTGGAGAGAATATATAAAAGTGTATTCTATATAAGAAGAAGGTTCTCATAAGAGAGAGGGATAAAATGTATCCATTGATTCATTGATATGTGAAAAAATGATGTTGGAGAAGTCACAAAAGAATAATGGTTTCCATGAACATCAAATAATTAATGTTCTTATTGCAGGATATTTATGGATTTTAGGGAGGGTATGGGAGTTTTGAAACTATAAAAACAAATACCATTTTGAATCTTCTATTTATACAGTGATGAAATTTTAAAAAAATCCATACCATATTTCAACCACACCAGACAATGATTTCACCCCCTGGGTCAATGTTGTAGTATAAAGCATGGGGTACTCTACACTAAGATTCTATTTACATGGGGTATTTCCATAGGGAATACCAATAACAATGTTGCAGCATCCAAAAAAAGTAATTTATCTCAATACATCCATTCCATTTCTAAATCCGCCTACACCACAACACCAATCCACATTATGAGTGATACAACAAAAAACAACATCCAATGTGTTTCTATAACATTTTTTATTCTCAGAAATATGGTCTCTAGGCATTCACAACATATCCAATCACCAACTCTATAACCCTTTGAGAACTTAGACATCCCTAAAATGCATTTGGGTGGTCCATGTCACAACCACTCATACACCATTCCATAGCCCAACCATCATAGAGGATCCTACATCAGACAACCTAAATTTTATTCCAAAAAAAACAAAAAATTTCAAATAAACTAAATAAACAAAAAAAATTGAAAAAATGAAGTAGGTAAGTTGTTCCTGAATATGGTAACATGGTGTAACCACATCTCCATTATAAAATATTTCTATCCATCAAAAGAAGAAGAAAAAGGCTCTATTTCAAAGAGATGAGTCAAATACTCTCTCAATTGTGCTTCATGATCCATGGTCTATATAAAATCCTATCAATTCTCACGTATAACATTAATCAATAAGATAAAAATCCCTTGAGGAGCCATTTTATTAGAATCTACTGTCAAAGAAATATTATCAGTCATATATAAACCATTTTCAACATCAATGTCTTCCAAAACTCAATACATGAGAAAGGATAAAACGATACATACTAAGCTATGATACCTGAAACAAATTATTATTTTCTTCCAAATGATGTGGGAAAAAATGATAATACACCTTAAAAATTTTAAAAACCTAAAATTATCCAACATATATTAATGGATTTCCTATCTTTTCAATCTATCGGTGACCCATTAAACGTGAAACTATAAAACAATGATCAGCAAACCAAAAATACATATGAAATCTATGATGATATGTATAATATTTTTACCATTTCTAAGCCATCACCATTTTTTGACGAATCAAATGGATCATTAATGTCATATAATAGGCCAAACGAGGTTCCATCAAGAAATACTTTTCTTTTCTAACAAACACAATAAAGATTTACATGGGTGGTCATACAATTCCTGAAGGGGTTCCATACTGATGGAGAATAGGATTGCTGTAATAGGAAAACTCAACCAATACCAGGTGACTAATCAATATTCACCAAAATTATGAACACAAGAAAGATCCAAGTATTATATGGAGGCCTTTTCAAATTTTATAAGATAACCCGAGATCCCTATCAGAAACAATGATATATTGAAGTCCATACAACCAAAAAACCTCTATGTCACATATATATCTCCCAAGTCATCATTGTAGGTTATACTGTAGAGACCCAATATTGAAATACCTGGAAATTAGATTAATTTTGAGGAATACCTAATACATAACAAAAACAGAAACCAGAGGACCGTAATAGTTTAGTGTCTTTTGAAACTCAGAATATAATCTTCTAATCTTGGTGAAAGATATTCAACATCTCCCATAAAGATATTCCCTTTTTTTCATACCTAAAACCTTTATTTTATATCCTGGGTAAAAGAAAACATATAAAGGGTGATCTCAAATTCTTAGTAAGGGTATTCATGGAGAAAATAAAACAAACCTTATACATTTGAACTTCAAAACATGAATATAAAGTTTACACATCAAAATCTTGATTTGTGAAATAAATCATGCCAGTACGTAAGGCATAGGTCATAAAGGAACATAAATCATGATAAAATGGCATGGTAATAAAACATTTAATTGTGGAAAACCATTATGAACATGATATGATTTCCATAGTAGCCAAGTCATTTATGCCAATACCATATTTGTAGACAAAGTCCCTATCGGAATCGAGTTCACTCCTCGTTCCAGTCATGTATCACTGAACCAGATTAACTTACCATTCCAGCCATGTCTATCTCATGAGATATAAATTTTTACCCAATTCATTGGAGGGAGATATAGGTCCCAACCATCTCATAATTAAATAATTCTAACTTGATCCACTACATAAACATAAATCATTCATTATAAACCAAAGAATAAAAATTGGTTTCATAAACATCATCCCATCATAAAATAATCCATATAAAATAGATGGATATCATTTAATCATAAGAAAAGTGAAACCATATAAGTCATAGAGATATTATACTTGAAACATACACATATGAAATAATGTAATCTTATATGGAAAATGTTTTTGATAAAACACTTGAAAAGAATTCCTGAGGAAAATATCCTTTCTTCATAAAAATAATTTTCTTTTCACAAAATTCCACACAATTTAAAAAAAAGTATTTTATTGAAAATAAACATGAAATCATGTAGAGTAAACTTCATGAAAATAAGGAGTTATGAAACCGTAAAATTCCGTTCATGCCTTATAAGTTAAAAAACATTCTCCTCGTACTTTTATCGGAAAAGTCTAAAAGTACCACATATGGAAAAAAAAAGATTCCTTCCATAAAACAAAGTAAAAGTGAAAGAGTTTTAAACATGAAATTAATCATACATGGAAGAATATTAAACAATTTATGAAAAACATTTTTTATGAACATGGATGAAAAATATAACCCCAGTAAATACATACGAATAAACAATCTCGGATAAGAACGAGATAGGAATAGTTATCCATTACCTTAGGTCTGATATGCTTTGTACGTATCCAAAACTCATTTATAATGATTTAAATAATGTCATTGACTTATTAGAGAATCATATTCATTGTTATGATATCATATATGGTTCACTTATGACTTTATATTACCCGTTCTTTTGTAAATTCTATGTTAAAGCAGCGTTTTTGGTAAAATAGTTTTATATATCATACGTGTTTGGACTTGTTGTTCTAGATATTATTATTAATTATATCATGATTTACTTAATTACAGAATGTAAATAGTGATTTATATATCATATATATTCAGTATATATATATAATAGATAGATAAATGAAATGAAATACACCGTTCATGGAGATGGTAGGTCGTACGTACGCATGAACGTTGTTTTCCATTGCTTATTGACTTGAATGGAAGTTAGTAGATGAAATATATATATACATAAATCCAGTATCTTATCAGGTCATATATTTCATTATTATTCATTATATATACATTATAATCATTTTTGAATGGTTACCATGGAGAATGAATCTCATCGCGTTGTGGACACGGTAATCCGTACGTATGCACGAGCGATGATATCATTCCCAAAATTATTGAATTTAATTGTAGTAGATGATATAATAACTCAGAATCAGTATGATGTTATAATAACTATATATATAGTTATTCTTTAAACCATTATACCCATCCAAGTAAGGTGGTGGTGGAAAAACAGATTACACCACGGTGTGCAGATAGTATTTGGTACGTACGCACGCGCGGGGATTTCGTTTTCTGTAGGATGGATTGAAGGTGAAATGGGGTTGTTCCATATTTATAAAAACATATCAGTATATTAGTAATACTGATGTTATTACTTTATAATGAAACAACTAAAGAATAATACGTTGAAGAAGAAAGAAATCTTGAATGTATCGGTAGAGGAGATTACTTCTTCAAAGACGCACCACTTTTATGCTTCCTCTGATGGCACTAGAGTTGGACTTTTGAGGAGAGAAGAACCTCAATAATGTTTCTAGGGATTTTTAGAAGGGAAATAAGCAGGTTTTTTCTGAGCTTGAAAGCTCAAAATTGTGTAAAGTGAAGAGAGAGGAGGTTCCCTTTTATAAGGAATGAGAGGGGCACTTTAGAAAAAACATAAAATATTATTTTATAATGAAGTCATATTTTGTTTATAATAGCTCCAAATTTATTTATTTAGAATCTAAAGTGGGTATGGGTCGAACGTATCTCAACCAATAGGTTTTAGATAAGTTTATGTTAATATTTTAACCTTATCATTTAGATTTAACTCTAAGTTAAATAATTTAACTTTTACCGTGTCTTCTTGTTTGCTTACACTATATGGTTAATAAACATACTATAACAATCCAAACGAAACCCAAGGGGTTCATTATTAATATATATAACCATATATATGTAATATGGGGTAACCTTATATTTTTTTTAATAGAATAACAATTAATAATATATTATTTTTTTTAAAAACCATTTTATGTCAATTTCGACACTATTTGATAATTTATTTTTTTGAAACTCATAACAGCATTATTAGTTCGAAAAAAATTAATTACGTCACTAATAACATGTCATATTAACCCAAACAATTAGTGGAATTCATAAAAAGTCTTAAATTACATTTATTTGGGTATTTATAACATCAATTATGTTAATATTTCATTAATATGGTAATTATTTCATCATCATTGTGTCATAAATAAATTTAATTATTTAATTTATGAAAATTAAATATAAAATACAATTATTTATGTAATTTTATTATCTTTATAATTAATATTTATAGTCTAATTTTTCTTATGTATAACCCTATATTAAAAAAATTAGTTATTAAACATTGATTTTAACTCTTTTAACTGTTCTATAAATAAAATAATAATAAGTGTCCTAATCTAATCCATGTGGACCTAAAGGGTAATAGTTTATTCCTAAGTATTCTTTTGATCTAATTACATTTATCCAATATAATTAGTACATGTTTTAGGAAAATAATAATATCATTTTTACTCTTAATTACCATCTTTACTTTAAACCGAGGTAAATAAAAGTAAAACGTTACTACTCACCAAAAATTATTTTTATCTTATTGAACCACATTATACTCCTTGTTATTAACCATGTCTCTCGAATTTTCGAAATTCAACTCACAGAAGTGGTAAAATTAAGTTTTATGTACAATTGAAAATGCTCATAGGAGGTGGGTATAAGACGGTGAAAAGTTCAATAAAATTTTTATATATCGAAAATTATTATAAAATGACTCCAAAGAATTACATTGAAATTATATAAGTATTATGTTTCTATTTTGACCTAAAATAAATTTAAGCAAAATAAATTATTATTTAAATAAAAAGATGGTTTTTAACCAATAACTCTGTGTTTAAACTATTCATAAAAAATTAAAAGTTTTCATAAAAATACCGAAATATCACCCTAGGCTAATTTTGATATTCCGAATCCAAAAATGAAATCCATTTTGAAAGATAAAATTTATAAAATTTCAAAAAGTGGGTATTAATATTCATAACGGCTAGTTTATATAATATTTTAACAACATATCATTGTGTAGTGAAACTCGGTATTGCGTACAACACACACTATTGTGGAAGGTCACAATTGCGTGAAAAGCAAGCCAGGTCAGTGTTTCGTGTAGTGAAAGATTCCTTTGTTGTTGTGTATAATAGAATACAACCATATTTAATTTAAACATTTAATATATATATATATTCACTCAATGTTGCGTAGAATAACTTCTATCAAACTAACTTGAAATTTTGTGTAACACGATCCAAGAATAGTGTTGCGTATACTGCAAGCTAATACAGTGTTGTGTATAGCGCAAGATAATATTGGTGTAGAATACAACACAAGCCATCAAATAAATTAAAAATAATACTTCTCATAAAATCTTGAGGTGTTACATTTTAATCCACTTAAAATGAATTTCTCCCTCGAAATTCGTCGGGGTTATAAATGGTTTACTACTTGAAATTTTCTATAATAGAAACCCACATCGTAAAACGGACTACCAAAAAATAACTTTGAAAACTAAATTATGAAATGTAATGTTTGCCCAAATTAACTAATCACTGGGTTTCCACATAAGATAATATAGGTGAAAATATGTAAATGGAAGAGAAATATAACCATCACGTTCTGATGGAGAGTGGTAGAGAACAAGCATATGAAAAAGCAAACAATCACAAAGCCATAAATTTTTTATGATCTAAAGTACCATATGATTCATCAAATATAAGGGCAATTGGACAACATTATTGGTTTTCAAGATCATTTCCCTAAAGTTGAAAAATTTGGAATTAGAAGAAATACATTCTTGATTTTGGTACATTCTCACTGTTGGTCATTCCATGAACTATTTCAACTTCATATCTTAAAGAAATGAAGTTGAATGTTTCATTCGTGAAGTGTTAGCAGATCATGCGATAGAATGAGAGGTCATTCCAACTGTCTCAAACAAAAGGTTTGAAAAAGTTATTAAATATACATAAGTCCATATGTAATGAGATTTAGTCGTATATGGTTCCTAAAATGGACTTATACATCATATATCATAACAATTAATAAATTAAAACTAATTTATACTGATCAGGGACTTCCTATAGGACAATGGTATGAGATAAAGGCATGTCGCACTTCAGTTGTGGGTTCGATTCCCACATCCTTTTTCGACGTGACGGGTTGTCACTCATCCTATGGGTTGTACTTTTTCTAAAATTATACTATTATAACATTCCATAAATAATATCGAAAAACAAGTTCTATCTTATATAATACTATCTGATGTCCAACATAATCCATTCCAATCTTTAGGCTTATCCAAAATACATCTGTCCAATCTCATTGTGTAAAGAAAATGATTACTTGTAAGATCACATAATAAGCACGTGAATACCATCATTTATCCCCCATATATTATAAGATATATCTTGTTGGTCACATTCCAAACATGTGAATACCTTAATCATGTATTCTTTTGAAACATGAATTTCCATAGAACCTTAGTGAAAACATGAATGCTGTCAAAAGTTAACTCTTTCCACATTCCAAAATCCCAAAATTTCTATATACTCAAACCATGATATCACTTTGTCCTTATATCATTAATGAGATCATGAATACTATCAAAAATTTCATTTTCTCCTTATCCCATCATTATGAACATATCATCCGATTTCCAAATATTTTTCTATCACATTTCATGGTTACTGGTACCATAGAATTATTGAAAACCAATACATAGATATTCCAAAATTCCACGATACTATAAATGAGATTCCATGATACTATTTTGAAATCCCATTTCATAAACACTTAATCATTCCACAACATCATTTTCATACTCAACATCACAAATAGTGATCGCATTTGACTACCCTTTGTCATTTGGCTTAAGAGGTTACTCGTGTCGATGATCATTAACCCTTGGATTGGGGCATTGATTAGCATAATGCCCCATTTCCTTGCACATGAAGAATTGAAGTGTTGGTGGAGCGTTCTCTAGTGTATTTTCTCTATTCACGTCATTTGAAACATTTTTCCCATTACTTTGACACTCAGATACTTGATGTCCTCATTTTCCACAATTGAAACATTTTCTAGTACCTTTTAGACAATCTCCACAATTATTATTTCCACAATTTGAGCGTAGAGAAACATTCACCTTCTTTTCACCATTGTTATAAGATTTTTCCTTGAACTCCATCTTTCATTTCATGTGAAAACCATGAGATGGATATGTAACACCAACTTCCAGTTCTACCTTGATAGCACAACACACAATTTCATCATAGGTACTGAAGTCTCTTATAGATAATGCCCTTCGAAAACTTGGTTTTAAGCCACTGAAGAATCATCAACATTATTTTCATGATGGATGATAAAACCAGATTCATACCTTGCAAACCTTGTAAAATTCGCTTCGTATATACCAACATATTCATCATCCTTTTGTTTAAGCTCACGGAACTCCTTTTTCATCTTTTTTAGAGGAATACATGTGTAGTACTTATTGAAAAATAAGTTCTTGAACTCATCCCATTCTATGGATTCAATTTCATCTTGGGGCCTTGTATTCTTAATTAGAGTCCACCACCGGTCTGCTTCACCTTCTAACGAGTAAATAGCCAAAATGATTTTTTCTTGTTTTGAATAGAGAAGTATCAAAAATATATTTTCAATGGTACTGATCCATTGTTCATAAACAAGTGGATTAGAAGACCTACTGAAAGAAGGTGGAAGTTCCCTCACGAATGACTCAATTGAATATTGTTCCTTTCTCTCCTCATTTGGAAGTCCAGAATGATTCATATCTTGTGTAAGTATATTAATATGATTTTTCACTCCATCTCCCATAACATTGGTTCATTCAAGAGGAAAATCATTGAATTGTCTATTATATTGATCAACACGGTTCCTTCGGGTTCCATCCATCATCTAAAACCCAAAAATAATAGTGTGAGAGGAAAAATTATGCTAGGAAAACAGCATAATAAAGGTGGATTACATTCAATATATAACATATTAGGTTAAATTATAATATTGTTACTGTAATTCTAGGACTATAACCTATACGTATACTTATCCTTAGGGACATCCCTAGAAATACCTTAGAAATATCTCTAGGGATTTCACTAAAGTTTTCGCATCCCAGTTTCTAAAGGTTAACTAAACCTTTCCTCTCATACCAACTATAGAGACCCAATCTGGACATACATGGAAATTGCATTATTTTTTCAGAATACTTAATACACAACAAAAACATACACCAAAGTATTTTAATAGTTTAGTGTCTTTAGATAATTGGAATATAATCTTTTAACCTTCGTGAAAGATCTTCATCATATCCCATATAGATCTTCCCTTTTATTCTTACCAAAAAACTTTATTTATATCATAGGAAGAGAAAACATATAATGGGTGAGATCAAATGCTCATTAAGGGTAAGCATGGTGAAAATAAAACAAACCATAGACATTTGAACATCAAATCATGAACATAAAGATTACACATAAAAGTCTTGAGTAGTGAAATAAATCTTGGTAGTACGTAAGGCATAGGTCATAAAGGAACATCAATCATGATAAAATAGCATTGGAATAAAACATTTAATTGTGGAAAACCATTAATCCCATGATATTATTTCCATAGTATCCAAGGCATTGCTGCCAAGACCATCTTAGTGGACAAAGTCCCTTTCTGAATCGAGATCACTCCTCGTTCGAGTCCTGTATCAGTGAACCAGATTAACTTACCATTCCAACCATGTCTATCTCATGAGATATAAATATTTACCAAATTAATTGGAGATAGATATAGGTCCCACCGATCTCATAATGAAATAACACTTACTTGTGCCACAACATAAACATAAATCATTCATCATAACCCAAAGAATAAAAATGGGTTTCATAAACATCATCCGATCATAACATAATCCATAGAAAAAAGTTGATACCATGTTATCATAAGAAAATTTAAACCATATAAATAATAGAGATATTATAATTGAAACATACACACATGAAATAATGTCATCTTAGATGGAAAATGGTTTTGATAAAACACTTGAAAAGAATTCATGAGGAAAATATCCTTTCTTCTTTAAAATCATTTTCTTTTCACAAAATGCAATGATATTTTAAAAGAAAATCATTTTTTTAAAATAACCATGAAATCCTGTAGAGTAAACTTCATGAAAATAAGGTTTTATGAAACCGTAAAAATATGTTCATGTCGTATAACTTTAAAAAACATTCTCCTCGTTCTTTTGTCGAAAAAGTCAAAAAGTACCACACATGGTAAACAAAAGAAAGGTTCCTTCCATAACGCAAAATAAAAGACAATGAGAGGTAACCATGAATTTAAACATAAATGGAATAATATTAAACAGTTTCTGAAAAACATTTTTTATGGACATGGATGAAAAATACAACCCCCATAAATACTTACGAATAAACAATCTCGGATAAGAACGAGATTTGAATAGTTATCCCTTACCTTAGGGTTGATATGATTCATACATATCCGAAACTCCTGTAAAATTTTTTAAATAATGTAATTTACTTATTATATAATCATATTAATTGTTATGATATCATATATGGTTCACTTATGACATTATATTACCCGTTCTTTTGTAAATTTCGTGTTAAAGCAGTGTTTTGGGAAAAATCGTTTTATTTATCGTATGTGTTTGGACTTGTTGTTCTTGATATTATTATTACTTATATCATGATTTAATTAAATAAAAAATTTAAATTTTGATTTATATATCATATATATTCAGTATATATATATATTATAGATAGATAAATGAAATGATAGACACCGTTCATGGATACGGTAGGCCGTACGTACTCATAAATGGTGTTTTACATTCCTTATTGACTTGAATGGAATTAAGTAGATGAAATATATATAAAAATAAATCCAGTAGATTTATCATGTAATATATTTCATTATTATTCATTATATATACTTTATAATCAATCTTGAATGGTTAACGTGGTGAATGAATCTCATTGTGTCGTGGAGACGGTAATCTGTACGTACGCATGAGCGATGATATCGTTTCCATAATTATTGAATTGAATTGTAGTGGATGATATAAAATATCAGAATCAGTATGATGTTATAATAACTATATATATATTTATTCTTTACACCATTATACCCATCCATGTAAGGTGGTGGTGGAAAAACAGATTACACCACGACGTGGAGACGACATTCCGTACGTACGCACTCGTAGTGATTTCGTTTTCCGTAGGATGGATAGAAGGTGAAATGGGGTTGTTTCATATTTTTAATAAAATATCTGTATATTAGTGATACTTATGTTATTTCTTTATAATTATACAACTAATTAAGAAGATGTTGAAGAAGAAAGAAAACTTGAAAGAATCGGTAGTGGAGATTACCTCTTCTTCGACGCACCTCTTATTAGCTTCCTCTTAAGGCACTAGAGTTGGTCTTTTGAGGAGACCAGAACCTTTATAATGTTTCAAGGGAAGTTTATAATGGAAATGGGCAGGGTTTTTCCTAGCTTGAAAGTTCAAAATTGTGTAAAGAGAAGATGGATGAGGTGCCCTTTTATAAGGGAGGAGAGGGGCACCTTAGAAAAAACATAAAATATTATTTTATAATAAAAACATATTCGGTTTATAATAACACCAAATGGATTTAATGAGAAGATAAAGTCGGTATGGGTCTTAATAATCTCAAACAATAGGTTTTAAACAAGTTTAGGTTAATATTTTAACCTTATCATTTAGATTTAACTCTATGTTAAATAATTTATCTTTTTCCATGTCTTCTTGTTTTCTTACACTATATGGTTAATAAACTTACAATAACAGGACAAACGAACCCAAAGTGGTTCATTATTAATATATATAAACTTATCTATGTCATTAAGCCGAATATTATATTTTTAGGAATATAATAACAATTAATAATATATTATTTATTTTAAAAATTATTTTATATCAATTTTGACAGTATTTGGTAATTAATTTTTGTGAAAATCATAACAGCATGATTAGTTCAAAAACAACCAATTAAATCAATAATTACATGTCATATTAACCTATAAAATTAGTTTAATTCATAAAAAGTCTCAAATTACATTTATTTGGGTATTTAGAAAATCAGTTATGTTAATATTTCATTAATAAGGTAATTACAGCATCATCATTATGTCTTAAATAAATTAAATTATTTAATGTATAAAAATTATAAATAAAATACCATTATGTAGTAAATATATTTATATTTCTAATGAATATTTATAGATGAATTTATCTTATGTATAACCCTATATTAAAAATTTTTTAGTTATTAAACATTGATTTTATCTCTTTTAACTCTTCTTTAAATAAAATAATTATAAGTGTCCTAATCAAATCCAAGTGGACCTAAAGGGTAATATATTATTTATAAGGTTGTTTTTGGTCGAATTAAATTTATCCAATAGAATTAGTACATTTTTTAGGGTAACAATAATATCATATTTACCCTTAATTACCCAATTTACTTTTAAGCATGGTAAATTAAAGTAAACAGTTACTATTCACCAAAAAAAATTTATCTTTTTGAACCACATTTTACACTTTGATATTACCGTGTCTCTAAGATTTTCAAAATTCAACTCACAGAAGAGGTGAAATTAAGTTTTATGTACAATTGCAAATGTTCCAAGGAGGTGGGTAAAAGATGGTGAAAAGTTCAATAAACATTTTATATTTCTAAAATTTTTTTAAAATGACATCAATGAATTACATTGAACTTATATAAGTATTATTTATCTATTTTGACCTAAAATAAATTTAAATAAAATAAATTATTATTTAAAAAAAAATTGGTTTTTAACCAATAACTTTTTGTTTTCACTATTCATCAAAAATTGAATGTTTTCAGAAACATACCAAAATTTCACCAAAGGCTAATTTCAATATTCCGAATCCAAAAATGAAGTCCATTTTGAATGATAAAATTGATAATATTTTAAAAAGTGGGATTTACTATTTATAATGGCGAGTTTATATAATATTTTAATAATATTTCGTTGTTTAGTGAAACTCGGTATTGCGTACAACACACGCTATTGTGGAAGGTCGCGATTGTGTGTAAAGCAAGCCAAGTCAGGGTTGCGTGTAGTAAAACATTCCTTTGTTGTTGTGTATAATAGAATCCAACCATTTTTCATTTAAACATTGTATATATATATATATACACACACACACACACAATGTCGTGTAGAATAACTTCTATCAAACGAACTTGAAATTTTTTGTAACGCGATCCAAGAATAGTGTTGCTTATTCTGCAAGATAATACGGTATTGCATATAGAGCAAGATAATCTTTGTGTAGAATATAACAAAGACATCAAATAAATTAAAAAGAATACTTCTCATAAAATCTTGAAGTGTTACATATACCATTTATTAGTAAAATGGGAGATGATTTGGTAATCTGACCAATCACTCCCCATATCGAATTCATGTAATGAGGAGACATGCAAACCCAACATTGAAGTACATAGAAATATCATCCCACGTACAAGTCAATATATAAGGGGATGAAGAAAATTGATTCTTATCTCGTACATGCCCTTGAATGACTGAAATGTTTAGTAATTAGAAACAAATCCATAAATGTCATGTATCATTTCTATAAACTATAATCATTTCTATATATCATATATCATCTTCCTGGTACTAGGGTAAACATCCCACTGGGGATTTTGACAATATACCTTCAAATCCTCTCTCACTACTGAAGCCAGAACATACAAATTCAGGAATCATACGAAATCCTTAAGGGATAATGACCACTAACAATTACCCCCCCCCCCACATAATGAAAAGTGTCACTAATGAAACATATTTATTTTTCAAGTTATTATATCATAAGAATCCTCTCGTGAAGAGAGAAAGACAACTAAATGCTTTCCAAACAAATGAACAATCATCATCTTAATATCCAAAATGCATACATGAAAATATATATATCTTTTTCCAATATTCTGATGAATCATTCTCTTCATAGGAAAGACATTTCCTTTACAACGATTCAATGATGTTATAGAAACAATAGGTAAGATACATTATGTAATATCGAAACAATTTGTCTATGTAATGTTCCCAACACCACTACCCAAGGATAAAATATTTTTTAGAGAAGATATAGCTTAATATTTAGTGGTTAGAATAAATTTTAATCCATTTTCTAAAAATAATGTCTCACTAACACTTAAGATCATGAATCCAAAAGTGATCTTAAGAACTCATTTTGGTTAATTATTCCTTTGTAGCCTAATATATATTGAACCATGGGATGATATGTGATCAACCTTCATGACAACAAAACATTTACCCAAACTAGATGCATCAAAAAAGACCACATATCCTTGACTAGAATCTTGAAATGTAAACAATGAAACAAAATTCAATAGAAATTTAGAATTGATAAATGAACTATAAAATTTTTCATACATATGAACATAAACCCTTTTCAAGAGAGGGATGTCATTAAAGATCAATGAATAAATATCTTTTTTATGAACTAGTGGTAATACCATATTGAAACTAAGGTTTTTCATATATAGATAACATTATGTGGTGTATCATATGATGTATTATCCTTCACCTTCTTAAGATCATGTAAAGTACAATTTTATGAGACCACATATCCCATGAACTTCACCACCATAATCCAAAAATTTAGTTTTAATACCTTTTAATTATGTCTGTGATCTTTATATATTCTAGATTTTTTCTTAATTGATTCATATGATCCTCTTTGGTTTTAGAGTCCTCAAATATTTCTTACACAAAGAATACTATGAAAAGTCAAGGTACTCATAGAAAATTCTATTCATCTGTTCCAAAAAATATACAAGAGTATTCTTATACCCAAAAAAGGTACTCATAATTTCTATACATACCTCTAATGATAATTTTATAGATGTTATATTCTGTAATTCCAAAAAGATGATAACCAAATTGATGATCAATATTAAAAAAAACTTTTACTCATTCATGTAATCAGATAGGTCATACATTCATGGAAATAGTTATTTTTTAGTTATTGTAACTCCAGTGATCTTTCAACAAATAAAAATAATTGAGAGGTTTCCTATTAACCTTGATAAAAAATAGGTTCCACCCTATGTGACACACATGGGTGTATAAAAACATTCTCTAATAAACCATATAACTAATTTTTCAAATATTTTACTTAATTTGGTTCCATGTGTTGAGATTGAATAGAAACCATTTTAATAAAATCTACTAAATCAATGGAGAAATATACATATATATATATAAATATATATATATATATCATATCAATGGAATGCAATAGAAGAGAGAAGAAATGATTTCAGTAAACTCTAAGGATTCTATGGGAGATCACCATTCAATAATTTAAAATCCATGTAAAAATAATTCACCGATATTACTGTACCCAACTATTGGAAATAAGTACAGGATCTACCTGATTTTGGGAACTAATGTACCAAGAAAACATAACAAACCCCATTATACATAGAATTGGAGACACACAAAAATTAATAGTTAATTCTAGACTTAGGTCCGATCAGTGAATCCATCCCAAAAATGACGTTGAAAGTCATCATGCCATGAACTAGAAATATTCAATTTATGCTCAATATCTGATAAGGAGAATACATAATAAAGGCATAATAGACCTTTCTCTCTATTCGATCCAAGAGGATATTAATATCCATCACCTAAGGCTAAATATCTATAGGATGATTTAGGAGGTTCACAATAAAAGTCAATATGAATGAGGGAAATTCATTGTTTTCAAATAAAGATGTATTTAATGATAAATATGTTGTGGGAAAACCTCTCACAATCACTATACCCACATTGGTTTCTTCTAGAGATGTTTCTAATTCATTAAGAAGATTCATTGTTTATTCTTATTTCTAGAATCCACTAGTTATTGAATCATATTATTGATCAATAGTAATTTTAGGCACTGATAATTCTGTTCCATAGTGTGGGGTAGAAAATAAATCGTAGAAGTTTTGTAAGTATCCTGAGAAACCAGAGGAAATGAAAATCAATGGTTTTTAAATACATTCCCACTCAAATTATCTACCTCTCCACACTAGATATATGTTAAAAGGAATCTTCTAGACACTTTATCAGGTTTTGATGAAGTATAATTTCTAAAACCACTATAAGACTGATCATAGTTTGTATTTTATTTAAAGGATCTAACCAAACTACCACTGGGTGTGAGAGAAACTCTTGTTAACCCAAATAGATTAGCCACCCAATGTTCATCCATCAACACACTCTATAACACATTCAAAATAATAAATGATATTCAACCTATAAACATGTGATCTAATTCTAGATTTAAGAACCATATCGAAAATTCATGCCTTCATCTTCTTATTTGTAACAACCTAATGAAATTGTTTTACTATTTTATAAAATAATTAGACTTTATTTTTTGGGTCTATTCACTAACCTTGTCACTAAGAAAGTCAATAGTCGTAACAAATACAATTAATTCTATATTTATTTCCATAGTGAACAGATATTTGATTTCAATAAACTGAATGACCTACTGTTTTCTCATTATAACCATAAAATCTGACCATCTCCATCTTGGACCGTCCAACATGAAGGTGTCACATTTTTAATTTATCTAAAAATTCATTTTAAAAAATTATCTATAACTTTCAACCACTCTTATTCCTCTGTAGGATCATTCATAACATGTAATTCTTATAGATCCTGTTAAAAAACACTTGAGCATTATCTCTACCTTCATCCCTATGAGGTTACACTACTGGACCCAAAATAAGAACATGTAATGATACCTATCGCAAAGTATAGACAATGATAATCACTATAATATTAATATTTTTGTCAACATGAGGATTCTCATCATATTTTTCCCTAGTTGTTTCCTCAAATGGAAATTTAAAATAACTCATTGGGGTTCTATAGCTACCCAATATAAATGGGAAAACGTGAAATCTGAGTAAGGATACTCAGACCATCAACATAATCAAGAGTTTTAGTGATGCCAAATTACCCAGAAAAAACTAGGAAAATAATATAATTACAAAAAATTATTTCTCAAACAAAAATTTCTTGATAACCCATGGAGAAATAAGGATTGTGATGATGATATCTACCTAATAAATCACTCAAAACTACCTCCCAAGTCTTGATAATACTGCCTTATGTCTACATTATGAACTGAGACTATATACCGAAATAAAGGAAAGGTACTAACCCTCCTATGATAACATTTTTTCATGAACTATCCTAGATATCCTAGTACACTGATACCTGGGATTGATTTGATATAGCCCAAAGTTTGTTTCTTATCCCCATAGGATGGTCACTAGAACCTTGTATGACATTAAATATGAATGGTAATCGTTTCTAAACAATAACAAAGTGTAACGCCCCGACCCCAGCTACCCAGAGTCGGTGCATTACTTTGTAACATTGGCATGATCACAAAAGATCAAGTCTCGAAAGACCGATTACTTTAGTAGCCTTGGAAACACTAGAAACTTTCATAAATGTTACATTACATCATAAAGTGAAAAACTAAAATAACAAAGTCTCTATAGTCCACACTCATATCCTCTTCTGACTATCCCTGTAGGTCATTCATAAAATACTTCTTCACATCCTGGAAAATGTTAAAACATTGAAAGGGGTGAGCTCAGATGCTCAGTAAGGTTAACAATATAGCGGAAGCTTTCATAAATAAACATTAACATTTAAGGAAATGTATAACTAAAACAAAAGCTTTTTAAACTTGAACTTCAACATAATATGGAAAAAGTAAAATGAGATAATGCCATTCACTTCTTCACATGGATATTCTACTGGTCGAATAATCACATGAAATATCAATAACCACTTTCATAATGAGGGAATGTATAATGCCAGACATTCTGAAACATTTTGTCAAGGCCTCGGCCAAGACGTCTAAAATGATTAAGGCCTCGGCCAAAACCATAAATCAAATTGGGAAAGGTCCTCGGCCAATTCCACGTCTAGTTGTCTCATGAGACCTACCGATGCATCGAGGAGCTATAGCGGGCTCCACCCGTCACTTATTAAGTCCAATACATTCCTCATATGAATAGGTTTAAACATATCATAAACCATAACATAATCGTATCACATAAAACATGGATAAAGGAAACATAAAATTTCCACATTTCAATCACAAGATATCAATACAACACATTGATACAATAAAAATGCTTTCAAAATCATTTTCAATACCAAAATAAAAGAAAAGTATAACATGGTATTTATTTTTCATTAAAAAAAAGTATGGCTTGAAGAGGAAGCCGAAACTCAAATAGTGGTCACGGCGGCGGAGAAGTCATTGTCGCCGCATACGTACGACAAAAACATTCCATTTTGTCGTTTATTAAACGCTTCGTATTAAAAAAATTCCTTTTGAATAAACGTAAAAGTCAAAGGGGTTTATACACCGTATAAAAGAAATTTGTGTATAAAACAAAGTATGCCTCAATGAAAGGAGATTGAGACGAAGTCCTTAAAAAGATCATTTTTTAAAATGAAATAGATCTGTTATGTGTATTCACCATATTTACACATAAAGAAAGTACAAATACAATATAGGACATAATAATATCATGACATAATTTGAAAGTAGGAGATTAACCCAGAGATTGGAAATTGGGTTAAGAAATTCCCTTACCTTGCGTCCTGTCCTGACTCGACCGTTCATTAACCTCCTGAATAATAAAATAGAGTTAATTACTATTTACTTAAGAACCTTTTTCATGTTCATTATTCCTTTTATATCCCTTATTACCATGTTATGAACATTATGTAATTATTTAAGTTAATAAAGGTCGTTTTGTCGATCTTTGGTACTGGAGTCAAAAATAATCTTCCTATAATTTCAAGTTGTTCATGTGGTGAAATATCCATTATATCCAGAATTATATTCATGATGTAGATATCATATATATGATATATATCCAGTATATACATTCATTCATAATGTCACGTAACATTTAGAGGTAAGAAATGAAATGCACCGTTCATGGAGACGGTAAGCCATACGTACGCATGAACGCTACTTTCATTTCTATTTCATATTTAATGGAACGAAATCATAATGATATAAATTTATAATATAATTACAGCATAATATAGTGTATAATACAATTTATTCCATCCTTTATACATCCCATATATGGCATTAACGATTCAAATCACTTTGAGGGGGCGGTAGTCCGCACTTCCTAAAATGAAATTATCGCGTTTTACCCTTAATGGAAATCATAAAGTATGCCATATATGAGAAATACAGAAGCATAAGTAAAACATAAACACATTATATATCATATATAAATATAGTGACATCATAATGACCACCTTTGAAGGTGTTATATGAGTGTTGAACAATCATCGTTTCGTGAGGCAGAAATTCGCCATCCATAGAAACCGTATGTTCTTTAACCATTAGATGTAGGTGTGTGTAAGTGTAGCTATAATCCTTCTTATAAAAACATCCTAGTATATTTAGGATACTGGTGTTGTTACAAAAGAAATGAATAAAAAGAGTTTAGGGGGTTGGAGAAGAAAAATAAAACAAAACAACATTAGAGAAGATATTACCTCAAAATCGGGTAACTCTTTCTGATTTGAGCCAAAGGCTTCCTTGGGAAGAGTTCTACCCAAAGTGATGCTTCTAGGAGTAATAGGGGGAATTTGGGAGAGTATTTGGGCAGAGGTTGGCCGATCCAAATGGCTTGAAGGTGTGAATAAGGTGGGAGAGGTGGGGGCCTTTTATAAGTGGAAAGGAGGGGCTCTTTTGGAAAGATTGAAATGTTACATTATTACACAATGATTTTCGGATTCTAAAGGTCCCAAACTTATATAATTCGTGGATAAGGTGATAAGGGTTCGAAATATACCCATACCATAGTCTTTGGACAAGTGTAAGCCTTGGATTTTACATTATCTTTTCATTTTATTAAAATCGTTGAATAATGAGGTCATGGCTGCATCATAATGATGTCATAAATAATTTAATTTATTTAATGTCTAAAAATTATAAAAAAAATACTATGATGTAGGAAATATTTTTATATTTCTAATGAATATTTATAGTCAAAATTTGGACTTGTGTAACCCCACTTAAAATCTGTTTTAGTAAAATAACTCATGTTTGTGTCAATTTAATATTAACATTAAATAAATATATATTAATGTCATTTTCCAACTAATGTGGCTCCATGGGGTCCCCAAGTTGACCCATGGGTTGTCTTGGTCGGCCATGACTCATCCAATATGAGTAGGAAAAGTGTCATGCTCATCTCATATTATTAAAACATTATTTGTACCTTAAACTACACTAATTACCTCTAATCGCGATTAAGAACTTAAAAGTTACTATTCACAAAAAAATTATTTTAATCTCATTGAACCACATTTTACTTCTTAATAACAACCATGTATTTCGGATTTTTGAAAATCAAATCACAGAAGTGGTAATATTTCATTTAAACGAAAAATCAGTTATTTAACTACCACTTAGTGGTTTCACTATTCATCAAAAATTGAAGTTTTTCAGAACAAGGCCAAAATTTCACCCTAAGCTATAATTGATATTCCGAATTCAAAAATGATGTCTATTTTAAAAAATTCCAAAAATATACCTTTCATTAATTAATTTTATAATTAATTCCCGCTGTTACGACAAATAGCGTGTTTTTAAGAAACAATTTATATCAAAAGATTCGCAATTGTTTATGTCCAATTTCAATGTTAAATTAATTATAATGACCACCATTGGATAAAATGGTAAAAATATATTCTAATTATACCTTAAAACCACTAAATAGTATAATTTATCACAATAAATTATTTTGATTAAAAAGTTGTTTTAAGTATTTTTCACTATTTATAAAAAATTAGAAGTTCTCAGAAAAATACCAAAAATTCAACATAGGCTAATTTCGATATTCCGAATCCAAAAATGAAGTCCATTTTGAAATATAAAATTTCTATAATTTTAAAAAGTGGTTATTACTATTCATAACGGCTACTTTGATTAGTCGCGGTGTTTTAGAACTCGAAGTTGCGTACAATGCAAGCTATTGCATTATTGAATGAGAAGCGTATCATGGAAGCTCGGGGTGTTACACAAAGCATATATACATAACAGTATTAGAAAAAATGATCAATAATCGGCATTGGAAACACTTATCAAGGAGAAAATTGCAACAATTAGGTATATAAAATTCCCATGCTAATACATTTACTAAAGGACAATGCATCAACCATCATGAAAAATTCTCCCATTCCCTATAAAACTAGTGGAACAGATCACCCCTAGTCACCTCCATTCTTCTATAGTCACATGAATCAATAACCACGACAAACTCTAAATGATCTATTCCCTCTTCCCGGAATTAAGATGAATAATAACAAAAAACTCATAAAGGTATGTTTAGGGTAAGAGATAAGAAGTCAGTTATGATCCCACCAAGTGTTCTATAATATATTACAATACAAAAAAAACATATGATATAGATTTAAAAAAATATATGAGGTAAGATATTTCATTTAAAATTTTTATAATAAACATAATTTCAGATCAAATATTTCAAATACTTTAAGAACATGATTTAATGAACAATTCTATGAAATAGGAGGGCATGAATAAAATCATTTAAATAATCATATATATGTTATCATTAATTAAAAATATATCAAAACACCATGCCATAAGTCCGTTTTCATTTATCATTCAGTACATGGTCTATCAGAATTATGAATTCATGATCACGACACATGTTTTTACCCATCACATGGCTCATTCTAATTGGACTAACACCCCATCAGGGGGAAATCTGGTCTACTATGTCTTGTGAGAGTTTCAATCTTCTGTCCATTGTTAAGGGGATAGAGTAATAATATTATTTTCATATTCACGTACTGACGATCTATTATCCCATGTTCTTCAAACAAAAAACAATCATGGTAAAATTCTATATTTCAAAATAATGGAAAATTCACAATTCAATTTTATTATTTTAAAATTTCATAGTGCGTTTTCAATTTCAAAACTAAATTGTGTTTTTCTTTAATATCATGACTTTTATAATCAACAATCATTTAAATCTTTTTTCTCAAATACCAACAACCAAATCATTTATCACTTCATGAAATATTTAATTTAAATCTATCAAGTTCATCAAAATCATCAAAAATGGTGTTTATTCATGTAATCATGGATTTAATGAAAAAATATATGAAGGTTTAGAAATAAATTGGAATATAATTTAATTAAATAAAATAATCAAGGTTTCATATGATCAAAAAAAATCTTCCACCACATAACCGTTTAACATAGGTTTAATTGATTAAACACATAGGATATGAATTTTAAGACAGTGTAAATGGTGTATAATAAGAAGAATGAATCCATATAAACACAAAACATTATAACATGGTTCAGTCCAAAAAATATAGGAGGATGAAGAACTCTATAAGGATATAATATATGAAAATTGGTTTCTATATATGAATAAGTTTTTCTTATTAGAGAGGAATCAAACTCATCCCATTATGATTCAATGTAAGAAAAAAGTATGTTTGAGGACTAACAAACCACAAGGTAGCATTCATAATACAAAAATATGTATGAGGATTGATGGGGAAAAGATGATATTTCAACAAAGGTATAGGAAATTTTAAACATGAGGGAGTTCTATTGATCATGAATTACAATCAATTTCATTTCACAACTCTTATTCATTCAATCAACATCATTATCATTAATTTAGACCTTATTTAGTAGTAAGGTGTGGATTACTTTGATTATTTTTAGTATTGCATTTAACATAGAATTATTGGTATCAATGAATTATATTTTACATTTATCTAATACATATCTATTTTGAATTAATCATTTATTTTTCTCATCCTTTTCTATGAGGGTGGTGAGACACTCTTCCTCAAACATGGAGAACCTTTATACAAGATCAAAATTATTATATTCATTTTATTTAGCCTATTTATAGAGCTTCATAAAAGTTAAAACAATTTCATACAATACCTTCTCTGTGTTCTCTAAATCAATTTCAATCTAAGATATATCTTTAAACTAAATCTTAAAAATTCTACAATCCAATGAAAATATTTCGTATGAAATTATTGTATAATTGCAGTCATTTTATTAGTGGGCATGTCATTTGATACATGGTCAATGACATTATAACATGAAACACTTGTGAGAAGATGGATTTTCATACACTATTAATTTCAATTTAGTTCAATCTTATCATATTTTTTGAATGTTGGAGTTGAATTTTCTTCTTCTTTTCTAAATTGAAAAAATTTCATAACAAAGTTGTTTTCTATCATTATCATATTAGTTGTGGTATCCTTAGATATTTTAGTTTGATCTGAAATAATAAAATCATCAAAAAAAATTAATTTTATCATGAATTGAAGAATGTAGATAAAATATTCAATAAAATTATTATTTATAAATCAGAACCCCATAAAAATTGAATTTTATATATGATACAAACTTTTAGAGGTAATGATTGGATAATCTCAATGATATGTGGGGATGAATTAGTGGGGGGTATTTTTAAATTATTAATAAATTTTTATTCTATTACTTCTTAAATCAATTTTTATTTTGTTTATCCCATAATCACTATTCAAATTTGATAATTTTAACAAAAATATGGTGAAATTGATTTACAATTCTCAAATCGTAAAATGAAAGGATAAAAATTAGAGTAGATGGGAAGAAACACATTATTATGCATCCACTAAAAGACATCCAATGAGTTAAAAAAAGGCATGACTTATCATGGAAACCTGTGTTACACTATAGCCTATTGATAATTATTTATAGGTTATTTAAGGAGTATACCTACTGAAACATATTATTAAATAGTATGTTTCCACCAAGACATTATTCATCTTATAATACTGAAACAAATAAATAAAATAAGTTCACCTTAAAATAAACATGTAATAGTTGTTGCTGATTCTTCTTATTATTCCTATTATTATGTATGGATAGTGGTACACACAAATTCTATTTTTCTTCAAAGTTTCTCACTTAAGGGATATTTTTATTTTCCTTTTCATCTAGTGTAAATAAATATCACTGGAATATCCACTCCTTATATGATTTAATTCATTTCACCCACTCTTCTTATTCTTGTTATTATACATTGAATATGATCCACAATTGTTCTATCATAATTTATTCTTCTCTAATAATAATGGAGGGTTATAATCTCAATTTAATGGATTCTTCTCCTTCAAACCAAATTACTTTCTATTCAATACTAGTTCTAAATCCCCCATAATAATTATCTTTTTTGACATCTTGAAATATGTGTATTTATAAGATAAATATATGTGTCATTTTTTATTCATTATTAATAGTTTAAATATTCTCTATCATACACAAATATATGATTTGAATTAATATTATATTTAGTGATTTCAATCCAAGGATCCTTGGTTAATACATTCAACTATAACAAAAATTCCCAGCTTTATCTAACCTGCTAAAAATAACTACGTATATTTAATTTGGTTGTAGCTGAATGAAAATTAAGTAACCATCATAGTATTATTAAACATTTATAAAATCTAAAGATTTATTTTCTATGATTTTTATATTACTATTTGAAAATTTCACTTCATTTTTTGGATTAATAAAAACATTGTAATCATTGTGTTCCCAAACCCTTTACCTTATATCTAATATCCATTATTCGTAGTGATATTTCCCTAAATATTTATATTCTAAAAACTTTATTAAAGTATATGAATCACAATGTAAATTATTAGGAAATATATCTTTATTTGAGGTCACTTTTGGACCACATATAATTTAAGTCAACATTTATATGTTTAATACATTGAAACATGCCTTTATCAATCATTTTCCCATCAAGTAGATTTATGTCCATAAAAATCTCTTAAATCGAACATTTTCATACCTGTCACATTCACGTATGTGATAATTATTATATGAGGATGTATCTTCTAAGGAAAAGTTTCTTACATGGACCATTATCAAGATATTGAAATTTTTATTCACGGAAACCTCTTCTCTGAAAACATTATAATATAGAAAACTATCTATGTCGAAATAAATTACATATTTATTTCTCCTACATGGAATCCCACATATAAGAATATAATGAAAAATATATAAATATAGATATTCATATATGGATATCCTCATCTCATTTTTCATTTGATGTTCATTCAAAATATAATATCTCTACTTCTCAATTGTTCTTTACCATTATCATCATGAAAAATATTATATCAATAAATTTTTTGAATACCAAAGAATATATTTCTACCATGCATCATACATGGTCACTATACCATTAATGTTTACCTACATTCACTTTCCCACCATGTCTCCTCTTGATGACTTTAAATTTCATCATGCAGTGGATCACATGTGCTTAATTCTCATACCATGAGAAGTACAGAGTCTCTTAACCTATTGTTTAACTCATATTGACTATCCACTTACAAATAAAGTAAGAATCCAGAATGGTTGTGTTAGAATATTTGAAACTTTAATGCGCTTCTCACATTACATCAACCAAATACATTATCATCTTCTACGTCGTATTTTTTGTCCAATTATAGTATTGTTCTTCATCAAAAACACATCATGCTAGAATAATTAAACAAACCCATTAATATTATTTATAATCTATTAAATCCACACAAATGGCTAGTTGGAAATTTCAGTTACAATTTGGTTTATTTTTTATTACCTTTACATAGAATCTAGAATTAAATGTTACATTCATACAAAAATTATTGGACTAATTTTTTAATTTATGCATAAATCTATGAATCCAATATAATTTTTTATACCTAAGTACAAATTAATTTATAGCATGACATATACATTATTCTTCAATGATCACTTTACTCATATATTCATGTACATTTTCATGTTCTATGTAAATTTATAAATTATGTACAACTTGTTTCATCTCATTTTTGGGACATCACCAATTCTTCAGTCACCCTTGAATACTCATTCAAAATATTTAATCTATCATATAATCATGAATGAAACTCCTCAAATAACAATATTTATATATATATATTGTGAATTCAATAATAATAACCCCTTTAAGGATGTCTAAATGATTAAACACCTATTGCCTTAAATATTATTTATTTCCAAAAGAAAATGACTCATTAACAAATAAATTCATATACAAAATTGCAAAAAGATTCATCCATTTAAATATCCAATAAAAAAACAACCACTATAGATATAAATCTTATAAAACCCATGGAACTTCCCCATTTACCCTATAATTTTCTTCAACGTATTGAAATTAATCCTTGAAAAATACAACTCACATGTACTAGGCTAAAAAACATCCTCTTGAATGAATATTGATAGGCACTAAAATGATACCAAATCAGTATAAGAAAATAAACCGAATATTACATAAAACATTTCATGAATTGTGATCAATGTTAATGATATTATTCATGAATGAAGCCAATAAAATGGGATATTTTATTGATAGAGATATATGAATTAGATGTTATAAGATATTTTTAATAGGTTCACACACTATTTCATCATGGGACTAATCATTGTTGTCTAGATGTTTTTATATCAATTTCCATGTTCTTATATTGTTATCAATAAGAAAAATGATGTGAATAATAATTTTATCCTAAATTAAATGTAAAATAAATGAAAATACATGACACAATGAATTTATTAGTCATTAAATTTCCTACTCAGCTATTTTTGTGTTTGGAATAGGTTTACAATTTGTTTGTTATCCTTAACTCTAGAAAAAAAATCCCTTATGATCTACCTAGAATTTTAGGTCAATGATATCAATGTTATGAAATTTTGTAATATAAACATATGAAACTTATTAATATATTTTGAACTATAAAATAAAAATTGATTCAATCATGGAGTGGTCATGGTGGTCTAGGATTGATTTGAAAATCGCTATGAGGCATTTTTAATGTTCTAAAATTTTTGATGGACATTTTAATTCTTTAAATTTTAACTCCCACGTCAACTATAATGTAATTTTTATAAACAGGTAATAGGGTCACCAACTCTATTAAAGGGAATGTAATTTTCATGTCTATTTTACTCTTAATCATTGGATATGGAGAGTTTTCCTTCCACCATAGCATAGCCCATGGATTTTTCACTATAATATCATCCTTGAGAAACCTAAATTATAACCTTGGATATTATATAACCATTACTATATCCTTTATTAGAATCTCCAACAATGAATACATTGTAATGAAGAATAACCATATCATAATATATCTTTACACAAGTTCTCCACCCACCATTAATAAAACAAAAATAATGAAAATAGTAACCTTTCATTAAATCCTTCAGTGGAAATTTTAGGACATCAACCATAGTGTGTTTTGACACTCACCACTGGGTGAATTTTACCGACTCTGTGTTTTTACTTCCTGTTTCTTATATCTCAACTCTAATAATATTTATATTCATCCATAAGCATGTTGATAATGAATACATTATGAAAATCAACCTTAAATCCAATTAATAATTTATCTCACAAAATTACTCATAGACAGTTTCAAATGTCATGGTAATAAGAAAACCACACCAGAGGATAGAACTATGTTTTTGAGAGACATATAACACTTATTGTAATGAAAAATACTTCATTTACATTGTCTCAGATGAGAAAATATTTTCTCTATTTTTTGAATGTAATTTTTCATTTCACATCACGTGGGTTCATCAATATCCATGGTCTTATCAATATATGCATCCGTTCATAATAAATTATAAATGTTTTATATTCATTCGTTATATAACGTTTATTATATATCATGATTAAGTTTTTTAAATATTAATTTTTTTAATTATTCCCATATTAAAGGAATTATTTTTATATTATAAATTTTGTTTTTCATTTTATGTACTGTTTTTAAATTCTAATATATTATTTTTTAATCATGATTTTAAGGAGTATCATGGTAAAATAATATATATTTATATTTTTTTTTTAAATTTAGATGTTATTTTTAATAATTCTAAAATAGTAAAATTTTATCAAGAATATTCATATATATTAGGAATTAAAATAATAGTATTACTCTAAATAATTTTTTTAATGATCGATAAATAGTTGAATGTGGGTTGGGCTTCTAGTGAACTTGGGACTATAGTTATATAATAAAAGGTGTGGTGAGATACATGACATTCCATACATACTCTTGAGTGGGATTAATGTTACATAAAATTTAAATTTATTACATTATATATATAGGAATATGGGATAAAAAATATAATAAAACTCAAAAATTTTATTTAAAATAAAAAAATTAATTTTATATAGATTTTTAGATTATCATGATAGATATAGTTTAATTTGGCCAATTAACATATGATATATAAATTAATCTATATGAAAATATTAATTTATAGGGTAAAAGCATGAGATTAAATTTAAATAATATATATATATAATCCAATTGTGATATAATCTACTAAATATATTAAAATAATAATTTGTTGATTATTTATAATTTAAAACACTCAATAAGACATCAATCATTTAATATGAGTACCCATGGTGGTTAGGGGATGGTGGATTATCCTTCGAATGTGGAACAAAATATATGTTACACTAAAGATTGTGTTTCATTATTTGATGTAACATTTATGATATAAATAATTAGTTACATCAAACTATTTTGAAGAAAGAGGAATGTAATAATTATAGTCCTTGAGATGGATTTTGGTAATTTTTTGTTCAATGAACTATGAAATTGTTATTTATGATAAAATATATAATATATTTATCCTATTTAACATAATGTTTGGATAAAAATTTATAGTATCTTAAAAATTAATGAAATATGGATCCTAGGTTAAAGATGTAGAGAATTAACATGTGGTAAATATTATAGTTGGAGTATATATAGTATAATTTCATATTTAATAATTGTAACAGTGTTGTTCATCTAAAAATAATTTGATTATAGAATAAAATTAAAATTAATACAATAGAAAACTTATCTTCAATAATAATATGGATAAAGAAAAAGTTAAGGTGAATTTTGAATGGAGATGTATTTGGAAATTGAAAATTACTCTCAAAAGAAATGATAATTCTTATGTTCTAGAGAAACAACATCTGAATGTACCAATAGAAACATTGTATCATGTGGAAAAAACTAATTATAGTTATAATATAATGGATTTTCATAAAATATCTAATCTAATGGTTGTTTTTATATATATAGGGTTTCAAAATCTCAATAAAAATATGGATTTATAGGGATTAATAAATAATATAAAAATGAACTATAATTATTAAGAGTGGAATGACAAAATGGTATTTGTAATGCATTTTGTGGTGCATGATGTAAAACTGAAATTGTAAAATTATTTCTAATTTAATGAAATAAATGATACCTATTGATCTTAATGAAATTAATTTTTATTATATAAAATATAACACATGTATGAAATAGAGGAAATCTCCAATATTTTATTTCACTGAAATACGTCATTTTAAATGATATATTGAACTACTACAATACATTAATAAAAATAATATTCAATAATTACAACAAGTATATAAAAAGGCTTTGAATTTCAAAATAATCATTCTCATGATCTCCCATGGGAATTATACTACAAAATATAATTATAGAATTAATTAAATATATTATATGTATTTCTAATGGGATTATATATTGAATCATTATATGACATCCCTATATCCATCATAAATTAATATGATATTTCTTTATATACCCAACTAAAAAACTAATTACGATAAATTAAGTATATTTTAAACATTAAAAATTATATTATCTACCTTTTGACGCTCAAATGTATATTTAATAGTTAAATAAATTTCCTTATAATTTTTTCATATTTTTATTCTTCTAATAAGTATATTCAAATATTTCATTTAATATTTGGATATTTATATTGTCATTATCAAGTTATAGAATTTTCAATTAAATATGTTATGATATTGAACAATATATATACAAACATTTTGACATAATAATGTTCTTCTTTAGTGGATTAATAATATATTTCATCTAGAATTCTTTTTTCGATACGATCAATCAAATTTTATTATTATTATTATTATCATTATAATTTTAAATATATAATTATATTCATGGATTTGTAAGGATATTTAGTCTATGAAATAATTATGACAATGTATGAAATAATAATTGTTGTTCAGGGTGATTAACTTATGGGGGTGGTGGTGAATTGAGTTCCCAATAATATTTTTTTTAAAATATATTAATTTAAAATACCACAATTTAGATTAAATCACTATATTAATCAAAAGAGTAGTTTGGTTAAATATCGTTATTTGAAATGATTTCTCAATTCTAGATTAGTGCTCTGTTAACAAATATTTGAAATTAAGATAACTTTTGAAATTAATTTACTCAAACAAATCCTAATATAAAAAATTGTAAAGAAAAACTATCAAAGTACTCATCTTATACATAATAAAAAAAATTTTGTTTACATATCTGAAATAAAGAATATAGAATAAAATAACTCAACATAATAAAAACAATTTGGTTTGTCTCAAGATGATACCAAATCCCATCCACATAGAAATCATGTGGTAGTTATAATATTATAGAACATTAATCTGATTCAAAACATAGATCAGGTATGCAAGAAATAGATTACAAGCGATCCAGGACACAATGGGATATCTTCTACAAAATGTGGATAAACATATATAAAATGATAAAAGATAATAACTAGAACTCTTCAATTCCAGTTCATGAGATTGTGTGTGTTTCAAAACAGAGAAAGGAATATACTTCATGAATGTACAATTAAACAAAATAGAGTGTCATTAAAAAGATATGGAATATGCAGTGATCATCAGTATATTATGATATAGATTCTTGATTGTCCTTAAATGTGTCTTGGGGAGGAGATAAAATTGTTTCTCATAAATATGTAATAAAATAGAGCATCAAAAATCTCTATTTTTTAAATATTAAAGTATCTTAATATTCAATGGGATACTCTCCATCATTGTTTTGAGTCAACGTGAGTGCAACATGTAAGCTCTCAAGTGTAGATCCTTTCCGTATTGAACAATTTGTGCACATCTCAATCTTCAATCACATCATGCACGAGGGTGTATTATGAGAATATTAATCAATCCATGAACCCATCTAAGAATAATCCTCAAGATCTTAAGGATCCTTGTACTGAGATCCCACTCCTTCATAAATGAGTTGATGAAATAGTTTAATTAATAATAATTAAATAATCCCTTCTCATTAATTAAAAAATAACCATTAATATCATTTTATTCATCTCATGCACAATTGTAATGGTAACATGCATGGATGAAAAATGTCTCTGGCATCAAGATGTCTCTAGCTAAAAAACATATATTGTTGTAATACCTATCAAGTGGGAAGATATCCTTGTATCATGACATCTCAGGTAGATAGATTTATCTGTTGAAAACAAAAATATGGTAGAAATATATCTATGGAGGTGAGTCAGCTTGGAAATGACTCATTCAATCTAACGGACACACAGGCCGGAAGAGACAAATGATTGAGGTTTTTCATTTGAACTAACTGTGAGTCGGGTCAAGTGGTGACAGAGTTTGGAAGTCATTCAATCTAGTGGTGTGACATTTTAACAAACTGTGACTCATAGTAGTTGTGAGTCATGTTTTTTAATGAGTCATCTTGAAAAAATGGTGATTCATTCCAACACATAGCCAAAATTTAATCATAATTCCTTAAAATTTAAAAAGATATGATAAAACATACAATTCATTAGAAACATAGTAAAAAAAATTATGAGAATTAAAATAAAGAGGTTCCAACAATATTTCCTTATTTGATAAACACAAATGATGGATGTTTTACAAACCATGTATAAAATAAGATTGAATATATAGAAATAGAATCAAAGGATAAAAATCTAATTTGTATTCCAAATTTCATATGTGATTTATAAAAGAAAGTGGTATCAAAGATATTGTATCAAAAAGAAGTTGAATAAAAGGATTAAATCCATAACAAAAGAGGTATATAAAATTAAATATCAAATTTAACTTCCATCATCCATATTTATCCTTCTCATGGAATTATAAAAAATGTTATTCATGATTCTGAAAATACTAAGATAAGAAAAATATGTGTTAGAGTGAAATATAGTAGTAAGTAGTGACTACATATTGTTAAAAAAAAGATATAGATGTCATTATTATAAAATTTATAAGATAATACAGGCCAAAAATTCCTAAAAGAGAAAAGTAATACACAATACTCAACAAAGAATGATGGCTAATCAGAGTAACCCTCATCACTTGATGAATGAGATGTTGGTCCCTTTCCCTTATTAGAGGAATTAGGGATAGATGTACAGTCTCAGTGTGTATGTGGTAGTGGTTTTACGAGAAAAAGGAGATGTCCGAATCACTTAGAAAATCACTCATTGTAGATGCATGATAGATTCCATGGGAGACATACTGAATGACTTGTATTGTGAAGGTAAAGGGTATTATGCAGTAGACGATTAGGGTAGGCATAGGAATTTCATTTGGAGAAACCACTGTAGTTCCAAACACATATAAGAATTGATTTATATGATTCAAAAAAAATCCATGATATTATTCACTCCTCACTCCATAATAAGAATTAAAACATTATCCAAATCTGTAACGATCTACAGAAGAGGGTCATCACAATCAACTAATCTTCTTGTTCCATGAAAAACATGGGGAAATGTGGCACCCTAAGATTCTCAACCTAAAACATGAAATAGGAATTCAACACATGTTTGGTATAAAAAATATAAAGGTAATATTTAAGTGAAATTGTGAGGTTTTCCCAATAACATTGACTCTAAATTAAATATTACCTTACTAGTTTGTATATATAACGCCTTAAAAATATAAAGTATGAACATTTTATTTAATTGAATGTATGATAAGAAACACCACGAATGTAATGGAATATATATTGATGAGAGTTTGTAATATATTTGGTATTTGAAATAAATTATATATATTCTATAGCTTTTAATGAATGTGATACTGAGTTAGCGGGTGATATAAGAAACAACTAGTTTCTCTGGTGGATTGTGTTACAAGTAAGACTGAGTTTTGCTGAACAATAATATATTATTAAAATACAAGTATTTAACACAATAAGATATGCACTATCTGTTTTGAATATAAATTCCCAACATATGAATATAAATGGCCTTTAAAAATATAAAATGAACTCATTAGTTACAAATTAATCAGAAATGAATCAAATATATAATTGAAAATAAAGGCAATATTTTATTTGAAGTTACTTATATGCTCACAAAGATATTATACCCTAAAAAATTAAATCATTTTAAAATTTTGACTGATATTAATGAAATATATAAATTATATTTTCAATATAATATTATTTATATTCATACATTATAAGTTATAAATATATGATAAGAACAAACCAACTGTTATTCAAAAAAACCAGTATTTTTATTAAGGCATTTTTACCGTGTTTCAACAGTGACCAAATTTTATATCAAACTTTTTGAACATTTAGAAATCATATATTTCAAAACATTCTAAATATTTGATGGATAAACATAAAAAATTGTGTTTGGATGAATCTTTGGTATTTTTCTATCATGTTTCATTTTTTAATGAACAGTGTAATATAATGAATTCTATTTTAAAAAAATTATTTCATATATTTAGATCATTAAATTAGATAGTAAATCGTTTTTAAAGATTAATTTGATTTGTTTTATATAAATTTATCCTATTTAGGTCATTATAGTTTATTTTCACTTTTAAATTGAATATAAAAACATTGAAAACATTTATATGTTTTTACCTTAAAAACCAGCATTGTCTTCTTATCTGTGAGATCAAATTAAAATTAATTTCTTCCACTTCCTTGATTGGAATTTTTAAAATTAGATTATGTATTTGGAATGATAATTGTTTATAATTTCAAAAATGATAAATTTATTTTTTTACCATAATTATTAGTGAATATAATTTAAATTAATTACAATTATTATGGTGAATGAAAGCAAAATAAGCGAGTAAACCTTAATCGTAAGGGACCAAATTGTCACGACCCGCCTTCACCAAAAGGAGGGAAAGGCTAGCAGATTTCCAGGGCCTTCCATCATTAGGTTGAAAGAGATATAATGACCTCCGAAACCCACCCTCAATAGGTCCCGGAGTGGTGACAAGCACCAATGGTATATAAACACACACTAAACGGAAGGCATTACCCATTTTCTTTTATAGGATCGGGAGATAAGATGGTAAATCCCCACAACACCAAAAGAGAAAAGTAATATAAAGCCAAGGGCCATTACCAATGAATTTTACAAAAGTAAAAACCACAATGTACAGAGTGACTACAAGGGTAAAGTACCAAATAAGGAAAAACAGCAACAGCAACTGCCCAAAGGTCCGAGCTAGTATGATCTCGCACGATCCCCGAAGTCCTCTTGGAAACCTGAAAACAATTTTATAAATGTAGGGTGAGCATACAAGTATACTTAGTATGGAAAACTCAAGACTCTCATGCACAAGTGGGGGAACGTACTAAAGTCCCGTGAGAAAAAGAGTGAACCAAAAACCTAACAAGGTAAACTATCCACCCATGCCTCACCAAGGCACACTCCCTAAATAACGCAAGTCATGTAATGTATTGTGATAGCACATAGATGTTTGGGTACCCCGTGCCACTTTCCCTATGGTTATTGAAGAAATCCTACGCATTGAACCAATCCCGGCATTCTCACCGTAGTCCCACTGCCACACCCCGCCCGCACACACAGGGGCCACAACCTCACGCAATCCCACTACCAAACCCCGCCCGCACACACTTGGGCCACAACTGTTACACGTAACTACGCCTACAAACACCTAGGCCAGAACAACCACTGCCACGCCTGAAGACACCTAGGCTGGATGATCCACTGCCACGCCCGAAGACGCCGGGGCCTCATCCCAAAGATACTTGGGAAACTACCTACATGAACACACATGGGCGATAACCACCACACCACCCTGCCCGAAGGTTCATGGGATAAAAATGGACCTCAATCCATCACAGCCTTCTGGATGATACTTGGGATATCCCGAAAGGGGAGCAGAAAAGGAGCTAATGAACAGCCACTAATAACAGTGTTGGGAAAAACAACCTCCCCCATGAAATGGGGGTGTTCGGCACTAAGTTCTCAAATTGGGTGGGGCGTGAATAAGAAGCACAAAACTAGAAGTATATATATAGGTAACAAGCACTCTCCCATGTTTAGGTTTGTCTTCAGCTAGCTTAAAGAACAGAAACAAAACTCATTCCGAGTGACAACTCTCGCCAACGAAACCCATTTGTCCCATTCGTCTTCATGTTCAGTAATGATGTTTAATTATGTTCTTCACCTACTTGGGAAACTAGTAAGCATAAGCACAAGTACAGGAATGAAACAGTCAAGCATTAACTATAACATCCACTCCCGGTTCTCTCATAAATCCACAACAACCAAAGGACACCCCAAGATACAGCCCCATGTCCAACATCCAGTAGCCAAAAAAAGGTTTCTCAACAACAGAGGATCCCACCCCTATTCGTGATACAAACAAGTAACCACCCAGTCTTAAAAATTCACAACCACTGAATCCATATCAACAAGTGATCCCATCCCCGCCCACATCACCCAGCAATCGTCCCATGAAAGGATATAACCAAACCACTACCATCAACGCAAAGCAGGACCATGCCGGTAATTTCAGATTTATAAGATTTAACACACTCCATGATTTCAATTTCTGTGTGCTTTAACCGGGGTTATCACTGAAGAATTGATCCTGGTGCCTCAATTTATTTAGCCGGATATACAAGATTAACCAAAATAATTTTCACAGCAGGAGTTCACAACTAAAAAGAATTTCATTTAAAACATCAGCAGGGGTTCATTAATGCACATAGAAAGACAACCAATGACCATGCTTTTTAGAAGGTATAAGCCCGCACAAATCATGGATGATCATAAATCAAAGAATCATCGATCAAACCCCTCCAACTTCATTCTTTAGAATCGGTTTATTAACATCAATAAGGTTAGGTCCATCTAATTATACAGAATCAAAAACATTCCCACCCCGCATGATACACAAAAAGGGAGAGACGAAGGAGAAATTCCCTACTTGTTGATCAACGATCGATGCTAAGGCCAAGCGCAGAACTTCACGGATAGTGATGTGTATCGTCCAAATGAAAAGCTGCTCGTTGAAGGGTTTCTAGCACAGGGTGATCGAGAAAAGAACCAAGGAGTAACACTTTTTGTTTTTAAAGGTTGGGGACAGTTGAGATAATAACGCAAAACCGCATAAGGATCAGGGGTCGTGGGTTACAAGGTTGAGACACCCCACACGTCATTAGTGGGTCCCCGTAGTTTAAACCGACGCACTCCAAGTTATTTCCTTACATATTTAATTAAGCATCATGTATGGGCATTACAGGTCTTTAAAACACACTTAATGGGGTCAAATAGGGTTTTAAAACTGAATTCACGCATCAAGGGAGAGATACTGTAAGAAAGCCTCGTGGGGGTAGGCGAGAGCCATCAGTAGTTGAGAGCTACCGGTGGCTGACAACAACCGATATCCGGGCTACTGGTAGGTTGCAGCGACTGGTAGTGGGGCTACAGATAGGTCACAGCTACCGGTAGACCATGCTACGGGTAAGCTGTAGCAACTGGTAGACGGAGCTACCGGTAGACAGAGCTACCAGTAGCTGCAGCTACCGGTAGACCAAGCTACCGGTAGACAGAGCTACCGGTAGTCTACGGCTACCGGTAGACCGAGCCACCGATTGGCCTTCAACAGGTAGGCTAAGGCTACCGGTAGTCCTACCGTTTCCAAACTTCACCGAAATTCCCATACCCAGAAAACCCAACATGAGTTTTCACAAAGTAATGGACCCCGAAAACCCGGGCCATTACATCAGATACCGCTTAAATGATTCTCATCCTTGAGAATCAAAATAACCCAGAAGGAAAGAGAGAGAGTCCGAACAACAACCTCGAAATATACCTCTCAGGAGTGAACCTAATTGTTAACTAAGAACGCCCCTCTGTTAAGAACCAAACAACATACCATGTCAAACTGACCAGCCACGTGGGTTGGGGAGTCTTCTCCCCCATGTCAAGATATTATCCGCTTTGGGTGGCACTGACTCGCCAACACGTGTTTAATCCCATCCACCTTAATGCGTCTTGATTAAGGGTGGGATCATCCCCTCCCCATAGCCAGGTCTTTACACACACATTCAGAGGAATGAAAACTAGTCTTTCATAGACAACAAGGTAAAACGTTCCACCACAATAGTTATAAACTGAACAGTACGAAACTCAAAACAACTTTGGGTACTGGGAACACAGCTGTGCTTCCCTCTCCCACGTACTCTCCTCAAGACCACCATGTTTCCATAACACATGAACCAAGGGAATGGTTCACCCACTAAGAACCTTCTCCTCATGATCCTATACCATCACGGGTCTTTTCACAAAAGTCACATCATCCTCGATGTCTAGATCCCCCCAATCAAGGACATGTGAATCGTCGTGCAGGTAACGACGAAGCTGGGACACATGGAATACATCATGTTTCCTCAGTAGCGGTGGTGGTAGCGCTAGCTGATAAGCCACTTCACCGACCCACCGCAACACTTTGAAGGGTCCGATGAACCTCAGAGAAAGCTTACTCCCTTTTTTGAACCTCCATTGTCCACACTGAGGAGAGGCCTTCAATAACATGTGGTCTCCAACCTCAAATTCCAAGGGCCTCCTCCGGGTATCACCATATGAATTTTTTCGGTCCTGGGCCACCTTCATCCTTACCCATATGAGCTAAACCTTCTTTGTCGTGCTCTCCACCCCTTCCAAGCCAAGGATGCATGCCTCTCCTACTTCAGCCCAACACAGAGGTGAACGACATGGCCTCCCGTAAAAGGTTTCAAACAGGGCCATACAAATGGTAGAGTGATAGCTATTATTGTAGGAAGACTCTACTAGAGGACAGTATTTCACCCATGATCCTCCTAAGTCCAGAACAATGACCGCAACATATCCTCCAAGGTCTGGATGTTGCGCTCTGTCTGTACACCTATCTGGGGATGGAAAGCAGTACTATGACGCAGATGGGTGCCAAAAGCAGGTTGCAATCCTCTCCAGACTTGCGAGGTGAACCGTGCATCCCTATCCTAGACTATAGACTTCATAACTCCATCCAATCACACCACTTCATCCACGTACTTTCGTGCCAAAGCATCCACTACACTCGACTCCTTGAATGCCAGAAAGTGAGGCGATTTCGTCCACCGGTCTACTACCACCCAGATGGCGTCATATCCCCCTTGGACCATGGGTAGTCCCATGACGAAAGCCATCGAGATGTCGTCCCACTTCCACTTGGGGATATCTAGAGACTACAGTAGGCCGCCTGGAACTCAGTATTTAGCTTGAACTTGCTGACACACAAGCACTTGGACACAAACTCTGCCACTTCTCGCTTCACTCCGAGCCACCAAAACTACCTTTTCAGACCCTGGTACATCTTGGACACTCCAGGGTGTACTGATAGGGGGAGTTGTTGAACTCACTGAGAACCTTGCAACGAATCGCCTCTGGAAGAAAAAGATTTCCCTGGAAAAGCATTTGGTTTTGGCCATCCTCCGTACATCCTTCCAGAGCATCGCCCTCGTCAACTCGGTCGCGCATCACTTCGCACTTTGGGTCTCCCCACTGAGATTCCTCCACCTACTGAAGCAGAGATGACTGTACTGCAATCTGACACAGGCAACCTCTACCGCTATCCATCCTTGCATCTTGGTGTAAGGCAGCCAACTCCTCCATTGCCTTCCAGGTGTTTGTCAACTCTCGGACCGCATCCTTATGTGATCTCCTGCTCAAGGCATCAGCCACTACATTCACCTTCCTTGAATTGTAGGAGATCTCAAAGTCGTAATCCTAGAGGAACTCCATCCACCTCCGCTACCGAAAGTATAGGTCCCGCTGGGAGAAGATATACCTCATGCTTTTTTGATCTTTGGAGACCACAAAGTGTTCTCTGATGAGGTAGTGCATCCATAACTTCAGTGAAAAAACGATTTCTGCAAGCTCCAGGTCGTGGGTGGCATAATTACGCTCATGAGGGAGTAGTTTCCTAGACCAATAATAGATCACCCCTTGTTGCTGCATCAACAAAAATCCTAGGACTTGTCTTAAAGCATCATTGAACACCTCATACGCCGCTCCTTATTCCAGTAATCTCAGCACTGGTGCACTGACCAAAGTCTCCTTCGGATAGCTGAAGGCTGACTCGCACTGCTCACTCAACATGAAAACCGGGTCTTTCCTGGTCAGGGCTATCAAAGGGGCTTCAACTCGGGAGAAGTTGGGTACGAACCTCCGATAGTAACCTGCCAGCCCGAGGAAACTATAAACCTCTGCCGCATTCTTTGGTGCTGCCCAAGAAACAACTTCCTCAACCATGGATGGGTCCACCGCTACCCCCTGCTTTGACACCACATGCCCGATGAAGTGCACTTCTTGTGTCCATAATTTGCATTTAGGCAACTTCTCATGGAGCTGATGCTATCGGATGACCTCCAAATCTGTCCTCAGGTGCTCTGTATGGTCCTCCTCGGACCTTGAATAGGTCAGGATATCGTCGACGAACACAACCACGAACCGATCCATGTACTCCCGGAAGATAGAGTTCATAAGCCTTATGACCACAGCCGGGGCGTTCTAAACACCGAAGGGAATTACTAAAAACTATAAGTGTCCATATCTTCACCTGAAGCCGTCTTCTAGATGTCACTCTCCTTCACTCTCAGCTAGTGGTACACAGACCACAGGTCGTTCTTCAAGAACCATCATGCCCCCTTCAGTTGGTCGAAAATATATTCTATCCTCAGAAGAGGGTAGCGATTCTTGATCGTCACCTGATTCAGCCCCATGTAGTCTGTGCACAACCTGTGGCCACCATCTACCTTCTTTGCGAACAAGACTGGAGCCCCCATGGTGAATCACTCGGTCGAACATAACCCCTCTTCATCAGATCGTCAATCTGAATCCACAACTCCCATAGCTCTGATGATGCCATTCGGTAAGGAGCCATCGAAATCAGATGAGCGTCGGGCTGCAAGTCTATCCCAAACTCGATATCACGTCGAGGGGGTAGATTCATCACCTCCTCAGGGAAGATGTCCACAATCTCAAGGAAGATCTCTGGCACCTCCACCATCTCAGCATCTACTAACTCCACTGACATCTCGGATAACAAGGATAGGGGGGTTCCTCTCACCTGCTGCCCTTCTGACTGCTCCTCTCACCGGTGAAGGTACCATGTCGGCCGCCCAAGTCTGAGAACACAACCCTTACTCAGAAGCATTCGATGACGAAACACACAGAGAATAGACAGTCAATGCCTAGGATGACATCGTATGGCTGTATCTGTAGCAGAAGAAGATCCCTGACCGACTGATGTGGCCCTACCATCAGTCTGCATCCCCGAAATTCAAATAACAAGTCAGTCTGACCCCCGAACGGTGTGCTCGGCACTAGGGGAACTGGAAGTCTCTCATCATCTAGACCTAAGGCACGGGGTAGACTAGGTGAAAAAAAGGAGTGTTAAGCTCCAGTATCGAACAAGGCATAAGAAAGTGTGCAAAACAAACTGATCGTACCCCGAACGACCTCCGGCCGAGCCGTAACTGCTGCCTTCGTAGTGTGTAACTATCCACACCCAGCTCCTCTACCCCTTGGCTTTCGGCCACCTCCCTGACCACACCCCAGTCAAGGTCCCTAAGGAGTGCCCTGAGGTTGGCCTCCTCCTCCTACGCCTACCCTCGGAGGAGTGGGAGCATGCTGTCCCTGCTACTTCTGGAAAGGCCTGGCTGGAAGCTGCTGCTGGGTCGGGTGCTGGGGCTGTCTCCCATCGCCGTACTGTACCCATTCCGAGCACTGACTCTGGAGATGTCCATGGCTCCCACAGACAAAGCACAACATTCCCGGTCCTGACATAAAAGGGCGAGGACCAGGGGAATGGAACTGGAACAGTTGTGGCCTACTCCCTGCTGGTCGAAACCTAGAGGGTCCTGGCGATGGAGGCTTGGTGCTGACGGCCTTTCCCTTCGATGGTCCCAGCTGTATCCCCTCTCGAGACACACCCCCTAGAGCGTGAATCCTCTCCACCACTTCGGCCTTCTTGTGGACCTCCAAGTATTTCGGCAGGGTAAAGGGGGTAACAACATACTGGAGGGAGGGACGGAGTGCCTCCTCCAAACGTCTTGCCCGAGACACCTCATCGAGAAAGAGGTCCGGAGCAAAACTTATGAGGTCCTTGAACTTGATTACTGGCTCCCTCACAAACATACTCCCCTCCTGGAGGGAGTGTAGCTCATGTCTCTTTTCCTATTTCATCGTCGAAGAGAGGAATTCTTCCTGGAACTCCCTCTCGAAATGAGCCCATGTCACCTCAGCCTCTCTCCTCTCCCCCAGGTAAAGCATCCACCACTTACGCGCCACTCCCCGAATCTTGCTGGCGGTCAGAGGAACCCACTACTCGATCGGAGCCCGGATCAAGATGAAGGCTATCACTAGATCCTCGAGCCAACCTTCCATATTCATATCAGAGGTGCTGCCCTTATACTTATCTTGGGTCTGTCGCTGGAAGGCCCGAAGTGTCTTCTGCCACTAGTTTTCCTCCACCTCTCGATCATCTCTCTGCCGATCAGCCAAGGTAGTCTCTAGAGCCTCGATTTCCTGCACCAAACGTGGTCTCCTTCCAGGTGCCATTGCTGCAAGGTAAAAAAGGAATGCCTAATCCCATGTAGTGCATAATATTGTTCTTAAAACTTTGTAAACATTTTATTTAATCTTAATTCTGAAGACACCACAGAAACACGAGAACACAAGTCATTATGATGCATGTACCTTTCCTAGGGTCTCTACCCTGTAATCTGCGTAGCCTCACTTGGTCGTTTAGTATGTCTAGAGTCCTTTCATCGGATCACAGGGGGCCCTAAAATCTCGTGTCCTAGCCGGTCTTCTGTGGCCTAATTCACACACCAAGGTCACCCAGCACTGTTTCCCTACTATCCCATGAAATCCTCACTGTGCCTAACTCCAGACTCCATCCTATCTCTCAACCTCCCTCTGATACCATTCTGTCACGACCCGCCTTCAGCAAAAGGAGGGAAAGGTCAGCAGATTTCCAGGCCCTTCCTTATTTAAGTTGAAGGAGAGATAATGACCCCCGAAACCCGCCCTCAATTGGTCTTGGAGTGGTGAATAGAACCAAGGGTATAGAAACACACAATAAATGGAAGGAATTATCCTTTTTGTTTTATAGGATCGGGAGATAAGATGGTAAATCCCAACAACACCAATAGCGGAAAGTAATGTAATGCCAAGGACCATTCCCAATGCATGTTATAAAAGTAAAAACCACAAATTACAGAATGACTACAAGGGTAATGTACCAAATAAGGAAAAACATCAACTGCAACTGCCCAAAGGTCTGAGCTAGTATGGTCCCGCGTGATCCCCGAAGTCCTCCTGGAAACCTGAAAACAGTTTTATAAATGTTGGGTGAGAAAACAAGTATACTCAGTAGGGAAAATCCAAGACTCTCGTGCACAAGTGGGGGGAACGTACTAAAATCCCGTGAGAAAAGGAGTGAACCAAACAACTAACAAGGTAAAGTATCCACCCAAGCCTCACCAAGGCACTCTCCCCAAATAACGCAAGTAAAGTAATGTATAGTGATAGCACATCTATGTTTGGGTACCCCACTCCACCTTCCCACTGGTTATTGAAGAAATCCTATGCATCGAACCAATCCCGCCATTCTAACTGTAGACCCACTACCACACCCCTCCCGCACACACATGGGACACAACCTCGCGCAGTCCTACTCTCAAACCCCACCCGCACACACCTGGGTCACAACAGTCACACATAACCACGCCTGCAAACACCTAGGCTAGAACAACCACCGCCACGCTCGAAGAGACACGTGCTATAAGATCCACTGCCATGACCGAAGACACCTGGGCCTCATCCCGAAGATACTAGGGAAACTACCTGCCAGCACAAACCTGGGCCATAACCCCCACACCACCCCTCCTGAAGGTTCATGGGCTAAAAATGGACCTCAGGCCATCACAGGCTTCAAGAAGATACTTGGGCTATCCAGGAAAGGGAGCAGAAAAGGAGCTAATAACCAGACACTAATAATATTGTTGGGGAAAACACCCTCCCCCATGAAATGGGGGTGTTCGGCACTAAGTGCTTAACTTGGATGGGGCGAGAATAAGAAACACAAAACTGAAAGCATATATAAAGGTAACAATCACTCTCCCAAATTTAGGTTTTTCTTCAGCCAGCTTAAAGAACACAAACATCACTCAGTCCGAGTCGCAACTCTCGCCAATGAGACCCATTTGTCCCATTCGTCTTCATGTTCAGTAATGATTTTTAATTAAGTTCTGCACCTACTTGGGAAACTATTAAGCATAAGCACAAGTCTAGGATAGAAACATTCAAGCATTAACTATAACATCCACACCCAGTTCTCTCGTAAATCCACAACAACCAAAGGAAACCCCAAGATACAGTCCCATGTCCAACATCCAGGATCCAAAAAAAAGGTTTCTCATTAACAGAGGATCCCACCCCAATTCATGATATAAACAAGTAACCACCCGGTCTTAAAAATTCACAACCACTGAATCCATATCAATAGGGGATCCCATCCCCACCTACATCACCCACCAATCAGCCCGTGAAAGGATATAACAAAACCACTACCATCAACACAAAGCAGGGCCATGCCGATAATTTAAGATTTATAAGATTTAACACACTCCATGATTTCAATTTCTATGTGCTTTAACAGGGGTTGTCACAGAATAATTGATCCTGGTGCCTCAATTTATTTCACCGGATATACGTGATTAACCAAATTACTTTTCACAGAATGAGTTCACAACTACAAAGCAAACCGTTTAAAACATCACCAGGGGTTCATTAATGCACATAGAAAGACCACCAACGACCATGATTTTTAGAAGGCGTAAGCCCTCACAATTCAGGTATCATAAATCATGGAAGATCATAAATCAAAGCATCATCAATCACACCCCTCTCCCTTAATTGTTTAGAATCGGTTTGTTATCTTCAATACGGTTGGTCCATCCAATTCTACAGAATCAAAAGCATGCCCACCCCGCATGATACACAAAAAGGGAGAGATGAAGGAGAAATTTACTACTTGTTGATCAATGATCGATGCTAAGGCCTGGCGCCGAACTTCACTGATAGATATGCGGCTCGTCCGAATAAAAAGAGGCTCATCGAAGGGTTTCTAGAAAAGGGTGATCGAGAAAAGAACCTAGGAGTACCCTTTTTCATATTTAAAGGTCGGGGATGGTTGAGATAATAACGCGAAACCGCATATGGAGCGGGGGTCATGGGTTAAACGGTTGAGACACCCCACACATCATTAGTGGGTATCTTCTGTTTAAACCGACGCACTCCAGGTTATTTCATTAAATATTCAATTAAGCGTCATGTATGGGCGTTACTGGTCTTTAAAATATGCTTAAAGGGGTCAAAATAGGGTTTTAAAACCTAATTCGCACAACAAGGGAGCGATACTGGATGAAAACCCCATGGGGGTAGGCGAGAGCCACCGATAGCTGAGAGCAACCGGTGGGTGGTAGCTACCGTTATGATGGAGCAACCGGTAGACCGAGCTACCGATAGACAGAGCTACCGGTAGCTGCAGCTACCGGTAGATTAAGCTATTAGTAGACAGAGATACAGGTAGGTTGTGGCTACCAGTAGACCGAGCTACCGGTAGGCCTACTACCGGTAGGATAAGGCTACCGGTAGGCCTACTACCGATAGGCTAAGGCTACCGGTAGGCCTACCATTTCCAAACTTCACCGAAATTCCAAAACCAGGAAAACCCAACTTGGGATTTTTACAAAGTAATGGACCCCAAAAACCCAGGCCATTACAAAATGACCTAGAAACATTACCAAGATCCAATTAATGGGCATATTTAGACCATATATACACATGTATAGAAATTAGAACAATATGGGAGCCACATTCAATGTGAAAATGTGAATGGAATTCCTTTTTCAAAATATTACAACAGTGTCACTCTACCTGCACTATAAAAGGGCATCCACTCCTCAAACTTACTCACACCTCTCAAGACACTATGGATCTACCAAAATCCATCCAAAATTATCCTCATCATCCGTCACCTAATAGAAGAGTTCTTTCAGTGGTAAAGGAGAAATTTGGAGAATTCTTTTTGGTACAAACCAAATGGAGTCCCCCGATTAAGAGGTAATGTCATTCAATAAACTCCTTAGTTTTATTTCCTTTATACACCCACTAAACAATAATTATTCCATGGTTATAAAGATATGATAGTATAGAATATATAATTAAATGTCTTTAGGATAAATTTTGTGCTACACGCATACCCACTTCAATTTTATGTGTAATGACCATACTGTTTACGTTTATGGTGCACTATCGCCTCATGAAATGATGATTGTTTGTTCTTCCTTTACCGCATCCCATTGCGGTTTTTTTGATATTAAAAATATTTATTTCTATTATATATTATATTTATAATTTATTTATACTTTTTTTAATTATTTTATTTTATCTCATTATGCACTATTTGTTTTGGGAATATGATAACATCATTTGAGGAAGTGCGGACTAACACTTCCGAAAATCGATCGAATTTGATCACGTGATTCATGGATTGTAAAAGTGATGATTTTAATTAAATACATGCATCATGAAAAACATATATACAATATGTATTACAAAATTACCATTTTTGTTCAACAATATATTCCAATTTCTTTTTTACCCATTCACATACTTAGAAAGTGATAACGTTATTCGTGGACATGTAGACTACCACCTCCTTGACAAAATGTGATTCCTATTACATCAAATAAATTATATAAATATATATGTGATTAAATAAAATTTTATATATGATATAAGTATAATTTTGGAAATATATTATGTCACTTAACATCTTTCCATTATGATCATTGAAAATGCAAATGTTACTCATGCACACATATGATCTACTATCTCTATGATTGTAACATTAATTCATTTTTCATAACCATATTTAATGATTTATTTAAAATTATATTTGATGTATAGATATTATAATTATTTAATTATTATTATTCTGTTTATGTTATATAATGATCCCATTGACCATAGCTGACCTCTGACAGTTTTTTTTAACAGATGAACCGAATTTAGTCAAAACACCAAACAAATATTTAATTGATTATATAGTTGAATAATACATGGTAATAAGTGAAATTAAAGTAATCATAAACAAGAAAAAGGTTCTTAAAAAAGTAAATAATTAGAAAATGCTTATTATAAAGGCATTTAAATGATTTTCACTTGTAAATAAATGTTTGGTATGTTATTTTCATATCACTTTTTACATCCGTGAGTTAAACTTCATTCTGAAAACATAATTATTTTGTGTGGTGTATATACTTACTCTTTTGATATATTATATAATTATTCAATTTATCATCATAGTATTTAAAATATCCTTTTAAATTTATTTCTTCATGAGTGTTATTATTTAAAATATTAAAAAGCTGTATGGGATCCTTGGAATGATTAAATAATATATTCCTCATAAATAATTTTACTGATCATTCATTTTCATTTGAAGAATCTGTATTACCATTTTTTAATAAACTCATTAATATTCATCTCATATGGTTATTCATTAAATTTTTCAATTATTTTTACCTTTTTTCCACTCATTGGTACTTAATGGTATTAGAAAATGTTTTTAAGAAAAATAGACATTATTTATCTCTTTAGTTGAATAAACAATTTAATTCTGAAAACCAGGTTTTATTAAAATGTATTGATTTTATTTATGTTATTTTAAATGAAATTTTTAACATTTTTTTCTTTTTCCAATGTATTCAATTGTATCTTCTTGTCACTTACAGAACAAGGAATTTTTCGAACTTTTTCCATGTAAAAGGAATGTTCTTTTTACCTTTTATGACATGTATGGATTTACCCACTATAATTCCATCGATTAGAACATTTCATGTTTGAAATGATTTTTTTTAAATAATTTTTTTTCAAAGATAAATTTTTTCAAAAGGATTTTCATAAAATTAGGATAATTTCCCCAAGAATGTTTTGAAATGATTTTTTACTATATTTATAACCATCAATGACCATAATCCATTATTTTTACTCCACTTGGGATATATTGTATTGATATCATCCATATTTTTCCTCTAGATGGTTTATGATTGATTTTTCCAAAGATAGTATTAACATCAACATGCATTATTATTTTGAAATCCCCTTGAAATATTCAATTTTCAGTAATATTGAATATTTAATTTCCGCTGATTATCTATATCATTTATCAAAAATATATCTATTTAAATAAAAGTATAACATATTTATAATGTGTTTGATTTTAACTCCATTTGATTATTTTGGGAAAAAAATTTAAATATGTATCTTGTACTCCATATGGATATTTTTTAAGGCATGATGTTCGATTTATTATTAGATAAGTGATGAATGACTGGATTGGTATGATAAGTGTGGGGCCCTCTTATAGATAAACCCTCAATGAATCAGTAGTCTCATGGGTCCAATTATGGGATACCAAATTTAGATCTGTTTTTACCCAATATAGTATAATATACAATGAAATGCCATTCTGGTACTGGTTCAATGCACATAAGAAACCTAGAATCCCATAGTTAAGAACATACCTCATTTAGATGTAGTTATTATTCGTCCACGAGACGTTGCTTCAAGATATCTAGGAATATATTTAATTCTCTATTCATTTATTAAATGGGTTGGGTTTCACCTTTCCATATTTATTTTATTGGTCTCGTTCACATTAACATACATTATTATTTTGATAGCCCCTTGAAATATTCAATTTTCAATTATCATTGGATATTTAATTTACTCTAATTATCTATATCATTTATCAAACAAATATCTATTTCATAAATAGTATAACATATTTATATAGTGTTTGATTTTAATTACATTTGACTATTTTGGGAAAAAATTATAAATATTTATCTTCTTCTCCATATGTATATTTGTTAAGGCATGATGTTCAATTTATTATTCGATAAGTGATGAATGATTTGGATAGGTACGATAAGTGTGGGGCCCGCATATAGATATACCCTCAATGAATCAGTAGACTCATGGGTCCAGTAATGGGATAATAACTTTAGATTTGTTTTTACCCAATATAGTATAATATGAAATGAAATGTCATTATGGTGCTGGTTTAATGCACGTAAGAAACCTAGAATACCATCGTTAAGAACATCCCTCATTTTGTTTCAGTTATTATTCATCCATGAGATGTTGCTTCAAGATATATAAGGATATATTTAATTATCTATTCATTGATTAAATGGTGTGTGTTTCATTTTCTTACATTTCATTATTTATTTTAACTTATTTAGTTATTTGAATGTAATTTGATTCTTTTTATTACCTTTCAATATTTTTTATGCACATACATTTAGTTTATTGATTACATGTCATGTGTTTTCATTTATTTACCTCTACATTTTTACTATTCTCATTAATTTACTATTTCTTCTATTTTAATTTAACCTTACTGAGCATTTGAGTTCACCTTTATTATTTTTCCTTTCCCCAATAATTCAAGAAGAATACTATGAAATATATGTGAGGATACACTTTATGGAATAATGTTATCCTCGATGTTATTAAGAATTAAATTACGTTTTAATTAGTTCATTAATTTTAATTAAATAATCATGTATCTATCAGGTTTTCCAAAGCCTACTAAACTCTTGTTTAGTTGGGATTTGATTCCCTATAATCATTTCAATGTAATCTATATCAAATGTTGGATCTGAGATTTCTAGGTTCGAGTCTCTATATCATATATAAAAGGATACTTATTAGAAACCCCAGGAACTAAATTTTTGATAACATAGATAAGAGAACCTAACCCTGTTGTATAATTTGAATATAAGTGTAAAATAACACCCTATAATTTTTATAAAGTAGAGAGTATGTGAGTTTTCTAGTAATAAATCCCAGTCCGGATACTATAAGTGGATGTGGTTCTGGAACAGATGTACCAAAGAGTAACAACACCAACATGGTGTGTCAGTCTTCACTCGGTGTAACCTGATAAATGAAAATGAGACATAGAGATGAGTTTTATAGTCATTCCATGGGGATAAACTTATAATAATTCACATTTTCACTTCAAATATGTGTGCCTGATTTTACAATATGAAATAATAAATAACCTTGATTAAACATAAGGTGTTTTAGATTTATGATAAGGTGACATGATTAAAAAAATTTAATATTCCATATAAACTCTAGAACAAGGAAGGATCCATTTTAAAATAAGTGGATGAAGTATTTATGTATTAGGGATATATTGAAAACCATTATTAAAAGGAAATTTAGTGATTCACCTTGTTTCAATGATGTGATTCATATTTGATTTTGAAATTATAATAATATAGTTTTTGAAAATAGAAAACTATAATAAGATTGATAATAAATGAAATTAGGAAAGGCTATAGGACATGAACCCATAATCGAATGACGATAATAGCTTCACCCCAACCACTAACCTAAGCATTGTCCTGGTTAAAAAGCCATCATTTTTATAAGATCAATTTGATGAAAAAATATTAATGATAAACCAATACTATTGATTTTTCGTTTTATAGATTAATGAATTAATCAAATTTGTTTTTAAAAATAAATAGAGATAAATAGTTTTTCAGGCCACTATTTTAATGACCCTAATATCATTCAGAAACATATTTTAATGATTTAGTGGAAAAAGAAATTTTTGGATGAATTATAAAACTTATTGAAGAATAAAAAATGGATACTTTTTTATGGAAGTATAATAAGGAAGTAAATTTCCTTATATCCTTAGGAAATAAATCTATAATCAAGCACTAGAAAAATGATATAAAAACAATTGTTTTATTGATACTAGAATTTTTGTTGAACTGATGGTTTCTCTATCATAAAAGATTTATATCTTTGAGGCCCTCAACATTATATTGATAATTCACTCATTTGTGATTGATTACCTCAATAACTAACTGTAATTATTTATGAATTTCCTCTATGTATGTATCTATACTTTCCACTAATGTACTGCTACATAGAGACATAGTCATATGTTATTCAATGTGACCTTTTTTACATCCCATAATATCTTTTATAGTGGATTTTTTACGAACTAATCTCATGATATTAGATTTAAAACACAGTAAATATCAAAAAATATATTATTATAAATGAGAATAAATTGGTATGAGAAAATTAAATTAATGTGGGGTTATTTTAATGCCTTAATATTATAAATTAGGATCATTGTATTCGATAGCATGTATGAAACTCAACACCAAGCATGTAAGGGAATATAATATACCTAGAATTTATAATATATACTATTTTAAATAAATTACATACATTATATACCATGAAATTCACATGATACTGAGATATCATGTGACATACACAACAATGGGTTTCTTCAATGGCTTGTGTTACCTGAAAGACCGAGTTTTTCTGAAGAATTATATATTATTAGAAAATTTTTTTTCAATACAATAATACATAAAATATTTGTTATGGATAGTATTAACTAAATTATGAAAATATATATATATTACAAAAATATAATATGAATTCATTGGTTCCAAATTAATTATAAATGGATATAAGAACCAATTTCAATTAAATGGAATATTATATATAAAACTATTTTTTATGCTCACAAATTTATTTTACCCTAATATATTAAAATGATAAAAATTATTAAGGGATAATAATTTAATATATATATATATCATTCAATATAATATTTTTCATATTCATCCAATATATTTTATAACCACCAGATTAGAACACACCCAATTGTACAAATGAAATCATATATTTTTATTATGGCATTTTTACAGCCTTTTAATGAAGAACCCATTTGAAATAATAATTTTGGAACTTTTATGAATGTTAAATATCAAAATAAACGTAATATTGGAAATAAAATCATAAATAATAGGTTTGGGTGAATTTTTGGTATTTTACTATTACGTTTCATTTTTAATGAATAGTGAAAGAATAATAACTTTTATTTCAAAAATGGGTTTATATAATTTATTTATAAGGATAAATTACATTTTAACTTTTTAAAAATACTAATTAGATAAAAGTTTTATCAATTAATTCATTTTTGGTCATTAGAATAAATTTCACTTTGAAATTGACTGTAAAAACATAGCACAGTTTTTAATGTATTTTATATTAAATATGTGTATTTTTGTCTCGTCTGTAGGATTTAGTTGAAATTAAAATTTGCAATTGATGAGTTTGGAATTTGGAAACATGGATTACATATTTATAACAAGAATAATATTAAATTTATAAGAATCTGAACTTATTTTCAGACAAAAAAGAAAAGGGAATGTAATTAAAATTAATTATAACTATTATGTTAAAATTTCCCTTAATAAGGGAAAAACCTAAATCATAAGGGCCCAAAGGACATAGATACTTGTACAAGGGCCATTTTATGTCCATATATATACTATATCCCTAACCGGATAGAAACATTACCATTATTATGTCCCCTTTCATTTTGAAAAATGTGTAGGTAATTCCTTTATCAAAATATTGGAAGAGTTAAACTCCTACACTATCAACAGGCATCCTCTCCTACACTTCCTCACACCTCTCAAAAAAATCACAGCTAATATCTACTGAAATATATACTTAAACTATCTCCCCTAATCCTATAATACCACACTTTTAGGATTTAATCCTAGTAATACTTTTGTTACAAATCAAATGGAATTACTCGATTAACTGGTAAAATCTTTCGTTAAGCTCTTTAGTTTTTTTCATTTCTCCACTCACTAAAATATTATTATAAAAGGATTATATAACAAAACCAGTACCATCAATATACTAATATGTTTTTATGTTATGGTTTCTACCTACACTTACACACACTTCAATATAATTTGTAATGACCATATTGTTTACGTGTACATCGAACTACGACCTCATAAAACGATGATTGTTCCTTGTTCCTTTATCGCCTACCATGGAGGTACTTCTGATTGAAAAAATGTTTATATATTTTATATATTATTCTTATAATTTTATATACTTCATTATTTATTTTATAACACATTTCTTTATTCACTCCATTTTGAGACAAAAAAATTGCATCGTTCGAGGAAGTATTGACTACTTTATTGTAAAATCGATGTGATTCAATCACATGATAAATGGAATGCATAAATAATTGTACTAATTAAATAAATGTGACATATAAAATAATATATATTATATTCATCATAGAACTAACTTTATATAAATATAATATATTTCAATTTTTTTACCCTTTCACATACATAAAAAGTGATATCGTCATTAGTGAAAGTGTGGACTACAACCTCATCGACAAGATGTGATTCATTTTACAGCACCATATTTCTAGATATAACTATATATGATTAAATAAAATGTTTGTATTGATATAATTATAATTATGTAAGGATATTTTGTTATTTACCTTCCTTCCCTAACGATCATTGAAAAATTGGAACGTTTCTCATGTATACATATGACCTACCGTTTGTATGACTATAACATTGATTCATTTTTCATAACCATGCTTAATGATTGTATTAAAAGAATAAATTACGTTTAAATATGATTATTATGTCATGATTAATATTCTATAATGGTTATATAATTTCCCCTTTGACCATAGTGGACCTACCAATGTTGGTTTGAACACATGACCCGAATTTGGTCAAAAATCCGGATGAAAATTTAATTTATTTAGCAGTTTAAAAAAAACATGGTAATAAGAGAAATAAAAGTAACTATAAAAATTAAAATGGACCTAAATAAAGTAAATAATTAACATAATTGTTTTATACATGATGTTAAATAATGTTCACTTGAAAGGAAACGCAAGGTAAAATATTTTCATCTCACTTTTTTACATCTGTCATATAAATGAAATTTTCAAGAAAATACTTATTTTCTGTGGTGTATATATTTCCAATTATTAAATATTATATCATTAATCCACTTATCATCATGGTATCTAAAATATCTATTTAATGTAATTTCTTTGTGAGTATTATGATTTAAAATGTTTCAATGTGGCATGGGACACTTTTAAATGTTTTAAGATTATTTTCCATAAGAATAATATTTCTAATGGCTAATTTCCATTCCAAAAAACCAATATGACAATTTTGGAAAAAAAACATTTACTTTCATCTCATTTGGTTATTCATGACCCTTTTCAAGTTTTAGTACCATTTTTTCCTCTTTTGTAGTCATGGGGTTTTAGAAAATGTTTTTAAGAAACTCCAACTTTGTTTCTCACATTATCGAGAGAACCTATTTTATTTTATAACCCATGTTTTATTAATATATTTCAAAAATGGTTTTTAAAATTATTTGGTAATGTGACACTTACACTTTTTTCCTTTTACCAATGTTTTCAATGGAATCTCATTGTTGTTTTCCAAACATGATATTTTCTAATCTTTTAACTAGCGAATGTAATGTTCATCTTTTCATGAATGACATGTACATATTTCCCCGCCACCATTCCATGGATCATTACATTGCATGTTTAAACGGGTTATTTTTGAAGAAATGTTTTTTAAATATGTTTTACTAAACAAAATTACAATTTCTTCAATCGTGATTTTATAATATGGTTTTATAGTATTTAGTTTCTATAATGGAAACAACCCTTTATTTTTACTTCACTTGGTATATGATGTTTTAATATTATCCTTATTCATCCTCTATAGAGTTTATGATTTATTTGGACAAGGATAGTATTCATATTCTATTCTTTTAGTTATTTGTTCCTTTAAAAAAATCAAATTCCTATGATAATTGGAGATTGAATTTCCCATACCAATCCATATTATATATCTTGGATATTTCCAAAGCCTAAATTGTATACCATTTTTCATATGACTTTTACATTCAAATCCATTTGTTTATATGGGAAAATATTGATAAAACAGTCCTTTCTACTCTATACAAATATTTAATAAGGTGAATTTTTGTATCAATTATTCGATATGTGAGGAACTCTATAGGTAGGTATAAAATGGGTGGTATCCTATTATAGATATCCCCCAATGTATCATCAGACTTATAGGATAAGTTAGTTGGATAGCCTCATTATATGGGGTGTTTTCCAATATGCTAAACCATCTGGTGAATGGACTTGAAAATACCGGTTCCACGTACCAAGTAAACATGTAATCCCATAATTAAAAACATCCTTCATTTATTTTTAGATTTTCATCATCCATGATATTTTTCAATGACATATCTATAGATACATTAAACATTATGTTCAATTATTAAATGGAATGTGATTCAGTTTCTTACCTTTCTATATCTATTTTTTCTAATCTAGTTGTTTTACTGGAACATGTTTCTTATAATTACCATTTCATATTGTTTAGAAACATCGATTAATTTAATTTATTACAGGGAATTTGTTTTCACTTATTTTCTATTACCTATTGACTATTATCATTGATTTATTATTGCTTCCACTGTACAATATCCTTACTGAGCATTTGGGATCACCCTTTTTATGTTTCTTTTCCTTGGGAATCTAAGAAGAATTGTATATAAGTTATGAAAAGATAATATAGATGGAATAAATTTATCCTTGATGATATTTAGAGAAAAATTAATTATTGTATAAATTATAATGCATGACTACTGTATGTACCTGTTTTACAAAGAATACTAAAATCCTGATCCTTGAGGATTTGATTCCTTGTAATCATGCAAATGTAATTGATATCGGGCACCAGCATCATGATTTATGGGGTCGGTTCACTATAGTATATGTGCTCACCATGTTGTATAATCTACATCACATCTTAATGGTGAGTAGAATAAGCACCTTAAAAAATATAATGAAACTCTTCTCAAACTACAGACAAGATCAAATTGGAATCCACAAAAACTAAGGTAGGTGTATAACTAGATATTGAATCCACTATAGTAAAACTCTTCAACCACTTTGTTATTGCTACCTCACTGGTAGTAAAGGAGGCTCTCATTTCCTTCATAACTATCATCATCGAATCCGTATAGTTTTACATCCCACTATTATCAAATTCAACTTATTGAGTGGGATGGTTCATCTTTAGCTAGATATGGAATAAAATTCTCAATTAAACATCTCTCACCAGCCTCAATCATCTCACAGACCAGTGGTACTTGAGATATCATAATCATAATGAAACCAGAAAGAAGACTCACTATTAAAGGCTCATGAACATATCTATGAAATACATTGGTATGCACTAGTGCAGCTGCTGTGTCAACACCAGATAATGAAGACTTTGTAGGTTTTGATTTTGTAATAGGATATTCTGAACCAAAATTCAAAAGATCACGATTATGATGAATGACCTCAAACAATGATCCATTATGATCTATCTCAATTCTAACTAAAACATTAGGTCCTCTATGCTTTGATGTACTTATTCCATTATTGTCATATACATTAGAATCTATACAAAGAATACTAAATCCATGGGATGGCAAGGATACCTCATCATCTTCCGGAGTATCTCTACGATCTTAAAAAAAATCTCCACATCATTATAATTTTAATAGTCCAAAATCATCTCATCATACATTGGGAATTTCTGAAAGTCATAATGGGAAGCGACTTCCACTGAAGAAGGGGATAAAATAGCTAGGGAAACACTAATAGTACCTAGTTATTTCACCCCCTCAGCAGACAATCTGGTATCTCCCCCAGCAATTGCAGAATCACCTATATTCTGTAGAATTGATATCTCAATAGATTCTAATCTTACCAAAATATAAATTTATACTCTTTCAAGTCTTGGTGAGTTATGTACCTACATATATATTAATGAAGTAACTGAACTAGTAGGGTTTGGATAATTTTTCAAAATCCTAATGTAATTATCCTCATGATCACATCTTGGACTTTCAATAAATTACTTATCATCTTCATTACTTCCACTACCATTAGGGAAATTTTACTCACTATATATGTACACAACATATTTTAGGGACCTATATTAAGAACATATAATTTTATCAACTCCAGAAACCTATTTTTCATAAACATCATCATAACCATCTTTATAGGTTAAGATAATTACTATTGAAGGTATAGAAGCAAGGTGAGTCATAGGTCCAAATTGTTTAGGATGTATCTTTGTAATGTCGAGGTCACTTCCCACTTTGAGTGGTGGTCCCACTATGTCATCATAAGCTACAACAACAACCCATTATTATTCACTTGAATACTCCGTTATATCATCTGGATCCATTCTTGGATCCACATGGTTCATGGGTTTAGTGCGATGGTCTATGGGATGAAAATAATTATATATCTTATCGTTATTATCAATCCACATTTTCATCCAAGGGTTCCAACTCACACCCATAATTTTACAGACAACATTCTATTGGAAAAACCACTACACATCACCTAGGCATACTCCTCCACATATATCAGAAACTTTGTTTCCAATATGGGTGAAATTAATTGAGGATAAATGAGATGATTAGAACAACAAGACGACTTGAACATTTCAAATATAACATCCATGAGGGATCTTCATAGGTTGATCTTTTCACCACTTTTCCTAAGGAGCATGATATTCACATATTGGTATCCCAAATTATTGATGTATCCTTTTTGGGGACATAACAAATGCGGGAAAAATAGACAAAAAAGCTACCAATCCCAATCCAACTCTATATAAGTAGGCCTTATCGAAGTCTAACCACTAGTTAGATCAAACAAAGAAACCTTAAAACTAATAGATTCACATATATTGATAATCATACCTTGATAATATTCAAGAAATCTTCTATGATTAACTTTCATTCATTTTTTCCATTCCTTTGAAGAAAAATGTAAAATCCTTACAAAAAAATATACTTATGAATAATACTTTTTTCTTCCCAAAACATTACTAAAACATAGATAAAATTGTATCACCAACCTAGGATTGAAATCTTGTTCATTTAGTGGAAACCAGTCTACCCATTATGGGTCCAGGACACCCTAAGAACCAATTAATTACTTAAAATAAACAATTTAGTATCTAATTAATTTTTATAAACCACTACTGAATTTTCTGGTTGTATGGTCTTTTTTTGATAGATCCATGGATAATTTCTCCTCTATAATTATTTATAGGACACAATTCTTCAGGATAATAAATATTTCTTCATTTAAATATCACAATTTCTGTAAAATTAATGAGAAGAAAGGGTGTACAAGGGTCAAATATTACAAGATATGAAGAAGATGAAATAGATCAAAAGATGTATGCATGAGTGAGAGTGACTCAAGTTCAATCATAAGTTCCTGATATATCATTTAATGATTATAAAATAAATAAATATAATAAAATTACCTTTTAAAATTGAATAAAAATCTATCCCTAAAATTTTTAATGGATTCAACATCTGAAAATGAGACTAGAGAATCGTCTAATGGGGAATCACCAAACATAGCTTGTCCAATGGTGGCTCAATAGTTGTAGCTCATCAAATGATGACTTACCAATGTTATCGTTTCAAATGGTGAATCACCAATAGTGACTCACCATGATTGAAGATTAAATGCAATTTATCATCCAAAATTCAATTTATATCTATCTTTATCTTTCTGAAATTAATATTTTATTAAAGATATCATGAAGATAATGTTCAGTTATTATGAATTGTAGAGTTAAAAAAAGAATTTGGAAATTATCAATCAAAATGTGAAGTACTACATCAATGTTATTTTACCTATAATGATACACAGTATTTAAAAAAAAACTTATCCAATTTTTTCACATTTGATAGGGATATACACTAATTGATATCCATGGTCCAATAATATTTATTTCAACCAATAAATGTGAGTACAAAAAATTCTCTAAAAATATGATTTAAACATCCAAAATATACATTGAAACATAATCTCAATTCATACTACATTGATATACAATATACTTTCCCAAAAGATACATGTTATAGATGTGTTGTATTTATCTAACTTGCGGCCACCAAAATCAGAATATGAATAAATGACACAGTTAAATGACAGTCCTCTAGGGTAGAATAGTCATAAATTGATCTTATATTTTACATATTTTAACATCCTTTAAATTTGAAATAAACTAGACTATTTAGGGTTATCTCAAAAATGATCACAAATACACACACTAGTCATACTATTATTCCACTTAGCATATCTGTGGTGAAAAATTAAAATAAAACCTATGTAATTGGATTGAACCACTAACTTCCTTACTTTATCAATATCAAACCCACATGAAGTTGTAATGGGTGTCTAACTACATTTAGTGATATCCATTGAAATTTGTCTTAGAAGATCTATAGTTTACTTACACTAATTTTAAATAAGTCCATATTTATATTCAAAAATATGAAAACCATGAAAGAATTTTTGTTTGCCGATTAACCTCATTTCAAATTCATTTTTCATCGTCATTGAAAAAGTTGTACACAAATAATTTTTTCAAGATCCAATGATAATATCATCAATATAATATTTAACTAAAAATTCATTGGAAAATAGTTTTGTTAAATGGGTGGGATCATATATTCATTTTCATAATATAATTAAAATTATAAAATTGTAGAACTTATCATACAATGATATAAGACCCTATTTTAAAACAAATAAACTTTTGTTAATTTGAAAACATGATTCAAAAAATGGGAATTTTAAATTCAAAGGGGTTGTTGATCTAAAAAAAATACTCAACTATATAACCTTTGATTAATTAACTTTTGACATTCGTTTGATATATTTTTTAAATTTTAAAGTGGTTTATATGATTACATTATTGTAAAGGCATAATGTATAGAAACTGTTCCAGTGGAATCTTCATTATAAATACCCTCTTATCAACTATACCCTTGTGTAAAAAACCTATATTAATTTCATATTTTTATTCAATATTATTCAAAACCTTTTCTAAAAAATGTCTTAGATCCAATAGTGGGAGTTTCATTATGTTTAACTACAAGTTCCCAAAATTTATTTTATTCAAAATAATTAAGTTCCTATGAATTTAATTCATGTATAATTCATAATTAATTTCATTATTTATGTCATGAGGTTCAATCTCTAACAATAATGCTTGATGTTTAACCTGATTTCTAAGAGATGCTCAAGACTATGTACCTCTATCTAGGTCTTTAAATACCACATCTATGGGATGGTATCTATGAGCCATAAAAACTCTTAGAAAAGAAGGTATGGATGACTCATGGACTTGTATTGGTTCATGTATGGGTTCATAATGTTCCTTATAACTTCCTGGTTTTTATTGTTATTTGAAAGTAGTGTCTAAATTACTTGAATGAGTTAAAAAAATATCCTCAAGGTTTTATAAATGCCTTTATGGATCATGTGGATCTTCTTCATCAAAATTTACATGAAAATAATCTTCAATAGACTTTTTTCTTTTGTTAAATACTATATATGATTTATTGGAAGGTGAATTATAACACCCCAGTATTTCATAGTATGTTATTTTCTTTAATGTAATTCAATTTCTTGTGCTACATGCAACACCTAGTTCGAGCACACCACAACTTACCAAACTTGTAATTTGAAAAACGGTTATGAATAGTATTAACAACATTGTTAATTTTACATACTCCGTATAATTTTAACATCCATATTATGTTTTTCTTAGGCATAATGTAAGAACAAATTCAATTTTTTAGATAAAAGAAATATTTTTCATAATTGAAATTTTACCGACTTTTATTGGTGATCCCTTTTAATATCAAATATTTGAAAATATTATATATTAAATTTGACAAAATACACATCTTATTTGGAATTAGGACAAAAAAAAATTGGATAACTTTTCGGTGCTTTTATGATAACTTTCATATTTTTATGAATAGTGAATATTAATAAATTTTAATTGTAAAAAAATTTAATAATCAAAAAAAATTATTTTTAAATAGTATACATTAGAATGGTTTTAAAGTATAATTATATTATATTTTTATCATTTTATCCAATGTTGGTCATTGGATTTAATTTTTCATTTAAATTGGAAATAAACACGTATCAATATTTTTATAGTTTTTACTTCTCAAAAACTTGCATTCTTGTTTTGACAACCCGAATATTTTTCATAAATTAATTAATACAACATATATGTTTTGAATTTGGTAAAATAGATATTATTTTTGAATTTGGAATATCAAAAATAGCCTTTGATGAATTTTTGATATTTTTAAAATTTAAATTTATTTTAAAGTCAAAATAGATACATAATACCTATATTAGTCCTATTTAGTTCATTGAAGTCATTTTATAATATGATTATATATATATAATTTTGTTGAACTTTTTACTTAATTTTACTCAACTTCTTCGACATTTGCAAATTTGTATAATAACTTATTTTACCAAATCATTGAATTAAATTTCAAAAATTCAATAGACACGGTTGACATCTTCATATAAAATGTGGTTCAATAGGATGAAAGTATTTTTGTGAATAGTAACTTTTGAATTTTATTTACCATGGTTAAAAGTAAATAGGTATATTAAATGAAAAATTGATATTATAATTACCCTAAAAAATATCCTAATTCGATTGGATAAGTAAATTTCGACCAAACTCAACCTTATCAATAAACTATTATCCTTTTGATCCACATGGATTATTTTATGACGTATATTTTAATTTTATTTAAAGAATATTTAAAAGTGTGAAATTCACTGTTTAATAACTAAAAAAATTAACATAGGTTTATAAATAAGATAAATTTGACTATAAATATTCAATAAAAATATTAAAATATTTCTTAAATCATGGTATTTTATTTATAATTTTTACAAGTTAAATAATTAAATTTAGTTTTGACACAATGATGATTCCGTAATTACCTTATTAATGAAACATTAAAATAATTGATATTATAAATATCAATAAAAAGGTAAATTGAACCCTTTGATGATTTCCACGAATTTTATAGGTTAATATTACATGTTATGGTTTATTTAATGTATTTTTTTGAATTAATGAAGTCTTTTTGGCTTTCACAAAAATCAAATACTAAATTGTGTAAAAATTGACATAAATGAGAATTTAAAACAAATACTAATTTATTAAATTATATAATATTATTATAAATATAATGTTATACAAAAGGAATTAAATAATTATATATATGTCATTAATTAACAACGTGAGGTTTTATTGTCCTTTTATAGTATGTTTATTAACTATGTAATACAAAAATATAGGAAGACATGGTAAAAGTTAATCTATTTTACTAAGAATTAACTCTAAATAACACGGTTTATATGGTGACCTAAACCTATCAAAAACCTATTTGTTTTGCATATTTACACCCATCACCACCTAAGACTCTGAAAAAATCCATTTGGGCCATTATAAACTAGAATAGATTTTATAATAAAATAAATTTTCAAGCTTTTCCTAAAGTGAGCCCCACCTCTCTTATAAAAGGGTACTTCCCCTTATCCCACAATCACACCTAAAAATACATTTGGCTCAGCAAAAACCTCTCAAATATCATCCCAACGACCCTGACATGAACTTATTTTCCTTAGTTTGAGTATAAATACAACATAAGGAGGCATTTTTATCAAATCAAAAGGAAGCACCCGAAGAAGAGTTAATAATTTCATCACCTCTTTTGATGTTATTTTCTTCTTCCACTTCCTCTTTCATTGCTGTTTCCATACCAAAATAATAAATCATGGAAATAATACATACTGTGATGTTATTATAAATATGGAACAACCATATTCATTATTCTATACATCCTATGAATGGAAAAGTCAGCATACATGCGTACGTATGGCTTAGCATGTCCACATCGTGGTGTAGTTTTTTATTCAACACTTCATTATTTGGATTGGTATAATAATTAGTATAACTGATGTAAAAAATAAATATAACATATTAATGATTCTGTATATATAATATACAATCCTATTACACATGATTTCATCACTATTAAATGATATTGTCGCTCATGTGTACGTACGGCTTACCGTCTCCATGACGCGATGAGATTTCATTCCCCATCGTATCCATTCAATATTTATTTTCATTTGATGATTAAAAATAATTTTTAAGAATTTAATATCATTCTGTATATGAATCAAATACATACTATCTATAACAAACATGACTTATGTAATAAAACATATAAAGAAAAATGAATTAGTTAACACCCAAAACAATGTTACTTCCAAAATACAAATGACAAAGAAATATTATAAGATCATATATAATATCATATTTGTTTATTTGTTTCTTTTATAATTTAATAACAATTATTTCACCATTATAATGGAGGTTAACCTAACATCTACTATGGAACAGTAAAAGGTAAGGGGTTTTCATCTCACTTTTTATTCCCGTGAGATTCATGATATATTTTCCACTATTTCCTTTTGTGTGGTGTATATACTGCCAATGATTGTATTATTTGTGTAATATACGTCAATTAATGGGTATTTACAACTTCATTGTATCATCCTTATTTTATTGGGTGTATGTTTCTTAAGTTACCAAACTTGTAAAGGAATTTATAATTTCAATTTCCACTCATTGGGTTTTACGCAAACTTCATTAATTATTTTACTTCAAGATTATGTGTTGAATCACTATTTATTTAACTATGTAGTAATTTCCACTCATCTTTGTGTGTGTGTACTTTTTAAACACATAATCTCTCAATTTATAAATTCTCAACACATCGTTATGAACCTGATAAGAGTAATATTAACTCAATTTCCATTCATTGAGTTAAACATACAAGTCATTGGTGTTGTTTTTAAAAGAATATGTGTGAATGTAATCTGATTTATTTACACTAAATATCCAATCATATTGAGTGTATTTATATTTTTTACACAATGTTTTGACATTTATTTATCCTTAATCTAAGGATATGGTCGTAATAATAGATTGCATATCAATTTACATTCTATTAAGACTTTTATGTTGTTTTTCACCAATTCGCCTTTATATAATGTATATACTGTACTTTGACATAGTTATCATGAATCCATTTATTCTCATGGTATTATTAGTTCATTATCACCACAATTATTTGAATTCAAATGTCTCTCGTTTGGTTTGGAACTCTAACTAAAATATCATTTTAAATGTTTTAAATATTTATTCTTATAAATCAATCTCATTATTGTCCATGTTCTAAAAATGGTTTTAAGGATTTATTTATATGGACATGAATGATTTAAAATTAAAATTCATTTTAAAAAATTCTAATTGGTTTGGGACGCTTTGACTCATAAATATATTTTGAAAGGCTTCTTGATAAATAGTTAGACTTCTAATTGTATTCAAGAAAAAATGGATTTTAATATCATATAGTTTTACTGATTATTTTCAACTTTGTCAATATCCTATGTTATTCTTGATTGTGGTTGATTTATTATAATACAATGTTCCATATTGTATTTAATGGGTTATGTTTTACTAGGAATGTGTTATTTTTAATCCATTCATGGGTTGTGGTTAAAATATTGAAATTTTGTATGCTAGTATTAATATGAATCATTACATTATGTTCCTACCTTTCTGAATGAGGAATCAATTGAACATATTAATTGGCTGGTGGATCCCGCTCTATCTCCACGATGCATTAGAAGATCTCATGAGACAAACTAGTGTCTTGGCATAAGGCCTTGACAAAATATTATTTTTAGTCTTGGCATGAGGCCTGGACAATGTGGTTATGATGTCTGACATTATGCATCCCATAATTATAAAATTACAGATTGATATTACATGTGTTTATTCAACTAGTATAATATCCATGTGAATAAGTAAATGCAATTATTTGATTTATCTTTGAAATAATTTTCTGAAGTTTAAGTTTAAATGTCATGTGTTTTATACTTATACATTTCCTTAAATATTTTATGCTTATTTATTATAATTTCTGCTATATTGTTATCTCTACTGAGCATCTGAGCTCACCCGTTACTTATGTTATCTTTTTTCGAGGATGTGAAGAATTATATTATTATTAACCTGCAGGGATTAGAGAAAGGATATGACTGTCATCAAAGGGTAAAAAATGTTTTTTGTTATTTCATGACGTAATGTAAAACTTATGTATGTATCTTGTACTTTGAAGGATACTAAACTAATCTGTATTTTGAGACATGATCTCTTATGATCTTTCCAATTTCTGTAATAATGCACCAACTCTGGGTAACTAGGGCCAGAGCGTTACAATTGGTATCAAAGAATGTTTAGTACAATCCTTGAAAGCTTTATTTGGATAAACTCTAATTAGAAAACACTATCCAAAGATATACTTTTAAGATTAGTATAGATGAATGTCAAAAAAATATTGGTAATGAAAATATTAGGTGGTTTTACAAAGAAATACATCCATTTATGAATACGAGTAGGTGGAGGATGCTCTGGCACATATGTACCCAGGGGTAAAACCCAAAAGCACCTCTTTGAGCTAGACATGAATGGGAATTGGTGCATGACAACGGACATTACTGCACTCTTGTTTACGACACTCAGGGGGGATATGATTAAGATAATTCAAATTTTCATTACAAACTGATTTGAAGGATTTTAAAAAAAAAGGTGAGAATAAATAACCTTGGTTAATCCTAAGATGTTTTAGATTGAAAATAAGGCATTATGATATTATTTAAATGATTTTATGAATATTTTTACTCACACTATGATTTATGGTTTTATTCAGTGGTTGGATTCCAAGTAAGTCATAGTAACATTCAACATGATGTACAAGGTGGGAATGATGGGGGAAATGAGAAAATAAATGGAATGTTGATAGGAGTAAAATATATTTTGTTCATGTCGAAGCAGGTTTCATAAAATATGTTCAACTATATAAACTTTAACCAACTCCCATTTTCAACAAAGAAGATATATGTGGATAATGATAAGATCTCAAGTAGTGGAGACCATGGAGAAAAAAAGATCAATTTCTATCTTGCTGGAAATGTGGAAAGAGACATCTAGTAATGTGTCTCAATAGAAGAAACAAAATTCATCATTTGTCATCAAGAAGAAAATAATGTAAATAATTGATGAGGAAAAATGAAGTTTAATATATAAGAAAATAAAAATGAGCCTAAGAATCCATTTACATTAATTTTCCATAAATGGAGGGGATCTGGGAATTACCCGAGTCAATGCCATCTTTTTTAGGATAACCACAATGTTTTGGAAGAACCTATGTTGAAATAAATGGATTGCGAAATGTTTAAAAGTATTAATGATCATTGTTGAAGGGATTACATTAGAAGACATTTCTATTGTATTTGTAAACCAACAGTTTGTTATGTAAAAATTCTTTTTGAGGAAGAATTATAATTTCTTTCGTGGATATAGTTTTAATGAACCTTTTAGGTTTATATGATCCTTGAATATTAGGCACATTTAGGTTATTAATTTTTGGGATGAAAATTCGAGGTATGAGATAATGATTGTGGTTAAATTATGTTATAGTTATTTTGATAAATTTATCTCACTATGGGAATGTTATAAAATATAGTTTTTGAAAAAGGAAACCACACAGACCATGTGATGACCCATTGTGTCCGGCAAAGCTATGTGAATCGAACCCAAAACCAAAGTGTGGATAGGATTTATCACCTACCACAACACTACATGAAGTCCATGGTTAGTCTGGATAATTCTTTTTAGTTAAATTATTTTATTGATCATTAATTATTTGAATTGGGATATTATGTTTTATTAAATGGATATCCTTAGTATAGGAAAATGATTTGGTGATTAAAGGACAAATGTTATTTTGGAAGATGTTCACTCTGTTGGGAACACTATATGCTTATGGAAAAGAGAATACTATGGTATTTCATTTGAGTATTAATAGTAGTTTTTTCAATTTGGAATAATCTATATTTTTATAGAGATTTATGTTATTAATGGAAACGATTAACCTTTCATATAGAATATGTGATTTAGTTAATTACACTTTTTTATGAGACTTAAAGATAATTTTATGTTATTTGAAGATAAATATTATGATTTACTATGAAAGCCAATCTGATTATGTTTTTTTCTGAATTTTGGGTTTCAATTCTATTTTGGATTTTATTAAAGGATTTTAAGGACAATTTTCTATTGAATTGTCTTTTTTAATCATTGGTTATTGTTTGTAAAATTTTGGAAATTGAAATTAGTATTTATTTCTATAAAGTATTATCCATTTTGGGGATCATCTTATATTGTACTAACCATTAGGTTTTTTATTATATCTAAATTCCCGGGATATATATAGTTAATCCTTTGTGGATAATGTGATTCTCATGATGTCCATTCTAACGCATCTTGTGTGACCAAGTCGACATGAATACTCATCATTTAGAGAAAATATGGGTTAGTGGAAGAAATTTATTAAAGGATGATACTCTACTTAAAAAGTAAATATATATCTTTATGTTCTTAGAAAGACTCATAAATAATTTCCTCAACATTATGAAATGTAACTTAAAGCAAAAAAAACGTTTTCCATTTAATTTTCATACTAGGAAAATAAACACTGTTTAAACCATCACAATTTGATTGTTTTCTTGTTATTAATGTTCTCCTGATCAAATTTTATATCACTCACAATCAGAATATGACACTTCGATTATCTTCTATATACATGTTTTCATATATTATGGGTTTTCTCAGGTGACCTTGGAACTTCTCGTTCTTTCTTTTAAAGTGATAGTTTAATTTGAACTTTTTCCAATGTGGGACATTCAATAAAGTGTTTAATCCCAATTTTAAAATTGAGAGGATGAAATTTCCAAATGGGGAAAGAATGTAACACCTAAAGATTTTATAGTAAGTTATTTTTTTATTGTAATTCAAAAGCTTGTGCTACATGCAATACTGAGTTCGAGCACACCACGACTTACAAAACTAGAAAAAAAAATATTATTATGAATAGTATTAACTATAATTTAGATTTTATATACTTCACATAGTTTTAACATCCATATTATGTTTTTATTATACATAATATAAAACAAATTCAATTTTTCATATAAAATAAGTATTTTTCAAAAAATTTAATTTTACAGCCTTTTAATAACGAACCCTTTTTAAAATCCAATATTTGATACTTTTATATATTAAATATTAAAAAATACAAATTTTCATTGGAAGAGGGACATAAAAATTTTGTTTGGATAAATTTTCGGTTTTTTTTATCACATTAATATTTTGATGAATAGTTAAATATACTAAATTTTAATTAAAGATATTTTTTAATAAAAAAATTTTATAGTGTTAAATTATACATATGAATGTTTCGAAAGAATAATTATATTACACTTTTCTCATTTAAAACAATTTTGGTCATTAAATGTAAATTTACATTTAAATTGGACATAAACACGTATGAATCATTTATCAGTTTTTACTTCTCAAAAACCTGCTTTCTGGTTTCGAAAATGGTAATATTTTTTTTAATAATTAATACAACTTATATGTTTTGAATTTGGTAAAATAGACATCATTTTTGAATTTGTAATATCTAAATAATCTTTTGTAGAATATTCGGTTTTTTTCTAAAAACATTCAATTTTTTATTAATAGTGAAAAAAACTACATTAGTGTTTAAAGCCAACTTTTTATTCAAATAATAATATTTAATTTAAATTTATTCTAATGAAAAAATAGATACATAATACCAATATTATTCCAATGTAATTCATTGAAGTCGTTTTATAATAAGATTAGATATATAAAAGTTTATTGATCTTGTACTTTCTTTTACTCATCGTCTAGGAACATTTTCAAATTTGCATAAAACATAATTTTACCGCTACTATGAATTTAATATAAAAAATCTGATACACATAGTTTATATCAGTAAGTAAAATGTGGTTCAATAGGATGAAAATAATTTTTGGTGAATAGCAACTTTTGAATTGTTTTAACCACGGTTAAAATTAAATAGGGTAATTAAAGGGAGAAATGACATTATAATTACCCTAAAACATATCCTAATTCTATTTTATAAGGGTATTTCGACCAAAATCAACCTTAGGAATAAAATATGATCATTTGGATCCACTTTCATTAGATTAAGACATTTATTATTATTTTACTTAATGAAGATTTAAAAGTGTTAAATTCAATGTTTAATAAATATACAATTTTTAATATAGGGTTCTACATAAGATAAATTGGACTATAAATATTCATTAGAAAGATAAAAATATTTCCCACATCATCGTACTTTATTCATAATTTTTAGACCTTATATAATTATATTTATTTATGACCCAATGATGATGCAATAATTAAATTATAAATGAAAGACTAAAATAATTGATATTATAAATATCAAAATATATTTATATTGAGAATTTTGATGCATTACACGAATATTAGGGGTATATATTAAATTTTAGGGTTGAATTAATGTATGTTATGTCAAGTAATCATGTTTTTTTGACTTTCAAAAAAACCAAATATTAAATAGTCTTAAAACTGACATAAATGAGTATTTTAAATAAAGACTATATTATTAAATGATATAATATTCCTTAAAAATATATGGTTTTTAAAAAAGTTCTTTTATAATTATAGATATTTCATTAGGTTACCACTTGAGGTTCTCTTGACATTTTATACTAGTTTTATTAACCAAGTAATATAAAAATACAAGAATACATGGTAAAAGTTAAACTATTTAACTAAGAATTTAAACTAAATTATATGGTTAATATGGTATCCTAAACGTGTCTAAAATCATTTTTTGAGTGGATTTTGACTCATAACCACCTTATACTAGATATAAATCTATTTTGATCCATTATAAACAGAATATTATTTTTTAATAAAACAATATCTCAATCTTTTTCTAAAGTGACCCTCACCTCTCTTATATAAGGGTACTTCTCCTTCTATCAAAATAAAAACTCCAAATCCATTTGGCTCGGACCAAACCAGCCCAAGTATCTTCCCAACTACCCTTACATGATCTTAGAGTCATTAATTTGATCATAAAGACTACTTACGGAGCCCTTTTCATCAAATGAAAAGGAATCACACAAAGAAGATGTAATAAATTAATCACCTCTTTCGAAGTTCTTTTCATCTTCCACATCCCCTTTATTTGTTGTTTCCATACAAAAATAATCAATCCATTACCTTATATATACATTTATGTTATTATAAATATGTTAAACCATATTCATTATTCTATCCATCCTATGAATGACAATGTCACCATACGTGCGTATGTACGGCTTATTGTCTCCACGTCGTGGTGTAGATTGTTATTCAACCCTTCATTATAATGATGGGTATAATAATGAGTGTAACTGATGTAAATAACATATATAACATGTTAATTATTCTATATATATAATATACCATCCAATTACATACTATTTTAGCACTAATAGAATGATATTGTCGCGAATGCGTACGTACGGCTTACTATCTCCACGACGCAATGAGATTTCATTCATCATCTTAACCCTTAATGAATAATTTTTATTTGATGATTGAAATTTTTTTAAGACCGTAATATCATTCTATATATGAATAAAATACATCCTATCCATAACAAACATGAAAAACGTATCAAACCTTATAAAGGAAAATGAATCAGTTAGCTGCCAAAACAATGACACTACTAAAATATCATTAATTAAGAAATATTAGAAGATCGTATATGATAGAGTATTTATGTATGTGGTTCCTGAAAAATATAATTACAATGATTTCACCATTATACAATATGTCAACCAACCATATAATGTGGAAAAGTAAAAGGTAAGGGGTTTTCATCTCACTTTGTATTTCCATGTGATTCATGCTATATTTTCTACTATTTCCTTCTTTATGGTGTATGTACTGCCAATGGTTGTTTTATTTGAGTAATATAATTTCATTTATGGGAATTTAAAAAATAATTTTATGATCCTTCTTTCATGGGTTGTATGTTTAGTAAGTTACCAAATTGATAAGGGAATTTCAAATTTCAATTTTCACTCATTGGGTTTTACGCATACTTCATTGATTAAATTACTCCAGGATTATGTGTGAAATCACTATTTAATTAATTATGTAGTAATTTCAACTACCCATTGTGTTGATATACTTTTGACACACATAATCACTCCATTTATAAATTATAAAGTCATCAATATAAACATGTTAAGAGTAATCATATCTCAATTTCCATTGATTGAGTCAAACCTCAAAGTTGTTAGTGTTGTTTTCACAGGAATATGTGTGAATGTACTCTACATGATTTACAATGAATATCCAATAATATTGAGTGTATTTATATTTTTCACACATAATTATGTCATTGATTTATCTTTATCCTAAGGATATGTTCTTGATAAGGGATTTGATCTCAATTTACATTCCATTGAGACTTCTTTTTTGTTAAGCACCAATTCACTTTTATATTGTGAATATACTGTCCTTTGACATAATATATCATGAATACCATATTCTCATGATATTATAAGTTTTTTATTACATAAATTATTTTTATTCAAGCATCTCCCATTTGGTTTTTAACTCTAACTAAAATATCATTTTAAATGATTTAATAATTTATTCTTCCAAATCTTTCTCATTAATATCCATGTCTTAAAAATGGTTTTATTTATTTATTTATATGGAAATATTTTTTTTAAAATAAATATTCCTTTTTATTATTTCAATGTGGTATGGGACACTTTGTCTCAAAAATATATTTTAAATGGATTCTTGAAAAATAGTGAGACTTTTAAAAGTTTTCATGAAACAAAGGGATATTTCTGTCAAATAGTTTTACTGATTATTTTCATCTATGACAATATCGTTCATTATTCTTGATTGAGGTTAATTTATTATAATAAAATCCTCCATATTGTATTGAATGAGTTATGACTCACTGTGGATGAGCAATTTATATACCATTACCAGTTTGTGGTTAAAATGTTGACATTTCTTATGCTAGTTTTAATTAAAATGTTTATATTATGTTCCAAACTTTTCAAATGTGTAATGGATTGGACTTTTTAAGTGACGGGTTGAGCCCGATATAACTCCTTGGTGAATCGGTAGGTCTAATGAGAAAAACTAGTATCTTGGAACAATTCCTTGAAAAAATATTATTTGTAGTCATAGCACTAGGCATTGGCTATGTGGTTATGACGTCCGTCTTTATACATTCCATCATAATAAAATTACCTATTAATATTACATGTGATTATTTTATAGGTAGAATATCCATGTGAATAACTAAGTGGAATTATTATTTTTATCTATTCCCTATTATGATGATGTTTACGTTTAAAAGGCTAGTGTTTTAGTTTTATACATTACCTTAAATGTTTTATTCTTATTTATGATAGTTTCTGCTATATTGTTATCCCTACTGAGTGTCTGATCTCACCCATTTCTTTTGTTTTATTTTCCCTAGGATGTGAAGAAGTATATTTTGATTAACCTCTAGGGATAGGCCAAAAGATATGAGTGTGTTCAAAGGGGACACAATGTTTTTTTTCTATATTTCATGATGTAATTTAAAACATATGTATGTATCTAGTACATCCAATGCTACTAAACTTATCGGTTTTTTGAGACATGGTCTATTTTGATCATGAAAATGGTATGTAATAATGCACAAACTCTGGGTAACTAGGGTCAGGAAATTACATGAATAATAGTGCGTAGTTCCTTCATCAATCGATGGATAAAATGTTTCATGATTGTATGTTCTACTACTCTAAAATTAATAATGGTTCTTCATTATGATATTTGTAATTAAAACAATTTTTATTACATATAATGTTTTATTCAAAACCTCTACTTAAAACAATAGGATGTTCATATACATTGAGAATTGTCAATGAAAATTATTAATGTGTCTTATTCCTTCATTCTGAAATACCACTCTATTATGGGGTCTTATGATCAGAAAAGTTATGGTTATAGCAATTTTGTGTGAAAAAATTAAAATTCATGCATTTAAATCTCATATCCAAGATGTCTTCTTACGGTCATAATCCTATATCCACTGTGAAGTTCTACATATTTATCATGCTTGGTAAAATAAGAACATGATTCACTTTTGTAAGCTGAGAAGAATACCCACATATTCCATTAAACATATTCTATAAAGACCTAAACATAATGATTATTATTCAAACTAAAAACTCTAGAGGGTCTAAAAATAACCATCTGAACTAACTCTGGGTGTTAAAAAGTTGAAACTTATTTCAATGATTTGAAATATATTTTGTGTTGTTTATATTTTTTACAAGGGTTATATACATTATTATTTGGGAATTCAATTTTAGGTATATTTTTAAAGAACCCTTTACAAGTGATATTTCTAAGGGGGTGAATATTAGGATGGACTAATCTCTTATTCCAAATACATGATTCATTGTGAAAGTCACATTGATACAAAATATTTTATAAAATATAAAGACTGTAAATTAATAGTATAATCATTGTTATGTCTTAATGAATTAAACACTATATATTTTATTGATTCAAAAAAATTCCAATAATTATTCTAAAATTTAACATGAAAATCATCATCCCCAAGACTATGTGATGGTATGTTTATTAAACATTAAACATCATGAAAAAAGATCATTAGAAATTAAAGCATAGTTATAATTAATGATCTATCCAATGCCAATTATCGTCCCTCTAGCAGTATCAAAAAACTGACACGTCCTCCATCTAATTTTATTAGATTCATGAAAGTTGAATAGTATCTCATCGGGTTTCTAGAATAACAATTTTCTAGAAACCAGAGTTTCCTAAAGTATATCTTCATTTAGTTTTCTTAGAAAAAACAATTACACCTAAAATGATTTTGGTTCCCAAATCTTCTTGGGTCTGGAAATTTCAATAAATAAAGATTTAAGACCTCAATTTCTTAATTGGTTTACTAAATGTATTTTTTAATCATTTGAATAAATATACATTATTAGGTACAATTTATTAAATACTAGTTCAATAATTTCCAGAACCAGATTTGTGAATTATAATATTCTTCAAAATTCTTCCATGTACTAGTTGATAACCTAATCATGTAATTTAATTAGGTTATATATGTTTTCTAAATATCTGAGTAAGCTTATTTATTCCATCAGTGCATATTTATAAATAATTATTTAATTTCTCATTTTCCAATTTAAATTCATTATTCTTTTTTAACATTTGATAATTTTTGTCATTTTCAACACCATGGTCAAATTTATAAGTATTAGTTAATAATTATAATTCATTAATGTATTATAATTATACCTTAGCTTATTCTAAGTGTCCTCGATCATGTATTCGTAATAAAAAACAATGTTTTCTCCTCATTATCTCCATATACATAACTATTTGATATATGATGTTGAGATTAATGAAAGACATTGGATACATCATATGTGCTTGCCATGAAACACATGTTTGATATATCATGTTTTCTTACCATGATGTGTATGAATTAGTAGATCTATCTTCTAAAGCACTTCCAGTTTCCTTTATTTAATTTCTTACTTCATATCATTATAATAATATTTCTTTTTTATTTAATCTTAGTATTTTGATATTCAATAATCCATATCCTTTTACATTCATATAAGACAATTTCATTTTAAGTGTCATCTCTCTTCCAATAATTCTTATAGTTTCATCTATTTTCATATTTTCATTTATTTATTGGTTTCCAATAAAATTTATTTCCATGCAATACCATTTAAACCATCGACTGTTCTGTGACATCGCTTCATCACTATCATCTGGTGACTCTTTATCACATGAACTTGTGTCTTCAACTCTGTCCTTGTGTTTACAGGTAGAAGATATAGAGTCTATATTAGTCCTTTTGGATCTATCCTCATATTCTCTATTGACTATGATTGATTATTTTTAAATAATTTATTTTATAATAAAATCCTTGACAATAAGTGTATTGATGTCCCATGATTCTCTAATTGATTCTAAGGTTCCACTCCATCATTCTAGTATGCATGTACATAAGTTTCACAACTTGGTCATTTTTAGTTATATTATTTAATAGAGAATGTATTATATTAAAAATCTCTTGGAACCTATGATATATATATCATAAAAAGGATTATCATGTTTCATTTTAAATGATTCACATTTAATGTTTTATTTATATAATTTCATTTCAATAAAAATAGATGTCCTCTGACGAGGAATTGCTAAAGTGTCTAATATTTCAAATGATGTTGTGCATGAATATATTCTATTTAATTCATAATCATCCAAGTAAGAATAAATATAATTCGTCTCCTGATTGTTTTTATTATATGAAGCTTTTTAAGTATAATCACATGTATTTATAATTATCTTAGGTATTTCATATATTTATGTAATTTTATCCCATATTTCAAAACCCATACTCTCAATAATAATTTTAATATTTATTTTTCACTATGAATATTCGGTGAAATTATATAAAGGTGTTCAGTTGGTAATAGAACCCTCATGTCCATTATCCATTAATGAACTAAATAAATAACAAACATAAATATGAGATCTCTAAAACACAATATTATTCAAAGTCGAAAATATATTTCAAATCACCTTATATGAAAAGTTGGTTGGAGTGAGTAACATAATAGGGAGGGGTGAATTGACTTTATAATAAAAATTTTGTTAAAAATATGTTCCAATAAAATTCCCCAATTTAAATAAAATCACTCAGTTAATCAAAATAATATTTTGAAAAAATGCAATTCATTGAAATTTTTGCTCAAAATAAGATGAGTGCTCATTTAAATCAGTATGAATTTTTAAATTATATTTTTAAATAATTTATTAAAAAATCATAATATATATAGTAGTAATGAAATATATAAATGTACTCATTTTTTAAATATTAAAAACAAATACAATTCTGTTTTTTGAAATAAAGAAAGTTAAATTATATTACACGATGGAATAAAAAAGGAGATCAATCCCAACCCAAGAAATAGGAACATAAACTTGGAAATCACCCACTTACAAGAAGATTATATCACTATAATATGATCCAAAACATTGGTGGTGTATAAAAAATAGATTACAAGAATTCTATGCCTCGAAGGGACCTAATCCGCAATAACCATTGGAATAAAAATAATCATAGGTCACACAAAGACCTCTTCAACAAACATGTGGTTAAGAAAGTAAGAAATAGATAGTGTAAAATATATATTATTCTCCAGTTCTAGTTAAATATATACCATGTGTTGATAAATTGGGAAAACATAGTTCTTCAATGTAAAATAATAAACATATAGAGCAAGTAAAAAGATATATAAAGGGTAGTCATTCGCAACCTATTGTGTTTTAGATTGAGTGTCCTCGAATGTTACTTTTTGAGGATATGGAACTATTTCTATAAAATATGTAGTAAAACCAAGAATTAAAAATATATACTTGTCATGTCTATAAGTTAGGATCATCATATTCAATGAGTTGCTCCATTTTATTGTTGACAAAATATAAGAGACCAGTTTGTATTGTCTCATTTGTAGATTCATTGAGTATTAAAAATATCATTTACTTCATAATCATCCAACATGTCGTAGATGAGTGAATCTTTTGAGAATATAAAAAACTGCATCAACCTATTGATGTACAATCATTGTGATAATTTGGATCAACATATTGAGATATGACTCGTTCATTGCGTGCGTGCAATAGTGTAATGAATAACACCACATATTCCCTATGTATTAATTATAGAAAAATAGAATTAAAAATAATAATAAATAAGAAACAAAATATTAGAATAAATGGTGGAAAGAAATATTTTTCAACAAGGCATCCCCCAGGGAATGAAATATCTTGTGGCAATATAATTCTATCAGTAAGGTATCCTCGCATAAATAAATCTATGGTGGCAGGGGATCTATGGTTGGAAGAAATCTCTTGAAAAAATAAATATATGGCTATGAGTTAGTACGATATTGAATTATTTGAACTAATATTCACTCTAGATTGTGGTGACTCAAGATTCACGGGTGTCATTTTATGTAATGGAGATTTAGTTCTATTGGTGACATGGTCTGCCGGTCTTTCATTCTTGTGGTGATAAATTTGAACTAACAGTGAATTCTGATGGTGTTGAGCAATGTATGGTGGTGATGCATTTTGAACTAATGGTGACCCACTCTAATACATTTAAAAATTCGCATCCAAATGAATTAAAAAGTAAAATTATATCATAAAATGTCAAATGAATTAAAAACATCATAATCATGATGTGTGATCATTAAAATAAGAATGTATAAAAAAATAATGTTCTAATTTCTTTTAGATGAAAAGTTTATTATGTTAAATAAATAATTTTTTATTCAATTGTGTTTTTTCATTTATATATAAACCATTAATAACTTATTTTTTATTTTATAAAAATCCATTTCATATTTTAAATCACCATGTCCAAGTTAGTGTAACAATAATTTGTTAAACAATCTACAGATGTCAAGGACTGACAATAAATATTATGATTGAAATATAATTTGTGTTTATATTTATAAATCATCATATAAATTATAAATGTAATTATTATTTAAATTTATGTTTTTAGGTCTTAAAAAATTTTCATTTTAAGTTAATATTTTTTATAAATTTATATATAAGTTAAGTAATTAATTTTATTTTATGTTCATTTTTAACATAAGATTTTGTTTTAAAATTAAACACCTTATGTAATACTTAATAATTTATTAAAAATGTTATCGATCAATTGATATGGAAAATGATGATGATATATTTCTTAATATTCATAAAATAGTAATATTTGAGTTACTATATTAATTTAAATTTTTAGAATTTGAGTATCATTTTTGAACTCCTTTTTATTATAATACTTTTCATTCAAATGGAATAATACCACATTTTATTTAATTTTCATCAAGAATTTAATAGAGAATATTAGAAACATAATAAACGTGTTGATTTTGTGTAGATATATAAAATGATAAAAAATATCATCCAATCAATGAATGTAATTAAAATATAAATTTGATTTTCCAAATATATATGAAATGTTTACAAAGTGTGTGCACATTGTATGAAAAGAAAAAATAGTGACTTGATTTTTAGAAAGATAAAATATTTATCAATTATAATGATATATCTTGTTTAAGGAGATAAATATGATGATTAAATAATTATTTATTTGTTATAATTACAATTCAAAAAAACTCAAATGATTCTTAAACTCAAATTAAAATATTTACCATTAAAAACAATATAAATAATAGTGTTTCTCTCATATTTCAAATTATTCAATTAGTTCATAATTTTAGTCCATTAAATATATCTATGTAATATCAAATAATCTCCATTGAAATTCCCAAAACGCATAAAAATTTGTTTATCAATATAATCATTCAATCAATGTAGTTATTTTTAAAAATAAATAACAGTATTCTTTACGTTTCTATTTATCTTTTATTCTTATTTCTGTAATGAAATTTATGAAAATAATGAATATCATTTAAAAATACATTATATCTGAATAAATGGGATAATACATGCCTCCAAATTATTAAAATATAAATCATACATATAAATAATCTTTTATATATATATGATTTTATTATATTTAATTGTTTTATTATTGTTTCCCTTCTATTATTATTTTTTTCATATTTATATTTTATAACATGTTTCTAATAATTATACATTTCTCATGTATTTGTTATTATTATAAATGGAACTTTATGTTAAATGCGAATGGAATTTGAACTATATTAATTTGTGGTTATACAATCATTTAAACATATATAATATTTGGTTGACTGAGTATCCACATTAAATGATTAATAATTTATATTATTTATCTTATTATCCATCTCATGTAAACAAAATTTCCATGAGTGGGAAATCCCTCATTATACCATTTTTATATACGTATGAGTGTATATTCACACAATCATGGTTTCATCTCCAAAACTTTGCTGTATATTTACATATACATTTAAATATAGAAATATAAAATTTCTAGAAATTTAATAAAAAAGTAATTAATTTTTATTTATTGTATCTTCTTAAGAAGAAAAAAAGAATAAATATTCATATTATAACCCAAAAAAATTATTTACAAGGGTAAATTTTCACTCTTAAACGGTGATGATATCAAAATCAAGCATGTACCTTTCTAAACAACCCCAACTATTAAACTCTAATAACCATGAATATCATTGACGAATAAATTCAAATATAGAGTCATGTAATAAATTAAATAAATTAAAATATTTATAAGGAATTATATTATAAACATAATTTATTGTTATATTTTTATAACACATAATAAATTTTGCTTCTTTAGGAAATATCACATGAAAGTATCATCAATGGAAATAAGGGGTTTCATAAACCCTACATCAAATATTTTTCACTCAATCTCTTCATTTTTCTCTATACTAACCCCCTAATAATATCCTATAATAATTTTTGGTATTTTCTCATTAACAAACTTATTTAATTCATCTTTATACTTTTATTCCATTTCATTTTCATTTTAATAGATAGTTAATGAATTTTATCTCCTCAATTTTCTTCTCCAATGCTAAATTTAGGAATTATTTTCATTGATTTAAATGAAAGATTTTATTTTTCTTATTCAAATTATTGTTCTTGAATATTTTACATAGTTATTGGTGGAAATAGATTTATTTATCCCCTAAATGTGTTTGGTAATGATTTACACTTCAGTTAATTCATGGTGGAATGAACATGATATGTTATTCAATTACTTGTGATTATGACATATTAGGTGTGGTATTCATGCAAACAATTTTTTAATTTTAAAAAAATAAAATACTCCATGAAATACATCACAAGATATGGATTGAATGTTCACAGACCGCATCATTATAGATGTAATCTTTATATTTTAGAGAGGGGCTATATAATGAAGAAAACATTGGGATTATTGTTCACCCCTCTCAGGAATTTCAGGATATCGATATCTGTTTTCCATATAAGTCATGTGTAAAAAACCATAATATTGTGGTTTAACATCCTCCTATAATTATTTTTGGTGTATTGTAATGACTATTGAATATTATAATTTCCTTAAAATCTTAAATTATTCAATACAAACCTATCTAGACTATATCTGGATTAAAATTTTATCATTCCAAGGGGTTTGTACCATTTAGATTATAAATGAAACCACTCAGAATGGGTTTCCATCCCACTATCATTTAGAGATTTTCAATAAAAAAAATCCTCAGTTGGAAATAACAACCCGTCTCCATGTATAGGAACATTAGTGTAGGCACTATTGACGTTATGCACGATACCATTTATCAGATCATTTCTATGAATCTATCGTTCTTGGTACAGATTATCTATATATGTGTCTGAATCTATTCTCATATTCAGGATCATCAACGTGATCAGCTCATATCCCTAAAATCCCAACTATAACTAATAACCCTTAAAATATTAATCTGAATGAAGTTTAGATTATGGATATATTCCTAATAACGAATCTCATTACACAACACCCACAAACACCTTCATGAAGCCCACGAAATAGTTATTTTTTCTCTTTAGGAAACCATAAAATTCTAAAACCAAGCCATGATACACTACTCAAATAATTCCAATTCAATAGTGATACCTAACCTATATTGAGTGAATTTTGAAAATTTCACAAATAGTACCCTCATAAAAATAGTTGTTCTTCAGTTCTTGATTTATGGTTAGGGTAGAATTAATATTTCAAAATTTGGGTAAAATCCCTACATTGAATTGTGCTTTCTATCCACACATCCCAAAATCAGATATTCCAAATAAATAACCCCTTCCTATAAATGATTTTCTCATACCAAAGAGTTACAAACAATATATTCACTGCATATTGAGTGTAATTTATTTTACAATAATTCATAGACATCAATTATTGTACTGGATAAAAAAGTTAGTAGTTAGATACATAAAAAATATAGATTCATTCAATATCCTCTATCTATTTTGAACCGAGGAAATATCTTGTTACACTTTATTATGAGTCATATAAATATGATTTTTCAAGATTTTTTAGTGATTAGTATAAAAATTATATCCCTTAATTTTAGATTTCACTTTATTCCTCATTGAATTCAATTGATATATATAAATTACATCATTATTCTGGTTTCATTAGTTAATATGAGAATATGTTTTTATATGTGGTAAATGTATCTTTATATATATATATATAAGATACATCAAAGATCATTGTATTTTATCTATTTTATGACCTGTCACGACCCGTCCTCGAGACCCGTGGTGTGACTACCCCAAGCCCGCCTTCCATAGGCCAGGGGCTGGCGACTCACACGAAAGGCGTAAATCCCTAAAACTGGGAAGGAATTACCTTTATAAATTATAAACACACACAAAAAATTATAAGATGGAAGAAAAATACTAATTAAATCTATATACAAAATGAGTGCTGAAAAGTAAAGGGGCCGGAAATACAAGCCCAACTGTAAAATACAAGTACAACTGAAAAGGGACAAAAACATCTGAAAGGTGTAAAGTAGCTCTTGGATCATCGGCCACGGATCCTACCTGAACGGTAGGTATAGATTGCCTCCACAACACTCCAGATCCATCCGTCTCCTCTGTGTACCGTCCCGCCGTGCAGTCCACCATCGGGTACCGTCCAATCCTGCTACTCTCGGCCTCAGTCTGTGATGTCTGTCATCATCAACCAACACAATGAGGAGTGTGAAAAGTCCATGTTTGGGTGATTATAACGATACTCAGTAGGTAACCCGATACCCTGAAGGTCTCATAAAATCCAACAAAGATAAAGCACAAAGTATGAAATCAAAAGATAACCACACTTAGGTATATTCCCATTAATATACCTTAGTTATCAAGTAACCCATCTCAATCATGAGGTAAAAACAATATTTACTAACTCAGCTAAACAAGGAATTTTATTCACATTGTCAAAACCATGGCTGCTAGAGAACTCCTCATCTGTCGAGTACATTGGGTCTGCCTCCATAGCTAGGCGCTTCCCACAAACCTTGGACTGCTGAGGTACTCCTCTTATCGAGTACCGTAGCTCTGCCGTGATCACACAGAGGCGCTCCCCACTATGGTTCTACAGCCAACTACTAGGAGCTCCCCCTAATAGCCTGCAGAGGTACTCCTCTTGTAGAGTACTACAGTTCTGATGCCATCTAATAGGAACTCCTCCATCGTGGGTTTGCCGCCGCAACTAGGTACTCCCCACTAGGCTAGTCAAATCACTCCGAGTCGAATCTCTCAAGTAGTCGTTATCTCTCGGCCAGCTATTAGGTCTCCATACTCAGCTCGCTTGTCTCCGGGAGGGTCCGCTCCACGAGCTACAAGTCGATACTCTAACTGTCGCAAAGTCCCACATAGAAGTATCTCAAAGGTCCGCCTTGTCATAGGGGACTCAACGCAATAGACGAAACCTCAATCAAATGCCCGATATGTGAGTTATAAGATTTTTAGTCCCAGGACCCCGGTTGGATTCGTGTATGATCCTACCTGATAGTATCTCAACTTTACCCTGAACTGTAGTGGGGTATACTCAAAGGGGTCGTTGTGTTCCAAGAATACCAAGGCCATTGATGGTTTGTCAATTGGACATCTGGCGCCAATGATGTGGACAATGAAAGTAAAGGGTCGGTAATGGGCTTGATCCTTGTCTGACTCGGTCGAAATGACTTGACACAACCCAGACTGGGCCACACTGGTCTGGTTAGACATGGTCAGACCCGTTGGGTTCGGCCCGGTCCGTTGGGCCCGGCCCAGCGGACTCTGGGTGGCAGTTCGGCCTAGAGGTCACCGTGTAGGCGGCTTGGCCCGGAGGTCGGGGCTGGTTCGGCCAGCACCATGAGGGGTGCAGCTTGGCTGCTTGGTATGGGTGGTCGGCATGGTGTCGGTAGCCCACGCGGGGATTGGGTAGGCCGGCGGGGCACCGGGCAGGGCGCAGGGAGGCCGCACGAGGCGCGGGCTAGAGGCAGGGCACCGCGCAGGGCGTGGGCAGGCCGCACGGGGTGCGAGGAAGGCTGGATGGGCTTAGGGAAGTGCACGCGGGAGGCCGCGTGTGGCACGGGCAGGGCACCGGGAGGCCGTGCAGGGCGCGGGTAGGGTGCGGTCAGGCCAGTGTGACGCTGGGCAGGCCACGCGGGGTGTCAGGTAGGGTGCGGGCAGGCCGTGAGGCGCGCCGGGATGGGTCCGGGCATGCCGCCGGTTGTCTGAGCTTGCCAGTTCGGCGCGGATCTGGCCGACATGGGCCTGCAGTGTTCGACTGAGAGCATCGGTGCACCGCAGGGGCGGCATGATTCGCGGAGGCTGCGGGTAGTGCGGCGTTTCTCTTTTCCGCCTTCATCATCATCTCCTCATTGCCATGCCGAATAAATATCACAAAATATCAGCAGAGGGAGTTGGGACATGTTAGTTTGTACTGCACTGCCCATGTTTAGAGATGATATCAATTGGTTCATCAATGGATAACGATGACAGAAACATTCTTACAAACCTTCGCATCGATTCCTTTCAAATGAATATGAGGAAATGAAAGGTATATTACTCAAAGTAAACCCCCTACCTTTTGATTTTCAGTGGTTGTCAGTGTTTTTTTGGATAGAAGACGAAGGAGAATCAATGCTCGTTGCATCTTCCATTAAAACTTCCAATCCGGGGTTGTGTCGGCTCATGGAAGCTGATCCACATCAGAAGTGTCTGAGGAAGAAGTTAGAGAAGGATCGCCACCGGCATTCTTCATTGGAAGAACACGGCCTTCGTTCTTCTTTCTATGTTGGGATAATTCATTCATCTCACAATAATCCCCCTTCCCAAATTCCCCCCAAATGACAAGTGAAAATAATAGAATAATGAGATTGTCTATTATTTTGTTAGCACAATAATTCAAATTGGAGAATTAATTACATGGCTCCCCTTAATTTATCCATGAGAGTTGGCACAAAGGATTAATTAGGGGATCTGAAGAAGCTCTCCCTAATTAATGAGGGAGTGATGAGAGGTTATATCATCCTCCATCAATAGGGGGATTAGCCTCGTGTGGTCCCCATGATGTGACCTCTCACCGAAGGTTATGTTCGGGTGGTGCTCACGTCGTAACCTCTCACGGGAGGTTATGTTCGGGTGGGACCTACCACCATAACCTCTCATGGGAGGTTAAGGTGTGGTGTTCCCACCTCTAAATTCCAAGGGGAGGTTTCAACTAATAGACGCCCACATGTCAGATCTAATAAAATAAGGTGTAGCTAAATTTATTTTATTCTTTTATTATGAAAACCCAAAAACTAACATTTATTCTCGACCAACTGTCGTCAAGGTGAAAGTATCCTTAAGCAACTACTGGCATTGCGAGTTAAATAGTGCCCTCAGATTTAAATTCTGAGCAATGGTTCAAAGGTTATTAAAACCCGCTTGTACGTTTACTGAACTTAGCTGAACAAAACATCAGAAATATATTACGGGCACACTGGGCCACGGAATCTAGTGCCGTAAATTTTCGTGGACTTGTAAAAATCACATTTATTAAAAACAATACGCAGGATTTCCAGGTCGTTACATTCTCCTCACCCTAGGGCTTTACGTCCCCGTAACCTAAAGCTCAAACTAAGGGAACAAATGGGGGGTACTAAGAACGCATTTAAGCTTCTCGCTCCCATGTGCTCTCCTGGAGGTTCCCGTGCTACCAGCGAACATCCACCAGAGGTATCAAACATCCATGTAGGACCCACTCCTATCGATCCTCAATCCCTACTAGAACCTCCATGAAAGTCGACGCATCATCAATGTCCATCTCTCCATGGTCGATGAAGTGACTAGGGTTGGGCACGCACCTCCGTAGATGAGATGCGTGGAAGACGTCGTGCACCCGGTGTAACCGGGTGCGAAGAGCTAAGCGGTAATCCAGCTCGACAACTTTGCTGAGGACCTGAAAAGTTCATAATAATCTTAGAGATAACATTCTGCCTCATCCAAATCTCTATAGGCCTCATCAAGGTGAGACCCATAGAAAGACGTGGTCTCCATCCATGAACTCTTGGGGCCTCCGTCTCCTATAAGAATGTGACTTATTCCTTCTCTGAGCAGACTTCATCCTCTCCTGGATGATCTACACCTTCTCTGTGGTAGCTCGTACCATATCTAGTCCCACCAATGCTGACACTCATGTGTATGTCCAGCACAAGGGTGATTTGTAAGTTTTCCCGTACATCACCTCAAAAAGGGCCATCCCTATGGTGGTGTGATATCTGTTTTTGTATTCAAACTCCCCTAAAGGTAAGTGATCCTCCTAGTTGTGGCCATAGTCGAGGACACATGCATGGAGCATGTCCTCGAGTGTCTGAATGGTCCTCTCAGTTTGGCCATCTGTTTGAGCGTGGAAGGCTGTGCTCGGATGAAGTTATGTCCCGAAAGCCTCATGAAACCCCTTCTATAGTAGGGAAGTAAACTGTGCATCATGTTCAGAGACAATAGAAGAAGGTACTCCAGGTACCCTCACAATCTCTTGCACATAGAGGCGTCCCATGATCTCTACTTAATCATACTCTCTGATCGGTAAGAAGTGGGCCGACTTGGTGAGTTGGTTGATGATCACCCGAATTGAGTCATGAACCTTGGATGTACGTGGATGTCCTGTCATGACGTCAATGGATATCCCATCCCACTTCCACTATGGGACCTCAAAAGGCTGAACCATGCCTTCTGGTACCTGGTTCTCTGCCTTCACTTGCTGACAATTGAGGATTCTAGAGACAAAATCTGCAACTGCCTTCTTCATACCTGGCCACCAGTGCTGTCAGCGAAGGTCCTGGTACATCTTCGCCACAACTGGATGTACTAGTAGAGGAGATGTGTGGAACTCCATCAACACTTCCTCCAGAAGTGACATGGGTACCATGGTACATCCTATGAAAAGGATGACATGCTCCCCACCTTCATAAAATCCATTAGGTGCATGCCCTGTGGATATCTGAGAACGTCATGTCCCGCCGTCATTGTCTCCATGATGCGCCTCGCTGAATCGCTAAAGAAGTGTGGGAGTGACTGTAAGAGACTGAAGGAAGGATGCTCTATCTCTATCAACAAAGGATATCTGTAAAGCAGACAGCTACTCTGTCGCCTCTCCTAGCAGCTGTATACCAGACCTCCTACTGAGTTCATCTACAACAACGTTCCCCTTACTAGGAGTATAGACTATCTTGAAGTCATAGTCCTGGATGAACTCAAGCCAACACCATTGTCTCTGGTTCAGGTCCTTTGGGGAGAAGATATACCTGATACTCTTTTAATCAGATTACATGGGAAAATGTTTCCCCATAAGTTAGTGTCATCATATCATCAAGGTGAAGACCATGACCGCTAACTCTAGGTCATGGGTAATGTAGTTCTGCTCATGTTGTCTTAGATGTTGAGAACCATACGTGATCACAGCTCGCTCCTGCATTAGGACACACCCAATTCTGTTCCCTGAAGCATTGCAGTAAACTATGTACCCTACGCCTTCCTCTGGAAGCCTCATGATGGGGGCTCTAGTCGGCCTCTTCCTCAGCTAATGAAATCTCTGCTGGCATCTCTCCATCTATACGAAGGGTTTCCCCTTCATTGTCAATGATGATAGTGGTGATGCAACTCTGCCAAAGTCTCATACAAACCTCCGGCAGTACCCATACAAACTGAGGAACTTCGTAGCTCCGTCACACTCCAGGGTGGATCCCAAGCAAAGACCGCCTCAATCTTCGTTGGATGCACTACAAATCAAACCTCTGAGATGAAATGTCCCAAAAATTGAACCTATCGGTTCCATGACTGGCACTTAGAGAGCTTACTATAAAGATGGTTCTCTAGGAGTGTATCCAGTAATACCTACAAATGGTAGTCATGATCCTCCTCAGTAGTTGACTTGGTCATAATGTCATTGATGAATACTATGACAAAGAGATCGAGGTACAACTGGAAGATCATGTTCATGAGTCCCATGAACACTGCTAGAGCGTTGGCTACACCTAAAGGCATAACCAAGAACTCGTAGTGGCCGTACTGTCATCTGAAGGCCATCTTCAACACATCCTCATCTCGAACTCAATAATGGTGATATCCTGATCTAAGGTCTCTCTTGGAGAACCAACGTTCAACCTTCAGCTGATCAAAGAGGTCGTCAATCCTTAGGGGTGGGTACTTGTTCTTCAAGGTAACCTGGTTTAGGCGATGGTGGTCGAAAAAAAGCCTCAACCTCCCATTAGCCTTCTGGGTGAATAGAATCAAGGATGCCCAAGGAGAAACACTGGGCCGAATGAATCCCTCCCCATGAATGTCCTCCAGCTATACCTGCAGGTCATGAAGTTCAGCTGGAGCCATCCGATATGCTGAAGTAGATATCGCTATCGTCCCAAGATACAGGTAAATATATAATTCCACCTCTCTGTGAAAAGGGAGTCCTGGAACATCATTAAGTAAAACATCTATGTACTTGTCTACCACTACTTGATAGCTCGGACTCTCCACAAAAACTACTCTGAGGGTAATGCAGGCCAACTAATGAGTGATCGGTTGCACCCTCCTCTGAGTAAGTCTGTCCTATGCTACAGAGGCTCCCATCTCGCTGGTGGAGGTGAAACTTGTACCATACGTGCGGACACAACACACATTGTGTCTAATACAGTCAATCTGAGCATGGATTGTAGATAATTATTCCATACCCAAGATGACGTCGTAAGGCCTCGATGCTTATATGAGAGGATCCCAGCCGAAGCACTCGCCTCCAAGAGTAAGCTCACACAGCCGACACCAGTTCGTAATTGTCGACTCTGCTCCTGTAGGAGTCTCTAGCTGTAAGGATTGAGCCAACGACTCTATCAGAATCTCTGAGCTCCGAATGGGGGAAGTGGCAATAAAAGAGTTACTGACACCTATGGCTATAATAACTGTAGCTATGGTAGCGTAGACACAGATCATACCTCGAATCATCTCCAGAGCACCATGATCGTATGCCTTAGCTACTTGGAGCTGAGCTCTCCCCTATCCACCTACTCCCTGTGGACTGCTTGGATTGAATCTATGTCTCTACTGGGGCAGTCCTTCGACTGTCTACTAATCATCTGAATGGTGGGTCAGATAGTCATGAGCCATGTGACCATGCCCTCCACATGAGTAACAATGCCCGCTCCTGGTAGGTCTGTCTCAACATTGGTTGTCCCTCACAACTGATCCTGAGTCATGTAGTCGTCCACCTGTAGGTCTGGTCCTATTGGACCTTAGCGTCATCTGTCTACTGTCATTTGTAGTAGACTCCACTGCATGTTGACTAGTGGTGGGTCTCGCTAATGGAGGATTCTCAGCAAGGAAACTCTACACTAAGAGTGCTCACTCCAACACCCCTGTCTGCGTCGTGATGGTGAGGGAGATCATCGAAGCTCTGATCTCTCTCCTGAGTCTCTACTCAAAGTTCAGGGCCCAGAATAATGGGTCCCATACCATATCAGTAGAGTAGTGAAATATTTCTATGAACCTCACTGAGTACTGACCTATAATCATGCTACTGTGCTATAGATGCATTAGATCATGTATCTGCACCACTCGTAGGGTGGTTGGGTCAAAATCTGCCCGAAACAGGCTCTTGAATTCTGTCCATAGTAGCGTCATCTAGTAATGAATATGGAGTATCAAGATCCACCACCTGCCTACTACTTCTTATAGAAGTATGGCAGCAAGAATCACCATGAATTCTGCAGGTGTCCCTACCGGCTTGAAGACTCTCACCACAGCCTCCATCCAATCCTCAGCCGCATGTCGGTTTGTCTCACCCCTAAACCTGGCAGGCCTCTGGCCCTGGAACTCATGCAATGTGCTCAAGAGGCATGCATCATCTGATTCTGGGGCTGGTGGCATCGGTGGCCTGATGAGTAGTGGTACCTCTTGTGCCTCCACTGTAAGAGGGCCCTGCACTAATGCCTCATCGCTAGGTGGTCTATCCACGTGTACAACTCTCGGGGCTCTAGTCGGTAGTCTGTGGGGAGGAATCCTGAATGAAACAAATGTGACACGATCAAAAGATTTATAATAGGTGATCTGACCTGCTTGAGCTTAGTTAAAGAAAATTTTTGAAAACACACACACAATTAGTGTTTTCATGCACAGAGTCAGAAATTAGAAGTTAGGGTCTTGGTGTATGGATAAGTCACCCGTAACACCAACACTAGACTCCCTAAACTGAAAACCACACTTGATACCATTAACATTGTTGATACATAGAGAAGAAATATCAGAGTCCTATGTTCTTTATTACAACCGAATCCTTTGATACGTTTATGTCACGACCCATCCTCGAGACTCATGCCGTGACTACCCCAAGCCCGCCTTCCAAGGCTAGGGGTTCACGACTAGCACTAAAGGTGTAAATCCCTAAAACTGGGAAGGCGTTTCCTTTATAAATTATAAACACACACAACAGAGTATGAGCTGGAAGAAAAACACAAAGTAAAACTGTATAGAAAAGGAGTGCTTAAAAGTAATGGGGGTGGAAATACAAGATCAACTATAAAGTACTAGTACAACTGAAAAGGGAAAAAACATCTGGAAGGTGTAATGAAGCTCATGGATTGTCCACCACGGATCCTAACTGAAGGGTAGGTACAAATAGCCTCAATAGTACTCCATGTCCATCTGTCTCTTCCATGTACTATCACGTCATGTGGTCCACCTCCGGGTATCATCCAATCCTACTCCTCTTGGCCTCAGTCAGCAATGTCCGGCATCTATAACCAACACAACGAGGTTCGGGCAAAGCCCGTGCTGGGGTGAATATAACGATACTCAATATGGACCCCGAGACACCCAAGTTATCAAAACATCCAACAAGGATAAACCACATATTAAGAAATCAATAGATACCTACATATATGTATAGGCCCATACATATACCTAAGTTATCAAGTAATCCATCTCAATCATGAGGTAACAAAAAAGTTTCTGAATCAGCTCAAACAAGATTTCTATTCACATTGTCGAAACCATGGCTGCAGAATAACTCCTTCTCTATCGAGTACTGTGGGAATGCCGCCACAACCAGGCGCTTCCCACTAACCTTGGACTGTTGAGGTACTCCTCCTGTCAAGTATTGTGGGTCTACCACACTCACACAGAGGCGCTCCCCACTGTGGGTCTGCCGCTAACTACCAGGCACTCCCCAAAATAGCTTGAAGATGTATTCCTCCTATCGAGTGTCGTGGGACTGCCGCCAACTACCAGGCACTCCCCAAAATAGCCTGAAGATGTATTCCTCCTATCGAGTGTCGTGGGACTGCCGCCAACTACCAAGCCTTCTCTGTCATGGGTCTGCCGCCGCAACCAGGCGCTCCCCACTGGGCTAGTAGAATCACTCAATGTCCAATAGGTCAAGTAGTTGTCAGGTCTGAACTAGCTACTAGGTCTCCGTACTCCGCTCGCTCATCTCCAGGAGAGTCCGCTCCCCAAGCTACAGGACGATACTTAAACTGTCATGAAGTCACACATAGAAGTATCTAAAAGGTTCGCCTTGTTATAGGGGTCTCAACACAACAGACTACGCATTAATCTGATGCCCGGTCTCTGAGTTATAAGCTTTTTAGTCCCAAGGGCCCGGTTGGATTCGTGTATGATCCAACCTAACTGTATGTCAAAATTACCAAGAGCTCCAGTGGGGTATTCTCCAAGGGATAGTCACGTTCCAAGAATACCAGGGTCGGTGACGGTTCGTCAAACGGATGTCCGGTGCCAAAGATATGTCCAAAGAAAGTAAAGGGTCGGAAATGGGCATGGGCCCGGTCCAACCCGGTCGGACCGACTCGGCCCATCCCAGACTAGCCTAACCTAGTCTGGGTCGACCCGATCAGCCCGCTAAGTTCGGCCCGGTACGTTGGGCCCGACCATGCGGACTGCAGGGGTGGTTCGGCCCTGGAGGTCGCTACGTAGGCGACTCGGCCCGGAGGCTGGGGCCGGTTCAGCCAGCGCCGCAAGGGGCGCGGCTCGGCGGCTCGTCCCAAGAAATTGATAGGCCACCAGGAGGCCGCTCGGGGTGCGGGTAGGCCGACGGGGCACCGAGTAGGGGGACGGGAGGCCGCACGGGGCGCGGGTATGCCGGAAGGGTGTCGGGCAGGCCGCGTGGTTCCCAGGGTAGGCCAACAGGGCGTCGGGATGGCCGGAGGGGCGCAGGGCAGGCAGGTCGGCCGAGCGCCGGGCAGGGCACGTGGGAGGCCACGCGGGGCACGAGTAGGGTGCCGAGAGGCCGCACGGGGTGCGGGCAGGGCCCCATGCAGGACGGTGGGGCACCAGGAAGGACGTGCGGGGCACCGTCCAGGGTGCCGACAGGCGTCGGGCACGCCGCATGGGGTGTCGGTAGGAGCGCGGGTAGGCCGCGTGTAGGGCCGACTCGCCAGTTTGGTGCTACTCGGGCCGGCGGGGTTCGTCCGAGAGCATCGGTGCACCACAGGGGTGGCGTGATTTGCAGAAGCCGTGAGTAGCGTGGCCTTTTTTGTTGCCACCTTCGTCGTCATCGCCTCATCGCCGTGCCGAAAAACATCACAAAGGATAGGTGGAGGGAGTTAGGCCATGTTAGTTTGGCCCGCACCATCCGCGTTTAGACGTGATAGCAATTGGTTCATCAAATTAAAACAATGAACAACAATTTCTTACAAACCTTCGCATCGATTACTTTCAAATGACGACGATGAAAAGATTGGAATATTACTCAATGTAAACCCCCTACATTTTGATTGTCGGACATTGTCGGTGAACTCTTGGGAAGAAGAAGTAGTAGAATCTTCATTCGTTGTGTCCTCCATGAACACTTCCAATCCCGATTTGCGTCAGCTCGTGGAAGACTATCCACGTCGGTAGGTGTCCAGGGAATAAGTCGTAGAAGGATCGTCAACGACGTTCTTCTTTGGAAGAACACGTTCTTCATTTTTTGTTCTTCGTTTGGAGAATTTTCACTTCTCCCAATATTACTCCTTCCCAAGTTCCACCCAAATTCCAAGTGAAAATAATATAATAATGAGTTTTTCTATTATTATGTTGGCATAATAATTCAAATTGGATAATTAATTACATGACACCCCTTAATTAATCCATGAGAGTTGGCACAAAGGATTAATTAGGGGAGGTGAAGAAGCTCTCCCTCATTAATGAGGGAGTGTTGATAGTTTATATCCGCCTCCATCAATTGGGGGTTTACCCCATGTGGTCCCCACAATGTAACCTCTCGCGGGAGGTTATGTTTGGGTGGTCCCCACGTCGTAACCTATCGCGAGATTTTATGTTCGAGTGGGCCCCACCACCATAACCTCTCATACGAGGTTATGGTGTGGTGGTCCCACATCTAACTTCCATGAGGAGGTTTCAACTACCAGACACCCACATGGCGGCTCAAATAAAATACAGTGTAGCTCACTTTATTTTATTATTTTTTTTAAAACCCAAAAAATAACATTTATTCTCGAACCACTGTCATCGAGGTGAAACTTTCCTTGAGCGAATACCGATACAACGAGTTCAACTGTGCCCTCAGATTTCAATTCTGAGAACCGGTTCAAAGGATATAAAAACCTGCTCGTACATTTACTGAATGTACCTGAACAAAACTTCAGATATTTATTTCGGGCACACCGGGGCTCGGAATCAAGCGCCATAAATTTTTGCAGACTCATAAAAGTCCCTTGTATTAAAAAAAATCCCACGGAATTTCTCGGTCATTACATGACCACACATGTATTATCTAATTTTTACTCTTCACAGAGCATTATATTCTAATTTTACAAATACAGATGATTGTTACATTGATTAATTTTTTTTATAAAAATTATTATAAATCCAATAGATTTTTTTTTTGATTTTAATAACAAATGTTTAATTGTTATGAACTAATTTTATGCAATAAATAAATGATTACTATGTGGAAATGACGGGTCTTAGAATCTAGTGTTATATTAGTTCCATATTAATCCTCTCAAATTATTATCATAATAGATTTGGATTATTAGTGTAATATTATTTATAAAAAAACCAAAAATTTAGAAGTTGAATATATAGGGTATTCATAAAATATGACTAAGGTAACATCATATTCAACTAATTTAATATATTTGATAAATTTTGTTAATGAACTATAATGGGTATGTTTGCAGTATCAATATTATCTTACTATGTATTTTTTAACAAAATTATTTTCAATTACATTATTATAATTCACTATTAATTTAAAAATAATGAGTGTAAAATAAAAAAAATGAACCAATTCTATATGGTTCATGATTTTATTTATTGAATGTTATGTCTAAGATCAAGTTCTTATATGGTGGAACAATGATGTTAGGGAAAAATATTTTTATAAATACATTAAAATAGTATTATTTATGAGGATCAATTTTTGTTAGTATCTACTAAAGAATTACTGATGCTGAAATTTTTATCAGCCACAATAAAATATACCATGGTTGCATTTAATTCAATGTGTTGGACCTATTCACAATCACATTATAGATATTTTATGACGTATTTATTGATTATTTCATCATTGAATAATAATTGGAAAATCATTCAAGTTTTTTTGAATTTCCAGTATATAATATTTTTATAAGAGTAGTGGATTGATGTCATATGGTGTGAGGAATATTCTAGGGACCATTAAAGGATATATGGAAAGGTATAGTGGTATGAATAATTAATTCTCTATTTTTAAAGGCCACATTTGTTTGATACGATCCCATATAAATGTAATCTGGTTCATAGATATGATTAAACATATTTTCAATATATAGTCTAATAATTTTGTATGAATCACATAATTATAATGATGAAGGTCAACAGATCATTTATGAGTATTTAAAATTGTGAAATGAGACAGAACATGTTATAGAGGATGTTTTGTATCAAATCATGTTTTTAGGATTTCCTTTAGAAAATCCAAAAAATCCATACAAAATGAAATTTGACTATGAAATTAAATTATGAAGAGTTATATAAAGGCTACAATGAATGATGTTATACATTTCCATAACTGATAAAAAAATTCATTAGTGTAAATTTTATTATAGTAATCACTGATTCTATATTGGATTTGAAGACATGTTATTCTATTTTAGATACCCCATGGAAATATGGTTCCATACTGTCAAACAAAAGATAAGGTGTTGCATCATGGAAAAATCGGTGTTCCTTTAATTATAGAGCTTTTGATATAAAGAATAGGTTGTGTTATTATGGTTTAATAAAATAAATATTCAATGTATTATAATTCTTACTGTCCATGATGTGATTAATGAAGGCGAACTGGATTATTCTATAATTCATATCATCACTTCATTGGGGTTTTAAATTAAAAAATTACATTAGTAAAAAATTATGTCACTATGAAACATTTCTTGATTGATAATGGATTATGACATGTTATGAAGATCAAAGAAAACATTAAAGGATATGTCATACTGATAATTATGGATTTGATGGTGGATAATTCCATAACTTTTTAGGTGTTATAGATTGTGTCTTCATAATTATAATGAAACTATAAGAGGATTGAATGAAACTGTTTTCCTAGTTTTAATTTCTCTTTCATTTTGGATGGAAATAGTTGAATTTTATAGACGACATTAATATGAATATAATCTGGAATGATGTATAATTTTTTCTATCATACAAATAGAAAATTAAATATCCATTATAGGGGTAGGAATGGTATTTTTTCTATAATATAAAAAAAATGATATTCATGAAATACTGAATTATGGAGATACATGTCTCTATAAATTATGAATATTGTTTCTTTGAAAAGAAAGAGATAATAAATGAATATAATAGATGAAAAATAAATAAATGAATTATAAAATTATAGAGATAATATTTAATAGATAATTGAAACAGATTGAAGATATTTTATATGGAATGACTCCTTCCATGTAGTTGTGTTAAATAAAATATCATAGAATGTTATTATACTGTAAGAAGGATGTTTGAAACATTCTTTTGATGGAGGAGAAGCAATAGGGTATCAATGTGAAAATTTTATGACTCGATGAATTATAAAAATAATGTTCATGTTGTTAAATTATTGTATTACAAGCCTTGGTGTTTTCATTTCTTCAGTAGTTTTCATTTGGAATGGATTTAGGTAGTTTTCCTAGGAAGAAATTAATCCATCCTTAAGTAGTTATAATGGTAGAGATCCCTATAATAGAGTGATAATACCTAAACCAACCACTAACTATTCTATTTTGGGGATTTTACTATATTGGGAAAATTTTATTATAAGATCCCTTATTTATCATTTGATGGGTGAACCAAGAAAAATTACGTTTCATTATTATGGGGGGTAAGTAATTAAATTTGTTTTAGTCAATATTATGAGAAATAAAATATTCAACATTGAGATAATAAATTATAGGTACTCTAATTATTGTGTTTTAAGGATCATTAATTGTAGTGATAGTTCAATGGTTAAGTTGTTTACTTCACGATGAATTTCATATCCAAATTCACCCACATAGAGGGTATCTGTCACACAATACCGGTGTTGAGTAATGAAGTTGTATTTTGGAGTAAGTTTATGTAGTAATATTTTTTAATCTAAATTGATCTGATTATTAATATATTATTTAATTTTTTATACCAATAAATTTTTTTCAAAATGTAAAATAGAATGAATCTAGAAATTGAAATATATTTTATGGTATTTTAATTTGTTGGAAAAAAATCATGATAATAATATTTAGATAATATATCCCAATAGATCTAACATAATGATAGAAATGTTTTCTATTATAGGTCTACTAATTCATTTAGTGATTTTCCAATATTATATTTGGAGAAAAATATACAAAATATTGATGTATTTACTTGTGATGGTATGATATTATGATACATAACAGAAGAAGTTATACACATATCAAAGATATTAATCTACATGTAATGATTAATTTTAGAAAAGATAATGAATCATATATATTTTAGGTCACATAGATGAATATTTAGATAAAAATTTTAATATCATAAAATGATAGGATGAAGTGTAAAATTATCTCAAAAACAATAATGACAACAATTCCAATAAATTGGAACATATATACATATTGGATTACAATCTCAATTATGTTCTTGTGGAGAAGTAAATTTTATGAATGGAGGATCGTGATTTGAATAGAATGTTACACTAGTAGAAAAAACATATAATTAAATCGGTCTTGTTAAACATAATGATGAAAAAAGAAATATTAATCATCAATTAATATTTTTCATGGATAAACCCTAAGATGATATAACAACTTGAAACGATGAAATATCCTTCCCATGCAGTAGATAAATAAGTGACTAAAGGAATGACATTCAATAAATTCTTAAATGATCAACTATATATAGGAAACCATAAGATCTAAAAACTATGTAGATAATATTTCACTGTCAAAAAGAATGTTTAACATCTAGAATCTATGGGTACTCATTGTCTAAAACAATACAAAAATTAACAATTGTATTATCCAATTGAATAAAATAGTAAAATAATGTGTAAAAATGTTAAATTTTATGAGATTAAAGATAAAATCTTGATAATAATAATACGAAAATATTGTACATGAAACCTAAATATTTGAATGGATGGAACCCCAAAATAATTATAGAAGAAAAAATATGTTAGTGGATTCCGGAGAAAGAAATCAAGAGTCGTGAAAATGAAATTGGAAAATAGTATACACAACACAAAAACACGAATGAAGTTACTTAAAAGAAGTATAAAAAGGGAGTGATGATTAGAAAAAATATTTACAGCCATGTGATTTAATTATAGGGTTCCATGGTCATAATTCTTGATATTTATATGAATAAGTGGAATATAATATTTTTTATTAAGTTAATAGATTTTTTGAAAAATAGGCTTCACAACCATATCAAATAAGGTATTGTTTTTATGAGTATAATTACTAAAATGGTAATCACATATCATATGAATATCTTAAAATAAATTTAGTCTGAATGAATGAATAATATTGATATGAATCTAATGACAAAAATTTGTTTTTCAAGACATATGGTCGTTGTTCATGACGATAAATATGTTTCAAATAAGTTTTAAATGATAATATTGATCCAAATGAATCATTGAAATATAAGAAGAAGATTTTTAAAAGGAAATTGGGTCTGAATAATAAAAATAAGAACTATGAGTACTAAATAGATGTATTCATTGAAAAATAAATATAAACATATTATAACAATTTATCATGAATGTGATTTGGAAGAGAAAATACCAATCACTTTTGAGTGGAGAGATTACCCAAGGAATATATATAGATTTTAATTGGACTATTTAGAATATAGTAATACTAAATAGATTGGTGTTGAATTGGATTATGTGAATAATATTTTATATATCAACATGGATTATTGAATGAATGATAAATAAAGGTTGTTGTCTATGGTAATGCACAATATAACCCCATCCCACACACCCTTCCAAAGGTGTTCTTGAATGAGGTTTTCATATAAAATTAGGCACACCTACCCATACCGAAAAGGCTTCCATCTAGTAATGATGGCCTAATTAATACAATTGGGAGACTCTGGCATAGAATCAGTGTCATCCAATATAGAGAAAATCACTAAAAAATTAATATAAATAATTATAGTATGTACTAATATACAAAAATAGATCTAAATCAACTTTATTTATTTTATAAAAAAATACAAAAAATAAATTGTTAAATGCACTAATTTACAAAAATCCTAATAAAACTCTCACACTCATTCCCTATTGACATCCACAATCCACACATTCCCCATCTCCTAAACCATTCAAGCTATACTAACCCAATCCAAATCACATCATGTTCTTAAGATAAAACAAATCGGAAATTATTTATGTGCACCAAGATTCTTATACCTATTGTGAAAAAGAAATCTCTGTTGGGTCACACCATGTTCCCACAGAATATGATGTCATATAAATTTATGTAGGTTGACTTATAAATATTTTACATATGAACCTTGTAATGATTTTTATGTCCAAGAAAACATGACTCTCTATGATCCTAGGAACCATGTGATAATCATACCACTATGACACCATATCCTAACAACTTCATTAATATATAATAATACACGCATCACCCCATCTCATAAGTCAATAATGTCTTCAGGTTCTAGCCAATACACACCAATGACTTGCCCTACCTACATCACCTTATGATGGAATCCCATTATGAACTCATGACATCATAATTATTCTAAACATTTACATTAAGACTCAATGTATCATGGTGTTCAAAAAATTTACCCACTACCAATGGACACAGGACACAGTCATGCACCGACATGAGTTGACCAATCCATTCTCTACTAAGGGAGGATCATTGATCTCATTAAATCACACCAATATGTATCCATTATAATAATCTTCTACCCAATCCATTCATGTAATGGACTGATCATTCACACTATCTAATTTCATGTGTTTTATGTTCCTTTTCCCAATAACTGAGTTTTTGGGCCAAGTCATCCACCTTCCCAACACCCAATGAAAATAGTCATCTTACTTAAAATAATAAATGAATGGGATGGTTCTTCATATAGACATACCAATCCCTAATGTCATTTGGGATGTCACATCTAAACATTGATCCATCCCCATGAACTCTGGGGATGTGCATGCACACTTAACCATCCCTAATAAAATATATATATGTACCTCAAGAACATCAACCCAATACTCCACATTGAATGTACCATAATAGTAAGAACATATGACTATAACCTATACCAAACTAACCAATTTATCCATTGATTATATTAAAATGGACCGATACCTTCATCACAACATGTAGAATCTCACCTGATATGGATTCCACTAGATCCTCTAGACGTTTCATCTTCTCACCTCTCCAATACCACCCCATTCCTATAACTCAGTGGTGAAAATATATCCTGAATGACCCTCCATTCCAGACATCATGTCCTAGTACACACCACCATGAATATCCCCAGACCCTCCTGGACCGGTTACATTGTGTCGTTCATATTCCCTCAAGGAATCCAAAACCTGTCCTTGATAGGTGGGGAATTATTACTAAAAAAACCTTAAAATTTTATAAAAAAACTGATTAATTACTAATACCTTCTCCTAGGTCCTTCCACAAATATTGTAAGGGATATCGCTAGGTTAAACAAAAAGAGGAAACCCTCTTAATAAATAACTTCTAGTCCTAAAGTACTGATCTATGAAATAATTCTCATTAATCCAGGATCCATCCATAAGATCAAGTCACTCACCAAGAGTGAAGCACTTAACCATATCATATTTCAAAATAATCATATTCATCTTACCATACCAAACTATCATTAAGTTCCCCTCTCTAGGATATCCATATCACATCATGAAATTTGAGGCATTCTAAAGGGTTTTATCATCTAAAATGTTGATATCAACACTTAGTGGCCAAAGATTGAAGTGTTCCCAACCTAAACAAATCGAATAGAGAACTTATCTTCAGTATATAATTTAATATTCATTCCTATTTCATCTTTACATGGAACCTCAGGTCCAAAGTCTTTTATCGAATCCGGTTAAATATGAATGATCATTAAATAATGCATAAAAAATATATGGATTTATATTAAATGTAAATCCAACATATGATAACTCATTTCCAACCTCACTATGAACCATAACTCTTTGATCAACATGTGTAGGCCTCCACCGAGTACAATGAAGCCTCGACTAATCTAGTACTGCTACTAGAGCTCCTCCCTCATTCCATACACGTAAATTATTAATTGTGAACAATAATAATTAATTAATTTATATTATTCATTATGGAACAAAGGCTGAAAATATCACTATGAACTATTTAAACACAATGAACTCTTATAACCACACTTGGATTGACCAAAAAACATCCCCAATTCCAAATTAGGAGAAATCATTACTCCAAACACTAATCTATACACCAAAAACAAAATTATTTAATGCATATCATATAAAAATCATCATAGTGACATACCAAAACCATACTATAATTGATTGAATATAGGAATGATATTGGGATAACCTATATATGGATTCATTATATCTCCAACAATTAGAAATTATTTCACAACAATTCAGTGAAATAATCACCAAAAACCTAGCCCAAAAAGAATAAAAATCATTGGGATATGATAGGCAGTAAGAACAATATCTAAAGCAGATGGGAATACCTAATATATCTATTGGAAAAAACAATGAACAACCCCCATTCTTGGGATATCAATGGAGGGAAATTTAGTGGGGATACATGGTAAAAAAACACACACCCTCTACCAAAAACCCATTAGACAAGAGGTTCCCAGACCAAAAAACAAATACAAAAACATTCCTTCTACGAAAAAGGATTCCAGATCCAACTAGTGATGATACCTAAATCCTTTTACTCAGTTTGATAAAACACTTTTATTTCATGTAAACCAATTATATTTTCTAATAATTTTTCTCTTCTGTTTCAATTTTGAAAGATGGAAAAGATAAAGTCTGGGTTCTCAATATTTGATATATGAAGAACTCCACCTCTAGTGGAGAAGTTTTCCAGAACAAATTCAATAAATTTCATAGAAACTATGTAATGTTTTCAAGTTATATATTCCCTATTATATTAAATTAAAAATGAAGATATAAATTTTCCAAAAAACAATAACAATGGTCTCACTATGATTGGGCATAGATGACATTCCATATGAAAAAATGGTAATAGACATAATAGGTTGTAATGGAAACTTGATGATGGGAAAAACAATTTTAAGGCTTATTGAAAACTAACCATTCCATCCACTAGAAAATTTCAAAGAGTTCTATATCAAGTACTAAAATATCTCATGCTATATCTATATAAAATATAGAAAAGGTGAAAATATGGAGCCATAATAATTGTTTTCCCCATTCTAATATTATTTTCTCCTTCCATAACATAAGGTAGGAGCTCCATTGAGTTATTAAATGATTTCATGAATAGGATGATTTAATGATGTTATAGGAAAATATATCTAAAAATTAAATCACTATATTTGAATAAAATGAAAACAATATCATTATTTGTTTGAGGACCTTAATCCACTTCAACGATGAATTCATCAATTAAGGGGAACTATATTTACAAAAAAAGTATCATATTTTCCATAAAAAACATGTGTTTGATAATCTAATTCATTAAGGGCGTTATGATACCTAACAAGACCTTTTAGTGTTAAATGTATACATCAAGGTGGAGTTTAATGAACATGAAAAATATCTAAAAATTGATTCAATTTCCACACAATATACAATTTCTCAAATGTGTCATGTTGTTTCATTTCACATTCCCTATCTGGCTAGACATATTTAAATTTAGTGGTCCCATATTATTTATATATATGAAATAGGATGAGAAATGTATTGGGATTTATTGACAAATTCTTTATGAGACAAACTATACTTATTCATCATTTAATAATAATTGATACATTTATAAATTGGAACGGGGGGAAACTCAGATACCATGCTTTTTGTGAATGGTAAATATATAGTGTATTCAATATATACACAATATAATAAGTTATAGAAATAATCAATATGAAACACTACGAATTGATATTTTGTAATTGGACAATCAGAAACCATTGATCCTTCAACTGTTCATTTCATACAATATTTGGTGGGAAATATATATATTTTAGAAATAAGTTGGAATAATGCATCACCATCTGATAACGTTATTGAAGGGTGGAAAAATACAGGGAATTTTTTAAGATCCAGCCCTTTATAAGAAACTATTGATAGAATGTGGAATTGAATACATTCCAAATAAATCACCTATATTGTTTTTCTTGGACTACGATATCCCACCATCTCCAGCTCTGACCATCATGTTGAAACAAATTCACTTCATATTACGTATGTTTAGGGATTCAATGAAGTTTAATATTATTTTTGTTTTTTTTAAAAATAGCACTTCTCAGGTGTTATTTTATCCATTGTAATGATTATCTTTTCCAATGGAGAGAAAAATGGTATTGATCTATTCCACCATTAGATTTTGGATCCCCATTCCAAGCAAGGACTAAAATGGGGTTTTAAACATGGTATATGGAATGGAAATTGATCAATATAGCCTTAATATTATTTGGTCTACAGGGGATTATCCCATGGGACATTTTCCAGAAAAACCTATTGCACATTAATGAAATTTCTTATAATAGTAATGTTACCACACAATATCAATAAACTATTAAAAATAACAAATCAAATGGTTAGCTCCCTTGAATTAAAAGACTCTCGTAATGATAGACTTTTAATTCATACAAACTATTGTCTCATTATTATAGGACTCAAAGAACCCATTTTTAACACCCATTGATATCATAAGGTGTATGACATCACGATCTGGAAAGAAAATTCTTATAACATCTACCACATGTCAGAAAAACTATATTTCTGATCTACCAAGACCAATTAACAATAAGAAATAAATATCTTGTGAAACCAATTTGTCACAAACAAACCAAGATCGTCAATTGAAGTAGGCGATTAGAACGGGTCTTGAAGGGAATCACGAATCTAAATATGATGTAAAATAGTGACTTGGTAACAATGAATACCATTGGAAATAATATTTTCAATTGAATAAAATATATATAGAACATATTTGTTACAACAAATCTAATCCAGCAAGAAACTACATAGAAGAAAGAAAACAACATCATTTACAAATTATGAAAAATTAAGAAAAAACATGATTTAATCAATAACCAAATATAGAATACAAAACACCAACTATGTGCGGAAAGACGATATATATCAAAATAGTCCACTTCTGGAATCCTATACCCTCTAGCCTGCATACCCTCCACTAATAATTTAATTTAATTTACATGTATCTGAAACAACAGGGTTCATAAATAAACAGTGGTAAGACTTGGCGTGAGAACAATAATCCTAGTATCATACCAATATGTTCTCCATAATAATGATTTAACAAATATATAATCATTCACCAATTTTTCAAAATAAATACAATAAAATTAGGGTTTTCATAGTTTCATATATTGTATGAGGTAATACAAATATTCTCATTATTTTAAGAAACATGTTTTAATGAAGTATCCAAAAATTGGTGAATTAAGTTAAGAGAAAAAATCAATAAATAATATTAAAATTCATAAATAAATTTGTATATAATCAAGATAGCAATATGGGAAAAAACATATGGAATGTTATGTATTATTGAACTATAATCTTCCAACATAAAATATTAGTGTCCTTTCAAATACATTTGAAACCCCCTTCCGAGATAAAACTTCGGGCATGTGTAATGGTAGAAGATCAAGAGTGGCTCATCATCATCTCAAAAAAAACACATTTAGAAATGATTGTGTCATAACTCCTTTTCTGGGTATTAGAAAACTATCCTATCATACTTGTACTATCCATCCCACCAAAATACTAGGTGTAAATATTCATTCATCACTAAATATTTAATAATGTTTATTTAGTATATTTCAACCAAAATAATTATTTCATCAATCATAATACAAATACCACAAAAACATTATCACATTCAATTTCATTTTAATATAAAACCATTTTCAGGGTGACATTATTAAAATATGGTCATCAATAAAAACATATCTCATTGAATGATTATTGTTTTCAAAATAATTTATGAAAAAAACAATAAATATTTTGAATGAATATAATATTTATAGATAGAGGATGACTTATTAAACTACCTTCATCAAAAATTATGTTCTTATAGAAAACACAACTAATATATGAAAACATGGTTTGTCTATACCTCTCCTATTATTAATATACATAAATTTATAATGTATCATAGCCAAAACAATATATCAATCCATGGTAGTCATGATATATCATTCCATTAATGGAAATAATAGGATATATAAAAGAGATATTAAAAACAAGAGAAGAAAAAACAATAACCATTAATGCCCCAGAAAAAAACACCCATAGAATCAATAAAAATGATCTATGAAGAAGATTAAATAAAAATATTCATCAATGGATGACCATTGGTTTGAAACCATATGATTAAGAAGAAATAATGTGGGAATTATGAGATATTCATTATAATAACATTAATTTTAGGATCATTAAAACACTTCAATAAGATTTGGATACATGATTAGACAAACAGTTGTCAACCATGTTAGGATAACCATATCTCAATGGTATCAAACAGTTTCATCTTAAAAGAAGATTATTAATTCATGAAAATAAATAAAACCACCATCAAGAGATTCATGATTAACTGGAAAATAAATAAAGTTAGTCTAAAAAATATTTTATGCATGTACCCCCTTCCAGGAAACCACATCCTACCAGACTATTTTTTATTAAATACACATAAATTCCTATAACAATTATCTAACCATAAACCATCACAAAACACTACCAAAATCCATAAAAATTACATCAATTACCCATGATAAGGAAGTTTATCTGGCAGAATCCCTAGAGTATGAAAAGCAATCCAACCCACTACCTCATCACGCTCCTGTGAGATGAGTGTCCCAAGAATAGACTATTGAAAACATGTAGGTTGAGGCCCTTGATCTTCTTATGTTGTTTCCCCATTTTCCTGATGATCCAAATCCGGTTAATCATCAATATTAATCTCAATCAATACCAGTGTAAAACCTCCAGAGACCACATCATTAATCCCAGAAACCTAAATTGGAGAATATAGCTCTATCCCCATGTCAGGCTCCATCCCATCATCATAGACATGCTCACAAATCACCCTTCCTAGATAGTAGTATGAACACATTCTATTCCCATGATGACCAGTTCCCAATATATTACTTCTATTCCTTAGATTATGGAATTCTGAAGCTTCCAGAATGTAGGAGGCCCCATATATCAAAACACATGACCACCCAAACGATTTACCTTACCATGGGATCCACATATATACCATAAAGTAATAATATGTATTACAGGATAGTATTGGATTGGATAATGGTTTGGATTTGTTAGGAAACATACCAATATAGGTAAATCATAACTTTACGAATACTGATTTCAATAGTGAGGGTTCAGGTGAGTGATTGATAGTTTACATCCATGAAATCTGGAAATATAATGACAGGTGGGTTCAAAGATTGGTTTTCCAGGCACATAGAGACATATTTTCCTACATAATAAGACCTTAGTATGCTGTAGTTGTAATTACTTCTCCATATACTACCTCTGAAACTACATCAGAACTATCTAAATCTTAGTAGAGTAGACATCAATAACACAAGGGGAATCAAAGAACCCATCCAGTGTCAAAGCTTTTATGATCTCTTGAAAATTTTATACCATCGAAGTTGGGAATCAGACCAATGTACTCCCCACAATGGATGAATATTCTACATATGAACATGATTCTAGCTATGTGAGTTCATTCAAGAAAGATGAACACATCACAGTTACTGATTGCAAGGAATGTCAAGAAAAATGCCTAGTTGCCTCTGATCGATGCAATAAAAGTATAGGTAATGGACATGTGAGCTACAAGAATTTTGAATTTGGAACTTCAATCCGATCCATGAATTATATTGAGACAAGGTAATACGTTTTCCATACATATTATAAGGTATTGTCATCCCATCCTATTCCATCTGATATGACACCATAGTCGACTATGTTAACTGATTGAGAAGATTATCTAGAGCTGACATTTCTAAATGAATGAACAAATTAGAGGTGATAGTGCGGTAGTTGGCTAGATATATCCCATTCCATGCGTCATTCATACAAAATTCAGACAAAATTGGTTTATAGAATGTCTTCTGGTATGTAAAAAGATATTCTGAGAATGGTCATATTCCTTGTTTTATCGCCAGCAACATATATTGGGCCCCAAACCAAAAGTGACCCCCTATGGGAAACTTCGTGCATTTCTCGAGGTAGTATGACATGATGAAGAACCTCTCCAACACAAATAACATACTATTAGTCCTTGAGGTCATCTTCTTATTTAATGTAATGCATGAGTCCCTTAGAGAAACGTTTTGAATCTGCCTCTTACTCTATGTAGTGGAAGCTACGATAGAGGACTACTATTTAGAGGATGAGTGAGAGAAATTCGAAGATATCATCTCATTATAAGGACAGAATGTGGATTCCATCATGTTGGGGGAATATACACATGAAATACATCTTAGTATAGTTCAGTTTAATTAAACTCTATTACATCCTAGTTGGTATGTGTTTTGGGATTAATTTCATCTTGACACAAACACTCAACAAGATGGGGATGGCTAAATTGGATTTCAGTCCTTCGAACTAGAAGCTTTTGGGGTACTACATGACCAATAACATACTATATTGAAGTATTAGGTTGAAGAACGATTTGAGATTCGTAATAGAATGTACTGAATTTAGGGTTGTCACACATGATACTGCCCATAATGAATTTATGGGTAGGCCTAGGCTTCATCTTCTAATAGTAGTTCTCTCCTCATATCACCTATACCTCATGTACACCATCAATGGTTATTTGTGGGTTCTCTAAGGTGATGTGTATCCCTTTAAATCTTGTAAATCATGATATCTCGATGTCGAATATTACAAGAGGGATGTGAATAGAATTCTGATCAACTATAATGAATGTGAAACCACCATGGTGAGTCCATGAAATGAATTTGATGAGGATTTCATTATCTTGATGCATCAGTTGGATCCCACAATTCGAGATCTGGGAGGTTGTTTTGAAATCTAAGTGAAAAGGGGAACAACATTATTTAAATACATAAAATTCCTAAACTACCGTATACTCCTATATAGTAATGAACCAAGTGATTCCAAAATCATCCACTCATGTAAGGTACTGAGAGGTTATCCCTTTGGAAACCTTTTTATGGAATCCCCACATGTTTTCAGGGAAGGGTTAAATATACTGAATCCAAATCATCACCATTTTTTGATATAAAAAATGGACCCCATTGTCCATGACCATATGGAATTGGATTGGAATCCTATATCGCTATTTTACCAATATAGAAAGAACCCCTCAGTGGAGATATGTTATCTTCCCATGACGGACCCAATATTTCCCCTGAGTCAGCCATCCTAGATGAACCTCATCATATAAACACCATAACCTCATGAATATAAGAGTATTATAAATATTTTCATTCTTTTTTTTTCAATAAGTCATCCTCACCACCTTTTTTATATTAATTTAGGTGAACCTCAGTAATCAAGAAAACCATAGGAAAACAATGAAAAGTGCCGTTATACCCTTAGAGGATCAGTAGTAGTATATGTACTTCTTGAAGAAATATTGAGAAATATTTTCAGGGAGATATGATGAGAGTTCAGGATGAGACCAATTGGTATCATTTCAATGTCTTGGTCTCCCAGGAAGTCAAAATGAGTTCATGCAGCCCCCAATAAAAATGATTCCATATCTTGTTTCCATGGTCATGTTCATGGATGATAAAATTATCAATGAAATAATTTTAAAGGAAGACAAGTACCTAAAATATATTTCCAAAGAGGTCATGGATAGTGTAGAGACCCGAATCTTGACGTACATGGAAAATACATTACTTTTGTGGAAAACTTAATACATAAAAAAAACAGACACACAAGGACCGTAATAGTTTAGTGTCTTTGGAAACTCAAAATATAATCTTCTAATCATGGTGAAAGATCTTCAACATCTCCCATAAATATCTTTCCAGTCTTTTATCTTACCTAAAACCTTTCTTTATATCCTATGGAAAAGGCAACATAAAAGGGGTGAGCTCAAATGCCCATTAAGGGTAAATATAGAGAACATAAAACAATACACAAACATCTGAATGAAAAAACATGAACATAAAATCTAAACATCAAAATCTTGAGCAAAGACCTGAATCTTGGAAGTACGTAAGGTATATATCATAAGGGAACATCAATCATGATAAAATAGCATGGGAATAAAACATATAATTGAGGAAACCATTAAACACATGTTATGATTTCCATAGTATCCAAGGCATTGCTGTCAAGACCATCTTAGTGGACAAAGTCCCTTTCTGAATCGAGTTCACTCCTCGTTTCAGTCCTGTAACACTGAACTGGATTAACTTACCATTCCAGCCATGTCTATCTCATGAGATATAACTCTTTACCCAATGCATTGGAGGGAGATATAGGTCCCACCCATCTCATAATGAAACCATTCTTACTTGTGCCACAACATAAACATAAATCATTCATCATAACCCAAAGAATAAAATGGGTTTCATAAACATCATTCCATCATCACATAATCCATATAAAAGAAATGGAAATCATTTCATAATAATAAAAGTGAAACCATGTAAATCATAGAGACATGATACTTGAAACAAACACATATGAAATAATGTAATCTTAGATAGAAAATGGTTTTGATAAAACACTTGAAATTAATTCTTGAGGAAAATATCCTTTTTTCATCAAAATCATTTTATTTTCACAAAATGTCGTACAATTTTAAAAGAAATGGATTTTTTTGAAAATATTCATGAAATATTTTGGAGGAAGATTCCTGAAAATAAGGCTTTATAAAACCTCAAAATTCCTTTCATGTCGTATACGTTAAAAAAACATTCTTCTCGTACTTTTGTTAGAAAAGTCAAAAAGTACCTTATAGGGTAAATAATAGAAAGATTCCCTCCATACAATGGGGTAAAAGTCAAAATGGGTAAAAAGGAATTTAAAAATACATGAATAAACTATTATAAAACATGGACATGGATGATATCAATAACCCCGGTAAATACTTACGAATAAGCAATCTCAGATAAAAATGAGATTTGCAAAATTGTCCCTTACCTTAGGTCCGATATGCTTCATACATATCTGAACATCCTGTATAATGACTTAAATAATGTAATTGACTTGTTAAAGAATTATATTCATTGTTATGATATCATATATGTTTCACTTATGACTTTATATTACCCGTTTTTTTGTAAATTCCATGTTAAAGCAGCGTTTTGGGTAAAATCATTTCATTTATCATATGTGTTTTGACTTTTCGTTCTTTATATTATTACTTATATCCTGATTTACATAATTCCAGAATGTAAAAAATGATTTATATATAATATATATTCATCATATGCATATATATATTACATATCGATAAAAGGAATGAAATACACCGTTAATGCAGACGGTAAGCCGTACGTATGCATGAACGTTGTTTTCGTTTCCTTATTGAATTGAATGAAACTAAATAGATGATATCCATATATATATATATATATATATATATACATAAATCCATTGGCATTATTATTTCATATATTTCATTATTATTCATTATATAAACTCAATGATAATTCATGTATGGTTAACATGGACATTGAATCTCATCGCGTCATGCATACAGTAGTCCGTATGTACGCACGAGCGACGATATCGTTCCCATAATTATTGAATAGAATTGGAGTGGAGGGTATAATATATTAGAATCATTATGATGTTATAATAACAATATATAGATATTCTTTACACCATTATACCCATCCACGTAAGGTGTTGGTGGAAAAACAGATTTCACCACGGCGTGGAGACGGTATTCCGTATATACGCACGTGTGGTGATTTCATTTTCCGTAGGATGGATAGATGGTGAAATAGGGTTTTTTAATAGTTATAATAACATATCATTATATGATTTATACTGATGTTATTACTTCATAATTAAACAGCTAAAGAAGAAGAACTGGAAGAAGAAATAAAGATGAAAGAATCGGTAACAGACTTTACCTCTTCCTTGAAGCGCCTCTTTGAGACCACCTCTTAGGGCACTAAAATTGGTATTTGAAGAAGACCCGAACAACTAGTATGTTTCTATGGAAGTGGAGAATTGAATTTGGTAGGGGTTGGCCGAGTTTGAAGGCTCAGAGTGGTGTGAGGAAGAGAGGGAGGATGTACCCTTTTATAAGGGAAGAGAGGGGAACCTTTGGAAAAACTAAAAATATCATTTTATTATAAAGTCATATTCGGTTTTTAATAGATCCAAATTGAGTTATGTAGAATATAAGGTGGGGATGTGTCTAAATACTCTCATCAAATAGAATTTCTAACCTTATCATTTAGAATTCACCTTAAGTTAAATAATTCTACTTTTACCTTGTCTTATTGTTTTCTTACACTATAAGGTTAATAAACTTACTATAACAAGCCAAACGAACCCCAAGTTGTTTATTATTAATATATATAACCTTATCTAAGTCATGTGGCTGAACATTAGATTTTTAGGAATAAAATAACAATTAATAATATAATATTTTTTTTTAAAACGATTTTATGTCAATTTTGACACTATTTGGTAATTGATTTTTTGTGAAAATTATAACCTAATGATTACTTCGAAAACCATTAAATAAATAAATACTATATTGTCATATTAACCTATAAAATAAGTGGAATTCAAAAAAATTCTAAAATTACATTTATTTGTGTATTTATAACATCAATTATGTTAATATTATATTAATAAGATAATTACTGCATCATCTTTGTGTCATAAATAAATTAAATTATTTAATGTCTAAACATTATAAATAAAATACCATTATGTAGAAAATCTTATTATATTTCTAATTAAAATTTATAGTTAAATTGATCTTATGTATTACCCTATATTAAAAATTATTTACTTATTAAACTTTGATTTTAAATATTTTAACCCTTCTTTAAATAAATTAATATTAAATGTCCTAATCTAATACAAGTGGCCCTAAATGGTCATATTTTATTCCTAAGGTTGTTTTTGTTCGAATTAAACTTATCCAATAGAATTAGGACATGTGTTAGGGTAATAATAATATCATTTTTACCCTTAATTATTCAATTTACTTTTAACCGCAGTAAGAAAAAGTAAAAAGTTACTATTCACCAAAAAAATATTTTCATCTCATTGAACCACATTTTAGTCCTTGATATTAACCGTGTCTCTCGGATTTTCAAAATTTCACTCACAGAAGCGGTAAAATTATGTTTTATGAAAAATCCAGTTTTTTAACTACCACTTAGTGGTTTCACTATTAATCAAAAAATGAATGTTTCCAGAAAAATACCAAAAATTAGTCCTAAGCTATATTTGATATAATGAATTAAAAAATGATGCCTATTTTACCAAATTCAAAACATATCAGTTTCATTAATTAATTTAAAAATTAATTCCGGTCATCAAAACAAATAGCGTGTTTTTAAGAGATAATAACTATCAAAAGAGTGACACTTGTTTATGTCTGGTTTAAATGTGAAATTATATCCAATGACCAAAATTGTATTAAATGGTAAAAATATATTCTAAATATACTTTAAAACCACTCAAATTAATAATTTATCACTATTAATTATTTCGATTAAAAAAGTTGTTTTTAATTAAAATTTAGTAATTTTCACTATTCATCAGAATATGAAAGTTATCCAAAAAGTACCAAAATTTCACCCTAATCTAATTTTGATATTCTGAATCCAAAAATGAAGTCCATTTTGAAAGATAAAATTTATAAAATTTCAAATGGTGGGTATTACTATTCATAACGGCTAGTTCATAATAATATTATAATAATATCTCGTTTAGTGAAACATGGTATTGCGTACTACACACGCTATCGAGGAAGGTATTTATTGTGTGTAATGCAATCCTAGTCAGGGATGCATGTTGTGAAAGCTCCATTTGGTGTAGCGTACAACACAAGACATTAATGAAATTAAAAAAAATACTTTTCATAAAATCTCGGGGAGTTACATTCTACCCCCCTTAAAATGAATTTCGCCCACAAAATTCATCGGGGTTATAAATGGTTTACTACTCGAAAGTTTCTTTAATAGAAACCCAAATCGTAAAAAGGAAAACCAAAACATGCAGTTAAAAACTAAAGTATGAAACGTAACAGTTACCCAAATTAACTCATCACTGGGTTTTCACGTAGGAGAACATAGGTGAAAATATGGATATGGAAGAAAAATCTAACCATCAAGTTCTGATGGAGAGTGGTAGAGAACATGGCTATGAAAAATCCAACAATCACAAAGACATAAATTTGTGATGATCTAGGGTACCATCTGATTCATCGGATATAAGGGCACTAGGACAACAATTTTGGTTTTCAATATCATTTCCCTAAAGTTGAAGAATTTGAATTTGAATAAATACTTACATTATTTTGGTACAATTTCTCTGTTTTTCATACCGTGAACAACTTCCACTTCATCTCTTAAAGAAATGAAGTTTAATTTGTTATTCGTGAAGTGTTAGAAGATCATGTGATAGAATGACGGGTCATTCCATCTGTCTCAAACAAAAGGTTAGAAAAAATTATTAAATATACATAAGTCGATCTAAGTGAGATTAATCATATATGGTTCCTAAAATGGACTTATACTTCATATATCATACTGCTTAATATAATAAAACTAGTTTCTACTAAACAAGGACTTCATGTAGGCCAGTGGTAGGCGATAAATGCCCATCGCACTTCGGTTGTGGGTTCGATTCCCACAGCCTTGTCCGACGTGATGGGCTGTCGCCCGTCCTACAGGTTGTCCTTTTTCTAAAACTACATTAATATAACATCCCATCAATAATATCGAAAAAAGTTCTATCCTTAAACAATACTAACTTATGTCCAACATAATACATTCCAATCATTAGGCTTATCTGAAATACATCGGTCCAAGATCATAGTATAAAGAAAACGATTACTTGAAATGTCATCAACCAAGCATGTGAATACCATCATTTACCCCCATATCTCTTGTTGGTCACATTCTAATCACGTGAATACCTTAATGATGTATTCTCTTGAAAAATTAATACCCATTAAACCATAGTGAAAACATGAATGTTGTCAAAAGTTAACTCTTTCCACATACCAAAATCCAAAAATTCTGTATACTCAAACCATGATATAACCTTCTCCTTATATTAGTCATGATCTCATGAATACTATCAAACATTTAATTTTCTATTTATCCCTTCATTATGCGCATATCATCTACTTTCCAAAAATATCTGAATAACCTTTCATGGTTACTGGTACCATTCATCATACACCTTCAAAACTTAAGGAAAGACAACAATGTAACAATCCTTAGATGTCTCTTTATTCCATATTACCATGAGATTACTTATACAACATTACACTTGATAAACATGTAATAATTCCACTACCTTCTTAAACCATTGACCAAGCTTCAACAATTCTTTCATCTCACATATCATTTTAGTCTCTTCATCATCATCAAAATAATTACTACCCATATGACCATACGGATTCTCTTAATGAGGCTTTCCCTTAGGGAATTGGTTTGCATAATGCCCGTACATTCCAAATTTAAAACATTTAACCATTGTTGATGACGTAGCAATACCATTATTCTCATCCATGGTGTTAACTGATCCTTTTCCTTTGCACTTACTGGCTTTGTGTCCTTCTTTTCCACACCCAAAGCATCTTCTAGTTCCTTTTAAACATTCTCCTTAATGCCTCTTCTCACATGATTTACATAGGGGAAATTGAACTTTCTTTCCTCTATGATCATCATGCAACTCCATTTTTCTATTATTAGCCGAGTCAGGAAACTTAAAAAATTTGAGTTTATTGATCATATTATGATATTGTTGATTTGGAATAATAATGATTTTTGGACTTCCAAATCCTATTTCATTTGGTTACTAATGAAGAATATCATTCCATTGTCCATCATATCCTCCATTATCGTGAATCATCTTTGTTCCAGCCATTTTATAAAACCCAAAAAGAATAGTGTGAGAGGCACAAATCATAATAAAGGGGGAGTAACTTCAATATCTAACATCTTAGGTTTAATCTAATATATTTACCATAATTCTAGGACTATAACCTATACTTATACATAACCTTAGGGAAATCCCTAGACATACCTTAGAAATATCTCTAGGGATCTCACTAAAGTTTTCGCATCCTAGTTTCAAAAGGTTTACTAAACATTTCCTCTGATACCAACTGTAGAGACCAGAATCTTGACGTACATGGACAATACATTACTTTTTCGGAATACTTAATACATAACAAAAATCGACACACAAGGACCGTAATAGTTTAGTGTCTTTGGAAGCTCGGAATATAATATTCTAATCATGGTGAAAGAACTTCAACATCTCCTATAAAGATCTTCCCCTTTTTTGTTCTTACCTAAAACCTTTATTTATAACATGGGGAAAAGAAAACATAAAAGGGGTGAGCTCAAATTCCCAGTAAGGGTAAACATAGAGAACATAAAACAATCCATAAACATCTGAATGCTAAAACTTGAACATAAAATCTAAACATAAAAATCTTGGGCAAAGACATGAATCTTGGAAGTACGTAAGGCATATATCATAAGGTAACATCAATCATGATAAAATAGAATGGGAATAAAACATGTAATTGTGGCAACAATTAAGCACATGTTATGATTTTCATAATAGCTAAGGCATTGCTGCCAAGACTATCTTAGTGGACAAAGCCCCTTTCTGAATCGAGTTCACTCCTCATTTCAGTCCTGTAACACTGAACCGGATTAACTTACCATTCCATCCATGTATATCTCATGAGATATAAATATTTACCCAATGAATTGGAGGGATATATAGGTCCCACCCATCTCATAATGAAATAATTCTCACTTGTGCCATAACATAAACATAAATCATTCATCATAATCCAAAGAATAAAATGGGTTTCATAAACATCATTCCATCATCTTATAAACCATATAAAATAAATGGAAATCATTTAATAATAAGAAAAGTGAAACCATGTAAAACATAGATACAAGATACTTGAAACATACACATATGAAATAATTTCATCTTACATGGAAAATGGTTTTGATAAAACACATGAAATGTATTCTTGAGGAAAATATCCTTTTTTCTTCAAAATCATTTTATTTTCACAAAATGTCATGCAATTTTAAAAGAAAAAGGATTTTGTTTAAAATAGTAATGAAATATTTTGGAATAAGCTTCACGAAAATAAGGCTTTATAAAACCGCAAATATCCTTTCATGTCGTATACGTTAAAAAAACATTCTTCTCGTACTTTTGTCGGAAAAGTCAAAAAGATCCTTGTAGGGTAAATAAAATAAAGATTCCTTCCATACCATGGGGTAAAAGTCAAAATGGGTAAAAATTACTTTATACATACATGAATACACTTTTATAAAACATAGACATGGATTATAGCAATAACCCCAGTAAAAAATTACGAATAAGCAATCTCGGATAAAAATGAGATTTGCAAAATTATCCCTTACATTAGGTCTGATATGCTTCGTACGTATCCAAACCTCCTGTATAATGATTTAAATAATGTCATTGACTTATTAAAGAATCATATTCATTGTTATGATATGATATATGTTTCACTTATGACTTTATATTACCCGTTCTTTTGTAAATTCCATGTTAAAGCAGCGTTTTGGGTAAAATCATTTCATTTATCGTATGTGTTTTGACTTGTCGTTCTTGATATTATTAATTATATCCTGATTTACATAATTACAGAATGCAAAACATGATTTATATATAATATATATTGATCATATAAATATATATTTTATAGATCGATAAAAGGAATGAAATACACCGTTCATGGAGACGGTAGGCCGTACGTACGGATGAACGTTGTTTTCGTTTCCTTATTGAATTGAATGAAACTAAATAGATGATATAAATATATATATATATACATAAATCCAGTATAATTATTATTTCATATATTTCATTATTATTCATTATATAAACTTTATGATCATTCATGTATGGTTAACATGGAGAATGAATCTCATCGCGTCGTGGAGACGGTAGTCCGTATGTACGCACGAGCGATGATATCGTTCCCATAATTATTGAATAGAATTGGAGTGGATGGTATAATATATCAGAATCAGTATGATGTTATAATAACCATATATAGTTATTCTTTACACCATTATACCCATCCATGTAAGGTGGTGGTGGAAAAACAGATTTCACCACGGCGTGGAGACGGTATTCCGTACGTACACACGCGTGGTGATTTCGTTTTCTGTAGGATGGATAGATGGTGAAATAGGGTTGTTTAATACTTATAATAAAATATCAGTATATTAGTTATACTGATGTTATTACTTAATAATGAAACAACTAAAGAAGAAGAAGTTGAAGAAGAAATAAAGTTGAAAGAATCGGTAACGGACATTACCTCTTCTTTGAAGTGCCTCTTTGAGACCTCCTCTTAGGGAACCAAAATTGGTCTTTGAAGAAGACCATAACCTCAATGATATTTCTATGGAAGTGGAGAAGATAATTGTGAATGTGTCGGCCGATATTTAAGGTTCAAAGTGGGGTGAGGAAGAGAGGTAGGAGGTGCCCTTTTATAAGGGAGGATAGGGGGACCTTTGGAAAAACTAAAAATATCATTTTATTATAAAGTCATATTCGTTTTTTAATAGCTCCAAATTGAGTTATTTCGAATATAACGTGGGTATGGGTCGAAATCCTCTCATCCAATAGAATTTAGACAAGTTTAGGTATATATTTTAACCTTATCATTTAGACTGAACCTTAAGTTAAATAATTTTACTTTTACCATGTCTTCTTGTTTTCTTACACTATAAGGTTAATAAAGTTACTATAACAAGACAAAATAACCCCAAGTTGTTCATTATTAATATATATAACCTTATCTAAGTCATTCGGCCGAACAATAGATTTTTAGGAATAAAATAACACTTAATAATATAATATTTGTTTTAAAAACTATTTTATGTCAATTTTGAAAATATTTGGTAATTGATTTTTTTGAAAATCATAACAGAATTATTAGTTAAAAAAATTCAATAAATCAATACTAACATGTCATATTAACCTATAAAATTAGTGTAATTCATAAAAAAAAGTCAAAATTACATTTATTTGGGTATTTATAATATCAATTATATCAATATTTCATTAATAAGATAATTACTACATCATCTTTGTGTCATAAATAAATTAAATTATTTAATGTCTTGAAATTATAAATAAAATACCATTATATAGGAAATCATTTTATATTTCTAATGAATATTTATAGTTGAATTGATCTTATGTATAACCCTATATTAAAAATGATTTACTTATTAAACTTTGATTATAACTATTTTAACCCTTCTTTAAATAAATTAATATTAAATTTCCTAATCCAATCCAAGTGGGACTAGATGGTAATATTTTATTCCTAAGGTTATTTTGGTCGAATTACACTTATCCAATAGAATTAGGACATGTGTTAGGGTAATTATAATATCCTTTTTACCCTTAAATTTCCTATTTAGTTTTAACCGTGGTAAAAAAAGTAAAAAGTTGTTATTCACCAAAAAATATTTTCATCTCATTGAACCACATTTTTGTCCTTGATATTAACCATGTCTCTTGGAGTTTCGAAATTCCACTCACATAAGCGGTAAAATTATGTTTTATGAAAAATTCAGTTTTTTAACTACCACTTAGTGGTTTCACTATTCATCAAAACTTGAAAGATTCTAGAAAAATACCAAAAATTAGGCCGAAGATATATTTGATATTATGAATTAAAAAATGATGTCTATTTTACCAAATTCAAAACATATCAGTTTCATTAATTAATTTAAAAATTAATTCCCGTCGTCAAAACAAAGTGTGTTTTTATGAGATAATAACTATCAAAAGATTGACACTTGTTTATGTCTAGTTAAAATGTGAAATTACATCCAATGACCAAAATTGTATTAAATGGTAAAATATATTATAAATATACTTTAAAACCACTCAAATTAATAATTTATCATTATTAATTATTTCTATTAAAAAAGTTGTTTTTAATTAAAATTTAGTAATTTTCACTATTCATTAGAATATGAAAGTTATCCAAAAATTACCAAAATTTCACCCTAATCTAATTTCGATATTACGAATCCAGAAATGAAGTCCATTTTGAAAGATAAAATTTATAAAATTTCAAAAAGTGGGTACTACTATTCATAACAGCTAGTTCATAATAATATTATAATAATATCTCGTTCAGTGAAACTCGGTATTGTGTACTACACACGCTATCGAGGAAGGTCTTTATTGCGTGTAATGCAAGCCAAGTCAGGGATGCGTGTTGTGAAAGCTCCTTTTGCTGCAGCGTACAACACAAGACATTAATGAAATTAAAAAGAATATTATTCATAAAATCTTGTGGTGTTACAGATAGGATTAATAAAGAGAATATTATATTCTGTATCAACTTTTGGAATTTCAACAAGAATGTCACGATGGAATATTTTCCCCTCCCATTGCTATAGATATTTATCAATTCTAAAGTCTGGTTCTAGGTCCTCTCCTTTATTAATGGATACTATTGGAATAAACAGATCAATATGTCCCATGCAGATGAATAATATACTACAATTAGGGTTCCCCAAGGGAACTTTTCCTATCAGGTAAGTCCCTTCAGCCTAAAGAATGAAAGAGCCACATATCAATGGCCAAAACACCACATCATTCAAATTATACTCATGATGTTGTTGGAATGCTACATGGATGAAATGTGGTTAATAAATCTTGTTTCAGGACCGTCCTAAGGTCCTTAAGCCTTTTTTGTATTTATACACTACTTTCATTTGAAGATGAACCCATGTAAATGAACATTCAGTGTTACCTCATGGAAGTTTCTCATCGTCATCATCAAATATATAGTAATTGGGATGAAACATAAGAATATCAAGGAAATGAGATCGATGCCTCCCCCAATCAACGTATAGGAGCTCTGAGGCCTCCAAGGCCACCTATCCTATAAATAATATTTCATTGCGAATATGGTCCAGAAGACTAATCCATTTTCCAGGTCCCTGAATAAAGGTGTCACCAACCATTATGGTGAAGAGTGTTATACTACCATTTAGGATATAATATATTATCCACTATAACCTATAGTTATGATGCATTCAATTATTGAAAATCCATTGGTCTTATACATGAACTCCCTGGAATGATCCCTCAGTTCCCTTACCACCCAAAAGAATAACGAAGGAATAAAAAATATTTTATACTATCATGGTCATATTCTTCTTGATTGGGAAAAAATACTCTTATACCATAAAGTGATACCTCATTCTAGTTTTCAATGTGTATAAGTTACATTATTATATTTAGTATAATGATATATGGTTGGTTTCCCATGTGGTCCCACTAAAATATATCCTAAATCACCCCATTCGGATAGGATGAATGACATTCTAGGCATTGATCCTTCAGCTATTTGAAAACAGGTTTGTAACATAGAAATCCTTCTAGTGTTTTGTATTGAAATTCATACTAGATTCTTATCCAACCCCCGACGAGTCTCCCCTCGATTTTTATTTCCCAAATGAGTCCATCATCTTAGTGGGACATGCTATAGAATGTTGGAATATGAACATAAATTGTGCTTCCTAGAGTCAAAATATTCAATATATCAACAATACCAACTAGAACAGTGTAGGAATGGATATTGTCTTCATCATCCCAATATTTCCCATCCTACCACACTAATTCCTATTGTGAGAAGGAACCAAAAACAATGAGGTAGATTATTAGGGTCTAATTTTTGGTCATGATCAATACCGTGGAAATGATGTTATGCACGTTCATTTGATGCGAGACTCAGAGTTAGTCATCAAATAAATTAACGGTGATTTTATTGTCATAATTTCAGAGTTTGTGCCTCTATTAGATCATACTCACCAGTTAATGGCACAATTACATTATCGACCAAAAGTGACTCATGTCCCTTGGTCAAAAAATGTTTGAGAAGATGCCCTATCTAGTTATTCCATTTCCTTTGAAGATTCTAATGATGATAACATTTTTATTCATGTTTTGTATTAGAGGTTCATTGCTAATTTAATTTCAGATGGATTAATATAGTAGGTATACTAACTTGCTATTGAAGCATCCATGTCAAGACCCCTTAATTCCCGCATATCAAGGAAAATATCCTACTTTATAACTCCTTTTTTTAGTGTCTCTTGAGTGTCATTATCTATCCAGAACAACCTGACGGTGAGAAGATTCATCGACATGTAGCATAGATTACCCTTTAGTGTAGGCTAAACCATGATCAAACTCCATACAAACATGGGTCTGATGGAATTCACCTCCATTTCATCCAATGATATGAGATCCCAAGTTTATTCAAGATGTCCATTCCAGGTCTCATGGTGACCAACACGAAGGATTTAATCTGCCACACAATATTTATAGGTTGGGAAACTTTATGCCAACCAAGATCCAAAAATTCATTGTGTATACCAAGATGGGGTGTGCATGTCAAATCCATGCCAAAAAATGTGTATTGGCCACCAGAGATCATCCAACCAAAAATGTATTCATGTCCCGTTGTAATAAGTGGACTAGATGCTGTATTCTCATATCAACTAGTGATTGATCACTAGTGTATGTTCATTTTATCATTGATGAAATTATTTTCAATGTTGGAATATGTGATTCCACTCATGGTTTTCAAGGACTTCTATATTATAATATTCTTGAGCTCCCATATCATCCATTGATTTGGATTCAATCACTCCATTCTCATATAAAATGCTTCAAATTTCTGACATACTAAGCTAATGATATTGTATTCCAAGTACAGTGCATGTTCAAACCATACATTCCACTGTCGTGTGTTTGAAAATGGAACACACACTATGTGTATATAGAACATTAGTTAAACTCTATTTGACTTTAACCTAATGATAAAATATAATAATAATTTTCTGGGATATTAATTATTCATGTACCATTTATTTCATTAATTCATTCATTGATAATGTTTATGTTCAAAATATTTTAGTTAAATTTTAAATAAATATTTATTTACTATTTATTTAATGTAATATGTATTTATCCTTTTTAATTATTCATAGGGTAATAAATAATTATTTATTAGTTCACTAGTAAATAAATAAATTAATATAAATATTTATTACAATGAATTATAAAGTGGTCAATGAATTTCACTTCATCCCCCATATTCCATGGAACCTACGGTTTGGATAATCCTGTAAGGTGGCACAACCAACACAAATCACAGAATATATTCTTATCTGAATGGTTCCTATTAGGATCACTAGGCGCCCCGTCGATCCATATAATAGATAGAAACGTGTTTCTAAAAACATAAGAACATGATTTTGAAATTATAAAATTACCTTCCCCTAATATAATATTACTATTTATTTAGGTTTTTTAGATTGGAATAAATTTTTATTCTCATTATTATTACATATAATTTTTATTTATTTATTTATTCAATTAATAATAAATATTTTAATACATAAACATCATTAAATGTTTGGTAAATGATTAGTGGAATGATTGGTTTATTAAAGGGTGTGACTAAAATGATATATAAATTAAATATCATTTAAATAAATAAATATTTATTTATTTAAAAAATTATATGAAAAAATATGAGAGATTTTCACCTGTCATGGGATATAATGATAATTATATTATTATTATATAACATGGGGTTCAAAAATATACAAAAATCAGATTAATGGATTTTATAAATTTAATAATTGTTTAATGTAATGTATATATTCTATATTAGGTCATTTTTTATGTATGTGTGAGAATTTTCATGAGTTATGACATTCTCTCAAGATAATTCACTCAATTCGGAGAGAAATTATTTATAACACCCTGAAGATTGTAGGGAAAACATTCTTAATAACCTAGAGATATCATCCTCTTCCCCATTTCAATAATTGAGAGAATAATAGGTAACCCTTTGTAAAAATCAACACTAAATGATGCAAGGCACATGGTTTCTTTTAGCTAGAACCCGAATTTCCAAGAGTGATGTTCTAAAATACATAGAAACTTATTGTTACTAATATATGAAATCTATTCAAGATTTTTAACAATAATAATGATAAATGATGAGAAATAATGAAATTGATCATTAATAATCGTTAATAATTATCATGTTGAGGTAATTATTTATTTAAAATTAATTATAAAATACGTGTTAAAATATGATCTCTATGATGAATTTGTAGAATCTTTATCTACTTATTTGGATATTATCAATTGAAACCAAATAAATATATCGGTGAAAATTTTGATAACCCACTTACACTACACAATTGAACCTTCACCTCATAGTTTTATCTTTATAGATCTTCATACCTAGTATGTATGCTAATTCATCCATGTGTTTCATTGAGAATCATTTTCCTAACCATATCGTTACATAGTGTAAATATGGGACATCATTTTTATTAAAAAATATTTCAACGGTCTACAATATGGAAATACCAACAACCATATACTAATATTCTTTTATACATAAAAAGTATCTACATTCTTTATAAATATAAAATTATTACTTCCCAAATAAAACCAAGTATTTCATCTCTCAATGACAAGGTAGGACAATCAACCGTAATTTTCATATCAATCTCTACCATAATTTCCCTATCTGAAATATTTATATTGGTCAAATGGTTTAGTATAAATATATTTAATCTGATATCCATAAACAACCCACGTAGGAACTTTTAAGCCTCTAGTTGGTCATTATTTATTACCTTTTAAAAAAAATAATGTAACTCTTAAATTATATTGGTGTACACTAAAAAGAGAACACTCCCCCTTCTACAAAGAGAGTAACTACAATGAATTCAATATCATTTGTGGAATTCGAAAAAATAGGTTGAGGAATAGAGTCTGTAAATCATTATAGTCCAACCCACATACCCATCCACATGCCCAATGGAATCCTTTTATTTCATGATGATACCATCCATTCACAACATCAAATACTTCCCCTTGATACTCTAATGTTTTTCTATGAAGTAAATGATACGATAAATCATACAATTACTTTCATACACCATTTAATGTTTATTCATATCATTAACATAAGGACACTTACCTTGAAACAAATCTTATGCTGAATCCCAATATTCTCTAGCTTCTATATGTTTATCAACAACTACATTCTAGGATTTTTGTATGTTTTCGTCAAGAGTAAAAACATCCTGACTGATTTTCTAAATAAGATTTTTATTTATAGGCATATTCCCTTGAGGAGAATCCACTACACCATCCAGTGGAACCCGTAGGAGGTTTTCGTGGGGAATACCACTACACACTAAATCATATTTTATGATAGGATAACAAGTTCATCTTATTTAAAACAATAAATACATAATAAAAAACTTCAATAATGATCAAGAACTCAAAATAGAAGACCTGCATAAAAAAATGGTATATGATGTTTCTTCACAACATGATTTTTCTATGAACACATCAAACCTAACCTCTCAAGTCCAAAAACTATTATCTCTAGTCTACTGACATCCAAAAAATTTGAACAAACTGATCTCTAATAAAAAATTGTGATAGAACCGAACCGAATAGACTCTCAAACTATTTCCAGGCCAGAATCATCAGATACCCGAATAGAGTTTCCAATCCCCATGAGTTGGGGACTAACACCCAGTCATCAACAACAAGAAAAGGGAATTATTTCCCCAACTTGAAGATTAATACATAACATATATATAAATTATTAGAAGAAATAATTTAAGATTAAAAAATGAAATACTTTTCATATGGAAATTGAAATAGCTGAAGTGGTATAACTCAAAAGTAGTTAAAAATTATCCAAGATAAAAATACAACAACAAAGGGAAATATAAAACAAAAAAACTACTTCAGATGATATACAGTGAAAAATCCCACAAAATCACCACTTTCATCCCAAACACAGCTGATAGAGAGTTCTCCCCACACAATATGGTGTCTTTACATTCACTACGATAAAATACATAATAAACTCTATACACTGCTAAAGGGGTGTATATGGTATGATCTATACCATACCAGTAGGATCCCACCATGTTGTTACATATAGATTCTCTTTAAACAATTATAAATCATGATTAACATTATTGAAAAAATGAATGATAAGTAGCTAAATAGTTATTATATAAAACTCATGGAAAAACATTTCTCCAATTTTTCCCAAATTCTAAATAATCTAGATAAAATAGTATCAAATAATGATACAAATATAAATGTAGTAAAATGAATGAAACGAATGTATGTCATATCATACCAAATCCCTAGAAGTATAATATCAAATAGTAAAATCAAAATCAAAGGTAACATAGAACCATAGATCACTATATATCATTATTTCTATGATAATCAAATCCTGGATATAGAAAATGTCACAGATCAAGCCACTATAAATATGAATAAAATTTAGAGATCAAACGAACACCCTATAAAGGGATGGTACAAATAGTTTCAAACAAGTCCCTAGAAATATAATCCTATTGTTTTTTAGAACACCCCATTGGTAGACCCCCTAATAGTATCAACATATGATTCCTATTACTAAACATTACATATTTGTATACATGTATTTCTATGTGTTCTTTTTTGAAAACCATTTCATTAAATCAATTCGTTGAATACCATTTCAAAAATTCCATACAGAATGCTTTGAAAATAATATTTTTTTTACAAAATCATTGAGAAAATAATATTTTATCAAAAACCTATTACACACAAACAAAACAATCAATCAATCATGACAATTCATTAATAAATGTTTTTACCAAAATCAATGAAAAATAATTCATTCAACATAGGCTAGAGAAGGAAATAACTAATTAAAATTCATGTTGTTCATGCCCACAATGGGATTCAACAATGAGAAAGGGAAAAAAGGTTAAAAATAGAGACCTTAGGATTGATTCTCATGTATTAGAATCCAATACCACAAAAAAATAGATGAAAAAATTGTAGATCATGAAAAACTTCATAGAACATTCACTCGCCACACGGCAACCAACGTGGGATAGACCCTCGGAAGAAGATAACAAAAAATATCTTGAAGTAATAGACCCAAAATATCACAATTCAGTAGAATTATACTCATTTCAAATGATCTTACATACATGTATAAAAGTGAACTGATTATTAAAACTAATAAAATAAACACTCTCAGAAGATGAAATCGAACTCTATAACTCATCAAAGAGTCCATAAATGAACTTAATAAAAATATAATAACTAAAATAATTTTTTTATGTTCTATATTTATTAAATAATGATTCAAATTTGATTACCTAGGAGATATAAGAAATGAATGAATCCAGACAAATGGTAAGAGGAATCTTGAATGGAATTTCCATTCTTTGGGATATTCCTCTTTTATTCAAAATTTCATTATTGATTTTATTTTATATTTCTAAAATATAATTTATTTTTTCACAACATTTTCTATTCAAGGATATAATTGTTTCTAAATAACTTTTATGAAGAATTAAATGATTTTTTCAAAAGAACTCTCGTTTACAAATATAGAGCACACTCTTTAATTAAGTTGATATTGTTTTTTCTTATCTCATGATTGGTGATTAATATAATAGGTTTGTTAGTATCATTTTATTTTTTAGGACCCAAATTATTATTCAGAAATTTATTATTTATGAAAGTAAAATAAAACCCATCTCACTAAAATTTGTTAATTTATGGAAAATTTATTAAAATGTTCATTGTGGAATGCATGATTATGAAAACATTATGTTGTGACTGGTGTGACCAGAATTATATATCCCTCCAATGCATTTTTTGATTTATCCCATGATATAATATGAAATATTTTTGAACAAGATACTATATATTTTCGAAAAAATAGTTTCATTTTTTTAACATAAGTTATTCATGATCATGATGCAATCATTTTTCACAATTATGTATAGTAGTTAACAAAAAGACATGATTTTTCATTTTCGTGAATTTCGGTATTATATGAATTTATTTCATTCTTCCTCTCATGAATATGATAATGGTCCTTGGATTATGATTATTATTCTCAACCAAGGTTCATGTCTCTTATTCGTCTTATTATTGGGATTTTAGATTACCCCTTATTTTAATGTATATCCTAAGGTGAATACATGAACTAAAGAGAACACGAGGGAGAATAATAATCTAGAAAAATGGAATTAAATAAATTGTTATTTTTTATTATGTAATTGATATAAAGGGTTATTATAGATTGTATAAGGGGATGATTTATTTAAAATGGGAATTATGATTTGAGGACCCTCATGAAAACCCTTAGTAAGAGACTTTGTATAAGTATGCATCCATGAATCTTTGTATTAGAAAAATTAGAAACATACAGATCCCATAATATATGACATTAAAGACAATTGAGCAATTGAATAAATTATTTACCCATTACTTGTTTATTTATGTTTTATTCAATAATTTTCTATTTTAGAAAATGGTGGATCTGAGGGAAACCAGAACAATGACACATGTGAGGAAAAATGAAACGATTTCTTGCACGACTTCCCCAATTCAATGGGAGATGGATTTAAAAAATTTAGGGTGATTCTTACCCATCGGTCTCAGGATATGAACAATAACAAGAATAATGTATAATCTCTACCTTCACCTAAGAGGGATAAATTGGCTATCGATTCTTTTATACAGAAATGTCCACCTATATTTATTGGCTCTTCTAATCCACACATCATGGAATAGTGAGTGAACTCAATGGAGAAGATCATTTTTGTGGTTAGATGTTTTCAGATGTAGAAGGTGACTCTACCAATTTTTCATCTAGATAGAGAGGTTGATCAAATGCATGATTTCATTAAGAACAACTAGATGATGGAAGAAAATTAAGAGATGGGGTGGGGAGGTTTTAAGATATTATTTCATAACATGTATTTACCTTGAAATATTCATATGAAGATAGAAAGATAATACATTGACCTGAAGAAAAATTATGGTGAATTTTCATGGCCTACAAAGAAAATTTCACAAGGATTAGAGTGTACACACCATGTTTTCTTATCAAAAAGTGATAGAAAAATTGATAGAATCTTTAGCGTCTTAAAAAGAACTTTTTAAAAATATCTAGTAATTATAGACATTGATTGTTATGAATAATGTTTTTGATTTTGTCTCAAACTATATATGGAGTTTGTAGAATGGTCACATGGATAATTTGATAAGAACTAAAATATGGAAATTCATGATGGGGGAACTAATGTAAATGTTTTAAAGAAATCTCAAATATCCACATGTCACGAATTTGGAAGGAATAATCATGGGGATTTCCATTAAGAGATGGGGAAGTAAATAAAATGTGGTTGAGAATTCCACCAAGATCATTAATGTCGAAGCTACATGAGAAAGTAGAAAATTTGGTGGAATAAATGAGAGCACCACATGTGGTTCAAGGCTTCAACTACATGGAACAATATAAATATACATGCCAGTGCACTGAACCTCAAGTCTTATATATTAATAATTTTTAGTATCCACCAAATAGGAAAGATAATGTTAAATAATAAGAATTTACTATTTTTTTTTTGGATATCAAAAATGATGTGGGGGACATGTAAGATGGTTATTTATTCAATTATATAAAAATGTACCGTTTGATTCTGGTTCGTCGAATTCATTTATATCTTTCACATATAGTAGAACTTTTAAAACACCATCTCAAAATATGATGGTTAAGTGATCTATGAGAACAATAAATGGGGAAATTATTGCATCCAATGTATATAAATTATCTTAGTTTAATGGTTTTGGATTCAACCTCCCAAAAAATCTAGTCTTACTTCCTTTGGTTGAGTTTGATGTTATACTGGGCATGGATTGGCTACCAATATAAAAATCCAGTATCAACTTTCATAAAGGGGAGACCACTATTCACATACCTAAGCATAATCAAATTATATATAAGTGTATGGATGAGTATGAATATACTTCCGACTTATTTCCTTCATTTTGGATATTATTTACTTGTGAGAAAGTATATCTAGTTGAAATTATTGTTTCAAAAGATAGATTCACAAAAAAATACATTCCCTTTGTGAGGGACAACAATGATTTTTTATTTAAAAAAAATCATCATCTTCCTCATGACTAAGAGGTTGGGTTATTAATTTTACTAATTCCTAGATCTCTACTTATATCAATGACACCATAAATAATGGCTACCATTGATTCAGAAAAACTGATGAAGAAGTTAATAAAGAATTTAGATAAGGGTATTACACACCCAAGTGCTCCACAATAGGGTGCATCAGTTCTCCTTTTAATGTATATGAATGGATCTATAACCCTGTTCATTGATCATCAAATGATAAAAAAAATCAACATATAGAACAATTATCCCATTAAATGGACAAAAAACCTATTCGATCATGTATGCGGGGAAAATTATTTCTGTATGGTGGATATTCAGTCTAGATATCACCAATTAAATGAGAACAAGGGTGATATTCCCAAGAGTCGGTTTTTAATGATTTATAGACAAAATGAGTTCATAGTTATATATTTTTAACTAAAAATGCTTCAGAAATATTAATGGACATAATGAATAGAGTCTTTATAGATTTCCTCAACAATTTTTTGGCTGTATTTATTGATGATATTTTGATATAATCTAAGAGAAAGGTGGAACGATATGATCATTTGAAAACTATTCTGAAGAATTTAAGAGGTGAGAAACTATATACACTGTATTGTTAATTTGAGTTTTTATGGAGGATTCATTATTCATTGGAAATGTTATAACGAGCCCTGTAATATCTGTGGACCCTTCCCTGAGAAAGGTAATCGAGGAGAGGCCTAGCTAAACATTTATAATGAAGATCACTAGTTTTCATCTTATAGATAGTTATACAGGACAATTTGTAAAGACCATATCATGTTTTCCAAACCCACTGATCATGCGGAATTGAAATAGATAAAAGTGTGTCTAGACTAATGAATGTTAATACTACATAATAGAGCTAAAAAAGAGGCTTATCACCATACCAGAACTCACACATCCAACAAGTGGAAAACTGTTTGTGGTATATATAATATTTTCAAAGAATGGGATTAAGAGTTTTACTAAGTAAAAATGATAACATGATATAATATGAATCAATTCATATTAGAATTCATGAAGAAAACTATCTAATGCATGATCTAGAGTTGGAAGCTGTGATCTTCTCCTTGAAAATTTGATGAAATTATCTCCATGGGAAGAAGTTTGAAATTTTTCTTATTCTAATCAAGTCAAATACGTATTAACATAGATGGATCATAATACGAACCCGCAAATATGGTTATAGATCATTAAGGATTATAAAAACCCAATCCACTACCATCTCGAAAAAACAAATAAAGTGGAATATTATCTATATTGAAAGGGTAGTTCTACCTTATCAATGATGATATTTTAGAAGGATCCCAAATATTTATATTTGATTTGGATAGAAAATGGGATCATTAAGAAATTGGAATCATCATTCCTTTCACAAATTATTTCTCATCCATACATCATGCAGAAAATAATGGATGCTCAAATAATTGGTGTGGAATTTTATAAGATGGGGGATTCCATGTGAAAGAGGAAATCCTCAGAATTCAAAATCTATAAGGAATGATTTTTAGGATTTTGGTCCCCACTATGTGTAATAGCCAATCCAGAGATAAAGAATTATCATCTATGTGATTCACATAACTAAACCATATCTATTCACCCATGTAACATAAAGATGTTTTGTGATATATGATAGAATTATTTTTGAGACAATATTAATATTGAGATAACTAAATATACATCAATATTCATGTGATTTCAGTAAGTGAATGTTCAAAAAACATTATAAGGGGTTGATGCAACCATTACCCATTCCATCTTTGAAATTGGAATAGGTCACCATGAAAATTTTTACTAACCTTTAGAAGACATCCAAAAGAAACAATGCATTGTGGTTTGTTGTAGAAAATCTCATAAAGATGTCTCAGTTTATCACATTTTGATTGGAAATCACATTGGATCAACCATCATGGATATATATAAAATAAGTGGTAAGAATAAATGGATAACCAATATCCATTTTATCTGATCGATATCCTAGATTCAACATTATGGTCTAGAAAAGCTCTTATAATTCTATAAAAACTATGTTGTGCTTCAATATAGATTATCATCTTGAGACTTATGGCCAATCAAATCGGACTAATAAGACATCGAGAGGCATGTTGAGGGAATGTTTTATGGATTTAAAAGGAAGATATGGACAATATCTACCTAGAGTTATGTTGTATTATGACAAATGTTCACACTCAAGAATAAAAATGGATCCATATATAAGAATTCACGTAAAAATATGCAAAACATAAGAATGCTTGGATGAGGTTAGTGAACGAATGATTCTAGGACCAAAAATGGTTAATAAAATGGAAGAGAAGTTGAAAACCATTCTGAAGAACATCAGGGTACCCTAAAGATGATAGAATATCTATAAATAAAAATCATCAACAAGTACTAAATAATCAAGTAGTAGACATGGTATTCCTCATTATATCTCCATGGAAGAGGATCAGGATATTTAGGAATAAAGGAAAGTTGGTTCCCAGGTACATCGACACTGTCTATGTTATTGATCGTGTCATAGTTTCGGATTATCGACATGCACTTCCACATACCATGTCTCAACTACATGATGAATTATGTGTATCCCTCATGAAAAAGTTAATACCATATCCCTCACATGTATTGAATTCATAGGTGGTACATTTGTAAAATTATCTCTATTACAAGGAGAAATTGGTGAAAATATTTGACCGTAGAGATAAATATCTACATAATAAAATTACAAGCATAGACAAAGTATTATGGTGGATCTGTAAGGTAACTATAGGAGGAGATAAATGAGATTTTCCCTCACTTTTTTCACCATATATTGTAGAAAAGAATTCTTATGGTGAAATTTCATAAGGGGGATGAATGTAAAAACCCAAAATTACCTCAATGGAAATCTCATTCTTTTAATTTTGTCATATAATATAAATTGCATATAATCATATAAATTTCCCAATATAAACATTAAAAATTATAAATTAGTTGAATAAGAGGTATTTTAGTATGTTACGGAACCTATACTAATGGAATAATAACTTGACGGTTGGAATAGTAATGTGACCATTAGGAATTGAAATTCGGAAAATAAAATAGTTTTCTCACCTATAAAAGAATAAATAAAATTTTTCTATCCTATAAATTAAAAATATAATATAATCATTTTATTGTATAAGTAAATAAAAGATTATATAAGTGATTGAATTTTTAAAAATCAAAAATATTTATTTATTTTATAATTCATATAATTATGTAAAAGATAATTAATTTTCATAAAATATTCATAAAAAATAATTATTCTTACTGATTATAAGATACTTTTATGGGACCTTATGTATTTTTTAAAAGTGTCATATATTTTTTATAAATTTAAAATTAGTATTTTTCGAATAAATTATTATTTTACTTTAAAAATTAATCTTGTTATATTTAAAAAACTATTTCTAGAATGGATTCAAATTTTAGTTTGACACATTGAAAAATTGTTAGGTTTAATTATTATTATTTTTTCTAAAATATTTAATATTTTTTTAATAGTAAAATATATTAATTTACTGTATTTAAAAAATATATGAATTAATGATTCATAGAAAATTTATGGCTGATGAATGTCCATAATATGGAACCCTCTATTATTATTTTAACATATTTAGTGGTAAATTTGTAAAACTCATATTATTGAGATAAATTAATAAACTAATGTTTGAAATAATGAGAAAAACCCCCCTATCCTCCTCTATAAATAACACCCTTGGAAACCTCTACTCAACACTATAGGAGTTCGTGGACCTGAACCAAATACTTTATAGTATATTCATTAATAAATACCTTATCACATATTTATTGTTTTTTAGTGTGACAGTGCATATGATAATGTCCTTAGGATAGATATTACATTAAAGTGTCATAGTGGATCCCTACTATGATGAGAGCCCAAAAGATCCATAACACTATTCTTGAATATGTGTTCTATGGCCAGATGATGTTATTTTATGGACACAAAAAATACAATCCATTAGGATTGAGGACTCATAAAATGTTGAGGCACCTTATCATAGTGTGCGACCATGGTAATATCCATGAGGATATTATGGGAACGAGACCTGCCAATAGAAAATCCACATTTCATAGTGTCACCACATGTTTCTATCTACTGACGTGTGTATTGGTCCTTAGACATTAAGATTATTATTACAGTGTATTACGACTCTCACACATAGATGTATTGATGAAAACTATGATGAGACAATATTTTCAATGAGGATGGATATGTTGGGTGTTTCATAAGTAATACTGTAATAATAGATAATGCGAAAAAGGATTTGTCCCTTCTATTTCGTAATGTATATAGATATCTCAGGACCTTTGATGGAATTGATATAGCCTAAATAAATCCATAGTCATGACATGGAATGGGTGAGTTCAATTCCAGGATGTGATAGAAATAATAATCGAGCACATGGGATGGTGACACTGGAATGAAAACCACTTTATTCGAGATATCGAGACAAAGGGATTACATTAAACGGTAAGCATTCGTTGAAAGTAACACGTCATTATATCCTTAAATTCTTTCTCTATGGGTTCCACAACGTGTTTATAGATTCTAACATTGGACTATAGGTAGGCTCTGACTAATACCACTGAGAAACATTCCAAGAGGGTTACACACAAATTTTTTCCATGTATCTCAGTTAAATATTAATTTAACAATTTGAATATAGATTGTTCTCAATTGTGGTTTAATAATTATTCAAGGATTCCTGATCACATTTATTTCGACACAAGTTATTCAATATAATATATTGTGGGTTAAATAATTTATTTATTAGTGAGTAATACAGTGATATTTATTTGAGAAATAAATATCCATTATTTAAGGTCTAATAAATGTGGTGGACAATTATAGAAAATGGAAATACAAAATTACATGCCGTTTATATTAATATACACAACGTGTAGTTTTTCTGGGGATTATTGTGAAATAATATTATTTATTTAATTATATAATATTAGGTGCAATTCACTAGGTGAATGTCAAGTAATAATAATAGTCAATTGTTATTATAAGACATGTGGTCTTACTATGAATTAAATGAAATGAATAAATGCTTTCATGTTATTAATTCATTTAATAATTCTAAGTAATTAAAATCCCAATTATATAATAATCATTATACTATAAACTATTTTTATAGTACACAACATATCTAGAGAAATCTCTCAATCCAAGGGAGAGGTTTTTCTTCCTAGAACACTCTCAAGCTACAAGAGAGAGATCCTCCTCCACCGGATCAAGGCGATCAAAGGCGAACATCGAAACGAAATTCTCTTCTATGCTATCACCTAGAGATCCCTTTGGCGACGCCGATAGATACATGGAGCATGTCTAGATCACTGCTAGAGGAATCCAATACTTAGATTCTATGATGCAATGATGGATCACATCAGATCGTGACCAGAAACATTAACGGAGAGAAAATTCCATCAAGGTAATTCTTGTATTTTAATTAAATTATTTATAACCAACAATTTATGATCATCTCTATTGTTCTAGGACACCCCTATTTTTTTCTATTCCAATGATCCGGAATTTTATTATCGGGATAGATCTCATATTAACCATCGTAAATGGAAAAAATTATGTTGGGTACAACCACTGACATGCTTCCGTTGCGCCTAGAACCTACAAGTGATATGAAAGATTTCATATAATTGATTATAATGACTTATTTTATCTGATGATTTACGTATATAATAATTCAGTTTTTTCGATTCATGTTAATAATTCTGCAAATCCGAATCTAGATATATGTTCCACCTCACTCATTTATTGTTCACCTTACATAATTGATTTTTTATTTTAATATTTGATTAAAATAAAATAGAGGATATCATCCGGAGGTTACAAATGTTAATGGTTGTACAAAACTAGAACACAATATGTTTACTTGGCAGTACACACCTTGATGTCTAGGTTCAATGCATCAGACTAGTCCACCAAACCAGGCTGTGTCAATGGATCATATCTAAGTCTTTAAGACTCCATGTGTTGACCAGCAACAAGTGGCACATGGTTTCCGGAGTACACGTCATGTGGACCACCGAACACAGCATGTATTCCCTATGGGTTTTATTAGGACAATGTACCCTATACACGTCTTTCCCGGCTAGAAACCGTGTAATGCGGATAATACACGACGTGTATCCCACTGAACACAACATGTACTCCGAAGATTTATGAAGTAAATCTACATGCCAGGTCCCTGCACATGTATAACATATGGACGGTGAAAAAAAGTACACTCCATGTAGTCGGAACTACACACCGTGTAGTCATTCAAATAACACAGATTTATTAAAATTTTTCATTATATTATACAAACCCATGAGACGTGTACCATAGTGCAGGTGTAAATCTGAGGAAGAACACATGATAGGTAATATATATATATCTGTGTGTGTGTGTGTGTGTTTAATTTAATATCTGTGTAATGTTCATTTCTACTCATTGGGTAGTTATGAATGAGAATTAATCGAGTTTCCTCCATTGTACAAGTTATGTACAAAGATAATTTTAAATGAATTTTTTTAAAATTATGATAGATTAGATTCTCAAGGAAAGTTTAAAAAAAAGTTAAGATAAATGGATTGATTAAATAAATATAATTAATTGATTCGAGCATGATTTATCTAAAACAAGAACGATTAAATAACTGATATATATTTTTATTTCTTTGTAAATATGGTTGCATATATGGATTATCATGAGGAAGACCAAGACCTTTTTATTTGAATGGTTTCTTTTAATTTATTTATTTAAATTAAATATGTTGGCATGTGAGTCTTCTCCTCATTAATATGTGAGTCCAACATGCCCAAGGTTTCTTTCATGTAAAACCTATTTTACCCATGACCTATGAGTGAGATAATATAATATGTAATGGATGGTGCTCCCAATATAGTGGAGGTGGTTCAAGTAACTATCTAATGTGAAACTAATCAAAGGAGATACAATGGTGGATAGGTGGAAATATGTAAACACGGACTCAAAAGGTTCAAGGTGTTTCTCCCGTAGGTATTGAGTTAGTTTATCAACCGCTATATAAACTAAAAAATAGAAAAATCATGTGATAATTCTATTTATTTTATGTATGTTAGATTCATGGATTATTTATTATGGGTGTGTTGTCATGATCACACAATTAAGGAATTAAATGAGCATGCAAGATAAAAATAAAATAAGGTCATCTAATGCATAATTATTATCATAGACATGGTTAATCACATAATTATATCCCACATAATATTCAAAATAATTTATTCAAAGATAATAATATGGAAATATACATATAAGGATAAAATCCATCAACGAAATTATTAAGTCGGTATAGCCTTCAATAATCTCGATTAGAATCGAAGCATAGTTCAAAGTTCTGGAGAAACCCTACTTGTTGTGCTTTCAATTTTTGGGGAATTCTAATTCAAGGTTTTGGGTTTACTTAACATGGTTCACATCAAGGGTTGACTACCCGATTAGTAATTTTGTGACCAAGAGGCAAAGGTTGAGGAAATACAAAAATTTAAGGATTTCAGGAGTGGGGATTCCACTTAGAGGATCAAGGAGTTGCAAGTTAATGTAGTTGTAATTTGAAATTCCTACCTAAAACCCTTCATGTTTCTTGACCAACCCTACTTGGGGTAATGAGAAGGAAAATATGGATCCTTGACAATATATTATCCAGGAAATATAATATTTCTAAGTCAATTGAGGGGGTTATTGGATTTCAATAAAATAGTGGGAGAATAATAAGTATTAATTTATTTATTGGTCTCAGCTTTATCATGATAAAGTACTAAACCTTTTTTCATCTTATTTTAAATAAAAAAATTACTTCAAAATATCATTGTGAACCATAACCGAGAAGGAAACCCATCTCACTAGCACCAATTTCTAGGAATAGAAGAGGCGATAATATCTTATCCTTTCCCATGAGAGGAAATTGTATGTGTTGGAAGAGCATATTCCAATTGCGTCTGGAAAAGAGGCCAGTGATGAAGAACTATTTCTGTATATGAAACATATGTATGATACCATATATATCCAGTATTTCTTTCTATTTACCATGTCTAATGATCACTTTAAGCAACATGAAAACATTGATGTGTATAGCATGATGTATCACCTTAAAGATCACTATCAACAGACAGAAAGACATGAGATATATGAGATCTCCACTGCCTTGTTCACAACTAAGATTGGAGAGTCTTCACAATCATGGCCTCATGTAGTCAAGCTTATTGGATACATTGAATGCCTGTATATCTTGGGGATTAACTTCCCAGATGAGTTTCGTATAGATATCAGCCTATCAAAATTTCCAATTACCTTCTCTAGATTTATTGTCAACATTAACATTAGAAAAAAATGAAAAGATTCTACTGGAACATCTGACCTTAATTCACCAGGTTCATAAGTACATGGGGCGTGAAAAAACCCACAGTCCTTATAGTGAATAGGAAAAGTAGGGATAAGGAAAAGGGGATAAGGATTCATAAATGGTCTGAGGCCCCAGAGCACCATCTTGCCAAGAAGTGGAAGATCCAGAGGTAGGGAAAGGAACGGGAGACAGTGTGTTTTTCATGTGGCATAAAAGGACACTCGAAGAGGAACTGCACCTAGAAGCTTGGTGATGCTAATGGTTCATTTGTTATCAAGTGTAATCCTTCCATTTCTACACATTGGGTATTAGATACATCTTATAGGGATCACATATGTATTAAAATGAATGAACCAAGTATATTTATAAATATTTCTAGATGGGAGGTGGATATTCATTATTCCAATTGAGCAAGGCTGGTAGTGTTGGCCATTGGTGATTACCATCTCTCATTTCAAACTCGAATTCTTTTGGTTTTATGTAACTATTATTATGTGCCTAGTGTTTCCAATAACAATATTTATGAATCTTGTTTGGATATAGATATATTTATTTTCATTTTTGGAAATATGGTTGTTTATTTTATAAAAACAATATATGTTACAGTATGATGAATTTAAAAAACATTTTTATGTATTAAATTATGAAAACCAAGTGTTGTAAATCGATAACGAAATAAACTTACATAACCCATAAATCACCCAATTGTGGCATCACCATCTCGGTCATGTAAATGAGAAGCGATTGATAAAGCTCTGCCAAGATGGTAATTTAGACTCTACTAATCTAAATCCACTTGATCGATGTTAAACTTGTTTACCTAAGAAAAATGACCAAGCCTCCTTTCAGGGACAAGGTGAAAGGGTCAAAATGATTCTAGGATTGGTGTACACAGATGTGTGTGACCCATTTCTAGTAGAATCTAGTGGCGGATATTCTTACTTTATTACTTTTACTGATGATTTGAGTAGATATGTCTATGTCTACTTAGTGTGGTATAAGTCTGATTCCTTAGAGAAATTTTAGGAATTCAATAATTATTTAGAGAATCGGCTTGGTAAGAAGATAAATAAACTTCAATCAAATCGATGTGGATAATATCCAAACCAAGATTTAATCGATCTTCTACGGGGGTCTGGGATTCAATCATAAATCACTCCTCCTTCTACACCATAATAGAATGGTGTTAGTGAATGGAGGAACTACACCATGTTGGACATGGTGAGATTGATGATGAGTCATACATATATTCCATTATCCGTTTAGGGATATGCATTACAAATTGTAGAATACACATCAAACTGGGTAAAAACTAGGGAGGAAAATGGAATTACCTCCGAGATTTGTAATAGAAAGAAACCCATTTTGTCACACACACATGTATGGGGATGTGACGCATTTTTAAGGACTTATTTGGAAGAAAACTGGGACCTCCCAGGCACAGAGTGTATCTTTATAGGATATCCCAAGGTAAGGGAATGATATTACTTATATAACCTTTTTGGAAAGAAATTCATTGTCATCATAGAATCCATATTTCTTGAGAGGGATCACATCCTCAAAAAAGACAATGGGATCAAGATTGACTTCGATTAAGTTGATGCTCATGATAAACAACAGTTGGTATAAGAACAAGTTACACAGGTCCCCATGGAAGATGTTCCATAAACACAAGTATTATGTAGTAGCTCAAGAGAGGTATGGGAACCTGAGAGATTTGATTTCCTAGTCACCAAGGATGGTGAATCACAAATTTTGGGCAATGATGAACCACTCACCTATAAGGAAGTAGAAGAAAGATCAGAAGATGCGAGATTACTACAAGCTATTTTTTTGATATGGATTCCATGTATCATAACAATGACTTGGTTCTGGTTGATGAGCTAGTTGATGTAAATCATATTGGATGAAAATGGGTATTTAAGAGAAAAATAGACATGGAAGCTTATGTCAGCACCTATAAAGCAATTAGGGTTGCTTAGGGATTCCGACATCGTCAAGGAATTGATGATGATAATACCTTCTCACTGTTTTCCATTTTTAAATCCTTAAGAATCAAACTTTCCATATCAGCTTACAATGATTACAAGATTTTGAAGATGGATGTCAAAACAACGTTCTTTATAGGGAACCATTAGGGGGATGTCAATATGAAAAAACCAGAAGGGTTTGTTACACCAGGTGAATACAAACAGGTCATCATGTTTCATAAATAAATTTCTAGATTAAAGCAATCATCCAGGTCCTGGAACAATCAATTTGATTAATCCATAAAGGAATTTGGTTTCAATAAGAACCAATGTGGGCCCTATGTTTATAATTGGTTTAATGGAAATGTGGTCTTTATCATAGTAGTATATGTTTAAGACATATTATTTATTGGAAATGATGTAATAGTCTTACAACTAGTTAAGGACTAGTTGAACAAGTGTTTCTCTTTGAAGGACTTGGGTGAAACAACCTACATTGTACGGATCAAGATCATTTGTGATAGATCCAAGAGGCTTCTTGGACTAAGTCAGAGAACATTCAATGACCAGATATTAAAGAGATTTAGTATGGAATAATCCAAGAGGGGATTGGTAACAGTGTCACATGGACTACATCATTCTTTGAAAATGTGTCCTCAAACACAAGATGAAATAGATAGAATGAGTATGATCTCATAAGTTTCAGCTATAGGATCCATCATGTCTGCCATGTTATATACCAGTCATGATGTTGCATATGCACTATGCATTGTGGACAGATATCAAGTAGATCCTGGAGAAACATATTGGACTACTATTAAGATTATCCTTATGTATATGAGAAGAACTAAATATATGTTACTGGTATATGGAGGAGATGAGAATATTTTCATCATAGGGTATGCTGATGCTTGTTTTCAGGCATATTAAAACAATTTGAAGTCGTAATATGGATATGTTTTCTATATCAAAGGAGGAGCTATGAACTGGAAGAGTTCAAAGAATCTAGTTGTAGCTGATTCTACAATGGAGTCCGAAGATATAGCATCTTATGATGCTGCCAAGTAATCCATATGGATTAAGAACTTTGTCTAGGATCTTAATATAGTTCCTTGCAATAATGAACCTATCACATTGTATTGTGATACTACTACAGCAATGTATCTTTCAAAAGAACCATGGTCACATTAATGTACAAATCACATTTTCCATAGGTTTCACCTCTTGGGGGATTTCATTCAATGGGGTGAAGTTTCAGTGAGTATAATTTCCACAAAATAAAACATGGAAGACCCCATGACTAAAGGATTATCTCAGGATAAGCATGAATATCATGTGAGAGAAAGAAGGTAAAAGGTTGTTAGTTTTACGATCTAGTCCAAGTGGGTGTCTATTAGAGTTGATGGCCTAGAACAAAATACTTTTTACATTATACATTAACAAATAACTTATCACATCTTGATTATTCTTCTACATTACAATGCATGTGATAATGTCCTAAGAATTATTGTTTCATAAAAGGGTCATAGTGGACCTTGTCTATGATGATAAACTGAATGTTCTATAACACTATTATTGAATTAGTGTTTTTTGGTCAGATGATGTTATTTGAGGGAAAAAATAATATAGGCCATTAGGGATGACGGCTCATAAAACATTGAGGCACCTTCTCATGGTGTTCCCCTTGGTAATATCCCAGAGTATATTATATGACTGAGACCTGGCAGTAGGAAATCCACATTTCATAGTGTCATTAGATTTTCCTATATATGAATGTTTGTATTGGTCCTTAGACTTTAAGATTATTATTAATGGGTATTACAACTCGCACACATAGATTTGTTGACATAAACTATGATGACACACTGCTCACAGCAAGGTAGGATATGTTTGGTGTGTCACGAGTAATACTGCATTAATAGATAATCCAAGAATGGATTCCCCCCGTCTATTCCATAATAGAATTTTATATATCAGGCCATTTGATGAAATTGATATAACCTAAATAAATCCATGTCAATGGTAAGGAATTGGTGAGTTCAATTTTGGGAAATCAAAGAAAGAATAATAGAGTAAATGTGATGATGACACTAGCATGAAACCCGCTTGATTCATGATATCGAGTCAAATTGATTATAATACAAGGTAAGCATTCATAAGAGGTGACACGTCATTTCGGCATTAACTTCATTCCCTATGGGTGCCTTGTCATGTTACTAGTCTCTAACCTTTATTTTTAAGCAGGCTCTGCCTAATGCCACTAAGAAAGAGGCCTAGAGGGTCACACACTAAGTGTGTCCAAGTATCTCAGTTAAATATTATTTTAACAATTCAAATAAAGATTATTCCATATTATGGTTTAATAAATATTCAAGGATGGATGATCTCATTTATTTCGACACTAGTTATTTGAGAGAATATATTGTAGGTGAAATGATATATTTATTAGAGAGTAATTGAATGATATTTTTATGATAAAAAAATATCCATTATTCTAGGTCTAATAAATGTGGTGGAGGAAATAATAAAAATGGAAAAACAAAAGTACACATCATGTATATTAATAAACATATTGTTTTATTTTTCTGGGGATTTTTGAGAAATAATATTATTCATTTAATTAAATACTTTTATGTGTACTTAATTGGGTGCATGTTAAATAATAATAATAGTCAACTATTTTTATTAGATATGGGTTCTTACTATGAATTAAATGAAATGAATAAATGATTTTGGGAAATTAATTAATTTTATTGTTATATGTAATTAAAATCCCAATTATATAATTATAATTATCCTAGAAATTTTTGGGTTAGTGCATGGTAGATCTAGAGAACGCTCTCAAGCCAAGAGATAAATCTTTTTTTTTTTGAAGAATTCTCTCATGCTATGAGAGAGAGAGATCCTCCTCCACTAGATCAAGGCTATCGAAGGTGGACCTCTCAAGAGAAGTAACTTTATTGATAGCAACTGGAGATCCCTTTAGCGCCGTCCAGAGACACATGGAACATGTGTGGATCACCTCGAGTGGAATCCTACACTTGGATTCTATGACGCAATGTCGGATCACATCATATCGTGACTGGAAACCTCAATGAAGAGATAATTCCATTAGGTAATTATTATCTTTTAATTAAATTAAAAATAATAAACATATGATGATCCTCTCTATGTTTCTATGACACAACACTTTTATTTTCGTCTTCATTCTATTACTAAGATATATAATTTTATTATCATGATGGATCACCGATTAAAAGTAATTAATGGACAAAATTAATGTTGTGGACACCTAAAAACACGCTTTCGCTGCTCTCAAATCCATCAATGACACCATCCTAGACTTTAAGATTGTCCAATTTCTTCGTATTACCCTTACCTATCATATTCCCCAAGTCTTGGATCCTTTTGTCTAAACCGAATACCAGACCCAATTTTCATAATGAAGTTTTCAGGCAGAAGGATTCAAGAGGTTAAATCGTAATTTTCATTTAACATATTTTCAAATTCATTTCCTTTGTTATTCTCTCTTCAACTCCCCTCATCCAAGGGGTATTAGAACTATATTATCTCATAAACACTATACTTTTAATATTTAAGTTTAAAAATCCATCATCAAACCCGTTATCCTCTACCTATAATTCTAAAAATGGAAGCGTCGTCCGCATTGTGTTATTTTATCAATCTCAAGGACAAAATTTTTTCATATTTCTTTACAACCATTTAGACTAGTATTAAAATAATATTAATTTTTTAAATATATTTTAAAATTTATGATATAATATTTTTTTGATCTGTAACAAACATATATACATAATATTGAATAAAAACAAATCGTGTTTGTTTTGATCGAAAACCGCAAAAACTATTATAAACAATAATAATTATCTATTTATCTAATGATTATTCTTCATAATATATATCGAAATAATATATAATAAAAATTAAGGTTATTTATGTTAATTTATAACATCTAATATCAACTATGAGTTGTTATCCTACTTTTACATGATCCTCCATAGATTTATACCCATGAACTGATCATGAAAACTAAGAAAATGAACGCTCGTGAACGATGAAATTGAAATCTATAACTCATAAAAGAGACCATAAATGTACATAAAAATACTATAATAAATCATATACATGGCTAAGAGGTTCTATATTTATTAAATAATGCATCAAATTTTTTTATTCATGATATTAATGTGGACAATGAATTCAGATATAAGGTAATAAGATTCTTGAATCAAATTTATTTTCATTGGGATATTTTTCTTCCATGCCAAATTTTAGTGTTGATGTTCATTAATATTCCAAAAATATAATTTAATTTTTTTACCTTTTCTATTCTGGGATATATGTTTTTAAAATCTCAATTTATGAAAAATTCAATTGTTTAATAAAAATAACTCTTCTCTTTAAAAAAACACATCTTTTACTTTTCTTCAGATCGATTCTTCTTTAGATGAGATTGATGATTCTTATATCAAGAATGTTAGTCCTATTTATTTTGGGGAACCCAAAATATTATTCCTGAAATTAATATTGATGAAATTATCATGTATCCTATTTCCATTCCATGGGTTAATGTTTTGAAAATATTTTTATATATTTTATGTGTCATAAATGATTATTTAAATTTAATGGTGTGATGGGTGCACCCAGAATTAAATAGAACTCTAATGCACTGGTTAATGAAATTTTTCTTAAGATATAATGAGAAATATGTATTGAAATGATTCTATGTTTTTTTCACAATGATTATGTTATGGTTTTCCACAAATTATATGCATAAATATGATTATAGATTTATTCGCCACTATGTGTGGTTGTAGAACTGTAATGCATGATGATTCATTTTTACAAATTTCTATATTCCATTAAATTATCTAATGATTTATCACATTATTATGATGATGTTACTTTTATTATGATTATTATTCCCACCCTTGTTTTATATCAATTATTCATCCTCTTATTGGGAATTTTTCTCACCCATTGTTTTGATGTATATCCTTAGATGAATAGTTATCAAAAAGAGATCGTGAGGGATAATAAGAAGCTATAAACGAAAGAACTAAATAAATGATTATTTTTCATTAGGTAAATGTTATATATGGTCATAATTTTCCCAATACACTAAAACATTGGATCCCGGTTCTGTAGCATTATTATGTTGTTTATCATTGAATTTTTTAATAATCACATTTGAAAATGTACGGTCGTTATAGAGATGATACATAAAATAATCCAAAATCATGATCCTGTAACCTGAGGTCTACTTGGGTACTAATTAGCATCTATAATATGGTGTGAGATAATAATTTTAGGCCACCACCATTGACATATAATTCAATATAGTACATGCATATAAAATACAACACTATGTATATGTAACTGTTAAGGTAATAATAAATATAATAAAATAAATTCATGATCACATTCCTCAAAAAACAGATGATTAACAATATCTTCTTCATACTAATATGAAATTACTCAAAACATTCACTTATGAGCATGTGTAAATATTTGTGATAGTAATATATGTGGAGATATAAATTCCTTGGAAAGTATCCAAGGCATAAGACCAAGAAATATACATAATATTAAATGTGGTGGTAATTATTTTATACTATGACACATGGATACATAACTTGGTGTCCCTGGGTAAGTATCATGGAATCCATAGATTGGGATTGGGACATCTAATGCATACTATTATATGACCATTAGTTGTTGTAGTCCAAGGATAACATAACAATATCCAACTAATTGAAATATTAATATTAAACCCATGGTGAAAACTTATTCCACATATAATAATGGTTTTGAATATAATGAATTTCATTCATTCCTACGACCAAATCGGAGGAATACCATATCCCAAACCCAAGTGTTGTCTAATACATAAGATATTTCCATTCAACATATGATACTATCCAAATTATTCTATATAAAGAACCTAGGTATCACCACTGAATTCAAAACCATTCCATTTCACTCATGATCATGTCCAAGGAATTCGATATTAGAAAATCTAGTGTCGTTAAAGGAGTGTCATAAATTCTTTAAACTATGATCATGCCTATGTAAATATATAATAGGATCCCAAGTGTTGTGAATTGAATAATACAATTCATTTGTCCTATTAGATCATTCAGGGCATTCCATAAAAGTTACACAACTATTTCTCAAGGTATAATAATTTATCTAACCAATGAGCACGTCCAATGAATCCATACATGGTAAAATAAGGTTTTCATAATTTGTAATATATTGGAATATAAATGTTGACTTTAACATACAAACATTTCTTGTGAGATTACCCATTAATTATTTATATTTAATTAAATATAATAAATCTGACCATATTAATATTCATGTCGTATTACAGTTCGTGAATTCATAAAAAAGACACCATTATCATAGGTATGAAATATCACAATGAAGGTGTGTAATTTCGGACAATCCATTTATGATTAAATAGGATTTCCATGCGAGGTTCCATGCCATTTATCATTTCAATTACTGCATTTGATTTCCCTTTTTTATTAATTGTGATGGTTCACCACATAGGTGATTGTATTTCAAAATATTGAATGGTTATGATACCAACCCATTTAATTAAATCGAAAAAATCTCCAAAATTATGGTTTCTCCAACACACTAAAAAGGATAATAAAGACTACTATGAGATTTAATGTCATAATAATTAACACATACACACCCCAAGGGTGGTCTAGTTTCCTATAAATCTTATTCAATTCAAGGAGTATAGGAAATTCACTCAAAGGGTGTGGTTCCAAATGATGGAAACAACCTCCAATACATCAATGAAATGTCAAAGTATATTAAATTTAAGAAATTTGTTTCTACATCTTTAATTTCACATATTAAGGGAAATTCATGTAAAATATGGAACGTGGTAAAAAACACGGTTTTATATATTAATAGAAAATTAATGTAAAATTCAGTGGTTATCTTCTGTTTTCAAAGGATACTCTACTAATCCATTATCTATCTTTTATTATATACTAAATGAGGGAAATTGGATGAGTAGATAAATTCTATTTAAATATGAATATTAGATCACATGTAAAATTGCACATGATATTTCATGATAAAATAATACAAGAAACAAGTGGAATCATTGTCTTGTTGTGGGATATCCAACATGATAGACAATTCATGAATCAATGATTGGATGGAAGAGCACCATCTATGTCTATTAGTAGAGGAAAAATTACTTTTGAGGGATAGAGTGCTTATGTGAATAGGGAGGGAAAAGGAGTTTTGATGTTTAAATTAAAATATGGGTAAGTATAATTTCACCCCTTTTAATGAGACACATGGTTTGGAATCATAGTTTTCTGAAAAATGTGACAAACATGATCTAGATCTACCTAGGATGGACCCCCCTTAGAATAGTTAGGCTCATATTTTTTTAAAAATATATGTATCCCATGTGGTTTGACTTTGAAATTTCATTCACCTTTTTTCACAGCCATACTACCTCAGATCCATATCATGAAAAAATGTGTTAAACCCATATAGGGATGTATGTTTTGGGTTAATGTTTTTGACTAATTGTGTGAAAATCATGTCCCCACATTTACCCTTTCGTGAACTAGTAGTTTAAATCTCGATGCTCCCAAAAATGGAAAACCCAGGTAACCTCTCAATCCATAATCCCAGCCTAAAAAATACATTCTATTTTTATAATTATTAGAATTTCATTACAAATATCAAATAATTTTTTATACCGACCACCAAATTAAAATTTCAAACTCTAATGTATATTCCATCAGATTAAAAACCCGGGATAATACTTTTATTGGAATTACATGATACATACTCTTGTTTTTCCTTGGAAGATCCTTTGGCACCTCTATATGGTATAAATTGAAAGCTTATTCATAAATAATTAGTAATTACCTACTTCTTATGTAATGAAGAATGATTAAATGTAAGTTATAATTATGTTCAGATATTAAAATAAATTGTTTTAAGTAAGAACTCTAATAACATGTGAACAAAATCAATGAATAATATATAATTATAATAATGTATGTGACCACTATATTAACACTTGTAGAGTCTGAGTGCAATTGAATCATCCTATGTGGGTATAAAACTCATCTTTATGTATTTATTTACATGTAATTTGTACATAACATGGTCACAACTTAAAGCCCAATGAATACAGTAGATTAAAATAATGTATTAAAATACGATAACCAGAATTGTAGGAACATCACATTAAGTTTTTAATTACTTTATGAGTAGATATATAATTAACTCAACATGTAATTCAACTTTCATTGATCATCCCTTTAAGCATATCTCATTTTACTATTGTTTCAATATTGATTCTAATTATAGAATCAATCTTGTGGGGATCTGAAAATTCCCCAAAATAATTTAAAACCATCACAGAATCTCTATCTTCTATCACATCTGTTCCTGGTCACTTGTAATGTCCATAGTTTATTGTAGTATTAATCATATATAATGATGATGAATTGTTGATGTACTCTTGAAATCATGGAAACGGGGAAGATAAAATTCACTCAAAATTTTATTCAAATCTTTATCTATACACTGTGTATGAAAAATGAATTAGGAATGATTCATAATATGATATTTATTATGGACGTTTTAGGGTTGTAAAATCACACAGTATCCCCAAGCCTTCATTAATATTCATCATTGACCCCATGTCCACTAATAATAAAAATATTTTTATTTTTTACATGATATGAGAAATGTGTTAAATATATAAATAAATATAATTTCTTTCATTTTAATCATAACATTACACTCAATATTTGTTCTGTCGCAAAAATTTATAGGTCATTGAATAATAAGTATTAAATAATTAAATTTAAATACATCATTCAATTATAAATATAAAAAAAATTATATTGTCCAACTATAAAAAATATTTATTATTATTATTATTTAACTATTTATTACTTCAAATAACCATGCATTTAATAATAGAAATCAACCAAACCCAATATATGATATTTATTAATACTTATTAAAATAATTACTTGAATTTAAATGAGATTGCAGATATATTAATTGTTTGACAACATAAGAATCATTATCAGGGGAATTAGGTGTAACCAAAGAAAGATAAAGATTATCATGTAGAAATAATTTGTATCCTTTATAGAGAAAGCAGTTAATGTTCAAATTACATCCATCATACTATGAACTCTTACCATGTAATACAATCCAATTATAATGATATCTCACATCATGCAGATTGTATGCCAGTGAAATCAACCTATATGCTCAAGGTATAATTTTTTTACTTTTTGGAAATAAATGTTCCCATTGAACACCATGTTCAATGATTTATTCTGGCAGTTTCAATCCCATATAAGTTCTTGAGATATCAACTCCCACCAAGGTACTTATGGGATAAATAATTTATCAGATTATCCATTAATTCAATATCACCCATGATAGACCAAGGTAACATACCATTACAAAAATATATGTCTACGCATTTTTCATCAATGCATCAAATTTTTTTATTACAGATATCCATTACGGATTAACTTAATTTATAGGGATCAATACACAAGCCTTTATATAGAAACATCCAATGACACGTTGAAATGTCTATTTCCAATCTGACAGACATGTTCTAATAACCTCATATGTTGATGAATACAAATGTATAACACCATGAGAAGGTGTATCAATGTATTATTAGCCTCACACAATATATGTAATGTATCTTCTTTTTTTATCATCCCAAAATATCATCCATCTATAGAAAATGGCTCTGGAATAAAGTCACGTAACCTTTTGGTTCCCATCATTGCAAGGTAATTATTTGACTTTTTATCTTGAAATTTATTTTTTGGAATTTGTCACATAAAAATTTCACTCATTGGAACAATAATAATGTGATAAGAGAGTATCGTTAATAATGGAAACATGCAATCAAGTAAAAAACAAGTTATTATTACGGAACTAACTCCAATAGATACAATTATCTCAAATATACAATATTAGTATACTTTTGACTGACTATATTTCAATAGAAATGAAGAAAAAATATTTTTAGATAGTAAGATAGAGATATAATTTATATAGTTGAAGGAAATAGATGAAGATTATTTTATAAAGGAACACTAACTCCAAATACATTATGAGGGAATTTGTTATTAAGATGCAATCAATGAAGGAAAGTAAAATTAAAGAGGTAATTTTATTTTTACCATGTTTTATGATGTGTTATTGGGTAAAAATAAGGAATCCTAAAAGGAATTAGTGTATTGGAAGATACTAAGATTTAAACAATAAATATAGAAATGAATTTCATGCACCAGAATCCATTTATGTCTTATGTTGGCTTCTCTAGTTTATATAAGTAATTGGTTGGTATTAATAAAGAAACTACTAAAGGATAGTAAATAACATACCTATAAGTAATGATTGGATATGGATGGTTTCTAGTGGTTTATATACATAGCCTATATATAACCCTTATCCCTAATAATAATTCTAAAACCCGTTAAAATTCAAAATTTCATTGAAACCATATATGATTATTTAATTTATAAAATAAACAATAGGACTTCCATTATTAGTAGAAACCATATGGTAGATGTTTATATGATATGACCATAAGGGTTGGTGACATAAAACAATACTAATAATGTATAAAAGTTTTATAGATCCATTTAGGGATTGAAGATTACATGATGATCATGGAGTATTTGTTTTGATTAATTTATAAGGGTTCTTATGTTTATTAAGAACAAATATGATCCATGTGTATATAATAATTTTTTGGGAGCGCTATATTTTTATAAGAAAAGTATTTGAGTAAAATATATAAAAAAGATATTATTTCTTACAATTAGTTAAAGTACAGATAAAATGATTTCTCAAATATTTACATAATGTAAAAAAACCATGTTATATGAAAATAGTTCTAATGAAATAGATCTATGGGGTTTCTTAGATCAGTTTATAGTACATTGTATGATAAGGTTTTAGATGCTAAAAAAGTCCGTAACTCCTAGAGGAAGTTTCGAAATGGCAAAGCGAAATCAAATTCGGAATCAGAGGCCCGGTCCGGAGGCCCGGGAAGTGGTGCGCGAAATAAAGGAGGGCTTGTGTAAAATAAAGATGAGTGTGCGAATCATTCCCAATATTCGTGTAATCGAGCAACTGGTGCACGCAATTTTGGGCACCCCGGTTCAGTGCGGTAAAGCTTTGCGCGCCGACGGTTCCCATCGCAGAAACTTTCGTGTGCCGCTTGGATTCTGTGCCGGCTGATGCTTATAAATTGAAGGCGACCCCAGATGGTTTGGGGGTTGAGGAATTCGAATCATCTTCCATGCACGCAATTCGACTCCCCCCGCAAGCAATATTACTTCCAAGTAATCCCCCTTTTCGTGCAACCTTTCCCCGGGGATTTCCTTTCGGTGAAACTCCACCAGATTAAGTGAATTTGCCTCCTCCTCCGGGTACTTCCCTTGCACGCGCTCGTTGCCCCTTGCGCGCAATCCCCTTCTACGCGTGCAATACCTTGCATGCAATCACCTATCCGCACAATCCTCTGGCCCCATTGTGCGCCATCCCCGTGTTTTGCGTGAAAACCTGACTTTTGCACGCAACACCTAGGACTCCTTCACCTTGACGCCCTTTAGCTGCCTTTTCGCGCCGGCATGTCTCCCCTGCCGAGCTTGTGACCCATGTGTTGTTTTCCCGTATGGCCTTCCAGGATCGTATGAAGTAACCTCAAGTTCCCTTGGGCGGTGTTTCTCATTGAGTTGCTTTGCCTTATGCTTCTCCTCATAGGCACGCTAACAACTATTTTTCTTCGCATGGAAATGCTAACGTGGACCCCTCAATGGTTCGCCCTGCGGCCCCCTTCACTATGGCCTTGCCGATGCCTTCCCTCCCCTAAGGGGTAGAGATCATTGGGCATGTAATCCCTAGGGGTGTGGAGAAAACCCACCTCATCCAAGCTGCAGGAAGTTAAACTGCTAAGCACCTCTTCCTTAACACATGACGTTAAACTGTGGTCTGACCCCGTCCTTCGTACGCAGGGTCCCCCTAGTGCGGACATTTTTTATGCCCACTCGTCTCCACGAGAATGTATTCTTCCTCAAATGGAATGAGATCCTCCTTGTCGGAGTGATGTTTTTCCATAGGGGAAGGGCTACCTCAGAGCGTAAGCCCCTAGCCTCTCTTATGGAAGGTTTCACACATGCACCTCTGTCCTTCCCCCTGCCAAGGCCAGTGGAGTCCCTTTCCCACTGTGATGTGTTGCACCACAAGCCTCCACCTTGGTGTAAGCCACGGAACCCATGGCCGATAACCACACGTAATCCCCTATTTCCCCTTTGGGCCACTAACCACGCGTAAGCCCCTTTTTCCTCTTTGGGCCGCTCCATGTGTAAGCCCCATTCTGCTTCTCACGGACGCACCCTTCGTGACGTGATTGTCTGGTCCCTGCTGCCTATTGTTTCTCACACCGAGCATGACTCATGTGGGCTTAGAGCGCGCATCGACCATAACATCCTCCTATGGGCCGCCTTAGAGCGTAATCCCCATACCAGCAAACTACATGTACATTGATCCGTGCTAACGCATGGTACGTAGGAAACCTCCACGAGGTTCAACCCCACCACATGGTCGTTCCAACCTCTCCATGTCGGTTCCCCAACCACCATGGGCCGCCTCAGAGCATAAGCCCCCCCATCCACCAGGGGACGCCTCAGAGCGTGACCCCCATGTCCACCATGGGCTGCCTCAGAGTGTAAGCCCCAGATCCCTTGTCCCGCGTGATGTTAAACTGTATCTCATCCCACAAGACGTTAAATTGTATTCCCCCTCTGGGGTCGTCTTAGAGCATAAGCCCCATGCCTCGCACCCACGTCTCATCCTGACTTCCCCCCCTCAAGCCCACGTCCCTTGGGAAGCTCATTCCCTAGCCCGGAGATCTTACTTCCTCCAGGTTCCAATCCATGCGTCCATTCTCACAGGTCGCCTTTTCAGGTGTCCCACCATATCACCGAACTACGCGGACATTGATTCCCTGCCATGGGGATACGTAGGAAGCCTCCACGAGGTTCAAGACCGTTACTCCATCATCCATCCTGATCCTTACCCGGGCCACCACATCCCAGTGAGATTATGCCACCCCATCCCACTCCACAGTATCCGGGAATCCACCCACGTGCTGGCCCCAACATCGGTGTTCCCCCTAGGGGGTCCTTCAATCTGATCCGCTCTCAGTGTTTCGATCCGACCGATCCATCTCCGCAAGACATTAAACTCGAGACATACCCCGTTTTAAACATGGTCAGCTGAGGAAAACCTCAGATGGTACATAATTTCCCGCGTTCGATGTGGGATGACTCGGGATTTCGTGCCCTCAAGAATCCCTGTGAGAAGGGATAGGAGACAGACATGCAGATCCCCAGCATCAAGACATGCCAACAACACCCCAACGTGACCATTCTCATCACCGAAGGTTGAATCCCCGACAATACCCCTTGGAGAGTCTCGACGGAAGCAGCGTAATTTACTAGTGTCCATGCAGATATGGCTCCGGGAACGAGCATCAAGAACCCATCTTAAATCTATGAGGGAGATCTAGACTAGGTGACGAGCTCCGAGGAGGAATCCACGGAAGGAAGAACCAACATCCCATCATCCCAGTTTCGATCAAGGAGCAGACGACCCTGAATAAGGAACGGATGTCGCCCACCTTTGGAAAGAGAGAATGCAGGGCAAGAAGCCACACGTCCTCTCATGCGTGACGGACATGCGTGCGTGCCCCGGTGTAAAAGCGTCAGAAACAGAAAATGGTTAACCTGACGTGAAGCTCTTCTCCTCAATATGGAGACGGGAAGCGTTCCGGGTGTTGAAAGATTAGCATGTCACCAGGTCTGGGTACCTATCATCAGGATGTGAAACCCGCCATGGTTTGAGGCAGTCATGATGTTGTGCACCCCATTCTGCGACGTCGTCAGCATGGATCACTCTCGCCGACCACGGAAGACGGAACGATGTTGGGCTATTGGTTGTCGATTTCTTTTCTTGTTATTACTAATGGTTTCGTCTCCCTACATCCAGGAATCAGATCACTGCATCTGGAGCTCGATCGCCACCTGCCCACCAGCGCAGGGGTAGGGGCAGTACCGATGCGGCTACCCCGCGCGGTCCCGCCTTTTCCACAGTCACCTCGGCTCCGATTTCCACGATTTTCGGGCGCTCTCGCCCCCTCCCTCCGTCAGAAATCATCCAGCGAAGGGTGATCAATGACCTGGTTCATAGGTACGACGAGGAAGGGATCATCTCTACCAGGGGCATGGCCTGTTTGGAACTAGAGGCGGTTGCGCCTCACTATCATCGCCACCCCCGAGGGCCGCACAGGGAGCCGCTTCTCCCCACTCCGACGTTCAACCGCTTCGGGAGCCTATCCTCGGAGCCCCTTGACCCATCCGTCCCCTACGCCAATGAGGTGGGGGATGTCCGGGTCCACCCGATCGGAGACACGTCCTAGGGGTTAACGGCAAGAACCCCGGCCAGGCTACATCGACGTCATCGCCTGGCTCCCCGGGCCAAGGACCAGGAAATATTTGTGCCCGCACCACCGGCTCCAACCCATCTGACCCGATTCCAGCGTCGGGCGCGAGCGGAAGAGAATGCCCGTCCTGGGGCACCAACATCAGAAACCACGGTGGCCCGAGCCACTGCTGACTCCTGCTACCAGACCCCCGCACACGTTGAGCAAGGGCAGTCACATGCCCGACTAGGATCGAGGCCCCGACTTCCCTATAGGCAGGTTTGGTCGACTCTCCCAGTCGTGGGCATAGGCAATGGCCACCATGGACTAATCCACGGTAGTGTCACCCATCATGAAGGCTCATTCCGTGCCATTGATCTAGAAAGCCGAAGGCTTCTTCGCGACAACCACGCTCCGGGTATGACTCCTTCTAGCGCCCACTGCACTGGGTATGAGGTCACTCCTCCTACCATTGGCCGCGAGTATGGAGTCGTTGCGTACTCACTCACTCACTAACATGGAGGTCTCCCCATGTCCCTTTCGACATCTATCCCGGTGCTTCCCACACCCCCGAACTTGAGTCCCCTCTGCCCCAGCACTATTGCAGTCAGGGGACTCCTTGACGTAAATCATCCTTACCCTGAGGAGTCACCCAGGGGCAGGAAGCTGGGGCGTCGTCGCAGTAGGAGGAATTTCAGGGGAGTCCGGACGGAAATTAGACCAGTCCGCTACTCGTACTCTGAGGCGGAGTACCACTCGACGGTGGACCCCCCCCCCCCCCAACCCTTTGAGTCGAGGGCAGGGATGGGGATGCGGTGCATCAGTCTCGTACTCCACGAATGCGAGATCTATATGATTCCCTCCTCCCTCCGAAGGTATATCCAATAGGATGAGGACTTGGCGTACCCCCAGGGGTCAAACCTGCAGTTATCACTGGCCTCCCTAGAAGCGCCTTCCACCTCCGTCAGGGAGGGTGGGGAACATTTCTGGGGACATACGGAAGAGTCGCAAGGTGAAACACCCTCGACGAGCACTGACGTTGTGACAGGAGGCCCATTCACTGGCCCATCCTATCGCGACGTGGCAGCCAGGGCACTGAAACCGTTGGAGGACGACTCATGGATCGACGGCCAATCGGCTTGTTCGCTGTATTCCCCGTCGGCCAGCCCACTGGACCGACGACCTTCCTCAGCACTGTTTCTAGCTCCCCAGCCATTCTTAGTTGATGAGCTAGGGCAGAATGGTCCAAACCTCGAACCGGAGGCATGGAGCTTCCGGACCGTCCTCGCAGCAAGACACTTCCCCTAGAAGTTTTGGCCGGTCGCAGGATCAAATTTTGATATGCTAGAGTCGCTCACCCCAGGAGAGTTTGAATGTTTCCACCATACTCTTCGGGTGACTCACTCCTGTATTCTCCATCATCTAGAGACTTATCTCGGGAGTCAAGCACATCTCGAGGATATCAGTGAGCACTGTCGTCGGGTCGACCTGGCAGCGCTCCCTACTATTCAGCACCCCGAGTTGATTGGCCACCGCAGGGCCCTCCAGCAACAATGGGTTCAAAGTTTTCAAGTAATCTGCAAGGTTATAGAGGAATCCCCCCCCCCCCGCACACGTCTGCGGATGGGGGCAGTACGCTGCCCTTCTTTTCTATGCGATCCGTCGATAGCCCGATTCACCGGGTGGCCCTGAGGGAATGTCGCCAAAGTCAGTGGTAGTCAACAAGATGACCTTTCAGATGAGGGAAACAGTGTGGATCTCTTCGATGGGGACTCACCCCATGAGTACAAGCCACCACTAGACCCGTCTGGGAGGATTAATTGCCACCAGAGGAGCCTCCTAGGTCCCCACACACCCACTGAGGCACTGACACTGAGCCGAAACATTGGCAAGGGTAAAGAGCCTGTCGGGGCTGTCAATCTTGCCGAACCATCTGCCTCGGTCCAGAAGGAAGAGGAAGACTCTGAGATGACCATGGTACACCTATATCATGCTAATAAAAATAGGCTAGTTGATGAGCTCTTGGTCGAACGCATTGTAGAGCATCGGCCTGAATACGGTAATCATAGGCCAGGACAGAAGGGGCAGGAGCACCCACCCCTTTCCGAGATTCCCCCGGGAAACCGCAACCATGTCGCATTCACCGACAAGTGAGAGGCCGGCGCCCATTTCAAGAGGGCGCGATACGTCTCATCGAACCCTCCCGAGTGGCGGGATCACCTGGGGTACCATGTTCGGTTACCTCCCACTGCCCCGAGAGTCGCTCCGCCAGCCGCCACGCGAGCTGCTGGGCTAGACTACCAGATTGGAGAGCCCGACAATGCACTTGTGGTTATAGATACCTATCAGGACATGAATCTATGTACGGACGATTTGATGGAAGTACTCATTGCTCGCCTGGAGGTCCTGGAAACTCGGAAGGTGGCAATCCCACCGGACGGCAAGCCGTACCCAGCATTGGTGGATGATATGTCGGCCCCGTCGGGATTTGGGAACCCCACTTTTTCCCCCTTTAACGGGACCGGAGACCCACCACAACACTTGGCCCACTTCAACTCGAGGTGCGGGCCTATGTTAGGGACTCCGGCGCACCAGGAGGCCGCCAAGCTTCGTTGCTTCGTTCAGACACTGGAAGGACCAGCCTTCGTCTGGTATAGCCAGCTCCCTGTTGGTTCTGTCACTAGCTGGGAGGACCTTCGCTGGAAATTCCGGTACCATTCAGTTCCACAACCCAGACGACGAACATTGCATACCTCTTTAGGTGAAAACAAAGGCCCGATGAGTGGGTCACGGACTTCGTCGCCCGGTGGAAGGGGCTCATGTACTCCCTTGACATGCCACTAACTCATGTGAAATTACTGACAATGTGTGTAGGGAATGTTAAGGCAAGGTTGTTTCCTTCTCTGATCACTCAGAATTACCCTGGAGGGTTCCGGTATTTCCCATACAAGGCTCATGCCTCGAAGAAGACCTGCAACGGGCCAGTCAGGCACGCCCTCTACCTCATGTAATCCCTACAAGGAGAGCTTCCAGAGCCGAGCCCTCTGCTATAGCCCAGATAGAGGCCCCCAGATAGCTAGAGTTTCTACTAGCAAGGCCAGCTCAGCAGCCCCATTGGGTTCCACCCCCACGAGCACAGCCTCCGGCCCAGCAACGACCGCCTCAAAATCGGCAGGCGCCTCCGCGTAACGCGCCACCACCACCAAGGCGAGATAATCAGGCTCTGCCTCCTCAGCATGATCCTCTAGCCCCTAGACATGGTCAGCCTCCAAGATCCCCCTTTCAAGATAGAAGGAATCAGACTTACTCATTTGACGAGGCCCAGGTCCCCGGTTATTTCTGTAGCCCCTTGGAGTAGAGGATCATGTTGCTTCCTGAGTGCCGGAAGCCAGAAGAGGCGTGTCTCACTGATCACCCTAACTACTAACCTTATCACCGGATCCAAGGGAACACCATCCAGCGATGCTATGTGTTCAAGGACTAGCTCCAAGACCAGATTGAGATCAATATATTTTGGTTGGGCCCAGCCGTGATGCAGGTGGCAGGTGTCTTCGTGAGATCAGATGGAATCAGGGGCAACGAGGATGAGTGGCAGTCGGTTTCTGACCATGGGTCCCGGAATTATAATGACTGGATGTCCAGTAGGACGGTTTCCCGTGCCCATGGCATCATCTGTGCCCGCCTGTGTCAGCCAGAGCCCTCATAATCAGCGAGCACCGCTTTGGCATCATCATCCCAGCCTACCTCTTCCCAGAAGAGCAAGCGGCGACGCAAGAAGAAATAATGCACCTTGCCAGTGCCATCATCTTCCCGCATGCTTGGTGATTTTATGCCCCCAAATATGGGGATCCCTCTGAGACTCCGTCCGGTAGTGGATGACTCCTTGATTGAAAGCCTGGGGTATGCTTCGGTTAACACCTTAGAGTTGGTAAATCCCTTTTTGGCTCCCAACGATGAAGAACGCCAGGTGGACCTCCCCAATGTCCCCAGTCGTCGCCAACGTCGGCAGATCCGTGGCTACATGAATCACTGGGGCACGACAGTCGTCACATCCAGTAAGGCCGTGCACGCTACTCAGACCAGGCAGCAGGCCCGATACAGAGCTTAGCACATGCTGCTCCCTCACCCGGTTTCGACAGGTTCGCCTCCACCACTGTTTGTGTTGCTGGATTAGGTGGGACCACCTCGTCCGTGTCGTGACCAGCCCTACCCAGCCACCGGCCGACTACAGCCTTCTGGTCCTAATGCGGCAGCCACCTCCTGGGCTTCGACTAGTGAACATCGAGAGGTGCCTAGTACCAGTCAGTCACCAGTCCCACCGATAGGGCCCGTCATGCCTCTAATTGCAGAGCGGCCTCATGTAAGAAGAAGCTCATGTTTGGCTCGAATGTATGATGTTCTTAAGCACCTCGTCGGCATTCCGGCAAGGCTTTCTATCCTTGTGGCCCTTCTCCTATCGTCTGAAATGCGCGAGGTGCTCACCGAGGCTCTAAGGATCCCCCTCCAGTTCAAGACAGAGGTGGCGGCTACAGAATCCTTCCACACCGAGGCGATTGAGGACGCCGAATTTTAGTCGGTTATCTCATTTTCTGGTGAAGATGAAGAAATTCCCATACAGGGGCACATTCTCCCACAATACATCACCGGCCGGTTCAACGGCATGGAAGTTCTCCACTGTCTTGTTAACACGGGTTCCGGGATTAACCTAATCCCAACTCGGACACTCCGGAAACTGGGTTTGTCTGAGGATGATATAACTCCCTCTAACCTCAGGATCCAGGGGTATGACAGAACCGAGAAAACTCCACTCAGCAAGATTCGTCTGATGACCTAGTTCGGCGGCCTAATTGCCAATACCGAATTCATGGTTGTCTCTCAGGACACCGCCTACAATGCGTTGATGGGCAGTCAGTGGCTCCACCTTCATGCAGCGGACCCCTCATCGTATCACCAATGCCTCAAATAGTCCCTTAAGGGTTGAGTGGGCGTGATCCAAAGAGATGTGTCTCCTTTTGCCTCTTGTGAAGTCTGTTATCTGGATGCTGACTATTAGAAGAGCAAGGACAAGAAGATCCTGGCAGGTGAGGTCGAGCCCGCCACTATCTCAAGTGATCCCTGGGCAGGTTTGGACGACTCATATGTCTTCCCAATCCATCAGTTGGAGGCCATGACCCCTGACATGGGGTTGTGCTTTGTTGTTTCGGGTACCAGAGAAGGGAATATCTCCAGGTCCAAGCAACGATGGGAAATCACCTCGTACTCTTACACTATCCAGGCTCAGGTGATCCCCGAGCCTCCTACCCCTGTACGATATCGGGATGTTGGGCTCATGGAAATGACAATACGTTATATGTGTCTGTTTCGCCGGGCCGGAATTGATCGTCTCAATCCAACATGCCACTACTGATTTGATGTCATAAAGAATGGACCCTTGGGCCGAAGGCCAGTAGGGATTGGATAAACCGCCTTTGTCGCCATGGTCTCTTCAGTGCAAGGGTCCCCTGACGTGACGACCTCTACCACCCAAGCCGGCACCAGCTTCCCATCAGGGTCTGGCAGCCCCGAAACGGCTCCCCCCATGGATGATCCTTCCACAAGAAGAGAGTAGGACATGAAAGATGCTCCTCCTGCCTTTGAGGAGGGCGTCCCTACCACAGTCGACGAGTTAGTGCAGGTGAACCTCGGTAGGGAGTCGGACCCGAGACCCACATTGGTCAGTGCCGCTATGCCCCACGGGGAACGACAACGGTACATAGACTTCCTCAGATAGTACAGTGATGTGTTATCCTGGACTTATGTTGAGATGCTAGGACTAGATCCCCAGGTAGTCGTCCACTGCCTTGGCCTTCCAGCAAACCATCACAGGTTCAAGCAGCCTCCCAGAAATATGCACCCATCTCACGGTGCCATGGTTGAGGCCGAACTTGATAAGCTCATCAAGGCCAACTTTTTCAAAGAAGTCCAGTACCCCAGGTGGCTAGCCAACATTGTGCCAGTTAGGAAGAAGAACGGGCAGACCAGGGTCTATATTGACTTCCATGATCTCAATCGCCACTGTCCGAAGGATGATTTTTCCCTTCCCGTGACAGAGTTGTTGATCGATGCCCCAGCCGGGTTCCAGGCCCTCTCCTTCATGAATGGGTAATCCGGGTACAACCATATCCGGATGGCCCCTGAGGATGAAGAGTTCACTGCCTTCAGGGCCCCCCCAGGGTACTTTCTGCTACCGGGTTATGCCCTTCATCCTAAAGAATGCAGGTGCCACCTATCAACGGGACATGCACCGCATAGTCATGCTGATTCACGGGACGCTGGTGGAGTGCTACGTGGATGACCTTGTGGTTAAGTCTCGTCAGCACCATGACCATATCAATGACCTTGAGAAAGTTTTTGGCTTCCTCCATTCTCTCCACTTGAAGATGATCTCGTTGAAGTGTGCCTTCGGGGTCACCTCTGGAACGTTTCTTGTCTTTGTTGTTAGGTATCGAGGCATCGAGATCGACCCAGAGAAGATCAAGGCCATCAGTCAGATACCTCCCTCGAGTAATATTCGAGAGCTGAGAGGCCTTCCTGGCCACTTAGCCTATATACGCCGATTCCTCGTGAATCAGGCCAGAAAGTGTAAGCCCTTTTCCCGGCTCATGAAGAAGGGTGCCGCCTACGAATGGGACGAAGAGTGTCAGATTTCTTTTGAGGAAATCAAGCAGTATCTGCTTCAACCTCCGGTCTTGATTCCACCTGTTTCTAGAAAGTCGCTGGTCCTTTATGTGACGGCCCTAGAGAAATCCCTCGACGCACTTCTCACCTAGAAGAACAACGAGGGAACAGAGAATAGCCTATACTACCTCATATTCATGCTCCTCAACGCGGAAATTAAATATTCTCACATCGAGAAGAGCTGCCTAGCACTCGTATTTGCCATGAAGAAATTCTGGCACTACTTGCAGCACCACAAGGTACAACTAGTCTCTCTGGTAGACCTGTTGAAATACATCCTGAACTGAACTATGTTGACATGATGATTGGCACGCTGGGCGGTGATCCTCTAATAGTTTGACATCAGGTTCATACCTCAGAAGGCTGTCAAATGACAGGCGTTGGCAGACTTCTTAGCTGCCCACCCAACCTCCGCGGACCAGCCACTGGATCTAGGATTTCCTAATGAGGCAATCATCTCAGTCGATCATTCCATCCCATGCTGGCAGATGCTCTTTGACGGTGCCTCCCTGAGCCCCACTGGTAGAAGGCTCAACGATCCTAGGCCTAACAGAGTGGGCCTAGGTATCGTCTTCGTCACCCCGGAGCAAGTCGTTCTACCATATTCATTCCGGTTGTTAGAAGGCTGCACCAACAATGAGGAAGAGTATCAAGCCCTCATTACTGGCCTCAAGTTGGCTCTCAAAATTGACATACCCCATCTGTATGTAAAAGGGGACTCTGAGATAGTCATCAAGCAGTTCAATGGTGACTATGCTGTCAGAAAGCCAGAACTCGTGCCATTGCTAGAGTGCACCCTCCGTCTAATGGCTAAGTTCCCCTCCCGGCCAGAGGTCGTTCACATTCCCCGGTTGCAGAACAGTTGAGCAGATGCTTTGGCCAGCCTGGTCGCATCACTTGCGGAGCCCAAACAGGATGACCTAATAATCCACGTGGCTCATTGGAGAGTCAATGCTCCTGTTATTCCGGAGGGAGATCGTGGCCCGCGATTGAACCATCTCACCGCTGGTTCCCCTACGTCAGGGTCTTCAGGGGCTTCAGGCGTGGTAATCGAGACAGTTCCTAACTGGAGGACGCCCTTGGATGAATATCTCCAGCACGACAATCTTCCGCCAGACCGAGCCGAGCGAGAATGAATCTGACGCCACGCGCCGTAGTTCACCCTTCAAAGCGGTCCCAGCCTTGAGCAGCTCCTTTACAGGCATGGATTTTATGGTGTTCTCCTCTGTTTCCTTCAAGGAGTCGAGATCCCACAGGTCTTGCAAAAAGTGCACGCTAGATCCTATGGCCCCTACCAGGTCGGGTCGAAGTTGTCCCACCAGATTCGGAGGCTGGGATACTTCTGGCCCTCCATGATCCACGACTGCATTGAGTATGCCAATAGGTGTCATGTGTGCCAAGTTCATGATAAATTTGAGCATCGGCCACCGGAGCCTCTCCATACTACGATGTATTCTTGGCCCTTTGCAGTCTGGGGGTTGGATGTCGTAGGGCCTTACTCGCCGGCAACGACCCACCAGTACCAGTTCCTCTTAACCGCTATGGATTTCTTCTCGATGTTGGTGGAGGAAATCCTTCTCAAGAAAGTCAAGGCCTGTTTTATCGCTGACTTCGTGATCTCCAATATCATCTATCAGTTTAGAGTACCTCACGCTATCCTCACGGATAACAGAACCAACTTCCGAGCAGCAGAGATGAATAAATTGTACGCTAAGTACAACATTCTCCCTAACCACACCTCCTGCTACCATACACGGGCGAATGGAAAGATTGATGCATTTAACAAAACCATATCTAACATTCTACAAAAGATGGTTGGTTAGAAAAATAAACGTTTCCCTGAAAAGCTCCCCAACGTCCTCTGGGCTTATAGGACGGCAACTCGTAACTCCACCCAGGTGACTCCATATTCCCGGGTATACGGAGCGGAGGCCCTCTTTCCCATCGGGATCCAGTTTCCCTCATTACGCACGACAGTCTATGAACAACAAGCGCCAGATAAAGTTTTCGAAATCCGTATAGCCAAATTGGAAGCACTGGACGAATGTAGGCTTCATGCATTACATAACATGGAAAGGAATCAGATCAGGATGTCTCAAGCTTTCAATAAGAAGGTTTTCCTCCGCTTCTTCCTTCTAGGTGACATGGTGCTGGCTCTCAGAGCGCCAATGATTCCCAGCAGGAAACCACCCAAGTTGGAGCCTAAATGGGAGGGGACTTTATTGTCCATAAGGTCTATCGCAATGTCGCGCATTCCCTTGTGACTATGGATGGTGAGTGCATAACTCCTCCAACCAACGCCAGGTTCCCCAAGCAGTACATTGCCTAAGCCTGCTCGTGGTCTTGCATGACCTTAAACTGTGCGGTCCCACATGACCTTAAACTGCACCTGGTCCTACATGACCTAAAACTTTATGGTCCTGCATGACCTTAAACCGCACCAGGTTCCACGCTCTAAGACCTAAAACTAAGATCCTCATGCGGTCCCGCATGACCTTAAACTGCACCCGGTCCAGCATGACCTTAAACTCCACTTTTCCCTACATCTGGGCTCCTTGGTCCGAGTTCTAAGACCTAAAACTAAGATCTGTATTTCGTCCAACATGACGTTAAACTGCCTCTATAGAACTATTTGTGGCTTGATTCCCATCATTATGGGATACGTAAGACCGCCTGAGTACTTAGATTTTAGGGCCATCCCTGTCTCTTAGGAGATCCCATGATTTCCCGATTCCTCGGTCTTTTGGCCTGCCCTTCCCTTGGGAATACGCCATCTTTTGGCCGCTCTCAGACTGAGCCCTTAGACCCTTTCCAGTGGTCTTCTAATGTGTTCAGAGTACTCTGGTCAAGGACATGGAGTGTCATATTCGACATAGACATGTTTTTGTCCACTTGTCAAGCTTCGTGTTCCCCTTCATTCAGGCCTCACCATCCTTCACACCCAGAGGGACCCCCAAGAATGGCCTGGATAAAATGCCTAAGGGCTCTCCTACCATCACGGGTCAATGCCCTCAAGGGTTTTGGGTGACAAATTGATACAAATCCCGTGTTGTGAATGTGGTCAGCGGTTGATACTCATTTGTTTCCCCTACTTCTAGGCTAACGCAACAGGATGATGTGTTGCGAACATGGTCAGTAGTAATCCTCAGTCGTCACGTCGGCTTCCTCGGGCCTTGAATGTTGGTTGAATGATTCACATTGTGTTCCTCCCCCACCATTTCAAGGTGGAATCTTGACACTCCTTGTACTAACCCTCATTACACCCCCACACATCAGAAAGACCGAGCTGCGTAATGGTGTCTCTCGGGGCTCCCGCGATCTGAGCGCTAGAGTATGTTCTTAGGTTTCTTCTCTATAGGTTGTGTGCAGCTTCACCCTCATCCCCATTTGGAACAGGGAGTAGCCCAGACATTGCATTTCTGGCCCAGTGTAGCTGGGAGCTAGCATCTCTTGTCCCGCTGATTGTTGAAACCTCGTAGGCCCCTTTGGCCTGAAGCTCCTCTCTCCGAACTGCGTGTGGTGATGGTATGGGATTACACCCTCACCCGCATCAGGTATGCTTTATCGCATCATGCGTGGTCGTGTTGGTCCAACCCATATGACCTTAAACTGTGCTGTTGGTCCAAACCATACAACCTTAAACTGTGATGTTGGTCCAAACCATACGACCTTAAACTGTGTTGTTGGTCTAAACCTTACGACCTTAAACTGTGTTGTTGGTCCAAACCATGCGACCCTAAATTGTGATTTTGGTCCAACCATACGACCTCAAAACTTTGGTGTTGGTCCAAACCATACGACCTTAAACTGTGGTGTTGGTCTAAACCATACGACCATAAACTGTGATGATATCGTCCTGGTTGCACGACGAAAAATGGCGTCGCACTGTGATGACCTCCCCATGGGGGACTTCACGCTAGGTATTGGTCGACTACCATACCTCTTGTCAACCCCTGTTATGGCTTGATTATTGTGGAGACACAAGGATTTTTTACCCTAGGCTAGTCTCCCAACAAAAGAAAAACCATCTACCTTCAAGAATAAACAAGATATATCAAATGCCGCTTCATTTGGTGCGAGGGCTAGACCCGCACGACTCCTATGTCTTTTGTGCAGGTTCCATATCGCTCAATGCTACCTCTCAAGAACTACATATGGATTGATTCTCATCCTTAGGAGATACGTAGGAGAACCTGGGAACATCCCTGCAGGCCCATCCAAACTTTTCGTGTTCGTTCTCTTAGCCTAAACGCGTCCCCAGGAGCACATAGTAAGAAGGGATTTTCCCCACACTCACGTTGGGTTTTGCAGCCACTTTACTGTGTGTCTCACATTCCCCTTCTCCTTTGGTCCAAGTTATAAGACCTAAAACTAATATCCTTTTCTTGGATTTCCACGACTCTGTCTCTCTTGTGGGATTGTACGGTGTGGTGCGGGATTATGTCCTCATTCGCGTCGGGTTACTTGTCGTGTCGTTCCTATCCCCAAATGAAGATGTGTCCCCTGTCCCACACAAAGTTAAACGGTATTTCATCCAACAAGACGTTAAAATGTGATTCAAGAACTACGTGTGGCTTGATTCTCATCCTAATGAGATATGTAGGAATGCCCGGACATTTCGTCTTGGGTCCAGCCCTAGGGATTACGAAAACCTCGTCCCTCCTTATTGTCGGCCCCTCGGCCTGACTTCATGGGAAGTGGTGTAATCAGGACATCCACCCCGAATATGTTCAGGATTCCCCATTTTAGTAATGAAAACTGGTAGTTCTCTCGCCAGAGAGGTCCTTCCTGAAAATTGGGACGACCCGTGACCAGGTTGGTACGTCCGCCTGATGCGCCTCCGCCACAATGGCGCAATTTCAGGAGTGTTGGACTCTGTTTGAACAAACCACCACTCCAAATTCCACTCTTTTTGTGCCCCTTTATTTGGATCCTCGTTCTATTTCATGTCTGACGGGACCCCCTAACATTATGGATGATAGACCTACGATCCTCCTATTGTCCTGGGCCAACACTCCGGAGGACTGGTCATGTTTGACAGGACCCCCTAACAGTATGGGTGATAGAATTTGGTCTGTCTGCTACCAAAATATAGATGATTGACCTTTGGTCCACCTATTGTAGCAATATGGATGATAGACCTATAGTCTTCCTACTGTCCTGGGCCAATGTTCTGGGAAACTGACCAGTGATATTTGAGTTAGGCCACTTGTTGCGAACATGGTCAGTGGTCATCCCTCATTTTTTGTCCCCACTCCAGGCCAACATGATATGGATGTTGCATTTCCATCATGGTTAATAGTTATCCTCCATCATTACGCCCCACAGTGTTCTGAATTCGGGTTGCGTGAGTCACCATTCCTTTCCATCTCCCTTTGTTCGGATGGAATTTAATTCCCCTGGCATTGCCCCGCTCGTGTGTCAGAGCACATTGAGAAGGTGATATTTCAATCGGTCTGAGGTATTCTACTCATAAATCCAGGCCTAATTTCGGATGCCTGAGGCTTGGTCAATGCCCCAAAGTTAGACAAGATGATAACACGAGTATCCTTTGCTTCTCGCGTTGGGTGTGACCCACAAGAGCTTAGTGATGGGTTGTTAGTCATTTCGGAATTATGGTTGAGTATATTAAGCCAAGGGTACAGATGAATGGATTTGGACATGTATTGGATTGAGATGATGAGCAGTACAAGAATGAGGTTCATGAGATGGCCAAAACAAAGCCCGTATGGATCAATGTGCTGAATCGACTTTCCAGCGCTACTACCCTTTGGCTGATAGCCTCCAGGACCGCTTCTTGCTCCTCAAAGACTCTCTCCTGATCAGCTGCCGCAGAGCGCATCTTGCCAATCCAAGATTGTTCCTGCACCTACTCAGTTCGAAGTACGGTCATCTGCTGACTCGCCTCCATCAGTTGTTCCTGCGCGTCAACCAGTTGGGCCGTCAGTTTCTCCACAATCTCAGAGCATGTTGCAATGAAGGCCTCCTTATCTGCTGCCTGCCCTTCGAGGTGCCGGACCTCCTGCTCCTCCCTCAGCAATGCTCGGGCGCTCACTGATCTTTCCCGACACTGGGAAATGTTGGTGCTCCGGCTGTTCTCGCATATATTCTTGGCCATGTAATCATAGACCGTTAGATGAAGGCGCTGAGCATCAGCCCCTCTGGCGCACAGGAAGCGTAGCCAGGTCTAGAGTGATCCCATCTGCCTCAGCCAATCCAACTGGGGATGTCTATGAAAGCGCTAGATACACTTCCACCCTTTGCACCATGTCACCCGGCTCTCCTCGGCTGCCTCTGAGTCCGAGTAATCTACCTCCTCAGGGTCAGTGGGTCGGTACGTAGGGAAGGCAGCCAGCAGATCGGCAGCAGGATCTGCCTCATGGATGACTTCATGAGGAATAGGGTCCTTGATGTCCGGGCGACCTTCCTCTCTCACCCCAGTAGCGACGATTCCTCCTTCAACCTCCAGCCTCGCCTCAAGAATAGCGCCACTGATGCGCGCTGCCCCCTGCTCACCAATTTCCAGGGTTGACTCAGTGTGGGGAGCATGTTCTGAATGAGGTGGTATGTCCGCCACTCGTCCGCTCACGGACGGCCCGTGGTCTGTAGCCTGACGAGCATCCAATGTTGAGATCACTACGCAAGGTGTACAATAATTATTTGGTATCTTTTGATAACAAGAGCTAGTAGTGAATCGTGAGACTTACAGGAGTCCAGAGCGTTGGTATCCAGTGTGTCGGCCGCTGCAGGAGCCGCCATGATGTGAGACCCCTCTGTGCTTGTTAATTCAATGATGGGTGTCGGATCCCCATCATGTCCCACCGGTTCCTCTCCTCCCTCCTCTAGTGGGGATGCCCATCCATCTCTCAGCCGCTCCTGAGTGAGGCTGAGAGACAGTTTCGAAATTGGAAAGGAGAATGGATGAAGAAGGAAAATGAATGAAGATAGAGACAAACCTCGAGTATCTCGGTTATGTCGAGATCAGAGCCGGAAATCTCACCACTCTTTCAGGGATTCCCTTGGTAGGCTCCCCCTTGTGACCCCTCATCTTCTGGTTCTCCTTCTTCTTCATCTTCTCCTTCGCCTTTGTCTTCTCCGGTCTCCTCCTCACCCTCCGACTCCTTGTCGTTGTCGCCTTCTCCCGGAAGCATCACTTCCGGATCATGCTCCTGGATGAGAATCACATTCACTAGGAAAGGTGGCTCCACACACCGACCCCTTTGGCGCGCGTATGTGTCCATGGCCATCATGTAAGCATGCCACCGACGCAAATTTACTCTGTCAGTAACTCGAACGAGTCTGACCTCTGGAAACTGGATCTCGTTTTGCATGATCTTCTGCGAGACAACATCAACGCTCAGAGATTGCCGTAGGGTCATCCTGGCCTTTTACAGTGCCGATAAAATTGCATCTTGGGAAGGTTCGAGAAAGTATCTTATCCGCTTCCCGGGTAGTTCCCTGGCCGCCTCATGTGACCCCCCCCCCATGGGCAACGAGGTCACGGTGGCGTTGCATGATGTTCCGACTGCTGATGTCCCAGCCTGCGCAGGCCTCACTGCCTGACGCACTCCTGGTTCCCATCTTCCGGAATCCCCTTGGATTCTCCCCCGTATCCCGGTTTCCGCGCGAGTAACCTCAAGTTGCCGTACTCGCTTGTGTAAAATCCCCTCAGGGTACACGATGGTCCTGTGTTCGTCATACTCGGTTTCTAGGACATCATCAACCCCGGTGGGAGGAAGAGTAATGACGTCGCCAGAGCCGAAAGTGGTAAACATAAACCACATCTGGTGTAGAACACAAGGGTTCTTCTCCCGCCAGACAGTCGTGAATACCTTCTTCAGCATTCTTTTGAGCCACCCGAATTCCATGGCGAATCGGGATGGCACGTAAGGCTCGCAGATCACCTTCACTTCGATCCGAGCCACGAGCACCCCACCTCGAATGCTCTGGAAATATTCCTGCTGTTCCAGAGAGCCTTTCTCATTGTCCACCATCTGGCCGACCGGGGTGGGGAATGGGCTGAAGTGGAAGTTGTTGTGGTTTCTGATGCGGACTATCACACACTCCTCATTGAGCGTCATCAGTGCCACCCCTGCGATTTTCAGCAAGGACGGTCGCAGGCCATTGCTTGGAGGACGAATGGAATTTGGGAAAGTGTACCCACCAAGGTGAGCCGCCACTCGGCCGTGGAAGATCTGGAGGGGCCACATACTCTCTGAGGTGACCCCTAATGAGATGCGTCCCAGGATGGCATACAGCTTGGCCAGTACGGGGACGCACAAGGTTAACCGTTTGTTGGCGGCCATCGTACCCACCATCACCAGTGTTGCTGGACGGACACCCATCCTCGCGTCCCACACCGGTAGGAGCCACCCGCTCAGGAAGGCGGAAAGGAACCTAGCATACCAGACGTTCGGGTCCCGGGCCTCGATGACGCAATAGCCCCATGATTGGTATTGCCCCGCCTTCAGGGTCCTCCGGTATGACCCATCCCTGCTCCTCTGAGCCGCGGTTGGGCACCGTTTACCCCGTCCCGACATCTTGACTGTCAGATACCTCTCAAGGAACAGGCTGAACCAGCCCTTGTAGGCAATGTCCTTCAGGATGTCCTTGACCCCCAGCCTCTCTTTGGCCTGCTCCAGCAGGTTACACATCTGCATGGGCATCTGTGACCTGTCTTCCCAGGTGTTCTTTGGAGGAATGAACTCGTCATATTGGTAGCCCTCCAGTGGGATACCTCTGACCTAGTGAACGTCCCAAAGACTAATGCCATCTTCCCCATGATGAAGGTGAAATGTATTGGTATCAAGAGACCACTGGGTGAATAGCTCCGGCCCGAGCTCAGGATGACGGTGGAAGTGGAACTGTGACATCCATACCGCCTCAAACAGGCCAATATACTGCAGTTCATCCCTAAACTAGTCGTAGGTATGGAGAACCCAGAATTCCCATGCCCACTCGGTGGTGAAGTTACCCCCGGACCGCAGGTCCTTATCCTTCAGCCATCCCTTCGTGTCATCCGTGACGCTCTGACGGAACACGATCGCATAGAGGTTCGGAGAATTCTCTGTGATAGGCTTGTCCCTGGTAATGGTCTTGGTCCTTGGGTTCAGGACATATACGTCCATATGTCTGGTTTCCTTAGCAGGACGACCGTTGTTGGTGATTTTGTAGCAAGGAAGGTCGTCCTCCCGGGTCACCCATGACTGCGGTGTGTCCACCTCAATGCCCGGCAGGGAAACCTCCTCCAGAATGCCAAAATTCCAGAGCTGGAGGTTTTCAGACATGGTATTTTTCTTATGGGTTAGATTCAGTAGATTGAACAAGGTCAGGTTGTCGGAAACGATCACCTTGTTGCCATAAACCTCCTCGTTCGCCACCATTTCATTCCTAAGAGCGGCGACTTCCCCCTCATCAACTCGTTTTGGGGCCATCTTGAATATTTCAGGAGTTGCACGAAACTGGGATGCAATGCGCGGAATCGAAGAGTGCTACGTGAAATCTAAAGTGGTGGCGTGTGATCCGGGAGATGGACGCGCAATCGGCGTGTTAATCGCGGAATATCCCGAGTAGGCATGCAAGGACGGCTGAAATTCTAAAGGAATTCCGCATTACCAGAGTGTTTTTTATGTGCAGTCGCGAGATCAATTTCACACATGAGAGCTATAAGCCTATCGTGTGGAAAAGATAGGGTATGGATTTGGGACCCAGCGCCCCTTTTATAGGTGAGTCCAGGGTTCCGCGCCACGCAAAAATCGAATTCTACGGTGATCCGTCATTTTGTGTGCCGTGTGGGTTGTTTACGCACTGAGCGCCTAGGACTGGACCTGCTCCAGCATTTCGGCGTTTCCCTCGGAATCTGACCATTGCGACCCCTTTCCGATCCAATTACGAGGGGGGGGGGGATTTGTAGACTCTGAAAAAAGTCCGTAACACCTAGAGGAAGTTTCGAAATGGCAATGTGAAGTCATATTCGGAATCAGAGGCCCGGTTCGGAGGCCCGGGAAGTGGTGCGCGAAATAAAGGAGGGCCTGCATGAAATAAAGATGTGCGCATGAAGCATTCCCAGGATTCACTTCATCAAGCCACAGGTGCGTGCAATTTTGTGCGCCCCGGTTCCGCGCGGTGAAGCTTTGCGCACCGACGGTTCCCGTCGCGGAAACTTTCGCGCGCCGCCTGGATTCCGCGCCGGCTGATGTCTATAAATAGAAGGCAACCCCAGACGGTTTGGGGGTTGAGGAATTCCAATCTACTCCCGTGCGTGCAATTCTACTCCCACGCGAGCAATATGACTTCCATGTAATCCCCCTTTTCACGCAACCTTGCCCTGGTGTTCGCCTTTGCGCGCAACTCCACTGGCTTAAGTGAATTTGCCTCCTCCTCCGGGTACTTCCCTTGGGCGCACTCGTTTCCACTTGCATGCAATCCCCTTCTACATGAACAATACCTTGCGCGAAATAACCTATCCACACAATCCTCTGGCCCCATTTCATGCCATCCCGGTGATTTGCGCACAATCCTTCCTTTTGCACGCAACACACAGGACTCCTTCACCTTGACGCCCTTTGGCTGCCTTTCCGCGCCGGCATGTCTCCCCTACTGAGCATGCGCTCCATGCATTGTTTTTTCAGATGGCCTTCCAGACACGTATAAAGTAACCTCAAGGTCCCTTGGGCGGTGTTTACCATTGTGTTTCTTTGCCTTGTGCTTCTCTGCATAGGCACGCTAACGGCTATTGCTTTTTCACATAGTCACGCTAACGTGGACCCCTCAATGGTTCACCCTGTGGCCCCCTTCACTACGGCAGTGCCGATGCCTTCCCTCCCATAAGGGGTAGAGGGCATTGGTAATGTTTGTCCTAGGGGTGTGGAACGAACCCACATCGTCCAAGATGCAGGACGTTAAACTGTTAAGCACCACGTCCTTAACACATGACGTTAAACTGTGGTTCGACCCCGTGCTTCGCACGTAGGGTCCCCCCAGCTCGGACATTTTTTACGCCCACTCGTCTCCACGGGAATGGATTCATCCTCACATGGAATATGATCCTCCTTTTCGGAGTGGAATTTTTCCTCGGGGGAAGGGCTGTCTTAGAGAGTAATCCCCTAGCATCACTTACGGAAGGTTGCACCCATGAACCTCCATCCTTCCACCTTCCAAGGCTACTGGACTCCCTTTCCCACTGTGCTTTGTCGCACCACGAGCCTCCACCATGGAGTAAGCCCCTGAACCCAGGACCGCTAACCATGAGTAAGCCCATGTTTCCTCTTTGGGCCGCTAACCATGCGTAAGCCCCTGTTTCCTCTTCAGGTCGTTCCACGCGTAAGCCCCATTCCACTTCTCATGGACGCACCCTTCGCGACGTGATCGTCTAGTCCCTGTTGCCTCTTATTTCTCACACCGAGCATGACTCACATGGGCTTAGAGCACGTATTGACCATGAAATCCTCCTATGGGCCACCTTAGAGCGTAATCCCCATACCAGTGAACTATGTGGACTTTGATCCGTGATAATGCATGGTACGTAGGAAGCCTCCACGAGATTCAAGATCACCCCCCAGTCGTTCCGACCTATCCACGTCAGTTCCCCGACCACCATGGCCCGCCTTAGAGCGTAAGCCCCCCCATCCACCATGGGCCACCTCAGAGCGTAACCCCCATGTCCACCATGGGCCACCTCAGAGCATAAGCCCCAGATCCCTCGTCCTGCATGACGTTAAACGGTATCTCGTCCCGCATGATGTTAAATTTTATTCCCCCTCATGGGCCATCTCAGAGCATAAGCCCCATGCCTCACACCCACGTCTCATCATGGCTTCCCCCCCTCAAGCCCACATGCCTTGGGAAGCTCATGCACTAGCCCGAAGATCTTAGTTCCTCCAGGCTCCAATCCCTGCATCCATTCTCACAGGTCACCTTTTCAGATGTCCCATCGTATCACCGAACTACGCAGACTTTGATTCCTTGCCATGGGGATACGTAGGAATCCTCCATGAGGTTCAAGCCCGTCACTCCATCATGCATCATGATCTTTACCTCGGCCGCCACATCTCGGTGAGATCATGCGACCCCATCCCACTCCACAGTATCCGGGAAGTCGTCCACGTGTTAGTCCCAACATCGGTGTTACCACTTGGGGGTCCTTCAATCTGATCCACTCTCAGTGTTTCGATTAGTCTGATCTGTCTCCGCAAGATGTTAAATTCTTGTCATACCCCGTGTTAAACCTGGGAAGCTGAGGAAAACCTCAGATGGTACATAATTCCCCACGTTCGATGTTGGATGCCTCGGGCTTTCATGCCCTCGAGAAGCCCTGTGATAAGGGACAGAAGACAGACATGCCGATCCCCAGCATCAAGACATGCCAAAGACACCCCAATGTGACCATTCTTGTCACCGAAGGATGATGCCCCAACAAGACCCCTTGGAGCATGTCGACGGAAGCAGCGTAATTAACTGGCGTCCATGCAGATATGGTGCTGGGAAAGAGCTTCACGAACCCGTCTTAAATATATGAGGGAGACCCGGACTTGGTGACGAGCTCCGAGGAGGAATCCACGGAAGGAAGAACCACCATCCCATCATCCTGGTTTCGATCAAGTAACAGACGTCCCTGAATAAGGAACGGATGTCGTCCGCCTTTGGAAAGCGGGAATGCGGGGCAACAAGCCGCGCATCCTCCCATGCATGACAGACACGAATGCGCGCCCCGGGGTAAAAGCATCAGAAACAAAGGTATTGAATAATACAATATTTAACAATTCAATAGTGGTTTTTTCAATGACATGTGGAATCAAATACCTCCCAGATAATGAATTCTATAATAAGATGATATTTTTACTAATACAATCCTATATTATTAAATTCTTGGGTTCCGTCACATATTCCATGATATATATATATATGGATTTTATTTGTATTCTACTTAAATCAGAATTTTAAAATATCAAAAAAACTATAATAACTACATAAGTTTTCTATTATAAGTTTCAAATATATCTAGAGGAAGTGTGATGAATACATTCTTAATACATGGAGAATTGGGAATATTAGTGATTAAATGTATAAAAATCTAGTCAACTATAGGTCAATTTGATGTTGCAATACAAGTAATATAAGAAAATAATAAATGTATTATTATTATATTAATTGGTAGTAATATGTGTTTATATAGTATGTTTTATCTTTTGGTGCTACTTAAGTAGTATTGTAGGAGATGACTTGTCTCAAATGCTGGAATTGTACCATGATAGTAATGTATTATAATAGTATGTACTATATTAATCTTATGAATAAAGTATTATGTAAATATTGAGTTTCTAAACTCGGAAGAAGGTATGTACAAAGTGAAATAACCTCTTGAAGGAGTTTTTCTCAAATGGATGAAGTCGTAGTATGTATTGGTGTTGCATACGAACTTGGTATAACTAGTAGTTATAGCTTAACCTCAATAGATTAATGTTTACCATGTGACATAAAGTAGAATTAAATTTATAAATTTTTGGTTCTAGTACCAGTGGGATTCTATTTTTAATGGTTCCTCATAACCAGCTAACGTTTCACCTATGAATACCATAATATTAATAAAAACCATATCATATATTGATTACTATACTATATAAAATAATTATGAATATTTTATTAGAATATTAATCACACAAAAATTACATAATTTTTACTTACTGTAATGAGATCCTAGAAATTTAATTGAAATGTTTTGAAATATATATTATATGTTATAAATAACATCATTGTAATCAAACATCATTTATTTTTTACTATCATTATTTGAAGGGTCATAAGATATTGAGCCAATATCTTATGGATTTTACAGGTAGTAAGCTCTTTGGGGGTAGGGTATGAAGATAAGTCCTCCAATTGTAAATTCGTATTTTATTTGTGACATTGGATATTCCTATCAAAGGAAATTTGTATTAGTCGTTATACATGATATTTTTATAAATTTAATTTTAAATAACATACTTTTATGTATGGATGAAACTCATGATGACATGTGCTCTTGAAAAGGAATTCTTTATTTTGTTCATCATATGTAATGTAAAATTAATTGAATAAATCAAGAAAGTATTTGACTATTCTATGTTTATGGAAGAAGATAACATTGGACCTTCGATTAAAATGGAATTGTATAATTAATTCCATTTATAAATTCCTCCATAAATGAATTCATTTTAGAATGTCAATGAAATATAAATTTAATTTATAGGTTTATAACAAGTTTATGCATATTCTTGATTATAATCCAAGACAAAGGAATTTAATTCCATAGTAAAATTCATTGAAATTTCGTTATCATTGAAAAATTAACTTCTTTCTAGTTTAGATACTATACATGTTACTAAAACCTAATCATGTATGTTTGGTACTTTAACCTAATGCCAGTAACGAATAGGCTAATTGGGTCACACAATAAGTGTACCTTGAATTTCATCAAATTATATTGAACTCAATATTATGAATAATTATTATTCTAGATGTTTGGAATAATAATTATTTAATTTAAATTGATCAGATAAATTCAATAACCCAATATTTGAGTTTATAATATTTGAGTCGGATTTTGTCACTTTTTATTAATCATAATGAAATAAATAAATAAATATGTATTCACCAAATTAGATAATATATTAACATAAATATTTATTTAGTTATGTGAATTTCAAAATAAATAGTTATTCATATGTTTAGTGAATATAATATTAATTTAATAAATGAATAAAATTTATTTTAATAAATTTATTATTATTCAATGATGGGTAAATTCCATGTAGGATTAACATGATGACTAAAAGCCCCAAAAATGATATATTTTATTTAGTATCATTTAAATAAATATTGATTTAATTTTTTTAATAAATTATATTTAAATTAAATCATATATTAGAAATAAATATAATAATATTATTAGAAATGGGGAATAAGATAGAAAAAATATTTGATATAGGGTCATTGAGAAACTGTTATATATTAACCTTATATTTATATATTCTATTTCATATCATTTTATTGATTTGAGATACTTTTAACAATGGAGATCTAATCAATATATTATCTCAATCCCTTGGTAGAATATCCACTCATCTCTCTAGAATAATAGTGAATAAGATAATCCTCCAATTATTATCATCAATTAATAATGTGGATCAAAATATTCCTCTATTATAGTACATGAAATTCAAATAGTGTTTCTCAGTAGATTCATGGGGAATTTGTATAAACAACTAGTGTAACCCTCACTGGGATTATCTACTAAAATGAAGAGATAATCTTTTTGCAATGAAAATAGATCAAGAAGATTTATCATGATTGATGTTATTACTTCTTAAAATTAATTATAAAATAAATGATAATGATCCTCTCTATTTAATTGTGAGGCATCATTCATAACTTTTTTCATATATTATCAAATACAATTGATGAAAAAATAACCATGGGAACTCGACCACCACTCTATTTAAAGGTTCAAATACATGGAATAAGTTCACTGAGCCCAATACTAATAAGGTGAAATCATTTATTACCTTAGATAAATCCAAAATATTTGGTAAAAAAGCCCCAAAATATTATAGATAATAAATTTTTCATATAAGTTATCATTAATTAATTTAAATCTTTAACAATAATATATTATAGCTCATTCTTTGTTGACAATTCAATTGAAATATTGTTGTCATATCATCACTAAATAAAAGGATGTATGGGTAGAATCCATCTAGTAGTACTTTGAAACAGTCCATGAACCCCTAGAAAATATCATTGAATGTCCACGTACTAGCATATATGACTCTCACTACTTGTGATACTCACCATTGATAAAAACAAGAAATCGTTTTGGAATAATGGAATATTCTAATAAACTTGATGAAATTATAAGGATGAGAATGATTAGAAATCTATGTTAATGAGAGAATTGGTGAGAGAATTCACTCTTTATTTAGACATAATTCCCTCTAGTTAGTGTTTTTCAAAAACAAATATAATCTAATAAATGATATATATAGGTTTATATAGTGAGCTTAGGTAATTGGTGTTTGAAATTTTTCCCTTAGCTGATCTCCAAATTTTTATAAACCCCAACATCTAATAATAATAATAATAAAACCATTATTTTTTCATTTTTAATAGATAATATAAATATCATAGTGTAAATAAATTAATTAATATTTATTAGATCATTTCCACCCATCCTATAGCTCGGTATGTTGATCCTCCTTGATATTTATCAAACATTGAATTTTTTTATTTATTTCAATAAATATCAACTAATATTTTTTTATAAATAGATAAATATTATATTAACTAAACAAGACAAAAAATTGTTCATTTTCTATTCACTTGAAATATATATTCTCCCAAAAAAAATTGAGATTGAATATTTTTGATGTCCAATAGTAAAATAAATATTAATCCTTATTTATTAGGAATACTATACTTTTCTAAAAATAAATTCAAATAAAATTTAACTAAGATTATTGATACACATGTCATGTAATACTATATAACCCTAACTTAGTTGAACTAGGTTAACTATCCTAATGTATAGGATTTTTATCTAGAAACATGTAAAACCCCTATAGTTGGGTGATAATGAAATTCTGAGAAAATATTATTTTTTTATTTCCAAATTTGATATCATTTAGAAAGTTTGTGTTCAGATTAAAATTTAAAATGATGTAATTTCATAAATATATGTTTATAAATATGGATCAAGGACAAAAATTTGTCTGATGTTCTTAGGAGAGTACCCTATGTTTTTGGAAAAAATTGGTGTTTTTTGTAATAGTTTTTTACCTTAGTGCACAGTTTGGGTTGCCAAGGTTAGTGAAATCCATATGATTACTCTTATATAGAGACTTTTTTATTTAATTGTGAAAAATCATGGTTATAGAACATACTTAGAATAAGGAAGATGATTAGGAATATCAAATTTAGATCAAAAAATGGTATGTGATTATAATTAGGGGAATATTTCATGATTACCAAATGATTATAGAGAAACATGTAAAATTTTTTGGTATGTGAGCCTTCTCCTAATTAATATATATGTCCTAAGTTCCCATGGTTTGTTTTATGTAAAACCTATTTTAACCATCACCTATGAGTTAGATAAAAGTATATGTAATGAATAGATCTCCCAATCTATTGGAGGTGGATTAGGTTAGTATCCATGGAGAAACTAATCAAATGAGACACAAAGGTGGACATATGGAAATCTGTAAACAAGGACCCAAATGGTTCAGGATTTTTCTCCACTAGGTCTTCAGTTAGTTTGTCAACCTCTATATAAACTAAAAAATAGAACAATATCTTGATTATTCCTTTTAATTTAGTTATGTCAATTTCATGGTTTATTTATGGTAGTTATGTTGTCACGATCACACATTTTATAAATTAAACAAGCATGCATGATGAAACTAAAATAAGGTCGCCTAATGAATAAATATTATCTTAAACATGGTTAATCACATAACTATATCCCAATTTATTTTCAAAATAATGTAATCAAAGATAATAAAATGGAAGTTTATGTATAAGGATAAAATCATTCCAAGAAATTATTTAGTTGGTATAGCCTTCCATAATCTTGGTTAGAATCGAACCATAGTTAAGTGTGCTCGACCAACCCATGTTGGGGTGATTTCAATTATTGGGGAACTCTAATTCAAGGTTTTGGGATGACATAACATGGTTCACATCAAGGTTTGACTACCACAGCAGTACTTGGTGTGACCAAGAGGCCATGTTTGGGGAAATCCAAAATAAAAGAATTTCAGGATAGGGTAGTCCACTCATGGGATGATGGAGCTATGAGTTATTGTAGTTGGAATTTAGAAAGCCTACCTAAAACCCGTCAAGTCTCTTGACCAACCATAGTAGGGGTAATGATATGGGAAATATGGATCATTTCCACTATAATATTTAGACAATAGAATATTCTGATGTCAATGGTGAGGGCTATCAGATTTCAATAAAATAGTGGGAGACTAAAAAGTATTAATTAATTTATTTGTCATAGTTTTATCAAGAAAATGTTCCAAACGTTGTCTCATATTAATTTATATAAATAGTAAGAAAAATTACTTCAAAATATCATTGTGAACTATATCATGAGAAGGAAATCCTTCTCACTTGCACCAATTTCCCGGAATGGCCGAGGCGTTTATGCGTCATCCTTCACCACGATAGGAAATTGTATGTGCTATAAGATCTTATTAAAATTGCGCCTAGAAAATAGTCCAGTGATGAGGAATTATTTCTCTATATGAAACATATGGATGATTCCACATATGGTTGATGCCACATTTGTTCAATGTTTCATTCTATCGGCCATGTCTAATGAGCTCCTGAAGAAACAAGAAAACATGGATGTGTATAACATGATGTCTCATCATATAGATCACTATCAATAGATGGAAAGACAAGAGAGATATGATATCACCAATGATTTGTTCACAACTATTCTTGGAGAGTCTGTGCTAGCTTCGCCTCAGGTATTCGTGCTTGTTGGATACATTGAATGGTTGTATATCTTGGGGATTACGGTCCCGAATGAGTTGCATACAGATCTCATCCTATCATTAATACCCAAGATCATCTCTTGATTTATTATCATCTATAACATGAGAAACAATGAGAATAGTCTATCAGAACTCTTGACCTTAATTCCCCAGGTTGAAGAGTACATGGGTGTGAAAATCTCAAAGTCTTTATAGTGAATAATAAGTGGAAGGACAAGGCAAATGGGACAAGGATTCTTAAACAGTCTAAAGACCCTGAGAACCATCCCTCCAAGAAGGGGAAGATCTAAAGGTAGGTCAAGGAACATGAGGCATTATTTTTTTCAAGTGGCATTAAAGGCTATTATAAGAGGAAATGCACCCATAAGCGTAGGGATTCTAATGGCGCGTTTTTTATCGAGTGTAATCCTTCCATTTCTACACATTGGGTATTAGAAACAGGTTGTGGGGATCTCATATGTAGTCAAATGTAAGAACCAAGTATATTTATAATGATTTCTTGATTGGAGGTGGATCTTCAAGCTGCCAATGACGCATGGCTGGCTGTGTTGGCCATTGGTGATTACCATATCTCATTTCCAACAAGGATTCTTTTGGTTTTACGTAACTATTATTATATTCCTAGTGTTACTAGGAACATAATTTATGTATCTTGTTTGGATATGGATGGATTTATTTTCATGTTTGGAAATTTGGGTTGTTTATTTTATAAGAACAATGTATGTTATGGTATGAAACATTTAAATATCATTTTGAATTTATTAAATTACAAAAACCAGGTGTTGGAAATCGATAACAAAACAAACTACAGGACTCGTACATCACCCAATTGTGGCATCACCGTCTCTGTAATGTAAATGAGAAGTGATTGATAAAGCTCTCCCAAGAGGGTTATTTAGATTCTACTGATCTAAATCCACTTGATATATGTTAGGCTTGTTTAAAAGGTAAAATTACCAAGACTCCTTTCGGTGGATAGGGTGAAAGGGACACAAAGACTCTAGGATTGGTTCACATGGATGTGTGTGGATCATTTCTAGTACAATCTAGAGGTGGATATTCTTACTTCATTAACTTTACTAATGATTTGAGTAGATATGTGTACGTCTACATAATGAGGTAGAATTCAGAGTCCGTAGAGAAATTTAAATAATTTCATAATGATGTAGAGAATCGGCTTGGTAAGAAGATAAAGAATATTTAATCGGATCGAGGTGGATAATATTCAAACAATGAGTTCATCGATCTTCTACGGGAGTATGAGATTCAATCATACCTCACTCCTCCTTATACCCAACAATGGAATGCTATTAGTGAAAGGATGAACCACACCTTGTTGAACATTTTGAGATATATGATGATTCATGCAGTTATTCCATTATCCATTTTTGGATATTAATTACAAACTGCTAAATACACATTGAACCGAGTACCAACTAAGGGGGAAAATGGAATTCACTCAAAGATATGGATTGGAAAAAACCCATTTTGTCTCACACCGGTGTGTGGGGATGCGGGGAATTTTTTAAGGCCTTCTCAATAAAAAAAATAGAACCTCAGGGAACAAAGTGTATCATTATAGGATATCCCAAAGGAACGAAAATATATTACTTATATAACCCTTCAGAAAAGAATGTTAACGTTTTCAGAAAAGCCAACTTTAATGAGAGGGAGCACATCCTAAAAATGGATAGTGTGATCAAGATTCTCTTTGACTAAGATGATGCTCAAGATACACATGAGTTGGTACAAGAACTTGTTCCATAGGTCCCCATAGATGACATTCCAGAAACACAAGTTCTATGTAGAATCTCAAGAGAGTTAAGGGAACAAGAGAGATTTGGTTTCCTAGTCACTGCTGATGGTGAATAATTATTGTTTAAAATTTATGAGCATCTCTCCTACAAGAAAGTATTAGAAAGGTCAGAAGCTGCAAGATGGATAGACACTATGATTTATGATATCGATTCCATGTATCGTAACAATTTCTGGGTTCTGGTTGATGAGCCAGTTGATGTAAATCATGTCGGATGAAAATGTGTATTTAAGAGAAAACTAGACATGGAAGGTTATGTTAGCACCTATAAATCAAGTCTAGTGGCGAAAGGATTCCGAAAACATCAAGGAATTTACAATGATAAATCCATCCCACTAGTTTCCTTGATTAAATCCATAAGAATCAAACATTCTATAACATCATACCATGAATACAAGATTTGTAAGATGGATGTGAAAAAAACGTTCCTTAAAGGGAACCTTCATGAAGATGTCTATATGATAAAACCAGAAGGGTTTGTTACACCAGGAGAAGCTAAACGGGTCTTTAAATTTCATAAATCCATTTCTAGATTAAAGAAATAATCCATGACATTGAACATTCAATTTGATTAAGCCATATAGGAATTTGGATTCACAAAAAACGAATGTGAGACCTATGTTTATAAGTAGTTTAATGGAAATGAAGTTGTTATGATAGTAGAATACGTTTAAGACATATTAGTTATTGGAACCTATGTATATGTCTTACAACATGTTAAGGAATTTTTGAACAAGTGTTTCTCCATGAAGTACTTGGGTGAAGCAGCCTAAATTTTTGGGTTCAATATCATTTGTGATAGATCTAAGAGGCTGCTAGGACTAAGTCATAGAATATTCATTCACCAAATATTAATGATATTTAGTATGGAACAATCCAAGATGGGATTGGTTCCATTGCCACATGACCTCAATCATTCTAATAAAATGTGTCCTCAGAAACAACATGTTAATGATATAATGAGTATGATCTCATACACTTAGACTATTGGATCCATCATATATGACATGTTTTGTACCAGACCTGATGATTCCTATACATTGAGTGTGGTAGAACAAAATCAAGCAGATCTAGGAGAACTGTGTTGGACTACTTTTAGGACAATCCATAAGTATAGGAGAAGTACTAAATTTATGTTCATTGCGTATGGAGGAGACGATGATATCTTCATCAGAGGGTAGGTTGATGCTAGTTTTTAGACACATTAAAATTATATGATGTTGCAATCTGGATATGTTTTAGGTTTCAATGGAGGTGATATAGCTGGAAGTGTTCAAATAATCCAGTTTTCACCAATTCTACAATGGAGTCCGAATATATAGTGGCTTCTGATATAGACAAGAAATCCGTATGGGTTTGGAACATTGTCCGGGAGCATGATGTGGTGCCTAGTAGTAATGATCTTATCACATTGTATTGTGATAATACTACAGCGGTGACTCTTGAAAAATAACCAAGGTCACATCAAGGGACAAAGAACATTCTCCATAGGTATCACCTCTTGAGGTATTTCAATCAAAAGGGGTGAAGTTTCATTGAGCAGAGTGTCCACATAAGAGAACATGGCAGACCCAATGACTAAAGTCCTTTCTTAGAAGAATCTTTAATATCATGTGAGATCTAGTGGGCTAAAGGTTGTTAGAAGTTGGAACTAGTCCAATTGGGAGTCTGTTGGAGTTAGTGGCCCAGAACTAACTACATTATACTTTATTCATCAATAAATACCTGATCAAATCATGATTTTTCTTCTGCGTGACAATACATGTGATAATGTCCTATATATAGCTATTGTATTAAAGGGTCATATCAGATCCCTTCTATGATGAGAACCAGAATGTTCCAAAACACTGTTCTTGAAAATAAATTATATGGCCAGATGATTTTATTCGAGGGTAAAAATAATACAGGCCTCTAGGGGTAAGGACTCATATAACATTTAGGCACCTTCTCATTATGTGAACCCTTGGTAATATCCAGAAGGATATTATGAGAATGAGACCCGCTAGTAGAAAATCCACATTTCAGAGTTTCATTGGTTGTTCCAATATACGAACGTGTGTATTGGTACATAGACTTTATGATTATTATAAAAGGGTCTTATAACTTGGGCAGATAGATGTGTGACAAAAAAATGATGACACACTATTTGTAGTGAGGTAGGATATGTTGGGTGTGTCACAAGTATTACTGCATTATAGATAATCCGAGAACATATTTTTCCATTTTGTTCCATTATGGAAGTTGATATCTCAGGCCATTTAATGGATTTGATATAGCCTAAATAAATCCATTTCCATGGTATGGAATGGGTGAGTTCAATTTTGGAAGTCAAAGAAAGAATAATCAAGTACATGGGATGATGACACTAGCATGCAACCCACTTGATTCGAGATATCGACACAAATTCATAACATTCCACGGTATACGTTCATAGAAGGTGAAACGTCATTGTGGCGTTAAGTTCTTTCTCTATGGGCTCCTTGGCATGTTGAAAGACGCTAACCTTGATCTCTAGGCAGGCTCTGCCTAATGCCACTGAGAAATGGGCCTAGAGGGTCACACACTAAGTGTGTCCAAGTTTCTCAGTTAAATATTAATTTGACATGTTGAATGAAGATTATTCCATATTATGGTTTGATAAATATTCAAGGATTCCTGATCAAATTTATTTCGACCCATTTTATTCGATATAATATATTGTTGGTGAAATAAGATATTTATTAGCAAGTAATTCAGTGATATTTATTTGATAAACAAATAGCCATGATTCAAGTTCTAATAAATGTTGTGGAAGAAGTAAATAAAATATAAAAACAAAAGTAAAAACCGTGTATATTAATATACACATTGTGTAGTTTTTAAAGAGATTTTTGAGAAATAATATTATTTATTTTGTTAAATAATTTTAGGTGTAATTCTTCAGGTGCATGTCAGGTAATAATAGCAGTTAAATGTTATTATTAGATTTGGGGTATTACTAATAATTAAATGAAATTAATAAATGCTTTTGGGTAATTAATTAATTTTATTATTCTTTGTAATTAAAATCCCAATTATATTATTCTCATTATCCTAGAAATTTTTTGTGGTAGTACACCATGGATCTAGAGAACTCTCTCAAGACAATAAATAATTCTTTTCTTCCACAAACTCTCTCATGCTACGAGGGAGAGATCCCCCTCCACCGGATCAAGGTGATCGAAGGCGGACATCAAAAGTGAAGGATATTCTGTGCTAGCTCCTATATATCCCTTTGGCAGATTCCAGAAATACATGGAGCATATGTGGATCACCTCTAGAGAAATTCTACATTTGTAATATATTACGCAATGATGTATCACGTCAGATCGTGACTGGAAAAATTAATAGAGAGAGAATTCCATCAAGGTAATTATTTTATTTTAATTAAATAAATTATAACCAACATATGATAATTTTATTAATGTTTCTAGGACTCTCCACATTTCTTTTATTTATTTTTTTCAATTCCAAAGATCCTGAATTTTGTTATCATGATGGATCTTGGATTTAACGTCATTAACAGAAAAAATTAAAGTTGGGGACACCCACCAACGCACTTCCACTACCCCCAAAACCTACAATCACACCATTCGAGCCTTAAATGTTGTCCACATTCTTTGTAGTCCTCTTACAAATCATATTCCCCATGTCAAGAAGCCTTCAGTCAAAATAAAATTCCACACCCAATTTTTGTAAGGAAGTTGTCGTGGAGAAGGATTTAAAAGGTTAAATCCTAATTTTCATTTAACTTATTTTCAACATCATTTCATTTATTATTATCCCTCCAACTCCCCTCATACAAGGGGTATGAGAACTACAGTATCTCATAAATACTATACTTTTATTTTTTAAATGGAAAAATCCATCATCAAACCCCTTATCCTCTCCCTTTTATTCTAGAAATGGAAGTGTCGTCCGCGCAGTGTTATTTTATCAATCTCAATGACAACATGTTTTCATATGTCATTACCTCCATAAATAATAGTATTAAAATAATAATATAGTTTTAAATATATATTAATATTAATATTGTTATATTGTTATGTTCTGTAACAAACATATATACATAATATTGAATAAAAAACAAAAAGTTTTGGTTTTGATTGAAACCCGCCAAAATTATTCTCAAAAATTATCATTATCTATTAATCTTATGATTCTTCTTCATAATATATAATCAAATTATATATAATAATATTTAATATTATTTATCTTCATTTATAAAATCTAATCTCAATTATGAGGAGTTATCATACTTTTACATGATCCTCCAAACATGTATACTAGTGAACTTTTCATGAAATCTAAGAAAATAAATGTACGTGAATGATGAAATTGAAATATATAACTAATAAAAGTGACTATAAGAGTCTATAATAATACTATAATAAATAAAAATACATTTTTAAGAGGTTCGATATTTATTAACTAATTCATCTAATTTATTATTCAGGATATTAATGTGAATAATGAATTCCGATATAAGGTTTGAGGAATCTTGAATCAAATTTCCATTCTTTGGTTTATTTTTCATTCATGCCAAATTTTATTGTGGTTGTTCATTAGTATTCCAAAAATATAATTTCACTGTTTTTAACTTTTCTATTCAGGGAAATATATTTTTCCAATCCCAACTTATGACAAATTCAATTATTTAATCAAAATAACTCTTCGTTCTAAAAAATATCTTTTACTTTTCTTCAGAGTGTTTCTTCTTTTCTCGAGACTGATGTTTCTTATATCAAGCATGTTAGTCCAATTTAATTTTGGGAACCCAAAATATTATTCATGAAATTATTCTTGAATAAATTAGCATGAATCCCATTTCCTTTACATGGGTTATTTTTTGGAAAATATTATTATATGTTTTATGCGGTATTAATGATTATTTAAATGTAATGATGTGATGGGTGCACCCAAAATTATATATCACTCCAATTAATTGGTTATTTTATGTTTTCTCAAGAAATAATGAGAAATATGTATGACCATGATTATATAATGTTTCACAATGATGATGTTATGGTTTTCCACAAAAGTTATGCATAAATATGTTGCTAGATTTATTCGCCACTATGTGTGTTAGTTGTTCAGTAATACATGATGTTTCATTTTTATACATTACCATGTTCCATTAAATTATCTAAAGAGTCATCACATTATTATGATGATGTTCCATTGATTATAATGATTATTCTCACCCTTGTTTCTTGTCATATATTCATCCTCTTATTGGGAATTTTTCTCACCCATTATTTTGTTGTATATTCTTAGATGAATAATTATACAAAGGAGAACATGAGTGATAATAAGAAGTTATAGAAGAAAGAACTAAAGAAATTATTATTTTTCATTATGTAAATTTTATATATGGTCTTAATTTTACCAATAAACTAAAAAATTGGATCCTGGTTCTATAGAATTATTATGTTGTTTCTCTTTAAAATTACTAAAAAATCTCGTCAGAAATTGTACGGTTGTTATAGAGATGATACATAGAATAATCCAAAATCATGATCCAGTAACCTGAGGTTTATTTTGGTACCAATTAGAATATATAATCAGGAGTGAGATAGAAATTTTAGGCCACCACCATTGACATCTAATTCAATACAGTACATTAATAAAAAAATATAGTACTATGTATATATACCTATTAAGGTAGTAATTAATTAAATAAAATAAATTCATGATCACATTCCTTAAAGAAAATATTATTAAAAACAACATCTTCATCTTAGGATGTAATTTCTTGAAACATTCATTTTTGATCATGTGGAAATATATGTGATAGTAATATATGTGGAGATGTACATTCCTTAGAAAGGATCCAAGGAATAAGACCAAGGAATATACATAATATTAAATGTGGTGGTAATTATTACATAATATGACACGTGGCTACATACATAGGTGTCCCGAAGTAAGTATTGTTGAATCCATAGATTGGGTCTGGGACATCTAATGCAAACTAGTATACGGCCTTTAGTTTTTGTAGTCCTATAAAATATCACAATATATATCTAATTGTAATAGTAATATGATACCCATGGTGAAAACTTATTCCATGTATAATAATGGTTTTCAATATAATGAACTTCATTCTTTCCTATGTGCTCATTGAAAGAATACAATATATGAACCCAAGTGTTGTCTAAGACTTAAGATATTTTCATTAAATATTTTGAGACCTTCCAAATAATTCTCTATAAAGAACCAAGGTATCACCAATGTCTTCAAAACAATTCCATTTGACTTTAGATCATATCTAAGGAATCCCATAGAAGGAAATCGAGTGTCGTTAAAGGTGTATCATAAATTCTATATTCTATGATCCTGTCTATGTAACTTTACAAAAGGATTCAAAGTGTCTTCCATTGAATAATACAATTCATGTGACCTATTAGATCATTCAGGGCATTCAATACAAGTAACCCAACTATTTCTCAACACATAATAAGTGATCTAACCATGAGTGCATCCATTGAATTCATACATGGTAAAAAAAGGTTGTCTAAATGTTTAATATAATGGAATATACATGTTGACTTTAGCATATAAACATTTCTTGTTAGATTATACATTAAATTTTTATTTTTAATCAAATATATTAAATCTAACCATATTAATAATCATGTAGTATTAGAGTTCATGTATTCATAATAAAGAGTCCATGATCATTGGGATGAAATATCACAATGAAGGTATATAATTTAGGTCATTCCATTTATGATTAAATAGGACATCCATGCGAGGGTCCATCCCATTTATCAGTTCAATTAATTCTTTTGATTTCCCATTTTTATTAAATGTGATGGTTCACCACATAGGTGATTTTATTTCAAAATGTGGAATATTTATCATACCAACTAATTTTACAAAATTAAAACAACTCATTAACTATAGTTTTCCCAAGACACAAAAAGGTTATTAAAGCCTACTATGAGATCTAAAGTCCTAATAATTAACACATGCACACCACAATGGTGGTCTAGTTTCGAATAAAAGTTGTTCTATTCAATGAGTATATGTAATTCACTCCAATGGTGTGGTTTAAAATAATGGAAACAACCTCCAATAGATCAATTAAATCCACAAAGTATATTTATTTTACTGAATTTTTGTCTACATCATTAATTTCAAATATTAAGCGAATTTCATGTTAATATGGAACATAGTAATTTCTTTTCATATATTAATAGAAAATTATTTTATAATTCAGTGACTATCTACCGTTTTCATAGGATACTCCACTCATCCATTATCTAGAATTTATTAGTGCCTAAATGATCAAAATTTGATGAATATATAAAATCCATTTAAATATGGAAAATTAGATCACATGTAAAATAGAACATTATATTTCATTATAAAATAATACAAGAAACAAGTTGAATCATAGTATTGTCAGGGGATATCCAACATGATAGAAAATTCTTGAATCAAAGATTGGATGGAGGAGAACCATATATGTCTAGGAATAGATGCAAAGATCCATGTGAGGGATAGATCGGTTATGTGAATAGAGAGGGAAAATGATGTTTGATGTTTAAATGAAAATTGGGGTAAGTATAATTTCTCTATTTTTAATGAGACAAATGGTTTGTCTGCACAGTTTTCCAAAAAATGTGCCAACCATGATCCAGATCTTACTAAGGTGGACCCCCCTCAGAATAGTTAGGCACATAATTTTTCAAACAATTTCTATCCCATGTGGTTTGACTTTGAGATTTAGTTCACAATATTTCACATCCATACTACCTCATATCCATATATTGAAAAACTGAGTTAATACCCTATATGGATGCATGTTTTAGTTTCATGTATTTCACTAATTGTTTACAAATTATGTGACCACATTTACCCTTTCAATGAACTATGTTTTTAAATCTCGATGCTCCCAAAAAAGGAAAACCTAGGTAACCTATCAATCCATAATCCCCGCCTAAAAACCACTTTCAATTTTTATAATTATTATAATTTCATTACAAATCTCAAATTATAATTTGGACAACCCACCAAATTGAAATTTCAAAATTTAATGTATATTTCATCATATTTACAACATTTTATCTTATATATATTGGAATTACATGTTGTATACTCTTGGTTTTCCTTGGAAGTTACTTTGGCACCTCTAAATGGTGTAAATCGAAATCATCTTCATCATTAATAAGTAAATATTTACTGCTTATGTAATCATGAATAATTAATGGGATGTTATAATTATGTTTAGATATTAAAAGAAATTTTTTTATAAAAACACTTGTAAAACCCATTCTAAAAATCAATGAATAATATATAATTATAAATTTAGTATTTGACCACTATATAAACACTTGTATTGTACGAGTGCAATTGAAGAATCCTTTTTGGGTTTAAAACTCATCTTTATGTATTGATTTGCATGTAATTTATTCATAAGATGATCACAACATCATGCCCAATGAATACAGTAGATTACATGACTATATTAAAATATCATTTCCAGAATTGGAGGAACATCACATAAATTTTTTAATTACTTTATGAGTTGATATATAATTAACTCAACATGTAATTCAACATTCATTGATCATATGTTAAACTATATCCCATTATACAATTGTTTCAATATTGATTCCATTTATATAATCAATCTATTGGTGATCTATATATTCCCAAAAATCATTGCAATCCATCACAGAATCTATGTGTTGTATCACAGGTGATCATGGTGACTTGTAATTTCCAATGTTTATTCAGTAGTAATCCTATCGAATGATGATGAAATGTTGATATTCTCTTGAAATCCTGAGAAATAAGGAAGATAAAATTCACTCACAATCTTAATCAAGGATTTATCTCTCCACTATGTACAAATAAATGAATTAATTATGATTCATAATATGATATTTATTATGGAAGTCTTAGGGTTGGAAAATCACACAGTATCCCCAAACCATCATTAATATTATTCATTATCACCATGACCATTAATAATAATAATATATTGATTTTTCACTTGACATGATCAACTTGTTAAGAATATAAATAAATATAATTTCATCCATTTAAATCATTCCATTAATTTCAATATTATATTTTCTGCTAATATTTATAGATGTATAAATAAATAATATTTAATAAGTATATTTCAAAACATCATTCAATGATAAATATAATAAACATTATATTCTCCAACTATAAAAAATATTTATTATATTATTATTTAACTCAATATTATTTCAAAAAACAATGGATTAAACTATAGGAATAAACCAAACCAAATAATTGATATTTATCCTTACTTATTAAAATAATTACATGAATTTAAATGTGATTGCAAATATATTAACTATTTTACCATATAAGAATCATTCTCAGGGGAATTAGGTATATCCAAAGAAAAATGAATATTATCATGTAGAAATAAGTTGTTTCCTTTGTGAGACAAGAGTTAATGTACAAATTACATCCATCCTACTAAGAAGTCTTAACGTGTAATATAATCTCATTATCATGATATCTCAAATCATGCAGATTGTATGCCAGTGAAATCACCCGATATGCTCAATGTATAATTTTTTCTCTTACCGGAAATTAATGTTACCACTTAACCCCATGTGCATTGATTTATTCAAGTAGTTTTAATCCCTTATAAGTGTCTTCGATATCAACTTCTACTAGGGTAATTAAGGGATAAATCATTTAACAGATTATCCATTAATTAAATATCACTCATGATAGACCCAATGTATCATACCATTACACAAATGTATGTTTGCATATTTATCATCAATGCATCAAAGTGTATCATTCAATATATCCATTATAGATTACCATAATGTATATGGATCAATACACAAGACATTATATAGGAACATCTAGTGACACATTGAAATGTGTATTTTTTTATCTGACATACATGTTCTTATAATCTCATATCTTGATTAGTACCGAGGTATAACACCATGAGAAGGTGTCACAATGTATTATTAGCCTCATAAAATATATTTCATGTATCTTCTTTTTTATCATCCCAAAATATCATCCATCTATAGAAAATTTTTCATGAATAATTTCATCTAACCTTTAGGATTCCATCATAGCAGGGAAATTATATTCCTTTTTTTATTGAAATATATTTTTAGGAAATTGTCACATAAACATTTCACTCATAGAAACAATAACAATGTTATAAGAGAGTATCATTAATAATGGAAACATGTAATTAAGTAAAACAAAAGTTTTCCTTAGGGAACTAACTCTAATAGATACAATTATCCAAAATATAGAAGATTATTATTCTTCTGACTGAGTATATATTATGAGAAAGGAAGAAAAAATATTTTGAGATAGTAGGATAAAGATATAATTTATATTATTGAAGGAAACAGATGAACATGATTTGATAGAGGAACACTAACTCCAAATATATAATGAGTGAATTTTTTCTTGAGATGCATTCAATGAAGGAGAGTTAAATTCAAGAGGTAATTTTATATTTACCATGTTTTCTGATGTGTTATTGGATAAAAATAAGGAATCCTACAAGGAATAAGTGTACGGGAATATACTAAGATTTAATCAATGAATATAGAAAGAATTTCAAGAACCAAAATCCATTTATGTTTTATGTTGGCTTCTCTAATTTATATAAGTCATTGGTTGGTATTAATGAAGAAACTATGGAAGGATTTTAAATAACATACCTATAAGGAATGATTGGATATGGATGGTTTTTAGTTCTTTCTAGACATTCCCTATATATAACCCTTATCCCCAATAATAATTTTAAAATCCGTTAAAATTGAAATTTTCATAGAAACCATATATGATTATGTAATTTAGAAAATAAATTATATTACTTCTATTCTTAGTAAAAACCCTACTATAGATGTTTATATGATACGACTAGAAGGGTCGGTGACATAAAACAATAATAATAAAGTATATTAGTTTTATATTTCCATTTAGGGATTTAAGAGTGCATAATGATCATGGAATATATTTTTCGATTAATTTATAAGGTATCATATGTTTATTAAGAAAAAATATGATCCGTGCGTATATAATAATATATTTGGAGTGCTGTATTTTTCTAAGATAAATAATTTAGTAACATATATATGATAGATATTAAGTCTTAAAATTAGTGAAAGTACAGATAAAATGATTTCTCCAAAATTTACATAATATAAAAAACCAAGTTATATGAAAACATATCTAATGAAATAGATCTATGGGGTTTCTTAGATCAAGTCATATTACATAGTATGATAAGGTATTTAATAGTACATTATGTTACAATTTAATAGTGATTTTTTTTGAATGTCATGTGGAATCAAATACCTCTTAGATAATATATTATATCATAAGATGAAAATTTTAGTAATACAATCCTATATGATTATATTCTTGTGTTCCATCACATATTCCATGATATATATTTGGATTATATTTTTCTTCTTCATGAATCAAAATAGTAATATATCAAACAAAACTATAATAACTAAATATGGTTTCTATTATAACATTCAAATATCTCTAGAGGATGTGTGATGAATACACTCTTGGTTCTTGGAGAATTGGGAATATTAATGATTAAAAGTATAAAAAGCTAGTCAACTATAGATAAATATGACTTTGCAATACAAGTAATATAAGTAAATAATAAATTGATTATTATTAAATTCATTGGTAGAAATATGTGTATATATATAGTATGTTTCATATTTTGGTGCAATGTAAGATGTATTTTAGGAAATGACTTGTTTCAAATGATGGAATTGTACCATGATAGTATGTATTATAATAGTATATATTATATTAATATTATGAATGAGGTATTATGTAAATAATTAGTTTCTAAACTGGGAAAAAGGTAAGTAGATAGTGATATCACCTCCTGAAGGAGTTTTTTTTTCAAAAGAACGAACTCATAGTATGTATTGTAGCTGCATAAGAATGTGGTAGAACTAATAGTTATAGCCTAACCTTAATAGATTTGTTTTTACAATATGACATAAAATTAGACTAAAATTTATTAATTGTTTGTTCTAGTACCAATGGGATTATATTTTTAATGGTTCCTCATTACCGACTAACTTTTCACCCGTGAATACCATAATATTAACAAAAAATATATCATATATTGATTACTACAATATAGAAAATAAATAAAAAAATTTATTATAATATTTACCACATAAAAAGTAATTAAATGTTACCTACTGTAATGAGATCCTAGAAAATCAATTGAAAGATTTTGAAATATATATTTTATGTTATATATAACATAATTGTAATCAGACATCATTTATTTTTGACTATCAATATTTGAAGGATCATAAGATATTGATCCAATATCTTATGGAGTTTACAAGTCGTAAGCTCTTAGAGGGTAGGGTAAGAAGATAATTCCTCTAATAGTAATTTCATATGTTATTTGGGTCATTTTATATTCTTATCCAAGGACATGTGTATTAGTAGTTATACATGATATTTTTCTTAATCTATATTCTAAATCAAATAATTTGATGTGTGGATGAAACTCATGATGACGTGTGCTCTTGAAAAAGAATCATATATTATGTTCATCATATTTAATATAAAATTAAGTGAATAAATAAAGAAAATAATTGACCGTTATATGTTTATGATAGATGATATCATTGGCCCTTAGCTTAAAATATAATTGTATAATTAAGTCCATTTCCAAATTAGTTCATAAATGAGTTCATTTTAGAATTTCAAAGAATACTAAATTGAATTTATAGGGAGATAACAAGTGTATGCATCCTTCCTGATGAGATACCAAGACAATGGAATTTAATTCTATAGTAAAATTCATGGAAATTTCGTTATCATTGAAAAATTAACTTCTTTCTCCTTTAGATACATTTCATATTACTAAAACCTAATCATGTAATTTTGGCACGTTCACCTAATTCCAATAAAGAATAGGCTGTTTGGGTCACACACTATGCGTACCTTGACTTCATCAAATTATATTGCACTAAATATTATGAATAATTATTATTCAAGATGTTTTTATATATAATTATTTTATTTAAGTTGATGACATAAATTCAAAAACTCAATATTTGAGTTTATAATATTTGAGTTTGATTTGTTCTCTTTTTATTAATCCTAATGAAATAAATAAATAAATATGTATTCTTCAATTTAGTTAATAGATTAATATGAATATTTATTTAGAAATGTGAATTTTAAAATAAATAGTTAATCATATGTTTAGTGAATATAATATTAATTTATTTAGTGAATAATATTTATTTTAATAAATATATTATTATTAAATGAATGGTAAATTCCATGAAGTATTGACATGATTTGTAAAAGCCCAAAAATTGATATATTTTATTTAATATCATTTAAAAAATATTGAATTAATTTTTTTAATAATGGATATTTAAATGAAATCATATCCTAGAAATAAAAAAAATACAATTAGAAATGGGGAATAACAGAGTATAAATATTTGATATAGGGTCATTGAGAAAATATTATAAATTAACCTTATATATATCTTCCAATTTATATCATTTTATTGATTCGAGAGACTTTAAAAAATGCAGGTCTAATAAATATATTCTCTCAATCCTTGGTATAATATCCACTCATCTCTCTAGAATAATAGTGAATAAGATAATCCTATAATTATTATAATCAATTAAAAATGTAGATTAAAATATTCCCCCATTATATCACATGAAATTCAAAGAGTGGTTCTCAGTAGATTCATGGAGCATGTGTATAAACAACTCGAAAAAACCCTCATTGGGATTATCTATAGAAATAAAGAGATAATATGTTAGGAATGAAAATAGATCTAAAAGAATTATCATGATTGATGTAATTACTTCTTAAATTTATTTATAAAATAAATGTTAAAGATCATCTCTATTTAATTGTAAGGATTCATTCATAACGTTTTTCCTATACTATCAAATAAAATTGATGAAAAAATGACAATGGTCACTCCACCACCACTCTATTAAGATGTTCAAATACATGTAAGAAGTGAATTGGGCCCAATCCTAATAATGTTTTATCATCTTTTCCCTTCAATATATCCACAATAATTGGTAAAAAAACCCCATGAATGTTCTATATATGAAATTTTACATATAAGATATCATTAATTTATTTAAATATTTGACTATAATATATTGAAACTCATTAATATTTGACAATTCAATTGAAATATTGTTTTCATTTCATCACTACATCAAAGTATTTATAGGTAGAATACAACTAGTAGTAATTTGATACAGTCCATGAACCCCTAAACAATATCATTTAATGTCTAGGTGATATAATATAGGACTCTCACTACTTGTGACACTCACCATTGATAATAACAAGAAATCGTTTTGTCCTAATGGAATATTCTAATCAACTTGAAGAAATTAGAAGGAGGGGAATGACTAGAAATCTATGTTAATGAGAGAATTTTTGAGATACTTCACTCTTTCTTTTGACATAATTCCATCAAGTGAATGTTTTTCATAACCAAATATAGTCTTATAAATTTTATTTATAGTTTTATATAGTGAGATATGGTAATTAGTGTTCAAAATTTTTCCATTAGCTGATCTCTAAATCCTTATAAACCCCAACATCTAATAATAATAATAATAATAACTCCATGATGTATTAATTTTTAATACATAATATAAATAACATAGCTTAATGAAATTAATTAATATTTATCAGATCATTTCCACCGATCATTTAGCTCGGTATGTCGATCCTCCTTTATATTTATCGAACATTGAATTGTTTTTATTTAATTTAAGAAATATCACCGATTATTTTTTCAATAAATAGATAACGATTATATTCACTAAAAAAGAACAATAATTATTCATTTCTTATTCATCTCAAATATATATTCTCTCAAAAAATAGATATTTAACATTGTTGATGTCCCATACTAAAAAAATATTAATCCTTGAATATTAAGAATAATATACTTTTGTAAAATTAAATTCAAATAAATTTTAACTAAGATTATTGATACACATGTCATGTAATACTCTAGAACCCTAACTTCGTTGAACTAGGTTAAATAGCCTAATGTCTAGGATTTTTATCTGGAAACATGTACAATCCTTATACTTGGATGATAATGAAATTAGATGAAAATATATATTATTTTATTTCCTAATTTGTCACCATTTTGAAAGATAGTATTCAGATTAGAATTTAAAATGATGTAATTTCTTAAATATAGGTTTATAAATATTGATTAAGGACTTAAAGTTGTCTCTTGTTTTAAGGAGAGTACACTTTGTTTTAGGAAACAAATTAGTTTTGTTATAGTTTTTACCTTGGAGCACAGTTTGGGCTGAAGAGGTTAGGGAAATCCATATGATTACTCTAATATAGGGCCTTTTTTATTTAATTGTTAAAAATCATGGTTATAAAACATAGTTATAAGTAGGTAAATGATGAAAATTTTTGATTTTAGATCAAGAAATTGTATGTGATTATAATTAAGGGCATATTTCATGATTACCAAATGATTATAGAGAAGAAATGTAAAATATTTTATCCCATAATAATATAAATTTTCATTTTTGATGCAATGTAGCCTGACTATGAAAGGGTTGTTTTCTTGAGAAATTTTTATCCATGTTGTTTGTATAGTGTTTAGACAACAGTGAAGCAAAATCATGTGGCATACCAAATGTCATTAATAATATATAAAATACCATCCCCCTCAATATTTTATCCCTATATTCATCCCCTTCATCGATTTATTAGATGTTTTCTAGGAGACGTTCCTCCTATTTATCATTTCACCCCTCTTGGTTATGGGTGTTTTAGGAGTCGTTAATCAGTGATTTGAGATATGGTAGTATACTCTCTTCTTGCATGATTTATTCCATTGTTTAGATGTTTAATTATTTTTCCCCAACTAGGGATTGAATTTATGATTCCGCCAGAGCATTGTAGAATTGTCACATATTGACAGTGTGTTTGTGTATCTTGGCTAGTGGGAATCCAATGACGATGTGAAAAATAATTAACATGCAATTTTGAGAATGTTATGTAATTTAATAAAATTTTATTGGTTTTATAATTAATTAAATAAAATGTCCCTTTAAAAATGAATATAAATTTTGGATTGTTTATGGCATCGGTTTAGGTGAATATTAGATGTGGAATAAACCCTGTATTTTTTCATTTCATTGAGTAGATGAATGGTGATGAGATTTTAGGAATAATATATATTTAAATTGTTTAGAATAAATAATTATAATCATTACAGTTAGTTGAACAAAATGTCATTTCAAGATATAGGTGATCAGTTTGTTAGTGTTATCATCCGAAAGACTTGGATAATCTTGTGAAAGAGGCATTGATCTACATTAAAAGGGGATAATTAAATAGTTTAGGTGGGTGGTCCATGAGAAGTCATATTTTTTAAATTAATTTAATTTATATGCGTGTGAAATGAAGAATGTACAATAAGGTTATTTTACCTTTGTTGAACTTTTTATTAAAATAAAATGTTTTGAATAAATAATGTGCCATTGGAAATCATGGACCTTTGGGCACTAGATTAATTCCATACAGATTAAATAGATATAATGTAATATAGTATCCCTACAGTAAGATCCTTAAAATTTCATTATAGAGAGTATCATTAAATCACGTCTATTGGAATGTGTATGTCATGTGGAATCATTGAAAATTTTTATAGACATATTGATATATGATTTTTGTAGAGAGTGTTTGTTACCACCCATTGATATTTGAAAAATAAAGTGGGTATAGATTGGAGAGATTGGTGATAGCTTGGGTTAGTGTAAGTATGTAGTATGTCCTTCTAATTGATACATAATTGATGTAATATCTCTAAAGTGAATTCGTATGAATCATTAATTGAGGTTTATGATGTTGCGTTATGATTATTATGATACCATGGTACACTCTTCCCTTAAACTGATATGGCTTAGATCATGAAATGGTATTGCGATCAGGAACCCTTAGTTGGTTTTTTGTACTATGGTGTGACATTGAAGTCCCTAGTGGGTTCCCTAGAGATATAATAACACCTTCTAAGGTGTGTGGGTGTGGGTAATTGATAGTCATTATTTCAAGATTCACTTTATAACATGAATTGATAATGTAATCCTTATGGTTGTAATGATTATTATTGGTCGCCTTCTTGAGAGTAAAACCTTGATCATGCAAGACAAGTTTGGGTAGATTGCTAACCCATGTATTTTTTAGAAGGTGGTCATTCAAGAAATAAGCACTACCCTCCAAAATATGTATAATATAAGGGATTACATAGATGTTATCCTTGTATTTTACCATTGTTCATGCTTATGGAATTCATTAAAAATTTCTACGGATATGGAATACATGTCAATACGGAATATAAAAGTAAAATTATATGGTATTAAGTCCACATTTCAAGATGGATTTCCTCTTTTCGGTCACTAGGGAATAATTCTATGGGTATAAATTGATTTTGTAGTACATCTTCCTTATAAATAGTTCTTCATAATTGGATAAATGTGGAATTTATCATTGGAATCATGGTAGTGCATAAAACCCTCACGGTAGAATGAAATCATATTTCTGATTTTCATGGGCTTAATCCCTAAAATTAGATTTATTTTTTACCATAAATTTCCTAGGAATATCTCATAAGAAATAGTCATGGAAATAACAATGAATATTACATACAATCATTCCTATATGTATCAGTTTTAACCTTGAAACTATTGGAATAAAATTTATTACCTCTGGTATATCAATGCATGCACCTGATATGGTATGCATTTTTTACAGGTATTGTTGGAAGAGTTATGTGAGATGCCAATAGAAACTCTGAATTTTTTTAAACAAAAGTATAGTGAATCATAGATGTAATTTTATATCCTGAGAATCATTTATTTTTTATTAACCCTGTTGATTTCATGTTATTTTCTTATTTTTTGATCATATCAAAAGTTCATACAATTCTTTAATGGTTAATTATAAGATTGTGTCGGTGGGGACCTACTGATATGTACTCACCCCCTTCTTCAGTTACCATGGTACCTAAGTAACGAAGATAAAAACAATAATTATTGGATTATGTTTTTATTTTTTATATAATTATATTATATAACAAAACAGCATAGAATGTCAAATTTGGATAGGGAATGGATCCAGGACGGTAGTAAATTATCCATATTTTTTATTCTCTTTATTATTCAATGTATTTTATTATCCCAGTGGGGGATCACCATTTATAAGTTGGCCTGACTATGATTATGTATTATTTTACATTTATTTTGTCTATAGCTTGTTTCTATATTATTATGATATAAACTATAATTTTTCATGGTTATTATTGATGATGTTTGGATGCATATTTTATATTATGAAATATGATATGGGATTATATTTTCCCCCTTGTAACTACCTAGACCCTTTCCACAAGTGGGAATCCTTTAGAATATAATGAGGCATTCTTGATATCACATGGATTTTAGGTTTATTTACTTTAAAGTGAAATTTTGTGGAGAATTATAATGTCGAATTAAAAAAATATTTTACATTCTTTACTATTTAAGATATTTTATATTGGGATTAAGGACCCATTATAGATTGTGATAGATATTAGACCTGTGCACTATGAATAACTTTTATGATAGAATGTATAGGTTACTGGGGATATGGGATAGTAATTCCAGGTGTTTAATTTCACAATTTTCTGATTTCACCTCATGTTATTATCTATTATTTCAGCATTTTATGATTTATTTAGTATTTTTTGTTATCTTATAGTAGCGATAAGTGTCCAATAAATCATTTTTATCTTGTAGTATTAACAATAAATATTCATTATTTTGTGATTTATGCCACTAACAAAATAGGGCTAAACTATTAAATATTATTTAATAACTTATATAAATATTTCAAATATAAATAATTGGTTTAATTATAGTCAATTAGATCCTAATGTCAATTCCGATGATATAGTCACTGTGAGTCCAACGTTGAGGTGATCACATGTGATGTATATAAAATCCCTCTTTTTTATGGATGCATTGTTACCCATGTTGGGTCTATATGGGTATTGAATACCTTAGTGATGGGTTGAGAAAGAAACACAAATCTGATAACATAATGTTTTAGCAAAAAACAATATGGATTTTTCTCTTAATTGTTTATTGCTATTATTTTATTTCACCAAACCATATGAATATGGTATACTTGAAATATATAATCATTGGGAGTTCTCATTATATAAATAATCATTGAAACATGAAAATTTTATCTTTAATGTGGCGACTTCTATATGTCGAATCTCGGTGAAAACTACCCTATGATCCTGATTATCAGGGGGTATTCATATATGTGGATTCATAGTTGAAACCATTTACCTACTATAGTATAATAACATGTAATGGGATGCATTTTATATTATATATATGAGACCCTGTAATGGGTGTTTTCATGAGAGATCCCATTAGATAGCGAGACAATAATATGGTGTGTTGTCATAAAACATGACCATGTGCTATTTGGTTGTAGGTTAAAAGGGAGATCCTAGTGCATTGGCAATATGTGACGGTAACCGAAGGGAAGGGTTGGAATAAACTTATTAGTTCACTTATATATAATAAGTATTAGAAGTTGATTCATTTAATGATATTGAATCATAAGAATTTTGGTCATAGATAAAGTGTAGTCATGTGGAATACCTTACATTGTTGGGATAAAAATCACTTCATGTGTTAGTTCTATTGGTAATAGGGTTGGATTGTTTGGGTAGAATAATAAGGTTACCTAGACCACTAAATTTCATGTGTGAATTCTTTCATGTGGTAAAATAATGGGTAGATGATATCAGTTTAGAAGTGATTCTCATGTAGGGGGGGTCATTATGTTCTCTTCAACTAGTGTAATATGCCCAAAATATTGTAAAAAAAATTCCGAATGTATATGAATTGAAGTTTTTACATTCAATATGGGAATGGTTAGTGGGATCGATGAGGTCAAGGAAACATATTTTAAGGATGTGTAACCTATGGGTGTGTGAGATAATTGTATTTGATTTGGTTGTGGTAGAGAGTAAACTCAGTAGATTTGGATGAAAACATGATAGTGTGAATGATGATTTGGTTTTGTACTATTTGGTACGTAAATAAATTAGTGGACATGTGTAGTTAGAGTACAAGTAATTGTCTTAATGATATTCTTATAGGATCAATGGCCCTGGGTGTTGGATGTGAATGAGAAGTTTCCTCTCTGTGTTTCCAATTTCACCATGAATATCATGGTATAATGTGATGACAGTAGCTTCCCATGTCTTGGGAGGAGTGACACAACTGAAAGAATATAAATTTTTGAGGTTACACACAAAGATTTTTATAAGTAAGGTCATATGGTGGGTAGTATACCCTTTCCGGGTTGCAGGTTTGACCGTCTTTAAGGATGAAAATTTCGTGGGTTTAATGGATTGTGTTACAAAATAATATCAGGAATAGGGAATTATTATTATTTTTCATTATAAAGTTATTATGAGTGGGATAGCCGTGTCATGTCATTATATACACTTATGGGTGGACACCATGGAAATATGTCACATTTAAGTTCCTAAAGAACACATCATCATTATAATAGCAGTGGTTGGAAACTTATATAAAATTAACATTACATAAAAATTGAAAAATGATTTCATTATGAATATATTGAAAATTCTATATACTATTTTAATCCTAAAAAATTATAAATGTACTTTGTAAAGGTGTCTCCCCTTCCCCATCCCCTGGATGAAAACACTTTGAGATATTTTGATATGTTTCATTATAAATACATTTTTCCTTTTCGATAGCTTGTGATAGAAGAATCACTGAGTCTTAATGAACTGTAATGTACCATGTTAAATTATTAAATAAATTGACATTATTATTTTGAATATGAAAAATTTATATATTGTTATATGGTATTTAGAGAATGAAAATTTTATTTTTATTATCGTCAACATAGGTTTCAAAAATAAACTTTTTTGAAAATAGGTACTGTAATTATATTTCATAGAAAAAAATATAAATATTTTTTCTGCATTTTGAAAATTTATTTCACAAAATAGAATTCATTTTTAAGTCAACATGTCAAAATAAAAAGATTGAATTTGTGGGAAATCCTGGAAAATAGTAATTTTTTTATAAATATTGAAAAATATGGATTCTTATTAAAAACATATTTATGTTTAAAAAAATTACAATGTTCTTTTAAATGGAATAGGAAGTAAAATTAGGTAAATTATATTATTATTAATATAATTTTGGTTATTAGGGTAAATTTTATTGTGAAAGATTACATAAAAAATATTTATACTTAAGAACACATTTTCATTAGAAAACCAATTTTCATCGCATTGGTGGGTTTAATTTTAAATTAAATTTTACATAATTATTGTATTTAGATATATAAAATGAATTATATATTTTTAATTAGAATAAATAATATTATTTAATAAGGAAAAACTAAATTTTATTTAATAAATAGTAAAACAAGTAATAATATGTTACAATAGTTACGGTAAAAAGAAGTTTATAGAGGGGTTAAAATAAATATATAATGACTAAAATGACAAGAAAAAATGTATAAATTCTATTTATATTACCATATTTGTACCCTATTTAATTTAAAATTTGTAAATTCTCACTTTGGAATCCATTTGTTATAAATAATACATTTATAAATTTAACTATTTTTTGAAATTTATTAATGGGCTATATCCCTCATTTATAAAATGATACCCAATCTAATCTCCTCTCCACACATTAAGAGCATTATAGTTTTGTGAATACTTTCCAAAATACCTTTATTACATCCATCTTCGTGTCACTGATTGACTATTTTTACTTTAAAAAATCATTGGAAGGCCATAACCACAGTTTTACACTTTTTTGATGGGTTATCTCGTGATGGATTCTAGTTAGAAAAAGTCATTAGAAAAGTGAATCCATTGTAAAGAAATATCCATAGTAAAATGAATCAAAAATATATATATTTAGTATGTAATATCATTAAATATAATTACTCATTACTATATGTGACTCTATTTTCCTATAATCATCGAAATATTTTTTAAAATTAATTTGCAATAAATTGTAAAATAAATTTTGTTTTTGGAAGTGGTCCATGATTCATAAAAAGAAAGGATTAAAAATATTGTAATGAATTTTGTAATTTTTATTAATTTCTTAAATAATTCAAAAATAATAATTTGAGAAAACAAAATTAGAAATGTTTTTGAGAATAATTAAATATAAGAAAATATGGATAGCCTTATTACACTATTCACACACTGTATGTTTTTCAGACGAAAATAAATCATAGAAATTAAAAAAAGTGTGGATCATCTTGTGTCATGGGGAGTTGGATCACTTATGTTGTGTGTGGGTGACCATTTTAAAAAAACTACATGCAATAAGTAATATATAATCTTACATATTCTCATCTCTTATATGTTTCTTCTCACAATCTAGTCGTTATCATGACCAAAATAAAATAATTTTAAATATTCATTAAAAATTATATATTCATATTAATGATTTCCAAATAACCATAATAATGAATAAATTTAAAATAGTTTGACAAAATTCATTTTATTTTCATTAAATTCTTCATTTTAAAATGATTTTTTAAATAAAAATGATTCCATTAGAATTTATTTTTAAAAGGTGGAAATATATAATTACCCTTCCATAAATATTATATTTAATTATTTTGAGAATTAATTATAAATTATTAAATACACCATTAATATTACTCATACATTAAATTTATATAAAATAAACATTCCATAAATTAATTTTCATAATAAATATTTCAGGTAATACTAGTAATTGACTAATTAAATATAAATATATAATATTTTTCAATATTTATATAAATATCATAAATCCCTAAAAATAAATTTTATAATAATAATATTTCTACCTATAATAGGAAATAATAAGTTCCATTTTATTTTGATGTAATAAAAAAATTCCACCTTATGGTATTGATAACTGTATTTTTTGAATAAATTTCATGGTATCTTAATAAATTGATTTCAGTAAATAAATGATTAATCTTGTCAATTCTCATAGTTTTTACATGTGGAATGTTTTTTTAATGGAAGAAATATATAATTGTAAAAGGAGAAAACCCAAATAACATTAGGGGCTCAATGACACATTCTTTCATGAGTGATGTGAAGTTGCGCGATACTAGTTTTATGTTCCCAAAATGCCAACATCACAAAAAGGTAGATCATGGTGAAAAACTAGAGGAGGATATTTAAATGTTGTGTTAATATTAAATGGTGTTAGTTCATGTGGATAGAATCCATCACCACCACCAATTTCAATTCATAATAATATTCATATTGTGATAATTTCACTTGTAATGTACAATTTACATGAAGTGAGAGTTTAGAGACAATATCTGAATAGAACAAGATGTTTCTATAGACAGTAGTGCATCATGTAAATTGTATATGTAATACAAATTTTGAGAAACATAAAATTAAAAACACTATAATGAGTGTTTATAAAAAAATTACATATTTATAAACATTTTTTGTTGCATAAAAGCTGTATCTCAATGGGATCCTAATAGAAGACCACTACTTGTGGCTAGACCACCCAATCCTGATCCTTGCCTAATCATCCTTCATTATCTCTATCCTTCTGTGGGTATATGTATTTCTCGTTATCATCATTCCTAAAAGTAGTCGGTAAATTCCTTTCTACTAGATGATTTTATTGTAGGGGTGTGGTAAAGGATTATTTATATACTCTTTTTATGTTTTAGATTTTTCAAACATTATTTATTTATTTCAACTCTCATTATTTCATCATTATATTTCCATCATATATAAAATCATGTTTTTTTATTGAATTTCATAAATTAATTGTCTTATTTTGTGAATGACCATTACAAAATATAGGTATGTTATGATCAAATAAGTTTTTAGGTTTCCTAGTTATATGATTTCACATAGTAGATGACCATTCCAGTGGTGCAGTTTTGGGATTTGAGTAGTGTACCCAAACAAAGGATCCATGCTAACCCAATTCCAATAAGAAACATAAATGAACTCAAAATAAATTGAATCCCTAGTGAACTAACCTAAAAATAACTAAAACTATAATGTGTTTTACCAACCGAGGTCAACTAGATATTCAAAAATAACTAGACTGTCACTTAATATATTTAAAATAGGATAACACATTATAGTCATGAGTAAATGAAATAAAAGAAATATAGTCAGTGTACAAAGAGGAAATAGATGAGATGCCATAAATACACACTATTTAATATAAGAAATGGTAACCCAGAAAGAAATTAAAATCAAGACGTGACCAGTAGTCACATCCAGAACAACCTGATCTTAATGTAGCAGCAATAAGAGAATCCAACATATTGTAATATGTTCTTTCCTTCATATGAATTATACAAAAAAACATCGACAAACTCCCAAAGTAATGAGTGTTGTGTGACACAAATCCCACTAGTATACAACCAACATTTATATAATATTTATAATATAAATAATTTATCAACTCTATATTGAAAAAACTTTTTATATTTTTTTTTCAAAAATCAAAACTAGTTGTAAATCATTTTCCCCTTGGTTTTCAAAAAAACCATTCATATTGAATAAAAAAACATTAAATCTAGAAGTGATAAAATAGGAAACCATATACATAAATAAAGTTTTAATTAGGTAACCACATATAAATGAACCAACCTATCATGTGAATCTTTGTGGGACAAAATCTTATAAAAACCCATGGTAAACAATCCATGATAAAAAAACAAATGAAATAATTAACCATATATGAAAAAAACCTCAAACTTGGGATCGTTCCTAGGGAAAACTGCATATTAGACAATAAACATCCTAAATAATAATAACATTGCTTCCAACTAATATCAATTCCTGCTAATCAATTTCATAAAATATAACTTCCTAGGGGTGTAACAAATACACTATGTCTATCTATGTATCCTTTCCAATTCACCCAAGGTTCCTAATGTGAAATTTTCCAAATTCATTTTAAAACCTTTCAATCAATTTTTAAAAATATTTTCAAAGCCAATACATTCCACTTATGAGTTTGAAAACACATTTACAAATCAAGAAAATCCATTTTCAAAGAAAAACCCTTTATGATATTCGTTTTTATTTCCCATAAATACTTTGAAACAACATATTATATATAATAAATGATTAACATGATGGAATTTGTCAATAAGAACATTGAATTCATCAAATTACATCATTTTATAGAAACAACTACCTCGACATGGTAGAAAACTAGAAGTCATTGACAATGATTACTAAAAACAAAGATAGAATCCTTAAAAATATAAAGAATTCAATGAAACTAAAAAGTGTAGATAGAAAAAATTATCTGACAACAAATCCAAATAGATCCATATCCAAAACCCCATCTGTAACCAAATATATATAAAAACCAGAAGGTTTAATTATTCGGAGAACGTCAATCTATCTTTAAATTTGATCAATCAGTGAATCAAGTGATTTATAGGGGATGGAACCACCAAATATTCCATAGAGATAGCATCAAGGTTGAGATCCTGGAATCAGACAACAAGTGAAAAAAGAAAACACCCATGAAACACCCTAAAATCCCAATTCATGATTATTACATGGTTTGTAATCCCCTTACACGTTATGTAATCCATAAAGCTTATAATTGATAAAAACAAATTCTCAATTCTAATTACAAATCCAATATTTTCCTTTACTTGGTTCGATCGCATTACAAATATTGTGATCATATCACGATGTGTATCCAATTCCTATTTTCTTTCGAATGATCACTACATGGAATTTAATCACATTACATATTATTTAATTCCCCATGTAATTAAAAAAATGAATGTTAATGTGTAAAAGCTGAAAAAAATCATTGAAATCACCTGTACATATATACTCCAAATTTATTTTTTGGAATTACTCATTGAGCCAACAAGGAATAAAAATATAGAGTTATATCATACCTACCATAACATTAATGGTGAACTATAATCTCATGAACAAAAAATATTTCTTCCTGTAGAAATAAATCTAGATACTAGCTATGGAAAAAAGTGATGTCCATTACTACCTCTTTAATGACTCCCTCTTTCACATCACATGGTTGTCTTGTCCCCACTATCATAGTACCTGAACAAGTGGGACCATTTTACCACACAACACCTTATTCTAGTGATCCATAATCTGAAATGTATTCTCAACCAATTTTTTATCAAGATCCAGATCAATATGCTCCAATTTATTCACATTAGAATGATAAGGTATGTTCCACTGAAATTGGGAAATATGAATGAAATCCTAGATAGCTGTCACTCGAGATGAAAAGTTCAATAGATATCCCACCCTAACAGGTTATCCAATGACCCCCAAAGGGCCCAAAATCCTCAGAGAAAACATAAAATTGTAACACATCTTACGTGGTCCCTTGTGAGGTGAAAATATGAGAAATACTCAATAAAAACCTCAATATTCATTAGATGAAGAAAATTATTGACATAATATTTATAAAATCTTTGTGTCGTGATAAAATGCCTATTAAAAAACCAAACCATATATTTTATCTCTTGAACGATAATCGGTCCAACCAAGGGCCACTCTCCCAACTTTTTCCAGAACAAGGGCGATCTACATGGCCATATATACAAATCCTGAATAGATTCTGTCATTATTGAATCATAAGAACTATTTGAATATGAATTTTTGACCAGATGAAATTGATTTTATCAAGATGATATGAAATCAAGACCACAATCCCAATCATATCATCCTAGTTATCTATAGTTATCTCTATAATTCCATCCCTTTGTATATAATACGCCATTTATAATATACTTTGGGGACCAATTACCTCTGAAAAAGATATCTAGAACCTAGATGTGAACCTTATATCACTATTAGATATAACTACATAGGAAACACCATGAAGACTTATAATTTCTGGTAAATATAAGTACCCAAGAGGTTCCACATTCATCATCACCTCGATAAGTTGTAAATGACCGATTTTTGTGAGTCGATAAATTTTCACCCAAATCATATCCTTCGCACTAGGATCACATGGAAAATCAATGATTAAATCTATGGACATCATATCCCACATCAATACTAGAATGGGTAAGGTTCAGAAAAAACCCCATAGGTCTCTTTTGTTTCACCTTAATTCTCTTATAGGTAAGATGTTTTGACACAAAATTCACTATATATCATCTTATCCATTTTTACAAATATTGACTTCTGAATTCTTGAAATATCTTGGTAGCCCTTTGGTTCATATAAAAACAATAATGGTGTCCAAAATCATTCAACCACTACCTCATGGACAACCAAAGAACTTATATACTATGATAAAATGAAACTCCAATTAGAGACTAAAACCACTCGAACAAGGTCTACCCACCACAATGGATTTCACTAAACAGTTATCACTCGGTGTCTATCACTTGGTCGATCAAAAATCAGTCATCAAATCATGAGGAATCATTCATTGAATCCAATGACACTAGTTCGAAAACTTCTTCCACTTCCGAGCTCATATTAGCCTAGATACAAATTTGAGAACTCTTCACATCATAATCCATCATTTCCAGTGTCAATAAGTTTCTACTCAATGAATCAGAAACCACTTTACCAATCCTAAATGTTTAAGTAATATCAATAATAGAATTCTGATGATACTCTACTCAGTGTCTAAATATTAAATTCAAATCCCTTAGAGTAAAAATATAGTTTAGGATATAAATATCATAATACACCACAATCCACTCCCCAAAGAGATAATGACACCATATTTTGAGTGAATTCAAAACTGATTCCAACTAAATATCATGGGTTGGAATGTTTTTCTCTTGAGGATGTAATTGGTGAGATCTATAATACATAACTTTTAACTTACACCAAGACACATACCAAACCAACACTAGAATGTTTTTATAAAACCCCATAACCATATCCTGGTTCCAAAATAATAAAAACTAGTATTGATGAAAATATCACCTAAAAAGCATCAAAGTATCTCTCAAAATTGACATTCCATAAAATACATTACAACGATATGAGGTAAATCTACCATCAAAGATGTGATAATCGAGAATTCCTGATCAATATATCTATATTAACGAGGCAAATACAAGAAGCTCTGGATCTCAAATAAATATATGGGATGATCTAAAAACATATTTTCCTATTCCTTTCGGTACGCATTGAGACACCCATCTCAAATATCACATTGTCCTGAAACATCACTTCTCAAATCCAAAACTAACATCTAGAAATCTTACAATACATTATATGTTCTTTAATTTTTAAAATAATAATATCCAAATGGTTCATATGATCCTCCTATTACATGGTGTACACCAAAATAACATCTATGAACTCAATAAAAGGTTATATTAACTAATTAATGATCTATTTCATCAAATCCATAAAAACTATTGGAGAATTAGTGATACTCAATGGCCTAACAAAAATCTTGAAATGAATATATAGTTTTCTAAAGATTTTCTTATATATTTACTCTTATTGGACTCTAACATAGTAACACTCTCACTGCATGTAAATCATTGAAAACCTAGAAACCACTCATTGCTGATCAAATATATCATCAATCCTTGTAAGAGATTATTTGTTCTTAATAGGTAGTTGATTCAAATTTTAACAATCAATACAATGTGAGTCCCCCATTAGACTTTATAGAAAATATTACATGCAACGTATGATGATACATGCTTGGAATAATATACATATTGGCCTCTATTTACTCAGGATTTACCTTATGTTCCACCAAATCATATAGTTCTATACAGTATGATGGAATAGAAATGGGAATCCTACTAGGGAGAAGGCCTATAGTAAAATCCATCTGTCCCAATGGTGAAAATTCAGAAAAAGAATCAATTATAACCTTAGGATATCCACAGAAAACTATAGTATTTTGACCAACCAAACAATGACTAACTAAATTATCAAACATCTCTAAAAACAGGAACACGATCACCCCATTTTAAGGAAAACAATTCCTTCTTTCACCGATATATAGTCCCACTAACATCGTAAAACATGAGTGACCCAATTAGTAGATAGTAAATAAACCTAGTGGGCAAAATATTTTATCTATCCCTTAACACTAATCATAAAATCCTTTTGAGTAATCAACTCAAATATTTTGGTATCAATCACTAAAATTTTCCACTTCAGCTCAATGTTGGTGATCATCACCTAACACACAGTACAACAAAAACCTTCTTTAGACCTCTTTCCCAAGGCATGGGAATATCCAAAAACTATAGAATACTATTTGAAGGAATTAAAATCATTCCAAATGACATTGATGATGCAAAATAATGTGTAGAACATGTATCAGAAAATTATAGCACCATTGAAGATGAGAAAAATAGAATACCTCTATCAGTAGTTCGCCCTACTTCAGAATCCATAGACAGATACTTCACCGTTTAAATATGTATAGTCTTAGCCAAATGGAAATTTCCCTTATTAAGTGGATCACACCTGCCTCACTAGGAGACATCTATTTTGTCACACCCTAACTTGTGAGTATGAGTTTATTTAATTATTTTCAGCCTTAAATAAACTTTTCTGGGGTTTGAGTGTGTCCTGGATGAATTGATTCATTGAGTTATGTTAAAACGTGCGCTCTTTGGCGTCAACGTCGTCGGGCGCATGAGTGGAGAAGGGATTTAGAAGCCGCATGACCTCGCACTGACAACAGCGTATCCCGTTGTCTTCGGAAATTTGAAATAAAAAGTGTCTATGTTTGAAGCACATGTGAATTGTCATGTCGTCTAAATTTTATTGTGTTATGAAAATCGCTCGTTTTCTATTTGACGTTTTTGGGCGTGCGAGCGGAACTCATCTTGGAAAGTCTGTATAGCTCCACTCGGGTAACTTCGCTTCTTCTTGTCTTCAAAAGATTGAAATAAAAAGATATTATATTTAAAACGCGCATTAATTTTTGTGTTAATATTTTTTTTATCGTGTTACGAATTAATTATTATTAAAATTATATGGACACCTTTATTGTTTCTTTTTAATGATATGATGATTAGTTATTATTATTATTATTAATGTTATTATTATAAAAATTAGTATTATTACGATATTATAATTTTTGGTTATTTTTTATGAATTTATTTATCATGGTTATTTTTTTTTATCGTTCCTATTTTTTCCTCTTTCTTTTTTCCTTTCTTTATAGGGATTCACCATTTTTTTTGGTTCTTCATCTCTCTCGTGGAACTCCTTTCCTTCCACGCGGAGTACCCATCCGAAGCCTCGCACCATACTCGACCTCCTGCTCGCCTACCAGCAGTGCCCTCCCTCTTCCTGGTAGCAGCCCCCGGCCTCGACCACCTCTTTCGCAGCAGCTGCGCAACCCCCATCCGGCACGACCCCCGCCCCCTTGTGTGTGCTCCACCCACTCTGGCACCCCTGCCCTGCGCGCTCCACTCGGCCGCACCCATTCCGGAAACTTCCATCAGCTTCACCCAACTAGCACCAACCCCTTCTTGTCCAGCTCACCCATGCCCTACCTGCTGGCCGACCTCCTATCTGTCTCACCCATGCGTTGCCCACTTCTTGTCTGGCTACCCACCCTAACACCCTCTTGTACCTCTGGTGAGGCTTTCCTTTGGCCGACTACCCATTTTTCTTACTTCCTTCGATGGTCGCAGCCTTCCCGACCAATCTGCACCCATTTCCGGAGTCCCCTATACCGACGCGTTTTCTTCCCAACGGTATACCATTCTTTGTGACTTATTTATTTATTTTACCATGGACAGATTATGGGTTTGTGTTTATTAAGGATTTATTTTTGGTAGGTTTTTGGTGATTTAAAACCCGCACGAAGCGGTCTTGGATTTGCATCATCATCGCGCTTCAGTTTCGAGGTGAGCGTTTCTCCCCGCCGCTTGGTTTATCAAGATCTAGTGAGTTTTTTTTTGTATGTGTCTGAGTCCTTTATATTTTTTATGCAGAGTGTTGGCCTTTATCACATGGCTTCAGACACATGTTGTGTCATCGCGTCTTGGTTCCAAGGTTGTTTTGTCGTCGCGCATTGATCTTGAGGTAGGTCCCCTTTGCACTTCTTTTAAAATTTAAGTTACATTATTTCCTGCTGTTTGCGCACACTATCTGTTCAGATTAAATATTTTATTAATTATAGTAAACCTGAAATAGTATTAGAGAATTGTTTTTTTATAATTACTTTGTGTAAGAAAGTTCTGTTTATTTTATATAGGACACATGAAATATTTTCATGACGAGCGGACACCCAATAATGAAAGACTGCCCGTTTGGATTTTAAACATAATTCACGTAATATAAAATAGAGTTTTAGTTTAATGAGAAATGATTTCTTTTGATGCGTGAACAAGTAATTTGGTTCTTTTTTGAAATTTCATGGTTGGCTCTTAATGTTTATTTATAAAAATAAAATGTTTTGGTTTGGTTTGGTTTATAAAAATATTTTCAGCCTATGAAGTTGTGTTTTTGGGGTTCCTTAAATGGTTTTATACGGGTTTTTGTCTTATAAAGAAGTTGTAGTTTTTTTGTGTGTGGTGATTGTGAAAGGTGTTAAATTCCCATTTGGAACTTTATGGAAAATGATGAAAATGTTTTGATAAAAAACCCTCCTAGGGTAACTCTTTTTCCTTTGTTGAAAATGACCGTTGGGGAGGCCGTTCTTAGAGGCTCCCGGGTACTTGAGTAGTTTGAAGGCAAGAGGTTGTTCCAGTGAGTGTCTTGGGGTTATGCCTATTGTGATTTATATATATATATCTGTGATTGGATGCTTGGTTGTCATCAATTGGCTCACCCCCTTTCCAAACACTTGAGACATGGGAATCTGACATATTGAGAGAATATTCTACGAACGATTGTTGCACTGGTAGGTTATGGTCCTGACCAGTGGCCCATAGTAGGTGGATATATTGGTTTTATTACTATGGGATTTTCCCCCAACCTTCCTGAGAGAGGATAGTTGAGCATATTATGAGTTTTATTTTAATCATGACATGTCGATAAGGATGATTGCTCATGTATTGGTGTCTTCTGGTTTATTCTCGATCTCCTAGGTCCACCCATGTCTATTCAGATTTTGTTGCTTGCAGTAGTGATTATGATGCTCATATGTATACCTACATTACCCTTGTTGTGTGTTTTACTTCGTGCATTTCTGGGGTATTGTTTTCCTTGTAAAGTGGTAAATTGCTTTTGATTAGGATTCTAAAAATGGTTTTCAAATGAAAGTGTTTAATCCTCTTTGTACAAATTTAAAAATTTAAACATCACTTTCCCTTTTCCTAAAAACCCATTCACACTAATTAAATGAACCCAAATTTGGAAATGGTTAATGGAAATGGATCGTACTTTGTTTTTAAGTAGAATACTTAGAAAAACATACTTTTATAAATTTTAGTTGAAACTTGAAATGATGTTTCTTTTATTTTAAAGGTTGTGTATTGGAAATATATATCGGGCTAGCCTGCTGAGTTTTAATACTCACACCTATAGTTATTTTCTGTTTTTAGTGTTTGTGCAGGCTATAGCTTGAGTGCCCTCGCCTAGGGCGACTCTAGATCGTTGAGTCAGAGAGTGACCCGTGAGGTCGCACAGAGTTTTTTTGGATGTCGTGTTTGGTCAGTTTGATTTTCGTTTGTTCTTTTTTAGTCTTTTATTTTTGGTTTATTTGTCATGCACTGATCTGTATTATTTTTATACTATATTATTTATTTATACTGGGAAAAATCGTTCCCATAGCCTCTGTTGATGACCTGGTGCTTGTCGCCAGCCTGGGAGGATCGGGAACACCTCTCGGGCCAAGTCGCGGACCAGCTCGGGTGACCGGTTCAGAGTCAACCCAGGTTGGTTCATGACAAAATGGTATCAGACGAGGTTATCTCTTAGCAGACCTCACTTTTCAGAGCGCCCTTTGTTTTTTGGGATTTCAAGGTAGATGGAGTTGGATTGTTGGGACTTGAGGGGTAGGTGCGATAAGAGTGTCACGAACTCTTGCCCGTACTGATCATCAGGTTTCCATATGAAGTCTGGTTAAACTCGTTTATTTGGGTTTTTATGTAAACATTTTGCAACTGGGATATGACAAAGGGAGTTGTGCTAATAGTCCTAAGCTGCAAGGCCTGGCAAGCCATGTGGATCTGGGGGCATGGTCCAAAAATATTATTCGTGTCGGTAACGTGATTGACATATGGCCGCCAACCACATGACCAAGTCACCCACTGACACTGGTTCCCTGTTTGAGATGTTTTGGGTCTCTTGTGACTTCTTAGAGTGGTTCTAATTTAAAAAAAATGGGTTTTGAAATAAAATGGTTGTTCGAAATGACATGCTTAATTTGTGGATTGTTTTAAAAGAAGTGGTACGAATGATTTTTTTTTGGAAAAATAAGTTTCTTTGTTTTGGCCTTGGTGTTCCTATAAGTGCTCACATGCATAGTGGTATGTTGGAAATGTGGAAGGATTTATGGTATGGTGGACGGATGCCCAGGGTGGCACAGATACATGCTTGTGAGTGAGACTCTAGAGAATACCAATGGCGAGGGTTTAACCCACCAATCTCTTTTTACATTTATTATGTTTTCAAAGAGAAAAGTTTTGATATTATGATAACTTGTTTTCTCGTGTTTCGAACTTTTCACCTGCATAGGGTTTGATTTTGAGGTTTTTGTTTATTCCTTTAGTGGTATTTATTGGGGTTTTTTTCTTTTTTGCCTAGCGGTTATCCCTTTGAATCTTCAATGGGTGATCATAGTATGGTTGATCAACCTATGGATTTCATTCATGAGTTTTGGAAGCTGGATCCACCTCTGTTTTATGGTCAAGAAGAAACTTCCATAGCGGAGGAGTGGATGCAGAAGATTGAAAGGGACCTTAACCTCATTGAGTTGACCAAGTCGTTGAAGGTCATGTTTGCAACCTTCATGCTTGAAGGTTCACCTTGGATGTGGTGGAAGTCAGTGTCTCGGAACAAGCCCCATTAAGAGCCTACATGGGAGTTCTTCAAGGCCTCGTTCATTCACTAGTATCTCTCTGAGGAATAAAGGGTGAGAAAGGGAATGGAGATGTGTTGTCTGCAGCAGGGATACAGATCCGTGTTAGAATATTTCCAGCACTTTGTGGAGCTAGTACCTTATGATTCAGGGTATAACACGAATGACCCCATGAAGGCTTGACTCTTCGAGGCGGGTCTCTGCCCTGATCTACAGTCGAAGGTGTTAGAGTCCAACCTAACTTATTTTGTTGATGTGGAGAGAAATTATTTTCATGTCGAAGCTGGGATGGCAAGAGTGCTCGAAATAGTTCTCCCTCATTCGATCCATATGAGCAGTGGTGAAGAATCTGGAAACGAAATGAGTAAGAAAAAGAATGTGGATGGAGCAGGTCGTGGAATCAAGAGGCCTAGAGATCTTTCATCAACCTCTTCAGAGCAAGAGATCCTCATGTGTTATCAGTGTGGAAAGCGTGGTCACAAGAAACTGTCATTCCCAAGCACTCCGAAGCCCTACCAGGCATGTGGACGCTTGGGTCACTTGCGACGATTCTGTCGGGGTGTTGCTAGAAAGCGTCACGGAGGAAGTTCTCAGAACTGATGTGATGTTGGGGGGTTTGTTCAAAGTTTTTGATGTAGTTTCCTTTCAGTGTAATGGATATTTTATCATTTCAGTTGTACTGATGTTGTTTTGGGGTTTTGACATGTACGAGATGTCGTGGCTCTTTTGATGAACACCGAATTTCAATTCCAGTATGATTTTTATTTTAAATTCTTGTCCTTTCTTTTGACAAATAAAAAGATGTATGTTTCTAATTGGGATTAGCAGAACCTGACTACGAGGCAGAATATGCTTCATCCATCAGAGCTCCATCCAAAAAGGTCTCGGAGTGAAGCCGGCACATAGTCAGGAAACCCCGGGGAATTATAAGGAGTCCGGTTAAAGTCGTGCATCTATCATCGCAGTGATAATGTTTTATCATTTCCGCTTTGGTTTCTCTATCATTTTAATTTTCCTCTTTCCATAAAGTGCATGATGGACTTATCCCTCGTGCAATTTTGGGGACTATGCCTTTTTAGATGGAAGTTTCTGATCAGTGACCTTGTGTGGGCCATCCATGTGATTCAGATGTGACTTCAATTTGTGTCCATCCCAAAGTGATGGGTTGTGAGTAGTTGTCTATCATAGTTTCATTTATCCAATCCTTGGGCCCTCCCTCCCCGGTCATGGGGTTAGGGTTTACAGTTCGTATGAAGTTTCGATTCATCTCTTATCCCTTTATGATGGGAGTAAGTGGTTTAAATGTCATTGATGTGCTCTTTCTAGCATGAGTAAGGCCTCGTGCATGTCTAAGCTGGTTTTCCGTTTGGTCGCTAGTAGGATGGTCCTTTATAGTTGGGAGACCCACCGTCACACTAGGTTTTCTCTTAATTTATTTTTGGATGACAGTTGACTGCTTATGGTGGGGAGCCTATTCAGGCCTCCCCTCTATTGGTGATTTATTTCGGAAAATGAGGTTGTGTCCCATTGGTCTTCGAAGGGATTTCCTTGGGTTAAGAGGTTGGATCATGTTTATGTGAAATCCTTAGGTGTTTGATCGATCGGATGGGTGATGTTGTGGCTTTCTGAGGGTGGAAAGAGTTATGGTGGGGAGAATTGTCACACCCTGACCCGTGAGTATGAGTTTATTTAATTATTTTCAGCCTTAAATAAATTTTTCTGTGGTTTGGGTGTGTCCCGGATGAATTTTTTCATTGAGTTATGTTAAAACGTGTGCTCTTTGGCGTCAACATCATCAAGCGCACGGGCGGAGCACGAATTTGAAAGCCGCATGACCTCTCCCTAACAACTGCACATCCCGTTGTCTTCGGAAATCTGAAAGAAAAAGTGTCTATGTTTGAAGTGAACGTTAATTTTCGTGTCGTCTAAATTTTATTGTGTTATGAAAATTTCTCATTCTGTATTCAACGTTTTTGGGTGCGTGAGAGGAACTCATCTTGGATAGTCTGCATAGCTCCACTCAGGTAACTTCGCTTCTCACTGTCTTCAAAAGATTGAAATAAAAAGATATTATATTTAAAATCGGCATTAATTTTGGTGTTCATATTTTTTTATCGTGTTAAGAATTAATTATTATTAAAATGATATGGACACCTTTATTGTGTCATTTTATCGCAATGATGATTAGTAGTTATTATTATTATTATTAATGTTATTATTATAAAAATTATTATTATTCTGATATTAGAATTTTTTGTTATTATTTTTTTGTATTTATTTATCATTGTTATTATTTTTTTATCCTTCTTATTTTTTCTTTTTACTTTTTTCCATTCTTTCTAGGGTTTCACCATTTTTTTGTTCTTCCTCTCTCTCGCGGCCCTCCTGTACTTCCGTGCGGCACACCCATACGAAGCCCTACACCATACTCGACCTCCTGCTCGCCTACCACCAGCGCCCTCCATCTTCCTGGTAGTTGCCTTCGGTCTCGGCCACCTATGTCACAGCAGCTGCGCAGCCCCCATTCGGCGCGACCCCATCCCCTTGGTGCATGCTCCACCCACTCCGGCACTCCTGCCCTATGCACTCCTCGTGGCCACACCCATTCCGGCAACTTCCATCAGCTTCACCCAACTAGCGCTTGCCCCCTCTTGTCTGGGCCACCCATGCCCTACCTACTGACCGACCTCCTAATTGGCTCACCCACACGATGCCCGCTTCTTGTCTGTCTGCCCACCCCAACACCCACTCGGACCTCCGGAAAATCTTTCCTCTGGCCGACTACCCCTTTTTCTTACTTCCTTCGATGGTCGCAGCCTTCCCAGCCAATCCTCACCCATTTCCGGTGTCACCTATGCCGACGCGTTTTCTTCTCACCGGTATACCATTCTTCTTGAGTTATTTATTTATTTTACCATGGATATATTATGGGTTATTGTTGAATATGGATCTATTTTTGGGAGGTTTTTGATGTTTTAAAACCCTCGCGAAGCAGTCTCAGATTTGCGTCGTCGCTGCGCTTCAGTTTCGAGGTGTGTGTTTCTCCTCACCGCTTGGTTTCGCATGCTCGAGTGAGTTTGTGTTCTGTATGTGTCTGAGTCCTTGATATTTTTTTATGCAGAGTGTTGGTCTGTATCACGTGGCTTCAGACACACGTTGTGTCATCGCGCCTTGGTTCCAAGGTTGTTTCGTCGTCACGCTTTGATCTTGAGGTAGGTCCCCTTTGCACTGCTTTTAAAATGTTAGTTACATTATTTCCTACTATTTTCGCACACTATCTGATCAAATTAAATATTTTATTAATTTTAGTAAAAGTGAAATAGTATTAGTGAATTGTTTTTTGATAATTAATCAGTGTAAGAAAGTGTTGTTTATTTTATACATGACACATGAAATATTTTCTTGGCGAGCAGACACCCAAGAATGAAAGAATGCTCGTTTGGCTTTTAAACATAATTCACGGAATGTAAAATAGAGTTCTGGTTTAATGAGAAATGATTTATTTTGAAGCGTGAACAAGTACTTTGGTTCTTTTTTGAAATTTCCTGGTTTGATCTTAATGTTTATTTGAAAAAATAAAATGGTTTGGTTTGTTTTGGTTTATAAAAATATTGTCAGCCTATGAAGTAGTGTTTTGGATGTTCCTTAAATGGTTTTAAATGGGTTTTGGTCTTATAAAGAAGTTGTACACTTTTGTGTGTGTGGTGATTGTGAAAGGTGATAAATGCCCATTTGGCACTTTATGGAAAACAGTGAATTTTTTTTGATAAAAATCCCTCCTAGGGTAACTCCCTTTCCTTGGTTGCAATTGACTATTTGGGAGGTCGCGCTTAGAGGCTCCCGGGTACTTGAGTTGTTTGAAGGCAAGAGGTTGTTCCACTGAGTGTCTAGGGGTGATGCCTGTTGTGATTTATATATATATATATGTATGATATTGGATGCTTGTTGGGAATCAATTGGCTAACCCCCTTTCCAAACACTTGAGACATGGGAATCTGGAATATTGATAGAATATTCTAAGAATGATTGCTACAATGGTAGGTTATGGTACTGAGAAGTGGACCATAGTAGGTGGATATATTGGGTTTATTACTATGGGATTTTCCCTAGACCTGCCTGAGAGAGGATGGTTGAGCATATTGTGCATTTTGTTTTCATCATGACATGTCGATAAGGATGATTTCTCATGTATTAGTGTATTCTGGTTTATTCTCGATCTCTTAGGTCCACCAATGTCTATTCAACTTTTGTTGCTTTCAGTAGTGATTATGATGCTCATATGTATACCTACTTTGCCCTTGCTGTGTGTTTTACTTTGTGAATTTCTGGGGTATTGTTTTCCATGGAAATTGGTAAATTTATTTTGATTAGGATTCTAAAAATGGTTTTCAAATGCATGTGTTTAACCCTCTTTGTACAAATTTGAAAATATAAACATCACTTTCCCTTTCCTAAAAAGCCATTGACACTAATGAAATGAACCCAAATTTAGAAATGGTTAAGGGAAATGTTTCATAATTTTTTTTAAGTAGAATAATTAGAAAAACATACTTTTATAAATTGTAGTTCAAACATGAAATGATGTTTCATTTATTTTAAAGGTAGTGCATTGGGAATAGATATCGGGATAGCCTACTGCGTTTTAATACTAACACCTACACTTCATTTCTATTTTTAGTGTTTGTGCAGGCTATAGATTAAGTGCGCTCACCTAGGGATACACTTGATTGTTGGCTTGTAGAGCGACCCACGAGGTCTCACAGAGTTTGTACGAACGTCATGTTTGGTTAGTTTGATTTTCGTTTGTTCTTGTTTAGTATTTTATTTTTGGTTTATTTGTTCTGCACTGCTCTGTATTATTTTTATACTGTTTTATTTATTTATACTGGGCAAAATCATTCCCATAGCCTTTGTTGATGCCCTGGCGCTTGTCGCCAGCCCGAGAGGATCAGGAACGCCTCTCGGGCCATGTCGTGGACCGGCTCAGGTAACCGGTTCAGAGTCGAACTGGGTTGGTTCGTGATATCTTTTATCATATTAAGCTTTGGAGAAAGTGAATCATACATTAATTCCCTGAAATATATTTTCAAAAAAATATTATAGATGGTCAGCTCATCCATAAATATGACAAGTCGTAGTATCCATCATATAGTTCATGGTGGTAAGACCTCGCCATCTGCACTGGTAGTAGAAAACATTCCACGTCCCTATCAATACCCATAAAACCGATCTTCATGAAAAATAAAATCTTCTACCCTTAATTTTATGTCCAAAAGATTCACCGTGAATAACCTTTGAACCAATAGAATATATACCAAAAACCAATCAGCATCGGTATGTCTGTCTTAGCCAATGTTTCCCTGTAAAATACATCCACCAAGGTCGGAAGGCACATAATTACCAACATTAACTGAATATAAAGCCTTAGCCCTAAAAAATGTTTGGACATTCATTTAATCATTAGTGACAAGCTCTGTTACCATATGCAGCAAAATAAAAAAAAATAAAATACTCTGGAATGGTATTCCTTACCTACAATAAGGTCGGAAACTCTTGTGTATTCACTGAATGAATTTTATGAAGGTAAAACTGATGTTCAAATAGTTTCTTGAAGGAAACCCAGGTAAGATCTTCATGCACATATCTTGCACAATAGATTCACACAATATCTTTCTCAGATCCTTAACAATGTATATGGTAGAACCTACCTTAGAGTCATTAGGATAATTCATGAAGAATTATATCCATTCTATCCACTCAATCCACTTCTCATATTCATTGGGAACATTGCCGATATGAAATAATGACTGAATGTTTCTTTGTAAAATTAGAGCTATGATCCACTAAAAAACCTTGGTTCTTAACACCCACATGATCTAAACTATGAATAGTACATATTATAGATCCTACCAATATAGGGTCCACTAGATATTCCACCTGCAGAAGTATTCTTGTTGCTTACTCTCTTGTATTTGGAAAATCTATTCTCATAGTCAATTTCTAAGAAAATAATAAAATTATTCAATCATGAGTAATTTCCAAAATCATAGAACCAACTTCAGGTGTCTATATTAAAGGATTAAATCATTATGAATTTAAAGAAACCATGAAATACCTTAATTAAATGAGGAACATTTAAATTTAAATAAACATTCCATTAATTTCCATAAAATGACTTCAATGTACATATAATAAACCAGGTAAAAGACCCTGACCACCTATGGTAACTTGGATTCATTTATGAAAGTGATATGGCTAGGTCCATTTTCCGCACCTACTATCCAAATTCAAATGGAACTTAGACCAACCCACCCATTACACAAAACAGAACTCAGGCAGTTGAAACACACATCAGGCTAAGTATCCCATTGATATCAAATTATAATGATCCAAACTAGCTCATCCTAAAAAATCCACCCAAATCCACCAATAAATAATATAGGTAATACATTATAACAAAAACTAGTCTTGAAGAAAACAAAAAAATACATATGACCACCTTAAAATGTGGAAATAGATGTGAAACATAAAATTCATCTAATCCAAAACAAAAATTTATAAACTAGAAAAAAATTGGAATCTCTACATGACCAACAATCACCAACAGACTAACCCAATCCAAATGTAGTTACAACAAGAGATTCAAACATACTAATATTTTGTCATCCCTATTATATAATCATAAAATTGAACATCTAAAAAGGAAATATTTCACAATTAGATTATGAGGAAAATCCATACATGATAGCATAATGGTTTCTATAAAATGTCTCATAAGAATAATGAATAAATTCCAGATTTTAAAACAAAAAATGTTTAGAAATGATTTTCATAAATCAAACACATTTTAATTAATTTTACCTTTGGTTTTCAAAAAAAATTCATATTTTCAAACCAAAAATATGAAACTTATAAGTGATAAAATATGAATGTTTATCTATATATAAAGAGTAAAATGGGTAACCACATATCCATGAAACAACCTATCATTTGAAGCTATGTGATACAACCTCAGTTAAAAAATGTTTGACAAAAAACCGGGAAAAACAATATTAGATAAAAACCGTTAAAATTCAAATAAAGTCACATTTGGTTTATAATATATGGGATTTTGTGTACTTGATACTAAAACTCCTACACATTCATAATACTAGATCTATCTGAAATTGAGAACTTCTAGTGGATATCACAAAATTCTACCTTGTTGTGGTGAAACACACACTAAGGTCACCTGTGTATCTTTCCCGATGCACCTAGGGATCCCAATGTGTAATTTACTAAATTCATTTCAAAACCATGATAATTATCTTTCAAACATATTCAAATAAAATAAAATATTTTTTAATTTTCGAAACTCCATTTCCAAATCAAGAAACAATGTTTTCCAAGAAAAATCAGTTTTTAAAAAACATTTACATTTCAAAGAAATGATCTAAAAGAACCTGTAATTTATAATTATTGAACAAAATATAAAGATTTTTCAAGGATGAAATGAAACTCAAAAAACTAACCATTTTATAGAAACACCAACCTCAACACCTTTGATACAATTCTACCATCAACAAAGGTGAATAGAAACATAAATAATTGCCTTCAAAAGGCCTGGAATTCCATGAAACTAAATATTATTAATAAAATATCTATCTGATCACAAATAAAAATACAATACGAAAAACTGCATCCATAAAGGAGTCTAAATAAATACAAAAATTATTATCCTCCCCGACAATAGAAATCTAACCATGAAGTTGATCAATATCTAAATAAAGTAACTTATAATGGAGGTAACCACACAAAACCACATAGGTAGAGCCTCTAGGATGAGATTATAGAATCTAGAAATGGATGAAATAATAAAATACATCTTCTGTATCCTAGAAACCCAGTTTTTTCAAATTATATGTGAAATCATCTTACATATCATGTAATTCATAAATATCATTTATTTTAGAATACCAATTTTTTTATTAATTAAAACCCCTACATTATCTATTACATGAATTGAACTCTATGAACGATGTGTAAACATCTCACTCTTTATAGCTGGTTCACAAATTCTTCCCATTAGGCATTATACTGTCTGTATACCAATTAAATCCTCTATAATCACCCAAAAATTATAGAAAACATATGTTTTAAGGTGAAAAATCCACAAAATCCATGACAACACCATTATAGGTTTCCAAAAAAAATCGACATTACTCATCCAGGGAAAAGGGGAAATATTAAATATTATAGAAAACATGAACAAAGGTAACATGGAATTATATGAAATTCCTTCTCCCTTTATTTCAAAACCCTATTTTAGATACATATATTTTTTTCACCAACAAAGTAGACAATTTTAATTACAATTTAATTTGTTAATTTATAGCATACAGATAATCCAAGTGGGTTTGATGATTTTTCTTCATAGGTACTATTGTTTTAGTAGGTTTTATGAGTTTTATTATTTATTAAACTTGTGTATCCTATTATGAATTTAATGATGGTGTATAGGTAGTAAATTATCACAATCAATATCACCCATGTTTATAATATTAATTCAGAAATTAATATATTAATTATTAAACTTCAACCTACATTAATATATGAACAATTAAATTTACTAGGTTTCAATTTAAAATGATTTCCATTTTTTTGAGTGAATATATATATATATTAAAAAATGTATATATCTATATATATTTCAAAACAATAATTCATCATTTCTATATATAAGTATAAAATGACTCCTTGTTTGTATATTTATATATATAACATTTAATATTTAGAAATCACATATATATATACATACATATATATAAGATTATATATATTTATATTCATAATATATATATATATATACTTGAAGTGTGAGGGATGTTACTAGGATAATATGAATTGGGAGTCACTTAGGTGTCTAGATACCTCAAAAAGAATCAATGAAAAGAACAAAAATAGAGAAATATCTTAAATCTGAATGTCAATAATTAAGGAAAACACATCAAATCAATCAAAATAAGCTTGTGTGAAGCACATACACATTTTTTCAATGTTCGAGAGAAAAATATAAATATTTAAACAATTAGTAAGCATATGTACTAAATAAATCATAAAATTAAGCTGATTGTTTATTCCTATAGCTTGAGTAAATCAATTTCAATGAAAGGGAATGATAAATCACACAAATAATAAAGGATGGTAGAAGATAATTCCAGGCTTGGGAGATTCAAACGGAAATTGGATTAAAATAAGGTGTGACAGATTAATCTCAGGCTAATTTCATTGATGGGTTTGTGTGGTAGATTTTATGTGAGGGAAGAATGAAGAATCATTGAGGAGGGAGGGGAAATGAAAAGGGATGTGTGGTTAATTTAATTAATATATATATTTTAGTTTATTGTGATAAATTTAATTTCAATAATAATGTTTTTAGTAAAACTATTTTTTATGGATCGTATTATCTGTCATAAAAGAATACATTCATAAATACATTGTTTGAATGATCATGTTATGCATAAAAAACATTCCTTATAATATTTCTCATTGGATAACATTTTTAGTCACTCATTCTAATCAAAAGTAATTCTCTTTTCTTTGTGAGAAAAATTAATAACAATAAAAATGATTATAACTATAGATGGTTTTCAATGTATTTATATCAACCATAAATATTATTATACAAATTGATAATTTTCTTGTAGTGGCTTTACGTATAAATATAATGAGATTGTCCAATGAAGATGTATATTTCTTTATCATGCTATTTTATTTTATTTATTATTCTATCTCCATCAAATATTATACAACCATGATGAAAAAACAACCCTAGTATTTTTCATAAAATTATATTTTATTATGTTAGTTTAATAATATATATCTATCAACTCTTCCATCAAATTGAAAATGAAACTGCGGATCATTTGTATGGAAGACTACCTCCTCACAAACAGATGTAATTAATTTAATATCACAACCTATCATGGATGTATATAATGAAGAATTTAATATAAATATAATTTTTGTAAGATATAATTATTATTATTCCATTATAATATCACATATACCTTCATACCTTCTAAAATGATAGAAACTGATTACGTCACCCATGTGTACATGTAGACTACCAGATCCAAGAAATGATATTATTTTTTTCTTTATCATCTTACATGGATTATAATAGTAATATATTTTATGAATATATTTGAGAAATGAAATATAATTATAATTCCGGAAAATCAATTATTATTTACCATTATTTTGTTCCATCCATCAAGAAATGAAAATATTGTTCAAGTGTATGCACGACATATCATTTATATGAATAGTGAAATTCATTTTTCTATTTCTAACATTATTGGATGACTACATGTATATATATATATATATATAATGAATACATATGATATTAATATCATGATTTTTGTTATTGCGGGAATGGAACAAGGATATATATAAATATATATATATAGTGACCAAAATTACAAAACGAAAACATTCATGAGAAGAGAAGTAGTTTTCACCCAAAACTTTGTTTCTAATAAAGAATTGTTAAAAAATCGTTGATAAAATAATATAAGTAAATGATACATGGTTTGATATATATCGGCCTGATTATGTAATAAATTCGTAATAAAACCATATTAAATATACAAAAGGATCAAACTTGTACAAAATCTAACTACCCTAGCTTGATGTACATAGACATTACATTAATTATGAGGAATACATAATAAATGACAGAAAAAAAATGCCCACAGTCTATATTAGTTAAGTACCTTTGGAAACATGGAACAGAATATTTTATCTTTGTGAGAGATCTTCAACATCTCTCATAAATATCTGACTCTTTTTTTCCCTACCTAAATCATTTATTTTTATCCTAGGGAAAAGGAAACACGAAAATGGTGAGATCAAATTCAAAATAAGATTAAAAATGAAGAAAATAAAACAAAAACTAAATATAAGAATGTGAAAACATGAGCATAATTACTGAATATCAGAATTGTGAGTCTTGAAATAAATCTTCGCAGTATGTATGGTATAGATAATAATGGAACATTAACCATGATAAAATAGCATTGGAATAAAACATGGAATTATGGAAAACTAATAAGCACATAATATGATTTCCATATTAGCCAAGTCATTTCTTCAAAGGCCATCATAGTGGAAAAATTCCATTACTCAATCGGGATTACATGTTATTCCATCCATGTATTACTGAATCAGATTTACTTTTCGTTCCAGTCATATATTACAAAACTAGATTTACTTCGCATTCCTGTCATGTATATCTCATGCAATATAAATATTTTTAAAATTAATTAGAGGGAGATAGAGGTCCCAACCATCTCATAATTAAATCATTCATACATATTCCAAAAAAACAAAAATCATTCATTATAGCATAACCCATGAAATAAAATGGGATTCTTACACATTATTTCATCATAACAAAATCAATATAAGATAAATGGAATTAATAAAAATAATTATATCATAAATAGAATTAAATCAAAATAATAATAGGAATAGAAATAGAACCATATTTCATTTTAAATGGAAAATATTTTTGATAAAAAACTGACATAATTCCTGAGGAAAATATCATTTCATCATCAAAAATGATTTATTCTCTCAAAATGTCGTGAAATTTTAAAAGGAAATAAATAAAATGAAAATAAAAATTTAATCTTGTAAATTAACCTTCATGAAAATAATTTTTTATGAAATAGTAAAAATACATTCATGCGGTATAATTTAAAAAACTTTCTTCTCATACTTTTGTCAGAGAAGTTAAACAGTACATTACATGGTAAACAAAAGAATTATTTAGTCCATTCCATGTAGTAAAAGTGAAATATTGGTAAAATGACAATAAATATACATAAAATTATAGTAAAAATTTTATGGAAATATTTTTTGGAAACATGGACATGGATAATAAATATACCCCTAGTAAATACATACAAATAAACAACCTCGGATAATAATGAGATTCCAAAATTATCACTTTCCTTATACTTTTTGTTAGTTGAGGGTGTGGGGAACCAATATATATTTGTTAAATCATGTTATTTAATTATAATACGACCATATACATATTTATTATATCATATATGACGATATTATATCATTTTTATAATTGTATTTCAATATTACCATTATTTCGGGTGTTAACTGCTTCGTTTTACCATTCTTGTTTTGTTATGTAAGTCATGTGTTTTATGAATATGATGTATTTTATTCATGAAATAAAGTTCATCATTATTATTTTCCCTCATAATATAGATTTTGTAGTCATTCGTGAATTGTTTACATGGAGAATGATTCTCACCGCATCATGGAAATGGTAGGTCGTACATACGCACGAGCGACACTATCATTCCCATGATGGTTAAATGATATGTAATTGGATGGAATATTAATTGTAAAAAATATTTATAATGTTACATTAATTATTTAAATACAATACATTCAACATTATTAAAATCCAAATAATGAAATTTTTAATAAAAAATTACACCACGATGTTGAGACGGTAAGTCGTACATACACATGCATGGTGATATTGTTAATCGTAGGATGGATAAAAGAATTTATAAGTTTATAATATAATTATAATAACATATAAGAATGTATAATATCCTGTATTTGTTAATATATTATGAAATGAACATAGAAATAGGAAGTAGAAGAAGAAAATTAGTTGAAGAAAATTGGTAAATCAATTACCTCTTCTTCGTTGGACTTTCTTTAGATCTCTTCTTAGGGACTCTAGGGATTGACTTTTTGGAAAAGAAGGACCTATAGAAGTTAACTAAAAATTGATACAGGATAATATGTCATGTTTTGGGGAATATATAATGCACAAGGTGGTGTGAGAAAATGTGGGAGGATAATCCTTTTTATATGAGAGGAGGAGGAGCACTTTATGAAGGCTTTGAAATATTATTTTTTTATAAAATGATTTTTAGTTTCAAAAAGTACTAAACTCATTTAATTCAAAGATAATATGAGTATTATTAAAAATCCCTTCAACCAATAGGTTTTATAAAAGTTATGTCTCAAATGTAACCTTATCTTTTATTTTTAACCCTTAAATAACTAATTTAACTCTTAGCATGGCTTCTTGTATATTCATACTATATGGTTAATATAGTCGCTATAAAACATTTATTTAACCTCAAGTGGTTAATTAATGACATTTTCAAAATTATGTAATTAATTTTTAAGAATCATATATTTTTTGGACTGTTATATGATTTAATTAAATATCAATTTTTAAAATCATTTATGCCATGTTTTATACTATTCATATCAAGACTTTTTTAAAAATCCACAAAAACATGACTCCATAAAAAATCATACATAATTAAAATATAAAAAAACATAACAATCCATAAAATTCTTAGACAGAATAAAATGTATAAAAATAAATTTATTTTAATATTTATAATATCATATATTTAAATCATTCATTATTTAGTTAATATCAACATCATCATTCTGTCATAAATAAATTTATTTATTTGGTGTCACAAAATTATTAATAAAATAACATTATGTAGGAAATATTTTTATCATTAAAATGTACACTTATAATATAAATTATCTTATGTATTACCCAATATTGAAATTTTCATTTAAGAAGATACAACTTTATGTCATGTTTCCCTATACTTTAAATGAATTATTAGAAAATGTCATTTGCACATCCAAGTGGTTCCACGGGGTCCCAAAATCAACCCAATGATGAAAATGGTCAGAAATATCTCATCCAACTATATTAGGTAATGTATTAGGTAGTTTAATATTATTATAATATTATGTTTTTACTCTTATTTACCATATTAACCCATTAACCATGGTAAATAAAATAATTATTAAAAATAGTATTCATAATGTCAAAAAATAAAAGGTACCAATTTAAAAAATTATAACCTTATGATTCCAAATATTGAATCCATTATTCCAAATTCAGAACACATTAGATTCATTAATTAATTTAAAAATATTTCCAGTTGTCAAAATAGAAAAATGGGATTTTAAGAAGTAATAACTATCAAAATATTGACAAGTGTTTATCTCTAATTTAAATGTTATATTCAATAAAATGAACAATATTGGATGAAATGGTAAAAATATAATCCAATTACAAATTAAAACCTATTAAAAGTAAAATATTACTATATAAATAAATTAGATTAAAAGGTATTTTTGAATTAAACTGCAGTATTTTTCACTATTCATTAAAATTTGAATTTTATCAGAAATCAAATTAAAAAAATTAAATTATTTTGTCAATATTCCAAATAGGATGTTTATTTATTAAAATTAATCTTATTAATGTGTCAAAAACTATATTAAAAATTGGTGCACCATTAAAAGGATATAAAAATGTATATCTTCTAAAACACTTATTTTCTCTAAATAATATTTTTTTTTCTAATACCATGTTCAAGAAAAGTAGTAAGATGACTTATAGTGTTATATAAAATTTAAAATGTGGTTAATAATATTCATAAAAGCTAGTTTATATGACAGTAAATAATAATATTTTAGTAATATATCGTTTTTAGTGAAACTCGTTATCGCTTACAACACAAGCTATCGAGGAAGGTTTCTCTTGTGTGTAATGCGAGCCATTTCAGTGTTGCGTATAGTGAATGTTTTCTTTGATTTTTCATATAACATCATCCAAAATAGTTAATATATCTATTGAAAAAATTATATACTCAGTGTTGAGTGAAATGAAGTCTATCAAATGAACATGAAATTGTGTTCAACACAAACCAAGAATATTGTTGTGTATACTACAAGCTAATATAGCATTGTGTATTGCGCAATATAATATTCATCTACTGTACAACACATGACATCAAATGAATCTATCTCATAAAATAACGGGATGTTATACAAAGGATATCGGGCCTGAGGTACGAGTTTTATGTTACAATCTCATTATTTATCGAAATTTTTTATGATTATACTTCTAATGATGGAATTTCATGATCTACATCTCATTAAAAGGATTAATTGTATTCACTTATATTTATTTTTATATTACATTTAAATTATTTTTATTTTACTATGTTTATGTACTCATGTTAATGAAAAATGTTTTTAAGGAAAATCTAATTTATTTATCTCTTTGGTCAAAACTCATTTATCTTCGATGTATTTGTTTTCTAAATGTATTTTATTGAATGATTTTTATATATTTCAAGGATCATTTAATGTCATTTTCCTATTTTCTAAATTTTACAAACGTTTTAAAATGAATCTTCATATCATTTCCTAAATGAGTTACATTTGAATTTTTTTCAAAAAATGTGAAAGTAATTTGTGTTTTAATGCATACAGCATGAATGAAAGTTCCCACCGTCATGACCACTCGATGATTTGAATATTCATTTTAATTTTTTTTAAATATAATTTCCTTACTATTTTATTGTTTTTTTATTTTGAATAATTTATTTGAATGTGAAATAGTAAATTTCCTCATGAAACATTCCAACAACATTTTAGAGGCATTTTTCAACTATGATAACATGTTTTCATGTTACATATGTTTAACTAGAGTTATAATCCAAGTATACAATAAAAATTATTTATTTGGATGGATTATGGTGATGATTATTTGTGTAATATTCTTTGAATCCCATTTTATTCCAAGGTGTTAATTATGTTATGATGAAACCTTTATGAAGAACATTTATTTTCCATGAGTTATGATATGATTATATTATGATACTCATTTCCTTTTTATAGGTAATGAAATGATGAACATATTATTTTTTTGGAAGACATATATATAAATTTCATTATATTTTCAATGGTATCAGAATTATATATCTCTCTAATGCATTGGGTGACGAGGGATATCTCATGAGATAAAAAGGACTGGTATTAGGAGAGAACTTTGTTTCATAAGGCCATGTATCCACTATGATAGTATGGGTAGTGAACACAGACTACTATGACAGTTTTGGGATGAACCCAATCCACTATGATAGTCAAGGAATTGATCCATAACTATAATAGAAATTGTTTTCTATTCTTAGGTTTATTCTATTATTTTTTGTCTTATACCATGGATATGTTCTCATATATCATTTTATTTGACTATATTATGATTTATATCATATTAACATCGACATTTTATACCAAATCCCATTATTAGGATCTATGATATATAGGGTATCGTTTTTAGATTTTATGCCCATATTATAATAACCTTGAGGTCATGTTATGTTAATGCATTCATTGATATCTCCTTTGTTTACCCTTACATAACATATAATACCACCGATTATTAAGTTTCATTTCCATACGTTATGAAGAAATGTATTAAGTATGATATGTTTAAGAAGTGTTGAAGTCAGAAAGAACATAATGGGATATGATCTAGTTTACTTATTAACTAGTTATATATTATATCCATGTTTATAGGGATACTAGACCTATATTATTACCATAATGATTATCCATATAATCAGATATAATATCTCAGTATGAAATATATGGGTCACTTTGGATGGACTCATATCAAGGTTTAGTTATATTTGGAAACAAATATGATAATACTTTACTATGATTACATAGGATGATCATATTTATAGGTAACTTTTCTATGTAATGGTAATGGATGAAATTTATATTCCCTCAAAAGTATCCTTACATAGATACTATAAGTGTAAATGGTTTTGTCATAGATATATCTTGGGGTAATAACCCCAAAATTGTTTTTGAGTATATGTTGTCCATAATTCCAGTGCATTGTGAGTGTTCCATTACCGCATGCCTAGTTCACACACATAGTGGATATTCATGGGGAAATTAATAATTTATTTTCAATCCATATTTAAGTATTTGAACATATAATAATCATAAATAACCTATGTAAAACCTAAGTTGTCATATATTTTAAAAAGGTGTCATGATATAGAAATCCTACAAATTATTTTTCATTATTATTTTTTCGTCAATAATTATTGTTTCTCACAATATATATTTTGCTTTTAGTAAATTGATGGAACTATAAGGAATCATATTAATGAAACATGTGATTTATAATTTAATTAATTTTTTATTTAATAACTAAATTTTTTGGGAGATAAAATTAAAAAGACTTTTTTTATGTTTATGAATCTTTCTCAAGCTATGAATCATGATACACTTGTAAATATGGGATGGAGGGAACAATATTCTATTGTGTCCTTCATTAGGAAATTTTCACCATATTTCAGGGGGTCGAATGATCTACTAGTATTTGAGAAATGGATCATTTCCACTAAAATTTTATTTTATGACATTCAATGTTTGGAATGTGAATCAACCAATTTGGTTATCTATTGTTTGGATGGTGAAGTAGATCAATGGTGGAATCTTATCAAGAATATGTAGAAACATGATAAAGTAGAATCCCTGGAGGAGGATGCGTTTATGAGATTATTTTTTAAAAACATAATTCTTCGCATTCTTCATATGAAAAATGGGAATTATTATCATGTGCGAAAATAGAATGATGAAGAATCCATTAGTACTTAGGAGGAAATTTTTACAAGACATACATTAAAAACTTTGGGTATTATCATACAAAATGAAATAAATGATTATTGAATATTTAGTGGCCTAAACCTGAGTCTTTATTGGGAGTCATCCTTAATGGACGTTGGTTCCTATGAATAAGTCATTTTATGTACAATAAAAGTTGAAATAGATATTATATTTACCTATAAATCTCATTGGATTTATATAAAAAATATAGAATTAAAATCAAATTCTAAAAACCATGGATGGGAGAATATAAGAGTTACATTAATCTTGATGGGTAGAATGAAATATTTTTTAAATTATCTTAAGGGTACTATTAAATTATTTATTTGTGGAATGGAAATTAATAAAGATATCAAATTTTGAAGTGATGGGAAGAAGTTATATAATGATGTGAATAAAGAGAACACTCTAAATAATTCACCATACACACTCTAGTTTTTCAAAATAATGTAGTATAAGAATTATGTAACCCATGCACAAATATGAATGATAACAAACATGATCGACTTCATCAACCTCTTCATCCTACAGAAAAATTTAAATCTCATGTGATCAATATTTCAAAGGAAGGTTATGATAATGATGTTGTGAAAGGTATGTTATTACCCAGACATGATCAATGTATCAATGAGAGGGGGATTAATGAATTAGATAAATATTTTTCTTGAATGTTTACTTTATATAGATAAAATATTTCCTCCTCTTAATAATTTATCATGTTTTTTTATAATAAGATTCATACTTCCACAGGAACATAGGAATTTACAAGGTTCACTACAAAACAAGAGTAGTTATGTCCTTAGAATGGTTTGGAAAAAAATCATATACAAAACAAAACATGACAAAACAATACTTTTTATGGTCAAACAAGTATGAAATAACATTAAAAATGTTTAGAACTATGATCAATACAATAGGGTGTGTACTTATCTTACCAAAAATGATGTAATACATATTTTTGGGACATGTAAAGACACTTTCACCAGCTAGAACAAACCATTTTATTGTGAAACCTTGTCAACATCCAATAGAATCCTAAAAATAAAAATTCATCGAATTCCTTCCTAGAAGTAGGTACAAAAAAATTCTTCAAATTTTTTACAATCAAATCAATCTGATTCATTACATTTATATCTCAGTACATGAAAATAAATTCTATAAGAAGAAATCTAAAATAGTTCTAAACCAAATCTTATTTCCTAATAAACATTTATACTATTTATTATTCTGATCTGGTAACTATGATTAATATCCTTCATTACTCCTCTTCTATCAAGAAGAATTCCATAGGAATTACCATTCTAGAAACCTAATCTCTAGAAAACATTAAATTATTGCACCTTCTCTCTTCACATTTGAACAATACAAATGTCAGAAAGTAGAATGTACAAAATTCTATTTATAGGTGTTCCAAAAGTTGTTTTTCTGTAAACTAAAATGATTTCTTATTTAACCAAATTTCCTGAAACATGAATTTAGCCTTCATTTTGGTTCCATATTTTACTTCAAAACCTCTTCTTGATTCATCTCCAGACTTTTCAAATCTTCCTAAAACATTTTTCTACATATAAATTTATAATCAGTCTTGGGTATGAAAGGCATTTCATTCAAATTTTCTACATTATGTTGGAATGAGAAATGAGATAGTATAATCATCATTACATTTCTCTATATCACTTTTAAGAGATACTCATTCCAAATATACATAACATATAAAAAAGAAATGACTTCTCATTATGATGCTTCAAACAAACAGAAAAAAAAAATCCTTGAAAACAATCTTCCATGAATATAGTTCCAACTTATAAAGTATTGTAAACTCCCTTCAAAAGTAAATTAGATGAAAACAACTCTTTGAAAACAAATCCAAAATGTATTCAAGATATTTTTACTATTCATAAAATCATAGGACTAATGATCCTACATCAGATGAAGTCCTGCATCTAGTTACATATCAGATCCCACAAGCATATGATGGATCATTATATGATTTAATATGATATATCAGTTTCAATGTTTTTATGATGAATCAACACTAATTATTTTACAATAACACTTTATCTAATTCACCATCAACCTAACCTAATTGAAATGGATGATGAAATTATTAATCATCATCTGATTGAACAGTCCCAATAACTCCCAGCTAACTATTCACATATCCCAAAAATATCCCAATAAAACAATTATACCTTTGATGGATTAGTCAAACACTAATTCTGACAAACTAGTTTAAAAATTCAAACAATATTCTACATCAATAACTTCTAAATTCCTTACCATTCAAAGAATATTTCATTGGGTGATTCTCACACCGATGGACTAATACTGTAAAAGTGTTACCATGAAAACATTATTCTTCTACGTACATCTTCTTTTAATCTTGACATCCCATTGTATTTGAGAACATTAACATCGATATAGAATCTTATGACACACTTTGTAATGTTATATACCTTTCTGCTCTTTTAGCACTAAATATAATTCTATGCCATCCTCATATAGATTGACATAAATTCTTATCCCCCTCACATTAATAATAATTTCATTATAATCTTCTTTGATTCATTATGATATTTGAGAATTAAAAAATAGAAAATAATCTTCAGATTTAGTATGGGGATTTTAAAGACACTGAGACTTTCTCAATACAATTAATAATTTATTTTTAGATAGAAGGTGAGACTGAAAAGAAAATCATCTTTCACTAATCATCATTAGAAAAGAGAAATGAAACATTTGAACATTCATAAAAAATGGTTCTAATTTCTGTGTTACTCTATCATTTTATCATTTTATTATTACTTTACAACCATTAATTCCATTAGTCCCATCACCAGAACATACGTATTTTCATTACTAGGTTTGCTTTCATCTATATTTCCACTATATCCTCATCATGTATGTTGTTTATTCACTCGATATTCTTTAAATAAAATATTCCCCATTTTTATCTAAAAAAATACATCCAAAATAGGACAAGGTCAACACAATCTCCCACTTTTTGTTTTTTTCAATACAAATTAAAAATAATATTCACTTCAAGCAAATTCTCATTCTCTCCTAATTTTTATGTCTTTTCTCCCCACACATATTATCCATATATATTATCCCCATATCATGTCTTATCCTCATAATTTACAATCATGTTTAAAGGGTACACTCTCGATAATATTTCTGAATATAAATATTACATGTGTTTCTTAACAAACAGACATTAATTAAACAAATAAATTTCTACATTGGTGACCCTGATATAGAAAAATATAATTTATAATAAATGTTATCAATGAATTTATAACACAGCTATCATGTAATACATTTTCATGATTATTTAAAAATCCTCATATCTAGGTAAATATAAAAATCGTTTTTAAGATAAAAGTAACCTACAAACATCTTGACAAACATGTCATAAAAGTTCATGTGTGAAAACAAAACATTCCCAGAAAAATATTTTCAGCAACATAAATACTTTATTTTAAAATAAAAGTATGTAAGTCATATGACAGATTCATTTTGTAATCTCCTTAAACTCCATATTTGTTAGTGAAACTGAACAATTATTTTATGAATAAGGAGGAAACTCAATATTTTTCAATATAGATATTTAAACTGATATTCCTCTCTCAGTTTTCTCTATTTCTTATTCATATTGGATTTTTCATTAGATTAGTTTTCTTCCTTCTGTTCAACCTCCTCAAGTATTGCGACAAGATTATTTTCAATTGTAGACTCTTTTGATGAGGCTGTAAATTTCTATTCAACATCCATAACAAATTTTTTATAATATGTTTTCTATTTTTTCATTCCATCCCTTTTTATGGAAAAATATTCCAACAAAATTTGGTAGCATACCCATATTGATCACATATATTACTTGTTTTCTAAATATCAACACCAGAATATATTGATATATTTTTATCAAGTTCACTGACATCATTAGAAATTATTTTCTCCCAATTATTGTTCTTTGATTTTTTTTCTTCTTATATCTTTCTGGACTTGATAACTTGTTCTATCTAGATAAATAACCACACTTTCCTTTCAGAATAATAATTTTTATTTTTCATAACATTCAATACAACTTTCTTATCATTCTTCCATTGGGAGGATTGACTCCCCCTCATACATTTCCTTTTATAATTCTTCTTCCGTTTAATTAATATTTACTTAACGATGTCTATTTCAATTATTTTTCATAAGAATATAGTTATTCAGAAAATCATCCTCTTCAAGTAATATACTATTCTCTTCATGTGATAATTCATTAATTTTTGTTTTACGACATTTATTTTTTAACCTAATGATTTTTTTTCAAGTATTTGAATTGTTCCTAAACATTATTTTATAGATCTCTTTAGATGAATCTCTATCTCATTTACTTATTCTGAATAACTATAACATTTATCTATGGAAAAACCTAATCATTAATTATTCAAATAGGTTTTTTCCTTCAGAAACATTACTAAACATTTCAGATTATAATTCACTATCATTATCTTTCCACAAAATTATTCTTCTTTTTGTTTGTGATAACTTATTTTTCTTTTGTTTAGATTGAGATTTTTCAAAAAGTTTCTTCCAATAACATCTTGAAATTCATTCTTCTTAATAACTTTATTCTTCTTTGTTTTCTTCATTATCCCTTACCCGGGAAAATTTAAAATAGGGCCCCAAAAGGCTCCACATAAAAAACATTTTTTGTGATGTTTCCCTTTATAAATTTGAGTAATTATTTTCTAATTTTTATAAAAAAACGATATAAAAGAATCATGATTTTCATATAACTCGTTTTCTGATTCAGAGTTGTTGGCTTATTCATCTCTATGGGTATTCTATGAAAAACGTTTTTTGGTGTCTTTGAAATCATTTTTCGATCAAAATTTATTTTTTTTCATTCATTACATTCTCCCTTCTCATATAATATGTAATGAGATGTCTATGAAGGTGATCGAAAGATAGATATTCATGATCTACATCTTCCATAGATGAAACATTGGAATTAAACATATCTATTTGAATTCTATGTATATTTTCGACAATAGTTTAGTATTATATTTTCTCAGTAATACATTTGATGGTTCTAACAATTTCATTAACTCTTGTAATGAATTCACCAACAGATCCACCCTCTCCAATTTTATGATATTTATAATTCAACCTCAATATTTCAGAATTTTAATTATTAATTGTTTATTTCCATTATAAATTTTCTTAAAATTATCCAATATAAATTCGAAAGTTAAAACTCCCTTAAATATATGGATGTATCATTCAGATTGTCAAAATAGTAAACGATTTTTATATATTCCATAATTCTTAATGTTTTCCTATTAAATATATATAAGAGTGTCATTCTCAACATGAGGTGTAAAACCGTCTATCGCATCTTTCAAAGCATCATATCCAAGGGTCATAAGATATAGAAGAAATTAAATCTTCTAGTATATGATAATTCTTATCATTTATTATTAGAATCCCTTTACAAATCACACAAAATATATTTACCATAACAATTCTTCTTAAAAAAATCAACAATAAGAATATAGGGAACCAAAGGTCTTATACCAAATGATATTTCCCATCCAAAATAAAGGTATCATTAAGATTTGGAGTGGGTGAATCAATGATATATTTTTCTTTTACGATTCATTTAACATTATATAACCTTCCTATGCTATTAAATAATTACTAATTTTCATAAAAAAACAGTCACATGTCGATATGAATAGAAGAATTTATAAGGATCACTAGTCAACAAGAGTAGCTACGTTATTGGCACTGTTTCAAAAGAATTTAAGACCACACTATCTATTCAAAATATCATTATTGTTCATATATAAATTAGGATATAAATGTACACATATGTAGTATTATGATCAATAGAATAGTTCATGTTATTCTCTTATCATAGATGTTATAATACATGTTTCTCAATCATGTAATGAAACCTTCACGGGTTTGTCCAAAACATGTTACTGTACTGCATTAAAATTTTACTATATAAAACCATAAAATAAAAATTATTCACATTCCTACCTTTAAATAGGTATAAAATAGCCATATTAGTCTTTGTGAAAAAATTTCAGTTTAATGGGAAAGGATAATTTTTCAATCTGATTGATCATCCTATAAAAGCAATGTCTTCAAGCATACTAGATTTTTTTTGAACAACATCTTATTTCCTAAGACACCTATTTTTGATTACCCAGTTTTATCTAGAAATTTTAAATAATATCATTCCTTAAGGCTCTTAATATACTATACTTCTTCATGAATGATATTGCTGAAATCCTTTTCTCTCTAAAATGTGCAGTGCATTCACCTTCTCTCCTCATATGTGAATGGTACAGTGTTAGATAGTAAAATGTAATTTCTTCTATTTAAAGAAGTACCAATTTTGGTTTGGGGATGAATCTAAAAATATTTCCCACCTAAAAAAATTCCAAAAATATGAATTTCCCCTTGATTTCATGTCCATCTTTAACATATTCAACTCTTCTCAGATCTTCTAGAAACATATAAATATCATCAAAAAAATGAGATTAATTTAAACTTTATTACTATTTATTAGTCTGATATGTCATTATTCTATTCTTCATTGTTATGGAATCATATGTATGATAGGATACTTCTCATTATGTTTCACTATATCTCTTATAAGACATGCTCAGTCCGAAGAACCATACCATTTGAAAACAATCAAATTACCACTCCTTCCAATGCTCCATAAAATATGAAAACATTCGACTTTGAAAACATTTTTTCATAAAAATAGTTTCATCTTTTTACGAACTCTACATCTACTTTGACAAGTTATTTTCAATTAAAATCCCTTTTAAAACATATCCCTAAATTTATTCAATTTATTTCACCTCTCAAATTCTCAAACTGATTATCATTCATCTGATGAAGTCTAGAATCTTATGAATAATCAAAGATATCATGTATCTAATGGATCTGTCCCTAAATTAATCCGATGTATTAGTGTCAACACCAGTGAAATGAATTGGTTCCACTTCTGGTTTGATGACTCTTGACCCAATTGAAATATAATTCATCCTGATGAAAATCATTGACTATATTTCTATTCATCATTCAATTGATCAGTTCGAATAAATCCAAGGTATACCTTCACAAGACCCAATTATCTCCATTTAAAAATTTCTACCTTTTATAGGTCGGTTAAACATTACGTTTTATGGACAAGTTTCAACCGTTGAACATTATTTATGTCATGACCCGACCCTACCCGGGCTCGAGCCGCAACTACCCCAAGCCCGCCTCCATAGGCCAGGTGCTGGCGACCAGCGTCGAAGGCACAATAACTCGGGGAGGCCTTCCCCTAAGTACTTGTACACACACACACAGCACACTCAATGAAAAAGTGAAGAGTAAAAAGAAAAGCAAAGGGGAAAATGATATATATATACCACAATGTGCATCGACCTCTAAAAGTAAAAAAGTAAGTGCTGAAAGTAAAATAAAAAGGAAAAAGGTCAAAACATGTGCCCAACCAGAAATGTGCCATAAACCGGCAATAGGTAAACAAAAGAAAAACAACTGGAAGGGTCCCCCACCGGGAACCTGACTCCGACCACCGGACGCGGTCCACGCTCCTGACTCCTAAGCTCATCTGACGTCACGTCCAACCTGTCCGTCGTCTGCAAGGGCAGACCAAGTGCGGGCAAAGCCCATGCAGGGGTGAGTATAAAAATAGTCAGTATGATACATCGAAGGCTCAAGGGAGAAACAAAGGAGGTACCGAAGGGTGAGAAGTAGAGCGAACAGGGAAAAAAAGGAGACAACCAATAGTGCAGTAAAGATTAACAGTAGAGAGTCTAGATTAACCCAACAAGAGAAGGAGGTAGACTCGTCCAGACACAAGGAGCTGGAAACGGTGAGAAGATGAAATTCTCGTCGAGTCTTCGCAACCTACAGCAGGAGAGTAGACTCGTCCAACCACGATAATCTAGACACGGAAATCACGTGGCATACCCCATGCGTCTTCACCTCTCCTGGAAGGAGAGTGGCCAAAGCCCAAGGAGTGGGTACCAGAAAAAGGTATATACATATTCATATACTCACTAAGAAGCCTGAACAAGGTCATAAGGGGATCTCCATCTCGTAGCTCAGCTCAAGAAACGTTATTCGCCAACAGTCCCATAATTAACACCATCGATGCCCAGCATCCCACACGTCTTCCCCATACTACAAGTCAAGGGCTCAATCACCGCACCTCGACAATATCCGCTTTGGGCTACACTGACTCAGCCGCACGGTTTTAGTCCATGTCACAAAGACACGTCTCCGTGGGGAAAGCGCTCCTCGTACTTGAGAGTCTTGGGGGAATGTCAAACCACAACTCGTCACTGCCCCGCGGTCGAGAGGTCTGCTAAAAGTCGACAGGTGAACCCCTGCCCAGCCCCGCTGGAGGGTCCCTGGAAGTCAACGGGTTCCCACTATAGGGAGACCCAGAAATTCGACGGGTTCCACACTGCCTAGTCCTGTAACAGGGTAATCCACTGGAGGGAGACCCGGCTAAAGTTAGTGACGAGACCACTGCCCATCCCAGCTGGAGGTAACCCGACATCGGGGACCACTGCCCAGCCTAGCTGGAGGTAAGCCCAGCATCGGGGACCACTGCCCAGCCCTGCTAGAGGTAAGTCCGGCATCAGGGACCACTACACAGCCCCGTTGGAGGTAAACCCGGAACTGCTCTAGTAATCCCTACTGGATGGTACTGCTCGGTGAACACCGCTGTATTGGCCATCCCTGCTGGATGCTAACCCACTGGCGAGCCCTACTTGAAACAACCTCAGCCCTGCTGGAAACAACCTCAACCCTACTAGAAACAACCTCAGCCCTGCTGGTAACAACCTCAGCCCAGCTGGAAACAACCTCATCCCTGCTGGTAACAACCTCCTGGGTAGAGTATCGGTGCCCGCATATTGTTTTGTTCACACCGAATCCACATGAACTCTACCAGAGAACACAAAGCAATGGGATAAAATCCCCAGGCCTCTCAAGGCGATCACACTCCAATCCACTGAGTCACTATTGAAGCGGACCGAGACAACTCATCCCAAAAAGTGGGGAAAACAGCCACACTGTACGAACAACTGTAGTCGCAAATGGTGTCATAGTCTGGTGAACGGGCACGGTACAGGAACCACTCACATCTGAAGAAATAGAGGAAAAATATATCTCGGTCAGCCAAACCATCGAGAACGAAGCCAGGGGGAGACCACTCAACCCTGATGGTCAAAACCATCGGGAAGAGGATGAGGGGAAAACTCAACCCTACTGGTAAAAAATTGGGAACAAAGGGACCCTCTACGTCACGAGAGGTCAAAAGTATGTAAAGCAGAGCACAACACGCACATGGGGACCACACTGTTGAGTCAATAAGGTTTTCCTTATGACTTTTCCAATCCTTTTTGTTTTGAAAATAAGAAACACCATATACTTAAGAAAATATTATTTTTACCCCACTAAGGAAAATTTACTTCTTTAAGGAAATTTACCTTAACCTGAATTTTCTTACACATAGCCATATTTTCTTATGTACAAAAACCAGATTCATATCCAAAATCCCGAAGCCATATATTGAAAATATTTGGAGCATTCTGTTTTTGGGATCCGAATTCCGGATGTGATCTGTAATGAAGCTCTAATCTGAATTCTGGACTCTGAAATTTCATGAGTTAGACTCTGAACTCTTCAGAAGTTCGACTCCGAACTCTTAAGCGGTTCTACTCTGAACTCTTAAGCAGTTCGGTTGAACTCCTTAAGAGTTCCGAGTCGAACTCATGAAAGATTGGAGTCTAGAATTTGGATTAGAGCATCATTAAAGATCACATCCATAATTCGGATCCCAAAAATAGAATGCTCCAAATATTTTCATTATATGGCTCCAGGATTTCGGGTATGAATCCAGTTTTTTTACTTAAGAAAATATGGCTATGTGTAAGAAAATTTAGGTTATGGTAAATTTCCTTAAAGAAGTATATTTTCCTTATGGGGGTAAAAATAATATTTGCTTAAGTATAAGGTGTTTGTGATTTTCAAAACAAAATGGAATGAAAAATTCATAAGGAAAGCCTTATTTACTCAACAATCACCCCCATTTTGGAAAGCACAAACATCCTTACAAAAAAGAAAATAAGGAATTTGAAAAATTTCATTAGACTTTAAAATTAAACACTTATCTCCCTTTGTTCATAGATGAAAGTGAATACAAATAACTACCCCATATGCATTTAAACTCTAAGGATTGTATTCTGAGTTTCCATAGTGGAGTTTTCATTATTGTAAGAATGAAAAAGCTTCGTAGTGGGAAACTCCCCATTTTTTAAGGATATTTCTTTTAGAATTTTTTCATTTCTCTTCCTTAGGAGTAGTTCTTTTTCCTTCTCCCCCTATGTGATTTTCAAAAAGAATTAAAGGGAATGGAAAACAAATTACTATACCTGAAACATTAGAATATAACAAGATACATCCAGCCAAATAATATTTTATTAGAGTTGGGAAAAATTTACAAAGAAAGTTATTTACAACAAAAGATCAGAGTTAGTTCATTTGTCTTCTATTTCCTTTAGAATGAGCTTCTTTAACAGGGTTTTGAGTTTCTTTATGTCTCTTTGGTCTTCCTCACCTTACCTCTCCAAGGCTTATACCTTTTCTTCTTGGACTTTTAAAGCGTCTGCCTGATCCTCCAAAGCTTTTTTCTGCAATTTTATTATCTCATCATGCATTTCTATCTTCTACTAAAACTCAATCCGGAAATCTCTTTCAGTTTTATAATTCTGAGATACTGAGTTAAGATTCCCATTCAGGTCCCTCACCTGTTGATTTCGACAATTTTTCTCTTGGGTCAGCTTTTCATAAATCTCGTTAACCTCTTAATCCTCCATTTCAAAATCATTTTGAACATCATATTGAAAACTCTCAAACTGAACTAAATATTCATTAACTCTTTTTGACCACTTGGTTAACTTACTGCAGGACTTTCTATGCACATCATAGTCGATCAGAAAACTTTTCTGTTCAGCTTCCAACTTCACAAACTTATCCATGACCATGTACAAAGAATCCGATTTCTGATTCATATTTTGTTGCAGCATCTGGAATCTAGAATCTATTGTTGGAAGAATCATAATTGTGTCCACCAACTTACTCAGAGACTGAACCACAAAATCATTCCCATGAGATGATGATTCCAAATCAGAAACATTGCTTGGAGACTGATCTTCTTTATCTTGCACCAACTTTCTTCTGGAGGTACCACCAACCTCTTTCCTCCTGATGACATCATTTATAGGTGTCTCCATGAGATTTTTCTTCCCCTTATCATCTCTTGGAGTAAGTTCTTTATTAATGGAAACTTCCTCAGATTCAGACACTTGAACGATCTGGTCTTCATCTGGTTTCGGTTTTTGTTTACCTTCCTCAATGAAATTCCTCTCATATGATTCTTCCTCATCATACAAGACATTCACTTCTTCTTCTTGTTGTTTCTTTCTAGCTTCGTCATTTTCCATTCTGGGATTAACTACCTTTTTGGATTCATCCTTATCTTTATAGTCATGTACTTTCTTGATCAGGGTATCCAAATCTTCACTCTCCTCCTCCTCCTCTTCTTCTTCATCCTCAACTTCTTCAACAGCTTATTCAACAACTTCTTTCTCAGCTTCTTCAACTATTTCTTTACCATTGGATCTATCCGAAGAGACATAGTTCTTGGTTGGGGTTTATGGTAAATCAGGTTCAATATCGAATGTTTTCGGAACGGTAAGCAATTCAGAAGCTAACTCTGAATCGTTCCGCAAAGATTGCACCATTTCAGCTTCGGACATCTTCATTTTCATTTTATTTTGCTTCTCTTGTTTCTCTAGCTCCTCCACAACTTTTTCTTTCAATGCCTTAGCCCTTGCAGGGTCATGTTTGAATTGAGGATCTCCTTACTTCCTCATTTATTTATCTTCTCTCCACTTGGCTGCCACTTCATCCGTGTATGTTTTCTGCTTCTTCGGCTTGGGGGGAGCAGATTGAGTTTCATTATCCTAAGGAATTTCTTCATCAGAAACGACATACTTAACCTTTCTCTTCCTCCTTTTCTTTTTGTATGGTTCTGAAGAGTGTGTTTATCTTTGAGTTGTCTCAACCTCTTCCACAGACAGAGGGTAAAATTCTCCGGATTCACTGGAAAAACTCATCTTCATCCTCTTGAGGGTATCATCACTGACTAGCATGAGCTTGCAATTCCGGATCTCTGACTTGCAGGAAACCTTAAAAGATTCTAATAATCGAAATATTAGCTTAGATAGTAAAGCAAGAAACATGATAATCTGAGAACTTAAATTGCCTTCTTTTATATTCTTGATCATAACCAAGACATGCCTCATCATATTTATCTTTCTTAGATTTACTAAAAAATCTAAGTCATATATATCACTTTTCTTCAGATTTCCTTTATCACATCTTCGTGGAAGTAGAAATCCTTACACCCAAAGCTGAATAATTCTATTGTTCGGAGTGAGATGAGAAATCTTGATAGTTGAATCATCCTTAAGCCCAAGACACTTCAGTGCCTTCTCCATGTCGAAACTTCTTTGCACATCAAAAAGTTTGTGTGAGCAGAATTCAGCTTCTCCTTCATATGGAAAACCATCCAAGCTCGCGGCCTTGGTGTAGTAAAGCTTATAAGTCTTCCCATAATACTTGAAAGAAAACCACTCTCTTTCATCTTCCATCAGGAAGGAAATAGACTCGTAGAACTCGGTCAGCCAATCAGTACAAATCGGATCCTATTTATCTGACTTTGCTACGCAGACATCTTACCATCCATTCAGCATTATAGTCTTGGAAATAAGGGAATCAAGGTTTTAGAAATCCAGATGAACTAACCATTCCCTGAAGACTAACCACATAGAGATTGGTTTCACAGTTGACATATCTTGAGAAGTTTCTTCAACAAACATTCGAAGTGAAGAAATCTGAAAGATTCAGATTGGATTTTCAATGTTTGGAACCGGCCATAAGAAGATCAGCAGGGCTTCATGATGAAAAAGCATGAAAAAACCAATGTGGGACGAGTCTCGGGGTCCCCATTATATAGGCAATGAAAGTGACCATTGGTATTCCAAAAGCCATCTAACGGTTGAAAAAGCTTTGATCTGATCTGACGGTTTAGAACAATCCCACAAGGAAAAACATGACTCCGATATTTTGAGGTTTTTAACGAAAACATTCAGATTTGAAGAAAACTAGAATCCGATCTTTTAGAAAACTATGGAAAATATCAGCAAGAAAAATATGATTATAGAACTATACGTAAAGAAATCACATCTCTCGGATTGGCTAGAAACATTTCTCGTAATTGGTATCATAGGAGGTCTCAGAAATACTTATACTCACGTATAGGTTTTTCTTGCCCATATTTATCTTTGTTCTTTATCCTTGCATAGAAAGTTTATTTTGTCGTTCCTAACTTTGTCATTCTGAACTTTTTCGTTCTGAACTTTTTCGTTCCGAATATTGTCGTTCCGAAATTTGTCGTTCCAAACTTTTTCATTCCGAACTTTGTGGTTACGAACTTTTTCTACTAACTCGGTTGGTTGCCCAAGTTGTTTTAGAATGGCAGGAATCAATGTTGGCTCTCTTGACAATCTAAATCATACAAGACCACTAATCATTGATGGTAATGCCTATGAGTACTGGATAGATCGAATGAAGACTTTTGTTATCAATACCGGAGTGGATAATTTCATTATACTTACTGGTGATTATAAAATTCTTGATAAGGAAGTTAGAACTTTCACTAACTAGGAAAAGCAATAGTATCAACTCAATAATAAGGTATGCAATACTCTATTATGTTCAATGACTAGAAATATATATAGCCAAATTTCTTCTTATGAAGCAGCTAATTGTATCTGGAAGAAGTTATAAGTTACACAATTTGGATCTTCTAAAGTGATTGAGACTAGTATAGCTATTCTTAGAGCTGAATACCATGGATTCAGTTTTCCATATGGATAACCAATCTACAATGTTCAATAAACATTTATGACTACAGTCAATAGCATACAGTCTATGGGAGAAAAAAGATTAGATGATGAAACTCTTGTGGATAAGTTAATTGTTATTATGCCCAATGAGTGGGAATCAAAGAGAACGTCTATAGATGAGAATAGGAAGGTCACTCAAATTTCAATTGATGATCTATTTGGAACTCTTCTCCAACATGAATCAAGAATGAAGAGAGATGCTGACAACATCAAAACGGAGAATGGGAATGGTACTATTGCTTTTAAAACAACATCGAATCATATAAAAGCTAAGACTCCTGAGAGAGTAACCAAATCCAAGTATAAAAAGGTGGTTATTCAGTCAGAATATAGTGAAAGTGAAATCTCAGAAAATGAGTTAGCAAATCTTGCTCGAAGAATGAACAAGATAGCTGGCCAAAAAAATTTCCAATCCAAGAATAAGAAAAAGGAAAGGAAAGACAGAAAAGATGGAGAAGTTACTTGTTATGAATGCATGAGAGCTGGACATATTAGACCAGTTTGCCCTTTGCTCAAAAAGAAAGAAAGGGAGGAAAGGAATTATGAAAGGAATAGTAAGATGTATTACAAAACCAAAGGTAAGAAAGTTCTGAAAGAAAATGACACATGGAGTGACAGCGGTGGTGACTCTTCAGATGAATATTCTGATTATGAATCTTCAGGAAAGAAGAATCTTGGTCTTATAGCCAGACTACCCATTGACAATCATTTCTTTATGGATGAGGTATGAAATGATGAATCATTGTCCTATGTTTCTTTAAATTTTAATGATAGTAAGTATTATAACACCTCAAATGAAGAATCCCCTTCTGATGAAGAAAATACTTCACCTACCTATAAAGAAGTTACTAGGTTTGTTGAACTTCTTGAGACTAAAAATTCTAAACTCTATAAGAAACTTGATACAGAAAATTCTAGGAATTCTATGATTACAAAAGAGATATCAGATCTCTCTAAAGATCTTGATAGGATAAATGCTAATTTTATAATGATTTCAAAGAATCTTGAGGAAGTATGTTATGAAAGGAACAAACTTTATAAAGAGTTAGAAAAAGTAATTTCTTTGAAAAGTGTTTTCAAGCCTCGCTCTAGTTCTATATCTAATGATTTTGAAGATAAAAACTTGGTTATAAAACTCAAGTCTGAAATTTTTTCCTTAATGAAGAGTCTATCAAACTTTACCCATGGTAAAGAAAATTTTGATAAAATGTATTCTAAAAAACGACCTTTAATAAACAAATCCGAACTTTCATGAGTTCGACTCTGAACTCTTATGCAGTTTGACTCCGAACTCTTAAGCAGTTCGACTCCGAATTCTTAAGCAGTTTGACTCCGAACTCTTAAGAAGTTCGACTCCGAACTCTTATGAAGTTTGAGTCCGAACTCTTAAGCAGTTCGACTCCGAACTCTTAAGCAGATCGACTCTGAACTCTTAAACAGATCAACTCTGAACTCCAAAGATGTTCGACTCTGAACTCTTAAGAAGTTTGACTCCAAACTCTTAAGCAGTTCGACTCCAAACTCTTAAGTAGTTCAACTCCGAACTTTCATGAGTTCAACTCCGAACTCTTAAGTAGTTCGACTCCGAACATTCATGAGTTCGACTCTGAACTCTTAAGTAGTTCGACTCCGAACTTTCATGAGTTTGACTCCGAACTCTTAAGAAGTTCGACTCCGAACATTCATGAGTTCGACTCCGAACTCTGCAAGTTCAAATTCTGGTCTCTGGTGAAACCAAACTCTGAATTCCTATAAAACAGAATCTGAACATTTCTTAACATAAACTCCGAATTTCATTTTGGTTAGACTCTGAACTTATGACTTTCTTACACTCCGAAATATTGATTAGCTTTTACTTACATATGCATCATTTCAAAATGATGTCGTGTATTCAGTTATACATGGTTTGTTATAAAACGATGTTGTCTATTCTGTTTCTAATTAACCATTGGTTGAGTTACACGTGTATGGGTCACTTTGAATTTCATTGAAAATATGACCGTTGGAAGAGGGAGCTGACCGTTGAAAGTTTGCCTATAAATAGGATCTCATTTAAAAGAGCTCAAAAAGAACAATTTGATCGATCTAGAGAACACATGCTGTTAAGGTGATTTATAGAGAGAGAATATTTTCATGCCTTGTGCGTACTGAACTACTTGTTCAAATTGCTTCGGGTGACTCCGAATGATGGTGATTACATTCTAGGACTTCCGGGGATAGGAAGATAGAGGTGCCGACAACCTTGATGTTTGAGGGCTTCCTTTCTGAGAAAGACAGAGGTTCCAACTACCTTGAAGTTGAGGGATTGCGAAGATAGCAAGACAGAGATTCCGATCTTCGTATCGAGGGCCTACCCCGGTGTGGGTAAGACAGACTTGATTGAAAGTATAAATCAGGAGACCTTTATCCAAGTTTGTTGGATACCCTTATCTTTGGGTTAAAAGAGTTATTGTTTTTTACTTGTTTGTTTCCACTACATATTGTATTTTAAGGAAAGTATAATGTAACACCCCAAGCATTCACGATATGGTTCTCTTTCAATAATTCAATAGCTTGCATTGTATGAATGTTCGAGTTCTAACACGCCGCGACAAATCAAAGTAGTCGTTATGAATAGTAATACCCACTTTTTAAAATTATAGAAATTTTATATTTCAAAATGGACTTCATTTTTTTATTCGTAATATCAAAACTATCCAAAGTTGATTTGTTTGTAATTTTCTGAGAACTTCCAATTTTTAATGAATAGTGAAAAATACTTAAAACAACTTTTTTAATTAAAATAATTTATAGTGATAAATTATACTATTTAAAGGTTTTAATGTATAATTAGAATATATTTTTACCATTTTATCCAATGGTGGTAATTATAATTAATTTAACATTGAAATTAGACATAAACATTTCTCAATCTTTTGATATATATTGTTTCTTAAAAACACGTCAATTGTTGTGACAATGGGAATTAATTATAAAATTAATTAATTCAACTTATATGTTTGGAATTTTGTAAAATTGAAATAATTTTTGAATTCGTAATATCAATTATATCTTACGGTGAAATTTTGGCATTGTTCTGAAAAACATCAATTTTTGATTACTAGTGAAACCACTAAGTAGTAGTTAAAAAACTGATTGTTCGTTTAAATGAAACATTAACACTTCTATGATTTTATTTTAAAAAATCCAACATACATGGTTGTCATTAAAAAGTAAAATGTGGTTCAATGGGATTAAAATGATTTTTGGTGAATAGTAACTTTTAAGTCCAAATAATCGCGATTAAAGGTAATTAGTAAAATTTAAGGTAAAATGATATTATAAAAATATGAAAATACATTTACACTTGTCCTACCCCTATTGGATGAGTCATGACTGACCAATAAAATCCATGGGTCAACTTGGGGACCCCATGGAGCCACTTTGGTAGGAAAATGACATTAAAAACTTTTTATTTAATTTTAAAATAAAAATGTCACAAACATGAGTTGTTTTACTAAAACAATTTTTAAATGGGGTTATACAAGCCATATTTTTTACTATAAATATTCAATAGAAATATAGAAAGATTTACTACATCATGATAATTTTTTTATAATTTTTAGACATTAAATAAATTAAATTATTTATGACACCATGATGATGCAGCGATTACCCCATTAATTAACGATTTAAATAAAATAAAACGATAATGTAAAATCTAAGACTTACACTTGTAAAAAACCTATTGGATGAGTATATTTCGAACAATTATCACCTTATACTCTAAATTTATAAGTGTGGGACCTTTAAAATCCGAAACTCATTATATAATAAAGTAACATTTCATGACTTTCCAAGAGTGCCCCTCCTAACCTCTTATAAAAGGCCCCACCACTACCACCTTACTCACACCTTAAAAGCCTTTTGGCTCGGCCAACCTCTACCCAAATACTCTCTCAACTTCCCTCTCTTACTCCTAGAAGCCTCCCTTTGGGAATAATTCTTCCCAAGGAAGCCTTTGGCTCAAATCAAAAAATAGTTACCCGATTTTAAGGTAATGTCTTCTCTTATGCTATTTTGTTTTATTTTGCTTCTCCAACCCCCTAAACTCTTGTTATTACTTTATTTTGTAACAACACCAGTATCCAAAATATACTAGGATGTTGTTATAATAATGATTCTATCTACACTTACACACACCTACATCTAATGGTTAAAGAACATATTGTTTTTGTGGATGGTGAATTTCTGCCGCACGAAACGATGATTGTTCAACACTCATATAAAAACTTCAAAGGTGGACATTAATATGTCACTATGTTTAAATATGATATATAACATGTTTAGGTTTTACTTAATCTTATTTATTTTTCATTTATGGCATACATTTATGGTTTCCATTATGGGTAAACGCGATATCTTCATTTTAGGAAGTGCGGACTACCGCCCCCTCAAAGTGATTTGAATCGTTAATGCCATATGTGGGTTGTATAAAGGATGAAGTAAATGGTATTATACATTATATTATACTGTAATTATATTATACCTTTATATAATTATAACTTCATTCCATTAAATATTAAATAGAAATGAAAGTATCGTTCATGCGTACGTACGGCTTACCGTCTCCATGAACGGTGCATTTCATTTCATACCTCTAAATGTTATGTAATATTATAAATGAATTTATATACTGGATATATAGGATATATATGATAGAAACATCATAAATATAATTTTGGAGATAATGGATATTCTAACACATAAACAACTTGTAATTATAAGAAGTTTATTGTTGACTCAAGTACCGAAGATCGGCAAAACGACCATTATTAACTTAAATGACTAAATACTTTTCGTAAAATTGTAATAAGTGATATAAAAGGGATACTGAACTTGGAAACGGTTCTTAAGAAAGTATATATTAACTCTAGTTTATTATTCAGGAGGTTAAAGGGCTGTCGAGTCAATTCAGACACGAGGTAAGGGAACTTCTTAACCCAATTTCTGTTCTTTGGGTTAATCTCCTACTTTCAAATTATGTCATGATATTATTATGTCCAATCTTGTATTTGTACTTTCTTTATGTGTAATTATAGTTAATACACATAATAAATCTATTTTATTTAAAAAAAATGATCTTTGTAAGGGACTTTGTCTCAATCTCATTTCATTGAGGCATATTTGGTTTTATACACAACATTCATTTATACGGTGCATAAACCCCTTTGACTTTTACTTTTATTCAAAAGGAATATTTTTATACAAAGTGTTTTTACTAAACGACAAAAGGAATGTTTTTTCATACGTATGTGGTGACAATGACTTCTCCACCGCTGTGACTATTATTTGAGTTTCGGCATCCTCTATAAGCCATAACATGTTTTAAAAGAAAAATAAATACCATGTTTTACTTTTCTTTTATTTTGGTATTGAAAATGGTTTTGATAAATTTATTATTATATCAATGTGTTTTATTTATATCTTGTGATTGATGTGTGAAAATATTATGTTTCCTTTATGCATGTTTTATGTGATACAATTATGTTATTATTTATGATATGTTTAAACCTGTTCATATGAGGAATGCATTGGACTTAATAAGTGACGGGTGGAGCCCGATATATCTCCTCGATGCATCGGAATGTCTCAAGAGACAATCTAGTTTCTTAGCACGAGGCCTTGACAAAATCATATTTTTAGTCTTGGCACGAGACCTTGGCTACATGGTTATGATAGTCTGGCATTATGCATTCCATTATTATGAAAGTGGTTATTGATATTGCATGTGATTATTTGACCATTCGAATATACATGTGAATAAGTAAATGGCATTTTAACATTTAAATTATTCAATATTATGTTGATGTTAATGTTTAAAAGTCTTTTTTTTTAGTCATACATTGACTTAAATGTTTATGTTTATTTATGAAAGCTTCTGCTATATTGTTATCCTTACTGAGCATCTGAGCTCACCCCTTCCAATGTTTTAATTTTTCTAGGATGTGAAGAAGTATATTATGAATGACCTGTAGGGATAGTATGAGTGGATATGAAGACAAGATGTTGTTGTAGTTTTGGTTTACTTTATGATGTAATGTAATACTTATGAATGTATCTAGTGTTTCCAAGGCTACTAAACTAATTGGTCTATCGAGACTTGATCCTTTGTGATCATGCAAATGTTACGCAATAATGCACCGACCTTGGGTAACTAGGGTCGGGGCGTTACAGTTGGTATCAGAGGCAGTTTAGTACTAACCTTGGAATCTAGATTTAGATAATCTTTGATTAGAGCACATAGCTCAAAGATAGACTTTGAGGATTAGTATAAAATAACTTCCTAGAATGTTGGTATTATATAGATTTTGTGAGTTTTCTGAGTAATACATCCCTGTCTGGATACGAACAGGTAGAGGCAGCTCGGTCACAGATGTACCTAGGGGTAAAACCCGAAAACACCGCTTTGAGCTAGACTCGAATGGGAACTGGTGCACGACAACGGGCCTTGATGCACTCTTGGTTACGACACACCCGGGGGATATGCTTAGGATAATTCTCATTTTCTTTACAAACCATTATGAAGGGTTTATGAGTATATACTTCCTCAAAGAAAACATTTCTTTTTTATGATTATAGATTATATCCATAAGTAGTTCAATTTATGTGACGTGTTTTACAAGTATAGCATTATGTATTTGAATTCATAAATTAATCTATTTTATTCCATTCTTAAAAATGGTTCCTAGTGGGAGGAATGGAAACCGTATCAATGCACACACTCCGTATAGGGATTGCCCTCCTGCTCAAGATAATTATTGTGTATCTGGAGATACAACTGGTGCTGATCAACTTATTACCATACTAGGACAACTCACTCATGTTATGAATAATAACCTTACTCGTATGGAGCACCCTGATCTACAACGTGGAGGATCAATGTTAGACCGCTTCATGAGGAAACAACCGCCAACATTTAATGGGGGTACAAATCCAATAGTAGCTGAGCAATTGATAAACTCTTTAGAGAAATTATTCCACACCTTGGGGAGTAGTGAAAGGGAGAAGGTTGTCATGGCAGTTTACTGCCTCACTGGAGATGATGATCAATGGTGGTCATTGATTCAAAACACAAAGGAAGATGATGAAGTATCAAATATGGAATGGAGGGAGTTCAAAGATCATTTCCTAGAAAAATACTATCCTCGCGACCATTGAGAAGATATGGAATGGCAATTTCTGAGTCTGAGAAAAAAGGAGGATGAGAATGTCTCAAAGTATGAGGCCAACAATAAAAATTTAGCAAGTCATGCTGCAGATTATATACGTAACCCAAGAAGTAAGATTGATCATTTTATTGATGGGTTAAAACCATTTCATCGTTGAGAATTAGTCTCACGAACCTTCTCGTCATACGAAGACATTATCTCGTATGCTATCACGACAGAAAATAAATTATCTAAATCATATGACAATAATGTAAAGCAAGAGAAGAAGAGAACAGTGGAATAAGAGACATATATAGGAAAAAAGGGAAAGAAGGATTTTCTAGGATGTGATAATTGTGGGAAGAATCACCCTGGTACTTGCCTAAAAGGAATGGGAGATTGTTATAAATGTGGAGAAAAAGGTCACAAGGTGCGTGATTGCAAGGGAAAGAAAGATGCTATCAATGTTGAATGCTAAAATGGTTGAGAAATGGGGCATTATGCAAATGAATGTCCTAAGCATCAGGGAAACATACCTCAGAAAAGGCCAAGGGATCAAGGCCAATCTTATGCTGTAAATATAGTTGAAGCAGAATAATTAATGTATTGGTGCTTTTGGACTCAAAGATTATATTCTGGTTATAAGAACAATGTGATATATATAAATATTGTATTGTAGTACTTGTTGTTTTAATGAAGGTTTTAATATGATGAAGGTAATCATATTTTTGTATGTGAAAATAAAATAAACTTTAATTTTTTTGAGGAACTTGATGATACAATTGATTTTGGAATTTAAAGACCTTTTAGAAAAAGTCTGGACAAAGGTATTTTTTATAACTATAAAGGTTTTAGTGAATTAAGTTGAACTTTGGATAGTATTGTTTAAGGTTAAAAAATTTCCGAATATTATTTTTGTAATATTATAATACTATACTTTTAAGAAAAGGAAAACCTGCAGGTTGGGGGACAACCCGTCGCGTCGAACAGAGCTGCAGGAATCGAACCCACAACCATAGTGTGGCATGCTTTTATTACCTACGACTAGCCTATAAGAAGTCCCTGGTTATTACAAAATAGTTTTCCTAATCTAAGTGGTATGTGTTAATATCTGGAACCTTCTACAATTAGGATAGATAGTATATTTTTGAGTTCTGTTAACATTTGGAGTGAAAGATGGGTTTGTGGTAAAAATTTATTAAATAATGAAAGTCTACATGAAAAGTAAGTATATTTCTTTACATTCTTAGTAAATCTCTTAAATAAATTCCTCAAACTTATGAAAGGTAACTTAAAACAAAAATTTTGTTAGTTAACTTTTCTAACTAGGGATTCAATGACCGTTTAACCAATCACAAGTTTGTGATTTTATTGTAGTTAACTTTCTCCTAACCCTGTTTTCTACAGCTCTCAATCATACCTTGATGATTTGTTTTTCCTCCATATCCATATTTTCATATAATCCTAGTATGGGCTATCTCGGATGAACTTTGTACTTCTCTTTCATTCTTTAAATATTATATTTTTATTATCCCAATTTCCGATGTGGGTTTTCCACAAAAGTATTTTCTATTTTCAACGTTTTATTTTCGAAGAACATTTTCAAATTGCGAGGATGCAATTTATTGAAGGAGGGGAGAATGTAACACCCCAAGCTTTCACGATACGCTTCTCTTTCAATAATGCAATAGCTTGAATGGTATGCATGTTCAAGTTCTAACACACCGTGACTAATCAAAGTAGCTGTTATGAATAGTAATACCCACTTTTTAAAATTATAGAAATTTTATATTTCAAAATGGACTTCATTTTTGTATTCGTAATATCAAAATTATCCTAAGATTAAATTTTTGTAATTTTCTGAGAACATCCAATTTTTAATGAATAGTGAAAAATACTTAAAACAACTTTTTTAATTAAAATAATTTATAGTGATATATTATACTATTTAGTGGTTTTAAAGTATAATTAGAATATATTTTTACTATTTTATCCAATGGTGGTCATTATAATTAATTTAACATTGAAATTGGACATAAACAATTGTCAATCTTTTGATATATATTGTTTCTTAAAAACAAGGTATTTGTTGTGACAATGGGAATTAATTTTAAAATTAATTAATGCAACATATATGTTTTGAATTTCGTAAAATAGACATCATTTTTGAATTTGGAATATCAATTATTGCTTAGGGTGAAATTTTGGCATTGTTCTGAAAAACTTCAATTTGTGATGAATAGTGAAACCACTAAGTGGTAGTTAAAAAACTGATTGTTCATTTAAATGAAACATTACCACTTATGTGATTTGATTTTCAAAAATCCTACATACATGGTTGTTATTAGGATGTAAAATGTGGTTCAATGAGATTAAAATAATTTTTGGTGAATAGTAACTTTTAAGTCTAATTAATCGTGATTTAATGTAATTAGTGAAATTTAAGGTAAAAATGATATTATAAAAATATGAAAATCCCTTTACACTTTTCCTACCCCTATTGGATTATTCATGGCCGACCTCGACAATCCATGGGTCAACTTGGGGACCCCATGGAGCCACTTTGGTAGGAAAATGACATTAAACACTTTTTATTTAATGTTAGAAAAAAATGTCACAAACATGAGTTGTTTTACTAAAAAAACTTTAAATGGGGTTATATAAGTCATAATTTTGACTATGAATATTCATTAGAAAGCGCAAACGATTTCCTACAACAGGATAATTTTTTTATAATTTTTAGACATTAAATATATTAAATTATTTATGACACCATGATGATGCAGCGATTACCTCATTAATTAACGATTTAAATAAAATAAAAAGATAATGTAAAATCTAAGCATTAAACTTGTAAAAAACCTATTTTATGAACATATTGCGAACCCTTATCACCTTATCCTCGAAATTTATAAGTGTGGGACCTTTAAAATCCGAAACGCATTATATAATAAAGTAACATTTCATGACTTTCCAAGAGTGCCCTTCCTCACCTCTTATAAAAGGCCCCACCACTACCACCTTACTCACACCTTCAAAGCCTTTTGGCTCGGCCAAAATCTGCCCAAATACTCTTTCAACTTCCCTATATTACTCCAAGAAGCCTCACTTTGGGCATAATTCTTCCCAAGGAAGCCTTTGGCTCAAATCAAAAAAGAGTTACCCGATTTTAAGGTAATGTATTCTCTTATGCTATTTTGTTTTATTTTGCTTCTCCAACCCCCTAAACACTTGTTATTAATTTCTTTTGTAACAACAACAATATCCTAAATATACTAGAATGTTTTTATAAGAATTATTCGAGCTACAATTACACACACCTACATCTAATGGTTAAAAAACATTCTGTTTCTCTGGATGGCGAATTTCTGCCTCACGAAACGATGATTGTTCAACACTCATATAACACCTTCAAAGGTGGCCATTAAGATGTCACTATATTTATATATGATATATAATATGTTTATATTTTACTTATTCATCTTTATTTTTCATTTATGGCATACCTTTATGGTTTCCATTATGGGTAAACGCGATATGTTAATTTTAGGAAGTGCGGACTACCGCCCCCTCAAAGTGATTTGAATCGTTAATGCCATATGTGAGATGTATAAAGGATGGAGTTAATGTTATTATACATTATATTATACTGGAATTATATTATACCTTTATATAATTATAACTTAATTCCATTAAATACAATATAGAAATGAATGTAGCGTTTATGCGTACATACGGCTTACCGTCTCCATGAACGGTGCATTTAATTTCTTACCTCTAAATGTTATGTAATATTATAAATGCATGTATATACAGGATATATAGGATATATATGATATATAAATCATGAATATAATTCTGGAGATAATGGATATTCTACCACAAAAACAACTTGTAATTATATGAAGTTTATTGTTGACTCAAGTACCAAAGATCGACAAAACGACTGTTATTAACTTAAATGACTACATAATTTTCGTAAAATTTTAATAAGTGATATAAAAGGGATAATGAACTTTAAAAAGGTTCTTAATCAAGTATATATTAACTCTAGTTCATTATTCAGGAGGTTAAAGGGCGGTCGAGTCAATTCAGACACTAGGTAAGGGAACTTCTTAACCCAATTTTCGTTCTTTTGGTTAATCTCCTACATTCAAATTATGTCATGATATTATTATGTACTATCTTGTATTTGTACTTTATTTATGTGTACTTATAGTGAATACACATAATAGATCTATTTTATTTAAAAACAATGATTTTTGTAAGGGACTTCGTCTCAATCTCCTTTCATTGAGACATATTTGGTTTTATACCCAACTTTCATTTATACGGTGTATAAACCCACTTTGACTTTTACTTTTATTTAAAAGGAATCTTTTTATACGAAGCGTTTTTACTAAACGACAAAAGGAATGTTTTTTCTTACGTATGCGGTGACAACGACTTCTTCGCCACCGTGACTATTATTTGAGTTTCGGCTTCCTCTATAAGCCATAACTTTTTTTAAAAGAAAAATAAATACCATGTTTTACTTTTCTTTTATTTTGGTATTGAAAATGGTTTTGATAAAGTTTTTATTATATCAATGTGTTGTCTTTATATCTTGTTATTGAAGTGTGGAAATCTTATTTTTCCTTTACGCATGTTTTATGTGATACAATTATGTTATGGTTTATGATATGATTAAACCTGTTCATATGAGGAATGCATTGGACTTAATATGTTACGGGTGGAGCCCGCTATAGCTCCCCTATGCATCAGAAGGTCTCATGAGACAAACTAGTGTCTTGGCACGAGGCCTTGACAAAATCTTATTTTTAGTCTTGGCATGAGGCCTTGGCTACGTGGTTATGATAGTCTGGCATTATGCATTCCATCATTAAGAAAGTAGTTATTGATATTGAATGTGATTATTCGACCAGTAGAATATCCATGTGAATAAGTAAATGGCATTATACCATTTTAATTTTGCCATATTATGTTGAAGTTCATGTTTAAAAGGCTTTTGTTTTAGTCATACATTTACTTAAATGTTTATGTTTATTTATGAAAGCTTCTGCTATGTTGTTATCTTTACTGAGAATCTGAGCTCACCCCTTCCAATGTTTTAATTTTTCCAGGATGTGAAGAAGTATATTATGAATAACTTGCAGGGATAGTATGAGGGGATATGAAGACAAGATGTTGTTGTAGTTTTGTTTTAATTTATGATGTAATTTAAGACTTATGAATGTATCTAGTGTTTCCAAGGCTACTAAACTAATCTGTCTTTAAAGAATAGATTCTTTTTTATCATGCCAATGTTACCAAATAATGCACCGACCTTGGGTAACTGGGGTTGGGGCGATACATATAACCTTCATGTATTTCCTTACACTTGTACTCTGATTAGATTAGATTCTATACGCTTTATGGTCGAATCGTATATTGTAATCCTTGGTTCCAATTCTCCAGTTGGTGATTGGAGGTGTTGTGAATTTGCTTAGTTTAACATTGTTACCCCTAGATTTTCCTTATCTAAGGAAAACATAGTTATCCGTAAGAAACATTAAAGGTTCCAAAGGAATTTTTAAAGAATACATTTCACCCCCCCCTCTTGTATTTTGAGCGTCTACATTGTTATTTCGATCCTACACACACGACCTCTGGCCCCAAGTCAACCCAAACCGAGTGCACAAATGATCTCAGGTACAACCACACGTACCTCCATGCGCTCCTATATACTCTAAAAGAATACCTCGTCTCCATCCCAAAGGCTAACGTGCACCCGGCACCCAACGTCAACGCGAAGGCGTGAACATAACAACTCCACCTCAATGGCCCAGGCATGGCCAACCACATCTTGTGAATCATTTATATCACTATCCCAAGAGTGTGCGATCACACAACATGGGTCTGATACAAACATGGTAGGACGAACCACCACCAGAGCACCTTTTATGCTTCCACATTTAACAAGATCACGCAAGAGGATCTGCACAACCAAATGGATCGCACCGTTGTAATCCTCGTGAAAAAACATGCGAGATAGAATACTTTCTCGCCTCAAACGGATATCCGATGGAAAAGTCACCAACACTGCCTCACACCCGAATCATGTCCCTTGATCCTGAGCCTCAACCCCGAAAACAGTCGGTCGCATGGCACCATTGCAATCCTCTTGGGAAAACACGTCAAAAAGACTGCTCACTTGAGCGCAACAGATATCCGGAGAAAAAGATGCATTCTGGCGCACCTCACACAAGGGGTGCTACGTGGGACCCACATCCCAGTCCCACAACACAATGAACAGATCGCACTGTTGCGATCCTCTCGAAAAAGTACACAAGATGGACTATTCACTTGTCCAAAACGGTCGGCCGGTGATAGAGATGGATGAATCACCGTCGACGGCCAAACGGCCCTCACGGGGGCTACACCATCATGCGTAATTACATTGGGAAGATGGGGCCAACACGATGCCCTCGGAAAAACACCCAACATCGACTGCTCGCACACCCTGAATGGACGTCCGATGAAAAAGTCGCTAAACGCTACTCGCAGCTCAAAAGACGGGCCATGGGGCCTGTGCCTCAACTCTGGCTTTAATGCCCGGAACAAACCGGGGACGATCCGCCACGGTGCTAGGATTCCAACGCCACTGACGGCGCTCGAAATGGACGTCGGATGCGTCTATGCCGTCCAAAACAAGTCCCCCTGAAAAACGCCAATTCGCTTAAAGACGCGTCGCGCCTCCGAGGCCCATCTTTTCGAAAATTATAAATTCCCGAAACCATCTCAAAAACTCTGTTATGATCCAAGAAAGGGTTTTCCGTAGACGGCATGCAAATCAGATTTACGGTTTGAGTTTTAGGAGCATTTTAGTATTTAGGGACTAAAATGAGTGAGTCGGGCCGGTTCGGCCGGCCCACCGGTACTCTGGACCGGCGGTCCGCGGTTCACCGTGCGGACCGCCCCAAACCTCCCAAACCGGATCGGCCAGTCCGGTCTCCAAGTGGACCTATGTGGCATGGGTCCTGTCTGCTGACCGGGGTCACGAAGACCCCGGGTCTTCTGCACCTCGCACCCCAGGCGCTCGTCGACGTCCTCGCCGACCCCAGCTCACCTGGCCGCTCCGCCTTACCCCGAAGCCAGCCACCGCCTGCACCTGGCCAACCTGCTGCCACTGCCCGACCGTGACGCCGCCGTCTCCGCTGGAAGCCACCGCCACTCGGAGCTCACGCACCGCCCCCTTGGAACCTCATCGGACCGCCCCAGGTCGCCGGAAAACACCCAACCCCCCCCCCCCAATTCCTGCAACCTTCGGCGAACAGCTATGGGCTCCTCCAAACTTGGATTTCAAATCCAAGACAAGCATTGGAAAGGGAATAAAATATACTATGCGTTTATAGGCTTTTTTCAATATTCTGATAGCAATTAGACATGATTAACCGGGCTCAAAGTAGGTTCGGGGAGGAAGAAACAAAAACGACAAATCCTACCTCGATGGGCTTCGCCCGAAGCTTTGCCGTGATCCGTCGAAGTTGCGCCTCGCCGGAGCAATCCCGCCGGAGTGGAGGAGGAGAGGGAGAGGAGGGGTTTCTCCAGGGGGTAGAAATGAGGGAGAGGAGAGGGTTTGGTTTAAGTAGAAAATAAAAATTATTTTAATTAATTTTTATTAATTACTCAAGAAAGGACCCACCTCGGAAAAACTCGACATGGTAACGGTTAAGCCACCCATAGGGTAAACACCACCCCCCGAGCACAACGGTGGAATCGGAATTTGATTCCGAGCATCCGTTTAAAATTTATTAAGCTGAACTCCCAAAGCCGCTAAATTAAAAAAATTCCCCTGGGGCCATTTTTCACAGACGGGCCGCGCCCGCGAAACATACACCCCTCCTAGGGTAAACGACATGCTACGAACTCAACGGTGCCCTTTGTTTTCCAATCCAAGCCACTGTTTAAGAGATACATGAGTTTCACCATTAAACGAATTAATTAATAAAATAATTTATCCGTTTAACGTTCCGAAAGCGAGCGAGGGGTCCAAACATCCCGCGCCGACATGTATTATGTCGCTCCTAGGGTAAACACACCATTCCAGACCCATCTGTACACTTGGATCTCTGATCCGGATCACCCTTTATGAGTTATCCCATTTATTTGGAATTCTCAGTGTGAACACACTGAAAATTTAATTCTGGCCACTCCGGGGCTCGGAATCGAATGCCGTCTGAAGGCACTACTCTGGAATAACATCAAGAATATTTCACAGCCTTTCACAGCAAAAAACGGGTTCTTACATCATTCCATACTTCATGATTTTCATCCCCGAAAAGAAAAACTAGGGAAAAATTCAGGGTACTAATCCCACACCTAGCTCTCCCGTACCTAGAAGAACTCACGCACAGCACTGCGTCACCACACAAAGACCAACAGATTTGATCTATTCACGCGAGGTCGGCCCTTGCCAACATCGTGTATAGGAGCACACACACTTCTTCTCGGGTGAGTCACGTGGGAGACGTCGTGCACCCACTCAAGACTTTTAGGTTAGGGAAAGGTGGTAGGGAACCTCGTCATCCCCGTGCACGGTCTCAAATGACCTGAAGGCTCTCGGGGGCAGCTCACCTCCCCGACCGAACCTCTACGTCACATGCCGTGACTGGAATCACTGCCCACACCTGGAACAAGGCCCGTTGATTCCCTCCTTCAGGATATCCATATGGTGAAACTCCCAAGGATATCTGGTCACGCAAGGTTTCACAGTCGATGTCCCACAACCCAGACTCTCTTACACACTCAGAAAGCGAAGGATTCGACACCATCAACTAGAGAAAAAGGACTCACACCTTTTTACCTTACCAACACAGGGTTACACCGACGCCCCGCGTCACCTTGGTAACAACCCACGAAAGGAGCAGGGAGAAAATCATTTCACACGCAGAGTCTAACAATTATACTACTAAAAGTAGAAGAGCTGTAGAGTGTACCTCATACAACCTCATGCTCCACAGGATCGTAGACATCCAGAGCTTGTGGTTGTCTATGGTTCCAACTGTCAGCTCCCAGGGCCTTACGTGGACCGCCTAGTGGTGATGGGATGACCTCGTAAAGTCATTCTCCACTACCAGTTCCTCCCGCTCCTCTGCTAGCACCACCTCCCTGGGTACTACTCCGATCATGGCACTGCCTCTGTCATGGTGGTGCACCTACTGCCTGCCCGAAGCGCTCTCCATGCCTGGTCGGGCAGTACCGTGCCAGGTAACCTAGCCCATCGCAAGCATAGTAGAAAGTCTCTCTAGGATGAACTGGTGCCCTCTGGTGCCAATGTGGTGTACGACCACGCCCCTGAGACCGGTTGTTAGAAATCCACATGGGTCGAGGTTCAGTTTTCCGACGCCGACTAGATGCGACAGACCTCTCGGCTCCAACGTGCATGTTGCCACCACCTTCTCCAGAACGTGAAAGGAAGTTCTCTGTCACCAGTGCCTACTCTAGCACCCCGAGATATGTGGATGTGCCCAAAGATATTATGATAATATGAATGTCTCAGCAGAGACCCTTCTCAAACTTCCGCGCTTGGAGGTTATCGTCATGGACCAAGTCTGGGTAAAAGCATTCACGGTCTGCGAAACTAGTCATGTACTCGGCCACCGTCATCCCTCTTTGCTGAAAATACAGGAGCTCTTGTATCCAAACAGAGCACAAGAAGGAGTGGAAAAACTCCTCATAGAAAAACAACTGAAATTCGCCCCACAACAGCGACGACATGTCAACAAACTGAGTCACCAGACTCCACCAACGCCAAGCTGCTCCACAAAAAAGGTCGGCTGCCAAATCCACCATAAGATCTGCTGGTGTCTGCACAAGCCTGAAAAGGCGAACCACTCTCTCTAGCCAAACCTCTCCTGCCTGAGGGTCTGGCTCACCACTGAACCTTAGCGGTCCCTACCGCTAGAAGTCGCGGAGCACGCTCAACTTGCGCTCAAGCCCCGTCTGCTCTGCTGATGCTTTCTGCTACTCAACAGGTGGGGGTGATACTACCGGCCCACCAAGAGAAAGGGGCTCGCATGATGTGTTCTGGACTGTGGCCTCATAGCTCACAGTTTCATCATCACGAACCAAAGCTGGTATCCTAGTTGGCTGTCTTCGCGGAGACATCCTGAATATTATCAAGGACTGTTGTGGTCAGATGAGAATTTATGTATATACCAACAACAAAAACAACGATGGGGAGCTGACTCAAGAAGGACAGTAAAAGAATCAATCATATGTGATGCACAAAGAAAGTTTTCCATTCAATAAGTGTCTCAGCATGCCGAGTCGACAAGGGGGTTATCAAGGTCCTGGTGAATGGATACGTCGGCCGCCACACCATCACTAGACTCCCTAGCCTGAGAGCCGCTCTCGAGACACATTAACACTGTTGCCCTAAATCCCAACAAATTCCTATTTTAGGGACGTCCGCACAACGCCCCAAGGAACGAACCACCTCCGATACCACTTTGTCATGACCCGACCCTACCCAGGCTCGAGCCGCAACTACCCCAAGCCTACCTCCATAGGCCTGGGGCTGGCGACCATCGCCGAAGGCACAATAACTCGGGGAGGCCTTTTCCGAAGTACCTGTACACACACACGCAGCACACTCAATGCAAAAGTGCAGAGTAAAAAAGAAAAGCATAGGGAAAACTGCTATATATATACCACAATGTGCATGGACCACTAAAAGTACAAAGCATGTGATGAAAGTAAACTAAAAAAACGGCAAAACACGCACCCAACCAAAAAAGTGCCACAACCTGGAAACATGTAAACAAAAGAAAAACAGCTGGAAGGGTCCCCCACCTTGAACCCGACTCTGACCACCGCACGCGGTCAATGCTCCTGAATCCTAAGCTCCTCTGACGTCACGTCCAACCTGTCCGTCGTCTGCAACGACACACCATGTGCGGGCAAATCCCGAGAAGGGGTGAGTATAAAAATACTCAATAGGATACCCCGAAGGCTCGAGGGAGAAACAAAGGAGGTACCGAAGGGTGATCAGTAGAGAGAACATGAAACGTAAAGGAGTACAACCAATAGTGTATTAAAGAGTAACAATAGAGAGTCCATCTCCACCCAACAAGAGAAAGGGGGTAGACTTGTTTAGACACAAGGAGCTAGAAACGGTGAGAAGATGAACATCTCGTCGAGTCTTCACTACCTATAGCAGGAGAGTAGACTCGTCCAACTACAAGAAGCTAGACACGGAAAGCACGTGGCATACCTCGCGCGTCTTCTCCTCTCATGGAAGGAGAGTAGCCAAAACCCAAGGAGTGGGTACCAGAACAAGGTATATACATATTCATATGCTCACTAAGAAGCCTGAACAAGTTCATAAGGGGATCTCCATCCCATAGCTCATCCCAAGAAAAGTGAGTCTCCAATAGTCCCAGAAGTAACATCATCGATGCCCAGCATCCCACTCGTCTGCCCCGTACTACAAGTCAAGGGCTCAATCACTGCACCTCGACACTATCCGCTTTGGGCGGCACTGACTCACCCGTACGGTTTTAGGTCGCGTCACAAGGAAGCGTCTCAGTGGGGAAATCACTCCTCGTACTTGAGAGTCTTGGGGGAACGTCAAACCATAACTCCTCACTGCCCCACAACCGAGTGGTTTGCTCAAAGTCGATAAGCGACCCCCTACCCAGCCCCACTGGAGGGTCCCTAGAAGTCTACGGGTTCCCACTACAGGGAGACCCAGAAAGTCGATGGGTGCCACACTGCCCAGTCCTGTAACAGGGTAATCCACTAGAGGGTGACCCGGCTAAAGTCGGCGTCGAGACCACTACCCAGCCCAGCTGGAGGTAACCCAGCATCGGGGACCACTGCCCAGCCCAGCTAGAGGTAAGACCGACATCGGGGACCACTGCCCAGCCCAGCTGGAGGTAAGCCTGGCATCGGGGACCACTGCCTAGCCCTACTGGAGGTAAGCCCGACATCGGGGACAACTGCCCAGCCCAGCTGGAGGTAAACCCGAAACTGCTCTAGCCATCCCTGCTGGATGGTACTGCTCATGGAACACCGCTGTATTGGCAATCCCTGCTGGATGGTAACCCACTGGTGAGCCCTGCTCGAAGAAACCTCATCCTTGCTGGAAACAAATGAGAACAAAGGGACCCTCTACGTCGTGAGAGGTCAAAAGTACGTAAATCAGAGCACGACTTGCACATGGGGCCCACACGACGTGTGGACCCAAGTCAACCCAAACTGAGCGAACAAACATTCTCAGGTACAACCACACGTACCTCCAAGCACTCGTTTATACTCCCAGAGTATACCTCATCTCGAGCCCAAAGGCTAACGTGCACCCGACACCCAACGTCAATGCGATCGCGTGAACATAACAACTCCACCTCAAAGTCCCAGGCACGACCAACCACATCTTGTGAATCATTTATATCACTCTCCCAAGAGTTCTTGATCACACACCAAGGGTCCGCTAGAAAAATGGTAGGACGAACCACCACCTGAGCACCTTTTATGCTTCTAGATTTAACAAGATCGCGCTAGAGGCTCCGCACAACCAACCGGATCACACCGTTGTAATCCTCGTGGAAAAACATGTGAGATAGATTACTTACTCACCTCAAATGGATATCCGATGGAAAAGTCGCCAACCCCGCCTCACGCCCAAATGGAGTCCCGTGATCCCGAGCCTCGACCCCAAAAACAGTCGGGCGCATTGCACCATTTCAATCCTCTCAGGAAAACACTTCAAAAAGGCTGCTCACTTGAGCGCAACCGATATCCGGAGAAAAAGATGCATTCCGGCGCACCACACATGAGCGGTTCTATATGGGACCCGCATCCCAGTCCCGAAACACAACGAATGGATAGCACCGTTGCAATCCTCTCGAAAAAGTACACGAGATGGACTATTCATATGTCCAAAATGGTCACCCGGTGATAGAGATCGAAAAATCACTGTCAACGCCAAACGGCCCTCGCGAGGCCCACACCATCATGCGGAATTACAGAGGACAGACGGTGCCAACGTGATGCCCTCGAAAAAACAACCAACATCGACTGCTTGCATGCCCTGAACGAACGTCCGATGAAAAAGTTGCAAAACGCTGCTCGCAGCTGAATAGACGGGTCATGGGGCCCACGCCTCAACTCCGGCTTTAATACCTGGAACAACCCTGGAATGCTCCGTCTCGGTGACAGGGTTCCAAAGCCACTGACGGCACTCGAAACAGACGTCGGACGCATCCATGCCGTCCAAAACAAGTCCCAGGGAAAAACGTCAATTCGCTTAAAGACGCTTTGCACCTCCGATGCCCCTCGTTTTGGGAATCAAAAATTCTCGAAACCGTCTCAAAAACTCCAACTCGATCCAAGGATCGCGTTACCGTAGACGGCACGTGAACCCGATTTATGGGTTGATTTTGAGGAGCGTTTTAATATTTGGGGACCGAAACGGGTGCGCCGGGCCGGTTCGGCCGGCCCACGCGTACTCTAGACGGACGGTCCGCAGTTCACCGCGCGGACCACCCTGAACTGCCCAGACCGACTCGGACGGTCCGGTCTCTTCCTGAACCCACAATGTGCGGGTCCTGTCCGCCGACCGGGGTCACGAAGACCTCAGGTCTTCTGCACCGCACTCCCCAGGCGCTCGCTGACGACCCTGCCGACCCCGGTTCGCCTGGCCGCTCCGCCTTACCCTGATGCTAACTGCCGCCTGCACCCGGCCGACCTGCTACCACCACTCGGCAGCGACGCCTCTACCTCCGCTGGAAGCCACCACCGCCCAGAGCTCCCTCGCTGCTGCCATGGAACCTCGCCGGACAGCCCCAGGACGCCAGAAAACACCAAAAACCCCCAATTCCCGCAACCTTCGGCAAACCGCTGCGGGCTCCTCCGAACACGGATTTCAAATCCGAGACAAGCGTTGGAAAGAGAATAAAATCTAATACGTGTTCATAGGCTTTGTTCAAAAATCCAACAGAAATTTTACATGATTTACCGGGCTCAATGTAGGGTCGGGGAGGATGAAACAAAAATGACAAATCGTACCTCGATGGGCTTCACCCGAAGCTTTGTCGCGATCCGTCGGAGCCGCGCCTCACCCGAGCTATCTCGCCGGAGTGAAGTAGGATAGAGAGAGGAGGGGTTTCTCCAGGGGGTGGAAATGAGGGAGAGGGGAGGGTTTGGTTTAAGTAGAAAATAAAAATTAATTTAATTAATTTTTATTAATTACTCACGAAAGGACGCACCTATGAAACACTCGATGGGGTCGAGGGTAAGCCTCCCGTAGGGAAACACCACCCCCATGCACAAAGGTGGTCTCAAAATTTGATTCTAAGCTTCAGTTTAAATGTCATAAAGTTGAACGCCCAAAGTAGCAAAATTACGAAAATTCCCCTAGGGCCATTTTTCACAGACAGGTCGCGCCCGCGAAACATACACCCTCATAAGGTAAATGGCATGCTCTGAATTCAACGGTGCCCTAGGTTTTCCAATCTGACCCACCGTTTAAGAGATACATGAGTTTCACCACTAAATGAATTAATTAATTAATTAATTAATCCGTTTAGCGTTCTGAAAGCGAGTTAGGGGTTCAAACGTCCCGCACCGACATGTTTTATGTCACTCATAGGATAAACACCCCATTCCGGACCCATCCATACACTCAGATCTCTGATCCGGATCACCTTTTAGGAGTTATCCCATTTATTTGGCGTTCTTAGTGTGAATGCACTGAAAATTTAATTCCGGCCACTCCGGGGCTCAGAATCGCACGCTGTCTGAAGGCACTGCTCCAGAATAAAATCAAGAATATTCCAAAGTCTTTCACAGAAAAAACTGGGTTCTTACAATTTAATATAGTAAACATCATACATCCCTTCATTTTATGAAATTTAATGTCTTGTGATTCTCACACCGATAGACTAAAACCATAAATCATTAACTTGGAAGACATTATTCTTCAATAATATTCTTCTTCTAATCATAAATTCTTCAAAACAATAAGAACATTAGGATAAACATATCATCTATTGAAATATATTTTCATGGTTTTTATCATCCCATCCTTTTTGAAACATCTATATTTCCACCAATCCTCTACCTGATAGGAAAAACTTGTTCACCCCCTTTCCTTAATTAGATTGAATCCCATGTTTCTATGAAAACCATTGATATTTTAGAATTAAAATTAAAAAATGAATCATCATATTTGGTTTCAAGATGATTTATACTATGATAATTTTTCATACAAATAAAAACATTATTTCTATAAAAGTGGTGAGTTTGAAAAGAAACTACTTTATCAAACTTTTTTCAACACTAAAAGATATGAAATGAAGGATCATTCATATAAAAAATTAACTGATTTTATGATTTCCTTATACCCTTTGATTCCTTTATAATTACCTTTCAAACATTCATTATTTTCATCCAATATCAATAACATAGTGATTCTGATTAGCATTCCCCGGTTCATCTGAATTTCCTCCATCTTATTATCAAGTACTATATTTAAACACATCATAATTCTTTATAAGAATACATATTTTATTAATATATTGACAATAAATAAAACCAGTACATAACATGGTACCAATAAGGTACACATACCATCCACTCTGGAACGACTAAAGTCTTATTGAACTATGGAACATCCCAATATTATGTATATGAATAATTTTCTAAGGGTATCATAATTCTACCCCAATAATCAGATATTATATTATTAGTTAAAACCCCTAATGGAATGATGAAATCATTATAATTCTATGACTAATCTCAGGTTTATGTTTTTGGTAATGTGATTCCTAAAAATTATATTATTATCCCTCAGGTGTAATTTGATATAATCTTAGAAATGTACTTGATTTCTCTATATAAAGTTGAAAATAATTTTTGATGACGGGAAGTCTGGTTTGATATTCCAAACCAACCTATGATATTCAATTAGTGGAACAATAAATATGAACTTACAATTGAAATAAAATCTATTTTCTGGATATTTATTCCTATTTAAAAGGGGTGTCTATCTTAGATGGTTGGGGATAAAATTTTAAAAAAAGATATTTCTATTCTATGGGAGTTTGTTCATTCCTTTTTGGAATATTTTTCATATTTTTCCACTGAATAATAATGTTGACTTGTCAATTGTAATCATAATTTGTGATAAAAATATTTTAAAGACACCACAAATAAAGGATATGATTGAGTTACAGGAGTTGATTATTGGGAACTGAAAAATTTCACAATCAAGAAAATGTATTGAGAACATCGAATTAATTACATTTTAGATAAAACTTATGTATTTCAATACTTTTCAAATATTTACCGTCATTCTAGATATCATCAATTGAGGGTGAAGAAGGAGGATGTACCAAAACTAAAATATTGTATAAATTATTGACACTATGAATATGTAATGATGCCATTTGGCCTTACTAATTTTCCTACAATCATCATGGATTTAGGGAATGATTTCTTTGTAGAATACCTTTATTAGTTTGTGGTAGTCTTTATAGATGGTGCTACTTTATATTCAAAGATAAAGTAAGAACATTAAGATTACTTGAGGATTGTACTTAAGAGGGTACATAAAGATTTCTGGTATAAAAAATTTATAAATTTTTTATTTTAGCTTCAAATATTTTCATTTTTGTGTCATATAATTTCATGAGAGGTTATATAATCGGATCAATAAAATGAAAAACTTATCGAATGTTTAGCCAACCCAACCACAATGACTGTGATTTGTAATTTTCATGACTTGGATGCATATTATTGTTTCATTGTGAAATATTTCCCATGTGTATCCAATCCATTCACCTTGCTAACATGGAAGGTAGACTAGTTCCTTTGGTCATATGAATTTGAATAAATTTAATGGATACCAAAAAAGTTTATTCAATGCAACTATTAATACGCTAGCTTGAAATAGGAAGGACATCTAATTTTTGTAATGCTTCAAATAAAGAACTATATTAATTCTCAATAAAAAGATTATAGTTATAGATTATGGCTCAAAAAAATTTATGGTTCATGATATATATTACCCAACTCATGATTTGGAGATAGTTGTGGTATTTTTTTTATTTAATTTATAGTGGAATAATTTTTATAATTAATTGTGTGATATATATTTTGATCATGAAAGTATAGAATATTCATTCACATAGAATGATTTGAATATGTTCCAGAAATTATAGTTGGTGATGATTAAATGTTTTCAATAATTTGTACATGACAACCCTGGGATGGAAAACAAGGTATCATATCCTCTATTTCCAAAGGATCATTCCAGCTTCTCTATGATGTGGATTTAAAAAGATTTGATATTTCATGATTTGAAAAGGTTGGATCTTGAAATTTTGAAGTATATCGAGTCATATTATCTCTTTAAAATTAGTGTTTGACAATATAACCATGTGATATTTGAAGAGGCATAGAAGGAAGATGTATAACTATAGAAGAATGTGAGAAATGTTCTTGAGTTCAACCTTGATTATGAATGAATGCTATCATTTGGAATCTATGAATTTTTTCTATCCTACTAGATTTGAATAATGAAATATTATATGATAAAATATTACTCTATTTTATAAAACAATCCCCCATTATTTTTTTTATTTATTCAATATATTGTGTTACATCGAAAATCTTGTTTAAATGAACTATGATACATAATTGAAATATTATTAGTTAATTTGACAGTAATAACCTACCTATTAAATTGGTGGGTATGTATATTATTTTATATGTTATGAAATATATAACATAATTTCCTAATAAATATAAACATATTTATGAATAATATGTATTTGATCAATGAATTTTTAAATAATGTCATTTTATGCTCTAGAAATATGGATTCTTCAAAAATTAATTTTACTTTTTTATGAGAAAAGATTATAATTATTTTCAGGAACATTTCTAAATGTTATTTAATAAAAATATTATCATTTTTGAAACTATCGTATAAAAATATTCTAATGGTTTTTTTCTAAAATAATTGTTTTTTAGTGTATAGTGAAAAATTCTGAATTGTATTGAAAATTATATGCTTCATTCACACATTAACAAAGTACCACTATCATATTAAAATAGTTTCAAATTAATTTCAGCTGTATTATATTCTAAATAATCAAATTATTTTCATTATAATAAATTTTACATTTCAATTTTTCATAATAAAATTTATTCATTGTAGTGAAAGTTTTTTAAAATTTGATTTTTCTTATCGTTTATGAATTTATATTAAAGTACATTTCAATCAAATATAAGATTTTAATTTGATGGAATATAATTTTTTTTAAACACATTGAATTTTTTCATTTTAATAAAATAATAAAAAAATTATAAACAGCTATATATATATATATCCAATTACAAATAAGAAAATCATTTTTAGTGCCAACGTAGAGCTTGCGTAGAGTTGGAAAAGTGAAATTCGGTAACAAAAATTTACTATTTGAGTTGTAATAATATTTTTATAGTATGTTTTATTAAATATTTAGTATTATATTTTAATTTTAAGGTTACACATTAATTTTGTATTTATATAACACATGTATTAAACAAATGTTTCTACAATACTTGCATAATGCTGGAAAACTCAAAATAACAAATTAAATACGTTATCATGAAATTGATATGTATTAAAATATGTATTAAGCAATTATAAATGTATATTTTGGGTATAAAAAATTACTTTCATGACTGTAATTTACTTATAATTTTTACAAATTAAATTATTCTTAAATACATTCACAACCCTCACACATCAATTATTTAGTTACTTTAAGAATAAAATAAATGATTTTAAAAAATCTGTAACTAAAATAATTTCACATATTAATTTATCATATGAATTTAACATATATATATATATATATGAAATTTTTAGGGTGTTTAAATGATTATACTCAATATACCTTATATTCATGATGTATTTGAAGTTGGATTAGAAGAATAGTGTGAAAATTGTCATTAATTTTATTTTTTAAAATAATATTTTATTAAATTAAATTTAAATGATAAAAATAATTAAATAGGACTTGGTAGATATTATATAGTCAAAATTATATAAATTAAAAATTTATAGTCCATTTTTGACCTTATAAGTAAAAATTATATCTTGTTAATATTTAATAATTCTACATCATATTTAAAATTAAAATTTGTTAACTAAGGATTAATCAAATTGATATGGTTTAAAATTATAAAAAAAATGTCTAAATTATATTGTATTATGTAACTAAAACTGTATAATACTGTATCATCTAATCCTTTTCCATTTGGAGGAACTTTTATTAAAAATTTATATTTTATAGCTTAAACTTTTAACAAATTCTTAAAGTACCCCTCTCCTCAATAATAAAAGAGAACCTCCTCCAAGACTTATTTACCCCAAATTGACACTTATATGTAGACAAAAATTGAAAATTAATCATATAAAAGTCCATATATACACATATATATATATATATTATAGAGGTTATTGTCTTCCCAGAATATAATCCCTTGAGCACTTTATAGGAGACCAAAATGAGACTTTTCAAATAATCGGTATTCTATTTAAAAGATACCGTTCTTTTCTAATATTTTTTACCACCTTTAAATATTTCATATAAATCATAAAAAAGTAATTTTTGTATCCAAAATAGGCATAAAAATTATTAATATTATGAAAACTTGATTATAAACCATTTTTCCTATCAAAACATATTTTAATGTATAACTCTTATATACGTAGGACTTACTTTCTCGAAAGCGTGATTTAATTAATTTTTCAACTCCATTTAAATGAACTGATTTTAGTATGGGTTTAATGTATATATATGATATTTATAAAATAATTATATTCCTTATATTATAATATGACATATACAAACAAACTATTCAATTATTTGGGAAACAATAACGTCATTCTTGCGCACATGTAGACTACCACCTCAGTGATGCTATGTTAATTTTTTATTTATATTTTACATGGATGGAAATGAGAAATAATTTTGTTAATTACTATTATATAATTGATATAATAATTATCAAATAATGGTTAATTAAAATTTACCATTATTTAGTTTCATCTATCAAAATATGAAAACAACTTTCTTGCGTACTTACAACATACCGTGTCGATGAATAAAATTATTCATTTTTATATCTATATATTTTATAGGTGACAGTAAAAATGTATATATTTAATGTATATGATATTTATATAATTAATAAAACTTTTTATATGATACTACAATGAATCAAATACGAGTTCAAAAATTACCAAACCAGAATATACCTGAAAAATGAATGAAGATATCACTTGAAACATTGATTTTAATAATAAAATGTTAAGAAATGGTTGATAAAAATATAAAAGTAATTAATATATGGTATGATATATAATATCGTGATTATATTTCAATGTTTATAATAAATCAATATTTATTATACATGATGTTCCAATGTACATGATGGAAGTTGGACCTAAGGTAATGCATTTTCTTCTAACATTTATTTTTTGGGACACATGCCTTATTCAGCACGTGTTTCTTTCTTGTGGTGTATATACTAAGCATGAATTTCATTTGTTATTCTGATTATGAAAATATTGGTATTTACATATCCATCTAATGATATTTAGTTAATTGGAATTATTATTCAATTATTAACAAAGAGGTAAGGGTTTTATGTGACAAACTTATTGTTTATCAAGATTTTTTATAATTAATTTTATGATGATGAAATATTATGATCTATCACTTAATAAAAAAATAATTATTTTACAATATTGATATCTCTTGATAATAAAAGTTTACATTTAATTTTATGTTCCTTGTGTTTCCAAGAGACCAAAAAATATAGTTAAATTAAAATTTATTTCTCACTTCAGTCAAAAAAATATCATCAATATCGATGTCATCAAAAAAATTGTTTTAAATAACATTTTAAATTTTTTCCTATTATTTTTAAAAATATTTATTTCCCTTTTTATGTTTTATGGAACTTTTTAATACGAATATACTACTTATTTTCTAAAAGAGGTATTTTTTGACATTTTATTCTAAAATGAGAGAGGAATGTTTTATTTATTCCTTACAAATCATGAACAGAACTTTCCACCATCATAAATGATCAATGATTTGAATATTCTTATATTAAAATCAATATTTATTTTAAATTAAAATTGTTTTCATAATATTTTTGAATTTTTTATATTTTCATGAAATTATTTCAAAATAAAAAAGATATTTTCCTCACGAATGCTCTAATGATCTTATAATTATCTCTATAGTCATCTAGTATAACAAACCAAGATTTAACATTTTACTTTCTAGTGTTATCATCAACAGATGTAAGCCTTACTCTTTCTAAATATGGTTTACCTTTATTAGATTATGTTTCTTATGATACCCCATATTCATCCGTGGGTTATACTATGAATAAATGATGAAATATTAATGAAACTTGTTTCTTTTAAAAAATTTATGCTGTAGGGAACTATTTATAAAACCCACATTCATGGCATTTGAGATGATAAATTTTTAATTATCTTGTCGAAATTATTTATAGTTTTATTTATTAAAAGGTTTTTATTTTATAATCATTGATGATCATTAATATGCAACCAAGGAAATTGGATAAATTATAACCTAGGAAGGTGGTTACATGACAACAAATGTTGGGTATGATAAATATCTACCTCTAAATAATTGAAAAAATATTAATATATAAATAAATAAAAAGGTATGGCATGGGGAGTGATCCCCATTTAGTAAGGGACTTCATCAACTATTATAGTCTTCATACTGAAATGTGGATACTACAATGGTTGGGGAGTGAAATATTTCCACTATGATAGTCTTGGTAAAAATACTCGAATATTATGGAAATGATTTTCTATTCTTATATGTTGGACAACATTACAGATCTCACTCCAATGGTACGATATTTTTTATTTAGGAAATGGTTTTCAAACATTATGATCATGTTATTAATCCATTACGATCATGTTGTGCTTATGTGATCACCAATATATCTACCTTCTTTTCCATTGTTGAGAATATGAGCTCGTAGTTTTCTTATGTCTCCTTTATATAGGTTATTATGAGATGTATTAGGTATTATATTTTTAATAAGGGTTATTATTATGAATTTATATGTGGGAGATGGTGTTTATATTTTATGAACCAATTATTTATGTTTCCATGATTCTAAGGATACTATAATTAAAAGATTATATTGTGTATTGAAATGTTATGTATTGAATAATAATCTATAACATGTGATATATATGAATGAATGGTACGGGTCTTTATAGATCAGGATAATATTTCACAATTATCTATTCTTCCCGAATGTTAGAATATGTATAAAAATTTGAAAGGGTATTTCTAGAGGAATTGAATGAATAGAGATGTTAATAAGAATTTATCTTTGTTCTTAGTATGATAGCAAGTTATGGATGAGAAAAAATGATATATTGGATGTTAAAACCATTATCCATACCAGAATCGAAATGGGAAAACTCACTGTTCATATTTTCATCAGACTCCACAAACATTTAAATAATATAATGCTAGTTGGGTTATAGTCAATCATTATATAAATTCAGTTGGATTCATTGATATCGAGGAAGATTTATCTCATCAAAAATCTTAAATATATATTAAGTAATTGGTAAGGATGAATGGAGTACTGCATTTTATTATATCTAATTGGTATATGAGGTTTACCACAATGCTATAGAAAATTATTCAGTAGGCTCAAGATATATAGTGGAATTTTAGTTCATCATATTGTCCTCACATAAAGGTCCATTCTTAGATAACCATTAAAATAATAAAGTATATATAGGTATATTATTCTTTATGATTTAGAATATTTTAGGTTCAAAACATTTCTATAGTCTGGGATTGTTAAGAAAATATATTTTACTCAATAAATAAAGTTATTGGGACCTAAGATATCTGAGCTAATTGAAGGTAATGTTGAAACCATTTAACATCACATCAAGGAATATCATCATTGATAAAACATTTATACAGATAATCATCGATGATATTTAGATTTTTAATTTTACTGAGAAGGTCTTCCTATGAATTTTATTATGGAATAAGTTTATGTGATTCGGGAAGAAATGATATTTGACCCAAAGGTTTAGTGTCCCCTGACATTATTGTTTGATTAGGGATAGTATCTTATCACTTGACGCTCCCACAAAACATCTCTCGAGTGGAAAATGTGTTATATCTCATGAGGAAGTACATACCTACAATTCCAAATGTACTATGTTTAGAAACTATATCTTTTTAGTGTAGTATTTACATAGAAGAACAATGAGTAGGATTCTTGGACCAGATTGATCAATTGCTATAATACAGGACAACCCATTTAGATAAAGTTATTTATAGGAATAAAAAATTAAATGAAGATACTTAGAAACTCAATCATGTTATGAACAAACTATATCCAAAAATTTTGTATCGTAATGGTATAATTTCAAGTGATAAATTAATTTTAAGAAGATTATAATGTAAATCCATGATATTTTAAGATTTATTTCATTTTAAATAAATTAAATCTCATTAATAGTTTGCAATACACAAAAATGTGAGACTAAAGGAACATTAATACAGTATATAATGATAAAATAGCCATTAAAAGTTTCATAAAGATACTAATAAAGACATTTGAAAAATATTTATAAATTTTTTAGTTAAGGAAAATATATTTTTTAGTAAAGTCTTTATATGTTTCAAAAATATAGTTTTTCCTTAAATTTGTTATCATTTATTTTTGTGATAAGATTATATAATTAATTATTTATGACTTTATAAAAATAATATTATGTTGTAAATATAATTTTTTAAATAAATACTTCAAGATTTTCTTATAGGTATGTTTTTAATGTTTTTTGAAATGATCAACTTTTTAATGATTGCTTAAAATAGCCATTTTAATTAAAAAATATATTATTATTTAAAACATTTACAAGGATATATATTATTTTAAAAAATATATGAAATGAAAATTAGTTAAATTAAATTATTATTTATCAAATTTATGTTATTAGAATTATTTTTTGTTTAATTTTTATGTAAAATAGTCTTATACTTAAGATAACTTTTTCTTAGGAAAACATATTTTCGTCATGTTTTCAAGTTTAATTTAAATTACTATCGGTCTATTCAGTGAATTTCATTTCATAAAATTTATTAAATATTTTGAATAATAATAATTGATATTATTTAACAATTTCAGCTCAGTGTTTTATTCATATTTAATAGTAAAAAACATAATATCGCGGTTAAGGTTAAAACAGTTTTAATATCAATAATCTAAATAGATTAGTATTTAAATGACCTAAAGACTTGTATAAATTATATTTTATAGAAATATTTTTATTATATTTGATTTAATATTCATGGATGACCATTTTTGGATCCATTTGGTTTAAATAAGTCATTAATTTATTTTGTTCTTTTCAAAAATTCCATATGTGTTATCTCCCCCATTTATGAATGGACACCCACAATCCTCTCCACTTGAGGTTTCAATTTAATTTTTCTTCATAAAATAATGTATCTTATAACTATATTAATACCCAATAAAATTATCTATACTCCTTGTATTTATCCTAAAATCATTCTCGTAATGATTTAGGTATAAACATAAAGAAGTTTTTCGAATAAGAGGTATAGTTCTTGATGATACATTTTAGATTTATTTCTTTTTATAAAAACATACAATATTACTCAAAAATGAGGAAATAAAAAAATATATATATTCTAAGATTTTATTATGTAAATTAATAACCTATATATGTATCTTCATCAGCCAAATGGGAAGATAAATTATTTATCCAGTGTAGGATGAATGACTACCATGCGAACCGATGGAATTATTTTTCCTTCATCACCAATCAAGACAACATATAATGATTGATTGAATATATATATATATAATATTTATGAAATAATATTATTATTCTGATAATAATGTCAAATCAACCTTGTTAAATTACAATAAATTATAAAAAAATAACATCACATGTTCATACGTGTGGACTATCATGTCCGCAAATCATTGTGATTCATTTTCATTTATTTTGTATATCAATTTTAATAAATATATATATGATGAATATATATTATTTATATGATATAATAATATTTTAAATCTGAAGTAATATTTATTTTTCATTTTATTCATCCAACAAAAAATGAAATCATCATTCATGTGTATGCAAACCTTCTATCTCCACGAATGGTGAAATTCAATTTTATATCTATAACTATTATGTATGATTATAAGTAAATATATAATGAATATATATGATATTAATATAAATAATAAATTAATGGATTTTATAGAACCATGGAAAAACTCCACAAATGAAATGTACCGAATCAAAACTTACATTAAAAAAGAAGCATATATCATACAGACTAGTGAATTTAATAAATCATTTTAAATAAATAAATAGTAAAAGGTCGTGATTAAATAATATATGGAATTATATATGTTTTTATGATTATTAATTATATTTATAATAAATATATATCTATTATAATTTTGTTTTTATCATTTAATTAGGAATTCAGACCCAAGGTATGAGTTTTTTGTTACAATCTCATTGTTTATGAGGATTGTTTTAAATAATTCATATGATGATTAAATTTCATGATATAAATATCAAGAATATCATAAATTTAGTTATCCTTTATTTATTTATATATAATACTTGTTTTATATAAATTTCACTATCATTATATACTCATGATACTGAATTAATTTATCTATGTAAAAATAACATTATTTATCATTTCATCCAAAAAGTACATTTTCTTCTATGTCAATGTTTTAGGAAGATGTTTTCAATAATTTTTTCAAATTATAAAATGATTTATTAAATCTATTTTTACCCATTTCTTATATTCTAAAATAAATTAAAAGTATACTTCATATCATTGCCTATTTGAGGTACTGTTTACTTTTAACCAATAATATGAATGTAATACTAATTCCAATGTATAAAAACTAAATAGATTTCCCAAAATCATTAATGCTCCATACTTTAAATGTTCCAATAAAAATTTCCTTTATTATTCATAGAAAATGTTTTCATTAATATTTTTGATTTTTTTATAAAATTTTATTTCGAATTGGAAATCATATTTTCCATCATAAATGTTCATGTGATATTTTATATTAAATTTTAATTTATGATTATATAATTTGATATTTCTTATAATTTACTCAAATTATGACCCATTTATACAGTCCAATTTCATTATTTTTAAGGGTTATGATTATTTTTTATTTAAGGATTATTCTAAAAAAGTTATTTATTTCCCAAGGATTATTGTTGTTATTATGAAACCATTACGAAACTCGTTTGTTTTCCATACGTTATGCTGTGATAATATGATAAAACCCATGTAAATTAAATAGTATATGAAATAATGAATCTCTAATAATATTTTCTCCCATATATAATATCTTTTGATTATGTGAACAGCATTCCCATAATTATTTATCCTTCCAGTTAATAAGGTAAATATAGATATTCCAAGAGATAATAATCAAAACATTGGGAGTGTACCGAGTTAGATATGTAACACTGTGCACTATGATAGTCTTGGCATTGATTCATGGGTAATATGATAGTTTAGATAGAGAACTCAATCCATAATTATAGTCATGGAATATTTCCTTTAATACTATTGGAATGATTTTATAAGCTTATTACAATACAATTTGGATGATAATTTAGGAACTCGATGTCTTATTCGTGATATCACCTATCATTTCATGATCTATGAATCTAGATCTATAAATGGAACGTCCATAGATTAAACTATATAACTCCTCATAGTCCCATTTATGGTTGTGTGAAGAAAATCCCCAGTTTAGAATGCTATGAATAACCTTATAAGGGGAATTACACATACTATGGGTTTGAATTCACATAGAGATTAGGTTATTACACTTTTGGTATTATCACTAGGGTAGTTGCATTGGAAACTTGGGGGGATGCATATACAATGAATAAATGTATGAAAACACTCAACTAAATCCTATTAATAATATCCTTGGAGGCCACAAAAAATTCATTGAAGGCTTATTGGAAGAGGGATATTTGTAGGTTGAGAGATATGTTCCCCCTTGAAATCCCTCTCCGTGGTGACTATTTCTATAATATAATTTTTATGATCAGTCTATACATGGGGGGTAACATTGAAAAATTATATATTACCCCTCTAGAACACTTATTTTGTGGATGATATGTATTCTATATGTAATGATTTAACATCAACCCAAACTATTACATCCTGCCACCTCAAGATCATTGTTGAAGTATCCATTCTCCAAGAGAAATTTTGGACTATGACCCACATTTTTACCTTGTTAAAATATTTAAAATTCACATAATTTTAATCCACTTATTTAATCCATATATCCCTAGATTGAACTTGAGCCTCCATTTTTTACTTTAAGTGTATCTCAAGTGACTATATTATCTTATGGATGTGGGATTTGAATAAATTAGTGTCTAATCCTTCCTCAATTATAGTATTTATTAATTCAATATTGAATTTAATGGATTCTAGATCTTGATAGATGGATGGATTATTGATTTTTCATGTTCTTAGATAACCTTCTAGATGGCTCAGATTGTTGTCAAATCCAACCCATGATATTCTTTTCTTGGATTTACTAGAGTGAACTCACACCATGTGATTATATGAAGGTGTCGAGGGCCATATATTGTAGAAGAAAGATCTCTATAACCATATCTACATAGCACTAGATAGGTATAAATAAAGGAATGAATTAAGATATATAATGAGGTGAGATACCTTAGTAATTGGGTTCATCTAAATTCCATGGAGGATAATAATGCAGTGGTTTAATGGAAACCATGTCAAACTAATCCCCTTATTAGTATTATAGTGGGTGTACTTATCACCATTAGAGACCGTATTATTGATACCAGTGTGATAAATAAGTCCATCAATGTCATTACATTCTATCGTGGGGTAGAATTACCACCTAGTGTTTTTTGAGGATTAGAGAATGAATTTTTTTAATAACCAATAATAATATATTATGACCCCATATAAATTGAATAAGTATCATGAAATAATGGTTCCCTAGAGTATTCCTTGCACTAGGTGTAAAAAATGGGAAGAATAAAGATAGGGTATTAAAGCATACACTGGTTGTGATATGTTTATCTGAGGTCCCACAAGATCCACTATAATACTATTGTTCCAAATGATCCATATGTGTTTATTTGTATTTTTAGAAACCTGAAATCCCAATCACCCATCCTATGAGAAAACATTGAAATTAAGGAGGGTTATTTTTTAGGAAATATCACAACCAATATGAAAATATTGTTATCCTGTAACTCATTAGAGGTAAAAATATTTCCCATAAAGGAAAATAGTCATCGAAAATTTTAAATTATGTGTGAGATCATTACTGGAAAGGATTCCTGATGATGGATTCAAATGATAATAAACCCATTGACTAGTAATAGAAAATGTATAATTCATGCATATGTAAATATCTCATTTAAAAACCCTCATGAAGGGGATAAACATTCATTGGAATCTAGATTTAAATCCTCCAAATACATTGAATGATATGCAGGGTAGTGAAATACTTCAAAAATATTAGTCAATGGTATGATTAGAATATACATGGATTAGGTTCCCTCATCATGGGACTTGAATTATGATATATGGGGTGGAAATCACCTTCCAATACTGCAATGATAAACTAGAATATATAGAAAATATTTGGAGGGATGTGGTGATGTTGTATGAGAAGTCTAGTACCCATCTCAACATAAATACCACCAATGAAAAATAGGCCTCATCAGTTAGATGAAGATGAAGTTGATTTACGATATCCAACCCTATAGAATAATTTTTGAGTACCGTAGAGGAAGTTGAAGGTGGAATATTTTAAAAAACACCCGTATTAGGAGATGATCCCTCTAGGGATGAGACAACCATTATATCGCTTCACAACTCTGATGACACCAGAAGAGGATGTGATGTATCCACCAAAAAAACCATTATCCAAAATGAATCCACCTATTGGATGAAAAATAATGCAATTTATGTAGGATTTATAGGAATAATAAAGTAGGATAGTTATAAAAGATACATTTACACTGAGAGGAAAAATATTTAGAAAAAAGGAGAATATATTATGGTAGATGATTGCAGAGATTAATATACATTCACAGATAAGAAAATAATTATAGAAACTGAAGAGAATGATCCCTGATACATAAAATGTATATGATAAGATCACATGTTCCCCAAATATAAAGAAGTATTTTTTGGAATGGGGAGAGAGTCTAGGGATATTAATCCACATTTCTATCTAGGGTGAGTCTCCACTAAAGTGAACGTCTATCAAACACCTAAAGATACTGATGCACAATTTTCCAAACACATAGGAAATCCTAGACTAGGCCTTCATAAACCATCCCTGGAGGAAAGCACCAAAATTATTTATGAATTAACACTGAAACTAAAGATAAATATGTTGAACCTACTTCAAAAATAATCCCAAATAATCAAGAAAGGTGGGAATTCTATGAAAAATTGAGAAACCATATCCCACCAGTAAACATTTGTCAAAGACATAATAAAATCTCATGAGAAGTCAAGAATCAGATATCCCGCACTAAAAATTAACATATAAGCTCCATTTTAATTTTAGGAAGGACCTTAATGCGAAATTAATGATAAGAAATAGAACTAGGTAGGGAGTCTTTCATCAAGGTTATGGTTTACAGAAAAGTTTGGGGCATAATAAGAGAAAATTGGCCAGGTGGAATAGAAAACCATTAGGGAAATAATAGGGTGAGTGGTGAAAAATGAATTAATAGGAGGATATGACTACTCCGATAATGGAATAATCGATATAAAAGTAGAATTTTTTTGAATTCATATAGGTAATTGAATAATGGTCTCAACGTAACATGGAAATTAAATAAAATAATTTACAATGCCTACTACCATAGATCTATAATCTAAACTATATTTTCCTCGAAATAGATATTATCATCAAACTATGAAATATTAGTGATTAAAATAAAATATAAATATAGTACATATTTTAATAATAATTAATTTTATAACATATCATGAACTTAATATATAATGGGGCAAATCCTACTCAGTAAGATATGGACCCAACTTTCCCCAGAATATCATATGGACTTGTAAAATGGGTGCATAATTTTCTTTTCTTTTGGAAATTCATCACACCTTATCATGGAGATATTTAAAAAAATAGTTCCCCTACCTCAAATGAATGATTTTTCCACCAATTATTTATAGAAATCCTCTGTATTATTTAATCTACACTCATATATCATAGAAACAAAATTACCTTTAAAATAATCTCTTTTACCTATTCTAGCTCCAATAATTTTCACTCCCCAATATCATCCTAACATAAAAGAGTCCAAAACTGATTTCCTGATAATATCTCTAATGGTGACACATATATACATGAATAAAAATTGTTATAATTATAAAATTACACTAGTGAAAATGTTGAACTAATCCTCCATGATACTCTAATGTTTAATCCTAGAGAATATCTACAAATGTATCAATTATCCACTCTAATTATTCATTATATTAAGGATGAAAAGATGCAATAAAGAATAATTAAGTACCCAATGACTTTTAAAGAGCCTTCCAAAAAAATTATATGTAAACATAGGACCATGATTAAATATAATATAAATAGGGATTCTATATATCCTAACTATCTCTTTAAGATTGATTTGAGGAAGACGATGAAAATACATATTATCTCAAGTATGAATAAAGTTAGATGGCTTATTTGAACAGTCAATCAAAAAGTGTATTTCATTATTACCTAGAGATATATATAGTAATCCCCTAAGAAAATCCATGTATATATGCCCACATTTCATTTTTTATCTAAAAATGGTTTTATTATTCCCATTGATTGGTGTTGTTCATAATTATCCTAATGGAATGTTAAATATTAAGAGGAAAAATATATAATTTCTCTCTTTATTCCTTTTCACCAAAAACATTTCTGATGATCATTATACCTCATAGTGCTCCCAAGATAAATATAATAAGTGTATTTTTTCCACACAAAATTATTCTTTTTTTCAATTGATTACGAATCAGCATATATAACCTCATTATTAATCATAAAAAACTTATATGTTAATATTAAACTCATGAAAATTAATTGTTTACCCAGTTATATATTTTTCTGTATACTACAATGTTCTTCCAGATCATACATAATTATTTTGGACTAGTATAAAAATTTTACACTTGAGTCAAAATAGTAGTTGTTTTAGAATTCAAAATTTTTATTACAATTTTTATGGAATCTTTAGTTGTTTTATATTTTACTAAACATATAATGATTAGTAATACATTATACTTTAAAATAAAATCAACATCCACAATGTTTTCATAACATGAACAATAGTGAATCATGAAATTATGATAATTTATTAGTTTTAACCATCTTATTTTTGAGTGAGTATATACTTCATACTTTTATTATATATATAAATACTTATGAAATTTCACTACATATAAATTATTAATAAAAAATGATTGTGAAATAATTACCTTCGTATGTTTAAGATCATTTATTGGATAATTTTACGCATAGGGTTTTAACTGTCATTAAGAATATTAAATTACCCAACCATTTTAAACCAAACAAACCATAGATATTCTTTAAAAACAATAAAAAATATAAAATTTGATGTTTCTTGATGGAAGTTAAAATAATAGAGTATTAACCAATATTTCTTTTAATTAAAAAAATTGTTACACTCTTTTTTTATGAATGCAATTCCATTTCAAGTTAATTACGATTGTGGGTCATCTAACAGAGCAATATTTTCTAGAAACTATTGTTAACCACATAATATTTTAAGAAAAAATTGAATAATTTTTTAGATAGTATGTTTTATCCCTTATTCCACCAATTTAGTTTATTGATGATCAATAATTATGACATATTTGTTACAGTGATACCAACCACTGAAATCTATTGTAACCAAATCAAATATAATAAAAACAAATTATTTTTTATTTTCTATAGTATATTGAAGACCAATAAATATAAGGATCTCATTATATTCAAATAAATTTAAATATATAAAAAATAATTATTGAAAAACGTAAAAAAAATTAATTTCTAGTTAAATTTTCTATTTATTTGAACAAAAAATGAAACCCTTATCAAGTTATTCTTGTTATTTATTTTTTAATTCCAACATCTCTACTAGAGCCATTAGATAAGTGGATTTTGAACATATCTTTGTTTTAGGAACTAATTAAATGATGAATTTGACCACCCTATCAGGAATGACACTAAGAAAAGCATTTATAAATAAATCAAAATATTCATTTAACGTAGACATTTTCGTAAGTTTAACAATTTACATAATTTAAATGATATGAGAAACATAACATTCACCTCCATATTTAATAAAAATTTCATTATTTATTTTGTATAACATGTATGAACACATTATTAATTACAAATTTAAACATATGCTGAATTTTAAATATAAAGTTCATTTATAAATCCAAATTCAAACGCAAAATCGCATCAAACAAAAATATCTATAAGATAATAATATTTTTAAGGGAAAACATTCCATGGATTAATATAGATTGATTTCAATAATTAATATTTCCTTTTATAAATCTAAGATATGTATGTTTAAAATAACTTTCCAATTTATCAAGGTGATATTTCAATTTTATTACATTCTTTTTATAATTGACAGAATTTTTAAATCCCATATCAAAACATACATTGGAAAAATTTGAGTGAACATGTAATTTACATAACACCACTTAGTTTTATGATCCAATAACATCCATAGTAGTAGAAAAAGATTTTTACAAACCATTTTAATTGTTTTGATTATTATTTTCATTATTTATTCTATTATTAAATTTTGGTCTTTCAAAATGTACCATTTTATTATAATTTTAAAATTAAATACCTTCTTTCCATTATTGGTATGATTGTTACCATTACTCATTTCATTGTTGTAATTTGAAAAATATCCAATTTCACTACACTGATAACATTCCTCTAATCTCATTAGACACTCCCCAAAAAACATCTCACCATATATATTACAAGAAGGAAATAAAATTTTATTACCTTCTTATTTTTCTGATGAATGCTTCAACATTTATTGTCACCATGATTGCATAAAATCAATATTATTATAAGATCTATAAAACATAACAAATTCATTATCATACTTATTTAATTATTAAATAATTTCCATATATTTTTTAAATTAATGAGTAACTAATTCCCATTACAAACAAAGATTCAAACTCTTGTAAAATATATCAGTTTTATATTCATAGTCAAAGATAAAATTTCAAGCATACCTGAAAAATATTTAAAAATATATGTCATAATATGAAATTGAGTCATCCTACTTATGACACAACTCTGGTTAGTGGAATTTTATCCTAATTCAAATCACATTAGGAAAATATGTTTTAAGTCGAATATCATTAATTACAATTTATGTAACGAATAATAATCTATAATATATTAATGTTATAATAGCTTTTTTTACATTAAACACTAAAAATGGAAAATGTTATAATTAGAATACATTTTTGAAACATTGTCATTGAATTAGAGAGTATTAATATGGCTCGTAATATTATGAAATCAATATTGAAATAAATTAAATGAAATCAAGTAGTAAAATTATTCCGTATGAAAATCATTTGTCTTCTCATCGAAGGGAGGTAACATCCATGAGGAATTACCGAGACTAATTCTACGCCAAACTCCAAAAATTTATATTGATTGAAACCATTTCAATAGATATTCATGATTATGGGAAATAATATGATATATATGCTAGTTGAATCTTCAAACATGAAAACTATTAACGCATATCACATCCTTAGGTCATATATGGAGATCTCGAGTTATTAAAAAAATATGGAGATCTCGAGTTGTTATGTATATTGAAATTACGATAATATAAACATATAATTAGCAATTAAACAAATTAAATATATATAATGTGTATTCTTAAAAATTTCACATATGAAATTTCAGATAAAACATGTTTTTTATAATACAATGAATAATAAAATTCAATTATAGTATCTAAACTACTAATAAATTATTTTTATGCGTATAAACATATTTTAGAAAAAATTATCTAGTTATGTCGTATTAATTTTTTTATATTATGATTAATTAAATATTTGGATAAAATATATTTTTTATAATAATAATATATTAACAAATATTTAAATATTAATAAATAGGAATTAATAATAATAATAATAAATATTTATAAAGTCATTTTCCTATAAAAACAATCTTCATTGTATTTTATATTTTAGTTTAAAAACTAAATTAATAAATTATAGATTTTTCATTTGATAAAATTAACTTCACTTTTGTATTCATTATGAATATATTATATTGAAATGAATTTTACGATTTTTTGGAATGATTTGTTTTTAGGTGATGTGTTCAAAATACAGTTTTACACATACCACAACATTTATGAAATTTTCATGATATTAATGGGACTTAAGTTTTTATGGAAACTTTATGACAACAAAATATATATTATAAGTATAATTGTAAATTAAAAAAAATTAATTTTAACTTGGAAACTTATGTTTCATAATTTAGAAGCAAATTAATTATTTTAAATAGTTTTTATGTTAATCATTTCTTATATTATATATAATTATTATCATATTTATAAATTTAATATTATAAAATCGATTTAATATTTGAACAAATCAACCAATAATTTTTTTAAAAATTAAAAAATTTATTGATATAAAATTCTAAAACCCTGAAATATTAACATGTGATTACCTTTAAAAATCCAATGTGTTTGATAGATTTATCCACACTCAATAATAAATTTAATCAAATCATTGATATATTTAGGTACAAATAAAAATATTTTGTATAAATGTTGAAACCTAGATGTTTAATTATCAATAATGAAAAAATTTTTATTTCATTAAGAAATTTTTATAGATACAATATAATGGTTACTTTTAATATGAATTAAATTCAATTATTATATCTAAGACAATTGAGAAAACCGTTTTATTCTTATAAATATATTTTTTAAATGTGGTTTTTAATTTCAATAAACTAATTATATTATGAATATATAAGAATAAAATATATTTATAATATAAATAATTTATTACCTGTAAATTATTTTGTAATTGATAGAAAAAAATAATAAACAATAGCTAATATTTTAAAAAACTAATTTTTGATATAAATAGTTTTCAATTTTATTTTATGATTTCTATTTAATATCCACTTATAAAATTGCATAAATTTATTTTGATAAAACTAACATGATTTTTTATTAAGCATAGTTGTAATGACCCAAAGATTTATTAATATAATTTCCCTTCATATAATATTATAAAACACACAAACAACATATAGAGCCTAATGAAAACATTATTTTAAAAAATTAAAAATGGAATGATTGATATTTAAAAAAATTAGTGAATATATACCAAAGGAATAATAACATGCCTTTTTGAATAATAACATGACCACTAGGAATTGTAATCATTCCAATATAATAGTAACATTATCTATAAAAATATAAATATAAATTAGGCATCTTATAAATAATAATATGATAAAATTGTATCTTAATATAAGTAAACAAATATATTAAAAATTATTAATTATGTGTTTGTATTTTTTAAAACCATAAATGTTTTTCTTGATAATATTATAATTAATATCATTATTTAATTTTTTTTAATAAATTATTTCCATAAGTAAAAAATATTGTGGTCTTATTATTTAATGAAAATTTTATTACACCTTAATTAATTTTTAGAAGTGTTATATAACATGTTATTATTTTAAAATTATTATTTTCCATGTAAGTGATGATATTAATTAAAAATTAAATTTATTATATTTGGAAAATTATTTTCATAGAATCGAGTTCATTTTTTAATTCTAAACACATAAAAATATTTCTGGTTAATTGTATGTATTTTCTAAAATAAATTATTATTTTGTGAAGAGTGATGTAAAATAATTTACGATATATATACATTATAAGTTAAATACACTATAACATGAGTCATCACTAATTAAAGAACCGTTATCTTTAATTAAACATAATTTATAATTCTCAAATTATTCATTTTTTTGAGCCAAAATAAAAAAAATATTCTATAAAATAGAAAATAAACACCTCTCTCATCCCCTATAAATACCACCTCGCACCACCTATTCTCTTCAAACCTTTTAATATTATTTACAAATAAAATATATTACCAATAATCATCCAAAACCCCTAACCCATCTCTATGAGCACTTTGTCACCTCAAAAGTCCAAACCCTTTTCTGTATGGAGGTTTCCAAGGAGGAGAAATTCAAGAGGTAAAATAACGTTTATTTTTGTTTTAATTTTTTTTCAACTTCATTTCTTTTATTATTCTCTCTTAAACTCCACCCATAAAAGTGGAATCATAAATAAAATATAATTTAAATACTATAATTTTATTGTGTTAATAGAATAATTCATCTTATAATTTCTACCCTATTCTTTTATTCCAAAAAATTAAAATATCATCTACGTTGTGTCGATTTACCTCCACTGTGGATGATACATTTTCATTTTTCACTCTGCCTTCAAACATACTCATAAAACCATAATTATGGTTACATAATATTTTATTATAATTTTTATATATTTTATAATTTGTTGGATATAATTTATAAACATGATACTAAATATACTGATATGAGTTCACGATGGGAATAAAATAAACCAAAAAAATTAAATCATTTTTCTTTAACAATTTCTGTAATTATTCAACCTTGTAAGATATCTAAAATCATATATATGATAATTTAAAATTTTTTAAGTTCATTAATGAAAAATTATTTAAATTCTGTACAACTATTCTAAATTTACATGAACTTCTATACTCATATACAAGTGTACCGATCCTGAAAACCTAGAAATCAAACCCTCCAGAATGATGAAATTAAACATTATTACTTTTTGAAAATACCATAAATGATCATAATAGAACAATAATGAATAAAATTCGACAATGGAATATATTTTAGTTTTAAATTAATGAATTTAATATTATTATCCATGAAATTAATGTGTATAAATCATTCAGACATAAGTTAATGGGATCCTAGAACCCAAATCTCATTTTTTGGGTTTTCCCTCTTTCACTCCATTTTCAGTATGGATGTTCCTTTAATAATCCTTACATATATTTTATTTTTTCATTCTATTTAATTTTTTTTGGATATACATGTTTCAAACATGGTTTCATGTAAAATGAAAGGACTTTTTCATAAGAACACTTCTTTCCAAAAATAAATCTTCTACTACATGATATATGTTTTCTTCTTTACTCAACATTAATGATTCATATACTAAGTATGTTATTCCCTCATTATTTTGAAAATCCAATAGTTTATTCTTTAATGTATGATGGATCCCATACCATTCCATGCATTATTTGTATTTCCAATATTGATATGCATTCTATGTGTCACACAAGAAAATGTAAATGTTTTTATGTGATAGGTGCACCAAAAATTATATGGTGCTCCAATGAATTGGGTAATGTGATCTATCGAAAGATATAAATTTATATACTCATAAACATGATACCATATTTGTTCACAACTATATATTGGAGTTTACAACGAATACATAATGTTTCATTTTTGGGAATTTCCATATTTCATGCCTTTATCCAATTCTTCCTCTCATGATTACAATCATATGATTTTGTATTGATGATGATGATTATTCTCACCACATATTTTATTGATTAATGTTCTTATCTATTATCTTTTAAGGGTTTTATTTCACCCATTTTTTGGTGCATATGCTCAGGTGAATACTTGAACTATGGAGAACATTAGGGCCCATAAGATGGTAGATAAGAAGGAATTAAGTAAAGGTTTATGTTTTATTTTCTAAAATTTTTGTATGGTTCTAATTATCACAAGACACTAAACCTTTGGATCATGGATGTCAAATGAATTTTTTGTTTTTTATAATTAAAATGATATAATATTCATGTAAGTAATTACAGGGTGTCTATATTTTGTATCGGATCATGGTTTCCTTAATTTGGGAATTAGGATTATGGATCATTAGTTAAAACCCTTAGTATGAGACTAAGTATAAGTAATTAAACAAGAAGATTTAATTTTGAAAAATTATAATCATTGGGATACACAAGACATTCATTTAGAGTTATTTGCAAAAGGAATAAATTATTTATTCCTGAATTATTCACTTATGTTTTCTTTTAACAATTTCTATTTTAGAATTAGTGGGAACCAAAATAGACTAGGAGAAGAACGTGAGGAAAAATGTAGTTATTTCTCTAAGAGAATCCCTAATTCTTTAGTGGGTGGAGTTCATAATTTTATGGCAATATTTACCCAATTTGGTAATTATTTGAACTGTAAAATGGAAAATTAGGAAGGTCTTCCATCACCTGATTGTGTGAAAATAGATATCAAGAAATTTATGTGACAAAGACTACCGATGTTTAGTGGGTCTTATATTCCACTAGTATTGAAATAGTTGGTTAAATCAATGGTGAAGATCTTTTATGTGGTTTATTGTTCTAGGATGAAGAAGGTGACTCTAGTAAATTTGCATCTAGATGAATAGGATGATCATTGGTGGTTGTTGATTAATATAACCAAGCCAAATAAAAATTTAAAGATATAGAGTGGGAGGAATTTAATATAATATTTCTTAACAAGTATTTCCCTCAAACCCTTCATACCAAGATTCATAAGTAATTCCTATAGTGGAATCAAAAGGAAGGTGAATCATACATGGCCTATGAAGAAATGTTCATAAGGATTAAAAGGGAGGATTTAGGATTTTTTATCAAAAAAGATATCAAAATTGAAAAATTATTAAGTGGTTTAATGCCATATATTTTAAATGATCTAGAAATTCATGGATTTTGGAATTATAAAGATGTTGTTTGTAATGATCTCAAAGTGGAGGTTGATTTTAGATAATGGTCACATGTGAATGGTGATAATAAAAGAATGATGGGGTTTCAAACTATGGAATTTAATCAAAATGGTGGAATGAAAGCCCAACCACAAACATGTCACAAATGTTGGAATAATACTCTTGGGAGCTATCTCAAAGGGGTGGGAAAAATATATAAGTTTGGGAGAGAAGGACACAAAACTACTTAATATCAAAGAGGCATAAAGAAGTTGGAAAATATGATGGGGGAAAGGAGAGAGCCCACCATGGTTCAATGCTTCAATAGCAGGGATTAATAGAGATATACCGGCCAGTGCACTAAACCTTGATTCCTTGAGCGTAATTACAATTAACATCCAACATAGCCAAAAGACAAAGATAAATCTTATTACATCACTAAAACTAATGTCCACAAGAAAAATTATGTCCTCCAAGGTACACTTTTTATTCAATAAAGTATAGATAAAATTTTTATTTAATTAATGTTCTATGAATTCCATTATATATTTAAATTTTTTTAGACCAATTGAATTAATGCACAGAAACCTTGATTTAGAGATATCTAAAATAACACCGAGTGGTGAAATCATTTCAACCCATGAGTTACATACTTATCTTATTGTTGTATACGAGATGATTTATCAAGTTAATCTATGATACTTACGTTGTAATAATTCGAAGTTATAATGGGAATGGATTTGATCATGTTATATAGATCGTGTATCAACTGTTGAGAAAAGGATATATATTATCAAAATTTAAACCATCCCATTCTCTCATAAAAATATAAGGAAGATCATTTATCTCCTGAGGAAAATCCTTCAATGTTGTGGGTTTTGATTACCTATGAATAAGCATACCTTACGCAAACGGTTATGTCAAATAATGGTATCCTCATAAAGGAAATAATGATTGTGATGGAATATAGTGATGTATTTCTCAAAGAGTTACCCAGACTTCCTCCGGATTGTGAGGTAGATTTCTCAATAGATTTCACACCCAGATCTACTCATATCTCTAAATCTCCATACAGGATGGCCCTGATCAAATTTGAAAAGTTAAATAATCATATATAAGAGAATTTTGTAAAAGGTTTCATACACCAAATTTCATAACTATGAGGCGATCTAGATCTCTCTTTAATGAAAAGGGACATATCAATGATATTGTGTATTGATTATCGGGAACACAAAAACAACCATAAAGAACAATTATACTATTCCAAGGAGTGTTTTATAGTTTGATAAACTACAATGATATCAATACATATAAAAGTTGGATATTAATTCAATATATCATAAGCTATAATTGAAGAAGTTCTATATTTAGAAGACCAATTTCCGTACATAGAATGGGAACTATGATTGTATAGTAATGCCCTTTAAACTTATGAATACCCCGACATCTCTCATGGATTTGATGAATAAAGTATTTATACATATTATTCAAAAATGTTTGGAAGTTTTTATCAATTATATTCTCACCTACATCACGAATAATGAGGAACAAGAAGAACATATAAGGATTGTACCCGGATCATTAATTTGGAGGAAATTATATCACAATTAAAACAAGTTTGATTTTTGGATGAAGAAACTCACATTCATTTGAAACATGATCATAAGTGACAAAATTTATATGGAACCACAAAAAATTTAGGAATTGATCAGATCAAGTAGTTTCATAGAAGTCCATATTTGTATTTGATTATTAGGGCACTAACCAAATTTTCTGAGAAATTTATAAGGATTTCCTAGACCACTAAATAATTTAATAACAAAATGGGTAATGTGTATATGGCCAGATGAATGTGAGGATTGATTCAAGAAACAAAAGAGGAGGTTGATCACTACATTTGCAATCACATTTCCTACATGTTTAGAAATATTTATGCTATACAGTTATGATTAAAATAATACATTGGGAAGTATATTCATGAAAAAAGATAAATTAAGAGCCTATGCCTCACAGTTGTCAAAGATGTATTTGAATAACTACCTGATGCATGATTTGGATCTAGTAGCTATTAATTTGTCCTTGAAAATCTAGTGGCACTAACTCTATAGTAATATGTGTGACATATATACTATTCAAAATAGCTTAAAGTTTTTTCTAAAAAAATATAATTTCAAAATTCATCAAAGGAGATGATTAGAGCTAATAAAGGAGTATGAATTCTCTAATAACTACAATCCTGGGAAGGTGAACAAGGTAGATGATGATCTTTGAAGAAAAGAACCTACTACATTATCCGTGATACTGATTGATAAAGACCACATCTTAATGGATTTTAAAATGAATTGTTTTTAAATCATAGAGGTAGGGATTACATCCTATATTACCCAAATGATTTCCCAACCATCTATCAAATAGAATACTAAGGAGGTACAATTGGATGATCCGATGTTACAGAAAAAGTCAATGTAGAAAAGGAATGGAATTTATAAGAGTTCCATATCAATGATGATGGTGTGATTCAGTTTGGAAAAAGGATTTGTGTTCCTTAATAACATTATATAAAGAAGGAGATATTGGATAATACAAATATCTCAACATTATCTATCCATAATGGGAGTACCAAGATGTACCATGATCTCTTAGAACATCTCTAGTGGAAAAAAATAAACATGGATATTGTTATGTATATCTCAATATGCTTGATATGTTAGAAAGATCAAGCATATCAACACAAGTCTAATGGTATTATGAAACCATTTCCTATACCCATAAGAATATTGGATAATGTAATCATTGACTTTTTCACTGGTCTCCCAAATTCATTCAAAGGAAACTATGCAATATGGGTTGTGGTGGACCAAGTCACCATGACTGCCCACTTTATTACTATTAATGAATATTTCTCAGTCGAGAAACATTCCAAGGTATATGTTAAGGATGTGGTGAGGATACATGCAGTTCCACTTTTGATCATCTATAATCATGATCCATGTTTCACATATAAATTCTAAATAACTCCCCAACATATCATGAGTATTGAATTGAATTTAAGTATGGCCTATCACCCCAAAACTGATTTCCTATTTAAAATGACTATAGAAACACTCAAACAAAAGCTAATATATTTCTAAATGTAATTCAATGGTTGATGGGATAATAATATTCACTAGTTTGAGTTCTCATACAACAACAGATTTCACTCGAGTATTAATATTTCTTCATATGAAGCTCTATATGGAATGTGATGTAGAACTAAAACCTTCTAGGATGAAGTTAGTGAAAAAAATACCAGATGGACCTAATCACGTGATAGAGATAATAAAAATTTTCAATCCATAAAGAATCATATCAAAGAAACCCAAAGTATGAAAATAATTTAGTGTGAAAATGATTGAAGGGACTTGACTTTCAATATTGGAGATAAAATATTCCTTCGATTATCACCATTAAATAGGGTCATGTGGTTTGGAATGAAATGGAAGATAATCACAAGATATATTAGACCCTATGTGATCCCTGATATCATAGGAGAATTGAACTATTGGATTTTACATACAATAAATATGACTCAAGTTCATGATGTGTTCCATATATCTCTCATGATGAATTATATAATTGATCCCTCACATGAACTAAACATGAATGTGGTACAACCAGATGATGATCTCCCATATAAGAAGTAACTAGTAATGATTATGGAAAACATATATAATGTTCTATGCAAATAAGATAACTCTCCTTCTAAAAGTTTTGTTTAGGAACCATAAATATAAATAAGTTACTTTTGAACATGAGTAAGTAATTAAGGAGAAGTACACTCACCTATTTATGTAAAACAAAATTCCAAGTGTGAAATTTCAAAAGGGGGAAGAATGTAAACACCCCAAATTTTAACAAAATAATTTCACTTTTTCTAATACTATAAAAAACATATACGACCTGGACATCCTAATAAAAACTTTATTCTCTATAATGATTAATAAAAAGAATGATATTTAATGAAATTACAGAACCTATACTGAAGGAATAATAGAATGACCTTTGGAAAACTAATATGATCATTAGGAATAGTAATATATACAATAGAATTGTAACCTAATCTATGAAAATATAAATAAAATTTAGGATTCTTATAAATGATAATATGATATATTTATATCATAGTTAAAGTAAGTAATTTTTTTAAAATTCTTAAATTATATTTGGTATTTTTTTAAAACAAAATTGTTTATTTATAATTATATATTTAATATAATTATTTAAAATAAAAATAATTTTCATAAAATAGATCCATAAATGAACAATTTTTTGTCTCATGATTATAATATTATTTTATAAGACCTTGGTTAATTTTTCAATGTATTGTTATAGTAGTAAAAATTTTAAAATCAGTATTTCCCATTTAAAATTGTGTTTTTCATTAAATATTTAATTACACATATTTAGAAAAAAAAATTATAAAATGGATTTTATTTATTAACTCCAAAAAAAATTTTAGGAATAATTTTTTTTTATTTCAATAAAATACATGATTTTTTTCGAATAGTGAAATATAGTAATTTAAGGTATATATACATTAAAAGTTAAATATACTATTTTTTGATTCATCGCTGATATAAGAACCATAATATAAAACAACCCTTCATTATTTTAATATATTTATTGATAATTATCACACTATTCATAGTATTGAGCCAAAATAAATAAACTAAGGAATAAAATAATGAGAGACACCCTCTCCTCCCTTATAAATACAACCCCCACAACTGATTCCCCTCACACCTTCCTAGACTTGAGAAATGAAAACTTTATTCCCAATCATCTTACTAATAAAAATCCCCACATCCTGGAGCTCAAGACACCATCAAAAGACCAAACCATTTTCCCTAATGAAGTTCTCATGGAAGAGAAATTCAATAGGTAAAAGTCTGTGTATTTTTCTTTTAATTACATTTCATTTTAATTTATTTTTTTATCCTATTCTGACATATGCATATCCAAGATCAATGTTAAAACCAAAACATTTAATCAACTTATATTTTTATAATTTTATTAGAATAATTCATCTACTATTATATTCTATATTCAATATATTCCAAAAATGAAAATATCTTCCATCGTGTGTCTGTTTACCACCCCCTAGGATGATGTGTTTTCATTATTCATGATCACCATCATGGATGGTCATAAAACTATAATTATAGATAAATAATACTTTATTATAGATATTATATGTTATATTATTTTTTCAAAAAATTTATAAGCATTATACTAAATAAATTGGAATGATTTCATAATGGTTTTAAAATCCACCAAATAATTTACATGAATTTTATAATCTATTTATCTAAAGCATCATACTCATTAAATATAACCATATGATATAAAAGATAATATTATATTGTATAAGTTCATTAATAATATATAATTTCAATTATGTAAAACTATTCCAATTTTACATGAACTTTTTATACTCGTATAAAAACAAACTGATCACGAAAACCAAAGAAATGAACACTCATGAACAATGAAATTAAACTCTATAAATCATCTAAAATAACCTATATTAACTTATTAAAACAATAATTAATATAATTAAAATATAATATATTATGTATTTATTAATTAACAAATTTTATTTTATTTTCTATGATATTAATATAGAGAATTCATTTAAACATAATTTATGGGGTTTCTCAAACCCAACTCTCTTTCTTTGGGTTTTTCCACTTTCACCCCATTTTTACATTGGATGTCCAATTAATTTTCCTAAAATATCATTTATTTTTCCTTAAAATATACTTTCCATGATATACATGTTTCGAATCTGTTTTTTTGATAAATGAAACGAATTTTCCAATGAAAACTTCTTTCCAAAAAGAAATCGATTACTTATCAAGAGATTATTTCTTCTTCACTCAATATTTATGATTCTTATTCCAAGTATTTTATTCCCTATTTGTTTTACGATCACCAATGATTATTCATGAATATATGATGAAACCTATAACATTTAATTTATTGATTTTATCTCCAATATTGAGATTCATTCTATGTTGTGTGCATTTTAATGTAACAATTATGATGTGATATGTACACCCAGAAATATATAGCGCTCCAATGCATTAGGTAATATGATGTATCTCATGATATAATCTTAAATATGTATGAACATGATACTATATTGTTCTTAATAACTAATTATTTCATTTTATAACTAAGTTATGATGTTTCATTTTTGTTCATTTACATATTCTATGAATTTATCTAATGCTTTCTATCATGACTATATTCATATGATTATGATATGATTATGATGAATATGATTACCCCATATGATAATGATTCGTGTTTTTATCTATCCTCTTATTGGGATTTTAACATACCGTTTTCTTTGACATATATACTCTAGTGAATAATTTTAGTAATTAGAACACGAGGACCAATACAAAACTAGGGAATAAAGAATTAAATAAATGATTATGTTTTATTATGTAAATGTTTTGTATTGTCCCAATTATTTCAAGACACCATACCATTAGATCCTTGATTTATAATTAATTCATATTTTTTACCATTAAAATAATTTAATATTCATGTATAAATAATTATGTTATCTATAATAAAAATATATTCGTAATATTATTTTTTATATTTCTAAAAAGAATTATTGTTTTGGTTAATAGTGAAAATTACCATTATTAATATTAACATGAATTAATGATATTATTAGTATATAACTGTTAAATTTAAATTCATGAAAACGTTTTATGAAATAAAATAATTTTTTTATATTATAAATTATATTTTTTAAAAGATTGGTTTAATTTCCAAACAAATATTTTATTGTTTAGAATATAAATAATGTTTTTCAAATATTCTTCTAAATACCTTATAAATTTTTTTAAAATAATGTTTTTAATTCTTAATAAATTTAATAAAAATAAATTTATTTAAAAAAATTATTCAGTTTGTCTAAATTTATTAATAAAAAATGCATTATTTTTAAGGAAACATTGCTGTAAAAACATGTTACCTTGGTAAATTCTAAGATGGTAAAATTAATAATTTAGGGTGTATATGAATTGAAAAAAAATTAAAAAGGTACATAATTGAGTGTATTATTTTTTTATCAACTATATATCTTCCCCACCAAAATATTTCACAATTTTCACACCCCATGACTTGTTTAACATGTTCCCCCTTTATATTTGGCTGTAATATTTATAAAAATATAATTTTCACCATTTATAAAATGAACCACTCACCACACCATCAAGGAAAATATTAAAAGTATGTTTTCTCATTAATTGATATCATTTTTACTTCCCCTATTATAATATTTCCTTATCTGCGGCTTATAGTCATAAGAGATTATCCAATTATATCCACTTTGAAGGGAAATTTAAATGAAATCTCAAAATTCTCTACATGAGTATTCAACATTATTTAAAATATTTTTATTCATTCTATTACTATTAAATTTTTTAATACTAATGTAATTTAATAATTGGTATATTAATAATTAATGTTATTATTCTATGGGAATGATCATTAACAAGATTTTACCTTTTCTATAAAGAAAAGTAAATTTGTTATTACTTTGTTGTGTGGAATACTACTTCCACGATGATTCATGTTTTTTCCGTCACCATATTATAGGTAATGTTATAATAATGATTTAAAAATAGAGTTATGAAATATATAAAATATTTTATATTTTAAATGAGAAAACAAATTAGGAATTTCTCCATTTATATGAAAGGTTAAATCATCGTCCATGAGTATATGTGGACTACTACCTCCATGGAATGATTGATTACCATTTCTATTTTCATTACATCTATTCATAAATGGTCTTAATATTGGTTTTAACAGATAAATATTTTTTTATTATATAATATATTTTATTATAAAATAATAGATAACCTATTAATGATATGATTATTAAAAAATTATCATTAATTCAATCATTCAGAATGAGGAAAATGTGATGAACATTATCTCTTCTATGTAAGTAATGTATTTAGATAAATTATCTATTATTTATAATAATTTATAATTATGAAATAACACAATAATAAAACTAAATATGATCATTTTTTATGTTATAATTATATTACAACTAATCCACCAAATAATCATTCATTAATAATGGTGGGATTATGTGTGGGTCGGACAAACCACATAGAATATGAAAATGATTCATTTATACCATGGATGAATATGAGAAATTAATTAATGGTATAATATGATATAAATTTTTAAATAAATAATATTTTTAGTGTTATATAAATATTTAAATCATTAATTTTGAAATCACCATTCATTCGATAGGAATAACAAAAACATGATCATCACTGATTTCATATTCATAGACTTTAGAAAAAAATACCATGAAATGAAATTATATCTATATAAACTATTAGGTAACATATAAACATATAAGTTATATGATCTAATAATTTTTAATTTAAAAAAAATAAAAGATAGCAACTGCTGTTCTATGAAACTAGTTAAAATCGATAATGATTACTTATAGAAGTTGTTGAGAATAATTGAAAACTATCTAATAGATTCATATATAATATGATAATCAATGAGGATCGAAAATTATTATAGTTATTAATATGTTTCAAAATAATTTAGTTAATTATTTTAAATTATCTATTCAAGATGTTTAATGAAATTGTACAATGAATTAGGGCCAAGGGAAGGGTTTTTATCTAAAATTATTCTCTTGAGACACATTATACATTTTTAAACTACTGTCAAATTTTTTGTGTAATAAAACCTATTAGATATTTTATTTCATTATTTTTCAATTATATGATGTTTATTTTCAATCCATCATTTTCAAGGGGTTTTTATTTAATAGTTTCGAAATATATAAGACTTCTCTTGTATGGAATTATTATTCTTTATGTCATGTTACATGTTTCTTTACAGAATAATTTTTTGTAGTTTTCTATTGAATAATTATCAAATTTAGGTTATATACATTATTTCGTTTTAAATAATGGGATAAACAAAAAACTCAGGTTTTTTTTCATAAAATGATTTTTTGACTCAAGTGTTACCCTAGTCATAATATTTTTTAGTAACTCAATATTCATTCATTTATTTATTTTCATTTAGAAGAACATTTTTTCAACATTTTAGATAAATTATGATAGGGATTTTATAATGTTTTTTCCTCTCAATGATTAAATTTTTTACCGCATAAAACCAATTTCAAAAGATTTATTCTACAAGGAGTGAGTATCCCATAAGAGATAATAATAACTCAAATATACTTCCTTTGAATTTTAATCTAATTATTTTATATTATATTACTGGATTCTTCCATCCTAATATTAAATTATTGGAAAATGAAGATCCTATTTGGTAAAATATGTATTTAAAACAAATTATTGTTTTATAACTCTTCTTACAATTTTAGTTCAAGAAATTAAATATTAAAAATAATTAAATGGGATTTTCTATACACATTCAAATATTTATTATTCCTCTCATTATTTTTACATGTTAAATAGTATATATTTTCATGGATAAATTAATGATGATTATTTAAAAATGAAAATATTTCAATAATCCTTCATGTCAAATTCTAAAAAGATACCTTTGAAAAGGAAATGTAAATTTGTATTTTATATTAATGTTAAAAATATATTCTAAAATCTCTTTTATGATTTCCACTTAATTTCCATTATTAGTTAAAAAATGTTTTACCCTAATATGGGCTATTATATAGGATTTATGATTATATATATATATATTATCATTTGGAAATTAAATTCATGATATCTAACCAATTTAATATTGATGCCTTCATATGTTATATTGTATGAATAATTCTATTTATGATAATGTTTTTCATTTAGGTCAATATCCATTTAAATTTCAATTGTTACAAATGATTCATGTAATTTTGAAACCATATACCTCCTTTCAAATGATTTATTGTGATTATATTATTCTAATATTTACAAATCCATATATGTATTTGTCTATATAGTGTGAAGATCAAAATTTTAAATAATTTATATTGGTTGATTTTACCCTTGAAATAATGTTATTCACTTTGCATGTGTAATTTTTTTTTCATTATATATATTTTCATTCCAATATGGATTATTACTGAAATGTTAATTTTGTTTTATTTGAATTTTGACCATTATTATCTTGATGAGTTATGATCATGTAATCCCTTTTATTAACAAAGGGAAAACTATTCAAATTTTGTATAGTTATTTGACTACAATATTAAGCTGATAATGTATTTATTTTCTATATTATTTAATATATATATTTATTTGTTTTTTATTCTGCCCAAGTATCCTTAGATAATAATATGAATGGTCTTGTTGACTTTTATGGTGAATCTATTGGACTTAAACAACTGATTGGAGGGGCCAAGAATTATGTATACCATAGATGAATCATTGAGTAATATAATAAATCAATTTTGGGTATTTTTTGAATTCTTTCCCTATTCAAGAATAAGTATAGAATTCAAACATTATAATAAATCATTTTATTGGCATAATGCATTGAGATCATGTTTTAGATTTTTGACATTTTTCTTTACATCAATTTGAGATCAGTATTATTGATATCCATGATTTAATTTTATATCATTCATATAAAATTAGTTAAATTTTATCTTATTCGGAAATTATTTTAATTATTTATCCCTTACATATTATGTTTTCTGTGATTATATTTTTACTAAATTAGTTATATGTTTACCTTACTAAGATAGTGTGCTCTCACATTTCGTTTTTTCCATTCCCTTAGGAATATGGAAAAGTATTAAAAAATATATGTTAAAAAATATAGAATATGTGGAGATTATTTGGGAGCTTTTAGAGACATTTTATCTATTAATTTGTTTCTCGCATAACAAGAAACAATATATCGATTAGTTTAAAAACACATGGGTTTTATTAGTTTATGTTTCCCCCAATCCTCTATTACTCTAAAAAAACTTTTATACATAATGTATCTAGTAAAATATGTTATTTATTTAATTTAATTATTCAATATTTATGTTTTAGAATTTTTATTTTTTATATAAGACATTACATAAAGTACATTTCTATTGAACTAGGTTTGGGAGAGCAGGTCCATGAAAACACAATTGGTATTAGGGAAGAGTTTAGATAAAAGTGGATAATGGGATGTTTTTTTGTGGAGAATATAATGTATAATATGTTATGCTTGATCATAATTTCAATGGAATAGAAAACCATTTATGATAATTTATGATTTACTATTATGGTAATAAAAGAAATTTTATCGAGGTATTAAGTTAGGATAACATTACTACAAACTAGAAGGATAATTATAAGTGGGAATTCTATGTATAGGATAACATTATGTTATTTTTGTAAAATAGATATTATATGATTTTCCTAGAAATTACATCTCTTTATGGATGATACAAGTGGATTTAATATCAATATTGAATTACCAATGCGTAATAACCCCGAAAGTGTAGATTATGTATTAATTATTTCATATGCTAGTCCAAGACAAATCCCTAACAACATATGTTATTTGAAAATTCTGATTGATATTCATTGGATAATTCAAATCCCCATTATATGTTTTTATAGTGTATTAAATCATAATGATAGAAAAGATGGTTATAGAAACTAATAGAACAATTTCCATGGATATCCAAGGATTAAACAAGCAGAGTCATAGGTTTAACTAAAAGTATCATATGTTAAAAAAAGTTCTTTCTTAAGGGAAATTATATATGGAATTATTTTTTCATATTCATATTATCATAATCAATTTTTTAGTATTTGGATGAAATGTGACAATATAGATTATTTTTAGAAAGGTATATATATAAAAAAACACATAGTATTTGAACCGAATAAGGTAGAAAACATAAATAGTAAATAATTTTAATATATGAATATTATGAATGAAAAGTATGTGTTCTTAGTACTACCTATTTATATGTGGATGGTATTTTAATTAAAATTAAATCTTAAATATTTTAGAAATTCTCATTAGTGATTGATATTTATCGATGAAATTTTGGTATATTAAGAATATTCTGGGATCCCATTGATGTAATGAAAAATTATTATTCAGTATTTATTCATTAGAGCTTCGAAATTTTATAATAAATGGTATCAATAAGATTGAAAATTTATTTTATGATAAAGTTATATTTTGGGGAAAACTATTGAGAACACAAGATTGAGGTGTGAACAACTCTTAGGTATAATAAATTATTGATGTTAATTTAATAAAGGGTAAATATATTTTGAGACAAGAAAGTTAGATAAAATAGGAAAACTATGGATTACTAATTGATTAATGATGTATTTTTTGATATTCATCACATTATTGGTATTATGATAGAAACTGATAAGTTTTTTCCCAAATGAAAATATGGTTAATAAAATTTTAGGATGAAATATTTTGTATTTTTTGAGGAATATATAATTTTATTGTTTTTTATTGGAACAGTGTTTAATGATGTGATTTTTTTTAATGAAATGAAATTTTAAAATGAATAAATACTTTATTAATAATGTACATACAGAAAACACATGAACTGCATTTTTTAGTTTGGACTGTTATAAATTATTTCTTATCATATCTAAAAGACCATTAAGAACAAAAAATATGGATAATATAGTCATTATATAGTGAATATTATGATTTGTATATATTAAGGGTCATGATAATTTCTAATTTACATAGATGGGAGAAATGATGGATTAGACCTTTATAATCATACCATCTGATGTAAATTTATTAGAGGTACTTGGAAAAATAACATCACTAGAATTTTCACATAACCAAGCCTAATCTAATATTCAAAAACATAACCTTTTTAGAAACCTTTTATTGGATAATTTCAAACTTGTTGTGATAATGAGCCAAACCATGTTCACCAACCACCCCATGAAAGCACCACCATCACACATCACACCCTTAGTGGGTACGCTGGTGTAATAAGGGGTTACGTATCAAGATCTCAGTGATATGAAAATTTTTTAATTTCATTTTAGTAAAATAATTAATATATGTATTAGTTTTTTACATTATAAATTATTTTATTACTATTTAAATAAAAAAATTATTTTGATATAAAAAAGTCAAAATTTAATTTTTGGAAAAAATATAGTACCAATTAAGATAATATTTCCAAATATTCTATATTTTTTTAAATAAATTTTATTTCGAAAAAATACATTTATTAAACAATTTATTTAAATTTAAATTATAATATAATTTGATGAATACTAATGTAATTTTTAAAAGGGTCGGAATGTTTTCTGTGTTGTAATAACTAGTACCATTCATTAAATAATATATTTTAATTTGAAATCTAATTATTATCATATATAGAATGTTTTCTTGTAAATTACACATTAGTTTTAAAATTTACATGTTGAAATTATCCAATTGTTATTTTTTAATTATTATATATAGTAATAAATTTTTTTTGGGTAAAAAATAAATATATTATTAATAAACAGATACTATTATTACATAATAATATTACAAAAGTGATGTGATAAATTCAATAAATAAAATACCGAAAAAAAATAAAAATTTACAATTTAAAATAATTTTTTTATGTTATTTTTTTAATTTTATAAGCCTAAAATGAATCAACCAAAACAAATATTTTATTTTAAATGTTTTAGAATAAATTCATTATAATCATTTATCACATCCACATCAACTTGGGTATTGTTTTATTATGATTATTAATCATCATTATAAAATATAAAAAACCACTCGTCATTTGTAGAAACCATAGGAATAAAACATATAATTGTTTGTGGTTTTGATTATTTTATCATATAGAGTATGAACCCAATGTTTTCAAGTTAATAAAGAAATCTACTACATTTTCTCAATATGTACCAACCTAAACTGCAAATATTATTCAGTCAGAACCCATTTATCATGATTTTCCTCACCATATCTATATCTAATGACCTCTCAAGTTTATCCCCTTATGATAATATTCCATGACCAATTATTAAGAAGCACCCTCTCAAGGTAAGGGGATTCTCTAACCCTACTCTTTATTTAATAACATTATTTATATTATATCTTTTCCATTCCAATTTTATATATTGAAAATTATTTTTACTCATACATTTGTTATTATTGAAAACATCAAATTATTGAGAGACCACCATTCAATTTCATTAAAAGCATCCATGAATCATTTTGTCATCCTATTATGTTGCATAAGTAATCCAGTGATTTTTCTATACAAAACATTGGTATAGTGAATTCACATCCCCATTTCCACTAAAAGGTATTCACATATATCAACATATCCTTCATAGATTTTTTAAATCCATTTTTATAATATAATTTAATAATTTATGTGTTTAAAAGTGATGAATGTTGTTTTTATGGTCTATGATATATGTGGAACGCTATTTAATGTATATGATATTAGTGTGACCAGTGGGACCATAATTATATATCCCTCCAATATATTGGTAAATGTTTTTATCTCATTATATTCAATGTTTGGTGGATAAAAGATTGTCCAATGGATATAATGTTATGATTTATTTCTAGTCCACCCTAACTTATGGTTATGTTTCCATGATTTATGTTGTTACAACAGTACTATATTTCCAAGAAGTTATCATCTTATATCATGATTCAATGTTAAAATTTCTTATTATCACCAATTTTATGTCACCTTGATATTCAACTTTGTGAAAATTTGTTATGTTAATAATGTTATGGTTTTATTATTCCCTTACAATGAATTATAGCGCCCCCATCTCATATGTACATCCTCAGGTTTTCCCTTGTAGTTATAGATGATCATTGGAATGTAATTGAATGTTTTGGACTTTATAAATAATATTATTGTAACCATTATTCTTTTTATTCTTCTATGAAAATAACTAACTAAAGAAACAGGTCTATTTAGTCATTTTGGATTGTATTAACTTTATATTTACACAATATATTATTAATTTAGGTGTATTAATGATATGGGTTGTCATAGTTAGAATTGGGGAAACCAATAGTTATTTTGGGGTATTGGTATTATAAAACCATAGAAAAATCCTTAGGTATTACAATAAATATAAGGAAATATCCCTAAATTATGGTAATTTATAAATAAAGTGGTTTCCATGAAATGAAATTCATTTATGGATATTAAATGATTAAGTGTTTATCACGCATTTCTACTCAGGGACAATTTCACCAAAAGGGCGCAATGGCTAGTAACTCAATCATTACTTGACGTACAATCAAGAGGGAATACTAAAAACCTTGTTCGACACTCCTCGGGGACATAATTGGGTAAATTCATAATCTACATACAAACCATCATGAAGGAGAAAATCACCATTAAAATTAATGTTAGGAAATACACCATGGATAACATAGATAGAACAAAAAATTCATATATTCCGGAATGCATGTAATTTTTATATTTTTTCATTAATTATGATTTTTTTCCTTGTATATTAATATATTTTCAAAAATTAGCATTCATAATCATCCCTTTATTTTATTAAATCGATGTAAATAAGAGGAACAGAGTCAATAACCAATTTAAGGGGAAATTACCAAATTTAATTTCAAAACCAATCGAAGAAGTAGTAGTAAAATTCATGAATATTCCTACTGAAATTACTAATTTTATGAGAAAAAACATGAATCATGTGGTAAACCCACATCCCTCAAATAAATTGAATTTATAAAACATAAACTTTATGAAATAAATGCCTCTTTCGTTTATTATATATTCAAATAATTTAATCATTCAAGAATAAATTAACACCATAAAATACATGTCCTCTGTCATTCAATTATCAAAGAATGGCATGTGTGTTCATAATGTTTATTATAACGAGATAAAATATGATCAATGGTGGACGATGATATAAATTATTAAGCACGAGGAAGTGACCAATGTTATGGAGTGGATGTAATTTAGGAAAATGTTTTTCAATAAATGTTTTACCAAAATTCTATGAGTTATAATTGATAAGAATTTTACAAACCTCAAGAAAAACAATGATGAATCCATTGGGGTGTATGGGGAGATATTCTAAATACTTGTGCGATATAAATATATCTTTTCCATTCACCAAAAAGTTATAGTTTATCCTTTAGTTTATGTGATAATATCATTTATATGAAAATACTTGGTGATTCGAGATATTGAATGATATATGTAAATCATCCAATATTCCATCAAAGTATATAAATAGATCAAAAAATCTAAAGGTTCTAATGGATGTTAAGATATTAAGTAGTGAATTTTGTTTAATTATAATGGAGGGATATAGAAAATCCATGATGAATGAATGTAAAATAAACCACTTATCAAAACATAAATAAGTGAAATTGTATTAATTTACTTGAACGGGACATTGAAACACCTTATGTACAGGAACGAAGGGCCCTAGATAGTGAATAAACATTGGAGAAACCCACTAATGTGATGGATTGAGGGAATTATCTAATAAACCCTCATCCTATTTTACAATGATTCTATTAATTAGGAACACGTAAAATATGTAAATCAATGCAAAAGACTAACGGTTTTTGACAAAAATTGATGTTGAAAATCTCAATGGCCTAGAATTGAAGGGTGATATTATTCGATCACAACTACTAAGGGATATCCTAATAAGGATATCGTGATAGGAACTCTACTAATTAAATCAATAATAGGAAACATAATATTTAATTTTTGTTTTATCTCATTTCATTATATCACGCAAGATTAATAAAACTATTCAAACAAACATAAAAATATAGAAGTGGAGTTACTAATAAAAATAAAAAATGCTTCAATTATTTCATCCCATGTATATAACATCTCACCTATCTAAATTTATGGGTTGAAATTACCATTTAACCTTTTGATACTCCCTATAGTGGAAGTATTTTATATCCTTTTTATGGATTGACCTTAATAATATAAATCAATAAAAAAATTTATACAAGGAAATCACCCACTATATCATTATTTCCCCTCAAATTCAATGAAAGTGAAAGGATGAGGATGAAAATATTTATCATTATAATCTCATGTGTTGATATTTTTTCCTTATGATAATGTGTGTCTAGATAAAATGTTTAAGACTGAGGAATTTATCATCCTTAAATATATTCCCATTATAGGGGTAAATGATGGAATGTTTGCCAATGATTTTTTTTCTCTTCATTCATGTAATGAGGTGGTGTTACCAATCAATTATATATATATATATATCCAATACATAAGAATCAATATATTAGGGCCATTATTGAACATAAATAGTAGAATGATTTCAAGGATAATTTTGGATAATCGATTTATATTCCCAAATACATCACAGTGAGATATGCTGGTCCATTTCATCAAGAAGAATGATGGGTAATTGAACCTCTGTATTGATTATCATGTGCTCAAAAAGATTATAATATAAATAAAATATCTTCTAAAATGTGTTGATGACTTTTTTTATTCTCTACATGGATCCCAACAATTCCTTAATATAGAAATTCAATTGGGATATTATCTATTATAGTTGAAGAATAAGGATATCCCCAAGACTAAATTTCATACAATGTATGGAAACTAAAACTTCAATGTAATTCCATTTGGACTCACTAATTCTCTAAATATATTCCTGTAATTAATTAATATATTCCTAATGGATTTCGTCAATAATTTTTTTAATATTTATGTATGATATTTTTATCTAATAAAAATGAATGGAATTTCCTAATAATAATTTTAATTTTTCAATGATGAACTTATTAATGGAAACTTTATTTGAAATGTATAGTAAATTTTAGTTTTGGATACAGAAATTAACATTACTATCGAATTGTATACCTTCTAAAGGGATATATATGAATCCTTAAAAATAGAGGTAATTAAAGGATATCCTAGTCCAATATCTATGATGGAGAACCGTATATTCCTTTTAAAATCTGGATACTATCATCAATTGTGAGAAAATTATCATAATTTATAACCCCATTGAATAAGATAACTAATAAAAGAGTCATGTTTTTATTTACTATTGAATGTGATAGATCATTAAATGAAGAGGGTAATCACTGCACCTATGCTCACATTACCTACCAGTGGGGAATGTTTTATGACCTATAATGATGCATTAAAATAGTTATTAGGATGATTACTCATTTAAGATTATATGCTGATATCCTATTCCTCTCACCAATAGTATTTTCTTGAGTATAACTTCCCAAAATATGATATGGAATTGGATGAACTGAACTTTGCCTTAGAGATTTTGTGACATTATCAATATGGAAAAAAGTGTTCTTAATTCACGGATCATGAAAGAGTCAAATATATATTTATATAAAAATAGATGAGCATAAACAAATAAATTTGGTTATAGTAGATTAAGGATTATGATTTTTCAACCCATTACCATCCTAGAATCTAAAACAATGTGGCATATGAATTATTTGAAATGATCTTAAAACCCTATCCATGATGAGGATTAGGAAGGATCCATTCTTAATTCACATGAAAATGATGGAAATGGAAATCATAATAGGACATTCATCCTACCTTGATCAAATAAATTATTAATATTCTATTCATATGGGGATAAAGGTGGACTAAAAAGGAAATGTTGAGATATAGAATAATGTCATGGATATCCTAGAGTTCTAATTTTCTAAAGATGGAGTTATAATGTTAAGAACCTGGATATGTGTCCAATCAAAACCAGAGATGAAGAAGGGACATAAGAATGATAAAAATATCTCATCATTTCATATTCATTATGTAATCACTGATATGTATAGATATATAAAGAAAAACATCCAGTTGGATAACATAAAGAGGGATATTAAAGAATTTCTATATCAATTCTTAGTATTCCAACAAGTAATGGATGAATGATAGATGCATAATGGAATGATGCAACCATTTACTATACTAGTGTGGATATAGGAAAACATAACCATGAATTTGGCAATAAAACACCCTATGAAATTTGAATGATATAATTTCATATGGGTGGTAGTCGATCTCCTTACACAATCAGCACATTTCATTTATATCAAGGAAGATTTAACTATTGAAAAAAATTAAGGAGATATATATATATATATATATGTGAATTGGAATGACTATATTGATTTCCACTCTCCATGGTATCAAATCATGATCCAAGTTTTACCTAGAGAATATGGTGATGACCTCAGTGAGAATTGGATATAAATTTGAGTTTCAATAAAACTTATCAATATACGATAGATAGTTAGTCTAAAATAACATTTCAAAGTCTAGAGGATTTTAAAAGACAATGTTCAATGATTTTTAAATGATTTTGGGATAAAATTTTTCACCTAATGTAGATAACATATAATAACATTTTCCATTATTGAAAACAAATATCACCTTATGAGGATCTTTATTAGAAGAGGAGTGGGACTCAAATATTCCAGGATGATGTCGGGGAGTAGTGGCTTATTGGACCTAATGTTATCCAATATATTATTGAGATGATTAAAGCCTTTCAACATTATAAAAAATGAATGAAAAATCAAAAAACAATATTTGATAGAAATCATTGATGTGTCTAGGATTTTGATGTTAGAGATTAGGTGTTCCTCCATATATCATCATGGATGAATTTCAGGAGGATTGAGATGAATGGAATTATTAATCTAATATATATTGACCCATTTGATATTTTTTCTCCCATAGGAGTTGTGGCCTATCAAACACTAGTTTAATAAGGGGTTTTGTATCTTAACCCTATTAATATTAATTTTTATATTTTATTTTTCATCAAAAATAATTATATTTTTTCCTTTCTTTTATGACATTATATATTATTATATAAATATTTAATTAAATATTATATTTTGATACTAATAAATAAAAAATTTCTTTTTGGGAAATATATATTCTTAATTAAGACACTCTTCACGATAAATTCAATACATTTATAAATAATTGTTTTAATAAAATATTAATTTTAATAATATTTATTTTAATATAAATGATAATATATTTTAATGAACTCCTATGTAATTGTTTATGGGTGAGAATTCTTTTAGTTTCATAAAAAATAATATTTTTAACTATGGTATTAAATTAAAATTGAATATCATCATATTTATAAATTTTGTTAATAAATAAAATATTATTTTTGAAATATGTATTTCAAAATTTTCCAATGGTTTTCTTTCATAATTTTCTCAAATTGTTTAATTTGTGGTGAAAAATTTAATATATTATAATTATGTAGTCTATCTAATGGCCTCATAAAATCCCAACATTAACATAATAAATTCAATAAATGGATTCCACTACCAAATATAATATTCCCAAAAAAACTAATTTCTTTTTTAATTTATTTAATTAAATTTATATTTCTTAAATGAATCCTCTAAGACATAAATAACATGTTAAGGTTTTAAAATAAATTCATCATTAAAAATATCTCACAAACACATCACCATGGGTATTATTTTAATATGGTCAGATATGGACATATAAAATATTTAATTCCACAGATATGTTTTTGAAAAAACTAGAAGAAACCATGTGGGGGATTTTGGTTTTGAATTTTTTACCTTATATTGTCCCAATCTATGTTTATAAATTATTAAATAAATACCCACAATTTTGCTATAAATATTAATTAATACATTAAATCATCTTTACTAAAAACCGGTTAAAAATTAATTTACTCTCCATATCACACTATTTAATTGTTACATCTATTATTACAACCTAAAATCAATATTAATGGGGCTAAAAGTTGACAAATGTGTTCTAATATTATATGATCAATGTGGAACACCTATACGTGAACACGATATAAATGTGGTGGGTGGGATCAAAATTATATAGCCCAATAATTCATTAGAAATTGTTTTTGTATTAACATATTCAATGTATTTAAAAACATTATATTCTGGTAAAATAAAACTATGTTCGATATCATATATGACATCGAACACCAAACCTAAATAAACAATATATTATTATTATTTAAATATTCCCTTAATAACTTAGTTGTTAAATTTTTGGGTATTTGTCACAACCCGTCCTCGGGGCCCGTGCCGTGACTACCCCATGCCCGCCTTCCATAGGCTTGGGGGTGGCGACTAGCACCAAAGGCATAAACCTTGATAAAAGGGATTGAATTTCCTTTATATAGGAAAAAAACACCACATAGTACACAAGATTAAGTAAACAATAAGTAAACTGAGTACAAAAGATAGTGATGGAAAGTAAATGGGTCAGTATTCAAACCAAAATGAAAGTACAGTAAAACTGAGAAAAGAAAGTACAACAGCAGAAAAGTAGAGCAGCAACCACCAAGACGTCCTCCGGAACTCCCACTTAAGGGTGAGTACAGATAGTCTCGTCGGCTCCTCGAGTCCGGTCGGCACTCCGTGTACGTTCCACCTGATAGTCCACCACCGTATACCGTCCCTCTCCTTAGTCCTCAACCACGATCAGTGCTGTCTGTCGGCTATAACCAACACAACGTAGTGTGGGCATAGCCCGTGCTGGGGTGAGTATACGATACTCAGTAGGGACCCCGAGACCCCCGATGGCCTCCCAAAATCCACAAAGGATAAACCACAAAGGAAATATACAAATACAAATTATCAACAAACACTAGTTAGGTATATGCCCATAAATATACCTAAGTCATCAATTCCAGTTCGGCTCCAACATCCGAGCCCAAGTTCAACCCAGTCCACATAGGAATGTAAAACCCAATCCACATAAGAATGATCAACCCAATCCACACAGGAAAGCAAGTCCATAATATCGAAGATAATATTTTAAAGTCAAGACTCAGCTCACACGGGTATACTACTCACAAAGAGGGGTTCAGATGATTAGATGTAGCCTCTGAATCATCTCCTCTACTGAACCCATGTTGGATCCAAGTACATAAGTCATCGCTGCCGAACCTATGCAGGATCCAAGTACTGTAACGATCGTTGTCGAACCCACGTAGGATCCTAGTACATTCCCCATCGTCGTCGCAGTCGCAGCCAGCTCTAGGGTTCCAGCACACAGCACACTCGATTCAGGGAGGGTCTGCTACATGCGCCATGGGGTCAATACATCAATTTTCATGAAGTCCGAAGTAAATGTATCATGATTTTCCATCTCATCAATAAGAACTCAACGCGACAGATGGAGCGTCAATCGGATGTCGGGTCTGAGTGTTACTGGCTTCTTCGTCGCAAGGGCCCGGTTGGTTTTTAAGCTAAAACCAACCTGATCGTCCTCCAGCTGCATCGAAACCTCATGTAGAGTAATCCAAAAGAACCTTCTCAATAAGCGGAATTCAATGTAAAATACGGCACATCATTCAGACGACCGGTCTTTAAGTTATAAGTGTTTCCGCTCCAAGGGCCCTGTTGGTTTCGGGTTCGAACCAACCCATACATACCCAAACATTACCGAATGCTTGAGTGCAATATATCGAAACAACCGCCTCATTCCAAGGATCCCAACCCAACTAACGATGCATCGATTAGAGGTCTGTAACCCATGATATGGGTGTTTGAACGAACTTGGTCCGAAAATAGGGGTTTGGGCCTGGTCCGACCCGGCCCGATACCCCCTGGGCCGGCCCGCATAGAGTCGGCCGGACCAAGGTCCGGGTCAGGCCCAATTGGGCGCGACCCGGCCTGGATGGGCACGACCCGACAAGGCTGGGCACGGCCCTGATGGGCGCAGCCTGGCCCGTGGCGGGGCGCAGCCAGTAGCCTGGCTCGGAGGCCAGACGCGGCTCAGCTCGAGGCTGAGCCTGTGCGAAGGGGGGCGTTACCCCCTTATCCCAAAATGGCGGACTCGTGGGGTCCGCCCTACATGCTAGACGGGGGTCTCAATCCCCCAGTATTTCTGGAAAACGGCCGGCCATTACGGGCGGCTGGTTGAGTTGTTGTGGGACCCTTCGGGGTCCCGCCTCCCGGAGCGCCAACGGCCGGTTGTTCGGCCTCCCATGCAGGACCGTCGTGGCCTAAGGTCGTGTCTCTTCCACGATTGGCGTGGTGCGACGGTGCAGCGCCATTCCACCATGGCCCGCTCCGGCCGTGGCCACCTTTGATTTCTCTGATGCGGCGCGATGGCGCCCCACACCATCGTCGAGCCCCGCCCCGACTGTGGTTCTCTTTATTCCCATGCGGTGCAACGACACTGCACCGCCTTTGCCACAACTCGTCAACATTGTTCTACAAGAAAGCAGGGAGGAGAAATCGGTCATGTTTGTTTGGTCAAATCTCCTCCCTTTATGTTGGTAACATTCAGCCAAATTAAACAACGATGAATGTTAAATTTAACATGAACGAACAAATAACCCCTACCTCGACAAAATTTATCGAACGACGGGCATCGCGGAAAATGGAATCGTGGAGTGAGGTTCTGTAGATGTTGACGGAGAGCGTCTAAGGAGAAAACGACATCTCCCCTTTTTGTCACAGAGAAAAGAAAATGAGGCGCGTCGTCTTCCTTCGTGGATTTGGCATTCTTCGATGAAGAGGATGAAGTTCTATTCAGAAGGAACTAGAGCACTCTCTCCCCAATATCTTCAAACAAAATCTAAACCCCAAAATAAAATAAAACTTATCTTATTCTATTACTTCAAGCCATGCATTTCAATTTTAAAAATTCAAACACATAAATCACTTAATTGATTAAGTGTGTTGGTATGATTAATGAGGAGAGAGGGGAGAGTTACACAATTAAAGGATACCAAAATATAATGGGGAGTTTCCATGTATTTATCATGGGAGTTCAAAGGGGTTAAGGGTTATGGAATGTGAAAAGATGGGTGCTCGTATGGCCCTGACCTCCCTCATAACCACACATGGGAAGTTGGCTGGTTGTGGGCCCCACCAATAACTTCCCATGAGAGAGTTTAACTTCTAAGGATAATAAAATAAAATTGTACACAATTTTATTTACTTCTCACTTAAACCTCAAATTTTAACTTCTTCTCCTGAGAAAACGCTTCAACGGTAAAAGTCAACTTAATCAAATACCGGAATTGCGAGTTCATTGGTGCCCTCTGATATCAATTCTGAGTAATGGTTCAAAAGATAGAAAAACCTGCTCGTTCGTTCACTGAACGTACCCGAGCTAAACTTCAGAAATTGATTCCGGGCACTCCGGGCCTCATAATCAGGTGCCGTCAGAAAATCTGTACTCGTAAAATCCCAAATAATTTAAGAAATAATTTTCATTGAAATTTACAGATCTTTACATTACTCTCACCTCATGGATTTACGTCCCCGTAAAGAGATATCACAATCTAGGGGAACAAAGGAGGGTGTTGAGCACGCATCTGAGCCTCCCGCTCCCATTTTCTCTCCTGGATGTTCACATGCTTCTACCTGATACACACTAGATGGATCAACCATCGACGTAGGACCCGCTCATGTCGATCTTCTATCTCCACCAGGACCTCTACAAAAGGCGCCCCGTCATCGATGTCCAGCTCCCCGTGATCAATGATATGCATCTGGTCGTGCACGTATCTCCTCAGTTGAGATACGTGGAAACGCCATGCACCCAGTGCAATAGAGGTGGAAGATCCAGGTGATAAGCGACCTCGCCTATCCTGGTGAGAACCTGGAATGGTCTAATGAATCATGGAGATAACTTTCCACCCAGGCCAAATCTCTGTAATCCATGTCGTGGTGAGACTTGTAAGATAACATGGTCACCATCCTCAAACTCTAGTGGTCTCTTCCTTCTGTCAGCATAGGACATCTGTCGGCTCTAAGAAGTCCTCATCATCTCCCGGATGATCTGTACCTTCTCCGTCGTGGCCTAGACCATCTCTGGTCCTCAAAGTGCTGACTCCACAGGGTCTATCTAGCACAAAGGTGATTTGCAAAGTCGATCGTACAATTCCTTGTATGGTGCCATCCCGATGGTGGAGTGGTAGCTGTTGTTGTATGCAAACTCCACCATGGGTAGGTGATCCTCCCAGTTGAGACCAAAGTCAAGGACACATGCACGGAGCATGTCCTCGAGAGTCTGAATGGTCCTCTCCATCTGGCCATCCGTCTATGGGTGAAAGGCAATGCTTAGGCATAGCTGCATCCCACATTCCTCCTGCAACCCCTTCCAAATCCGGAAAGTAAAGCGAGCATCTGGATCGGAGACGATAGTTGATGGCACACCATGATGTCATAAAATCTCTTGAACGTAGAGGTGTCCCAAGCTCTCCACTGAGCCCTACTCTCTGATAGGTAGGAAGTGGGCCTACTTGGTGAGTCGGTCGACAATCACCAAAATGGAGTCGTGACCTCTGGAAATACGTGGAATCCTTGTCACAAAATCCATATATATCCCATCACACTTCTGCTTCGGAACCTCCAAGGTTTTTACCAAGCCTGCTGGTACCTGGTGCTCCGTCGTCACCTGCTGGCAGGTGTGGCATCGTGAAATGAACTCTGCCACAACCTTCTTCAAACATGGCCTCCAGTGTTGTCTTCTGAGATCCTGGTACATCTTCGCTACTCCTGGATGTACCACGAATGGGGAAGTGTGAAACTCCCTTAGCACCTCCTTCTGCAATGCAGTCGGTACCATGGTACGTCATCTGAAAAGGATAACGTGATCTCCTCCTACATAAAATCAATCTGGTGCCTATCCTAAGGATATCGGTACACGTCGCATCTCACAGTCAACGTCCCCATGATGTTCCTCTCTAACCCGCTGATGTAGTGGAGGACTGACTGTGAGTGACTGTAGAAAGGCTGCCCCATCTCTATCCACGAAGGATATCAGCAACACGACTAGCTGCTCCGTCGCCTTTCTAAGTAGTTGGATGCCCGACCACCTACTGAGAGCATCAGCAACTAAGTTTCGTTTCCCAAGAGTATAGATTATCTCAAAGTCATAGTCATATAGGATCTTGATCCATCGTCGTTGTCTCAAGGTCAGGTCCTTCTTCGAGAAGATGTACTTGAGACCCTGGTGGTCTGAGTAGACTCTAAAGTGATCACCCATCAGATAGTGTCGCCACATCTTCAAGGCAAAGAACACTGCTCCTAACTCCAGGTCATGGGTAGCGTAGTTATGGTCGTGCTGCCTCAACTATCGTGAACCGTAAGCGATCACTACCTTCTCCTGCATCTGGACGCACCCGAGTCCGGTCCCTGATACATCGCAGTAAACTATGTACCCTACTCCCTCCTTCGGTAGCCTCAATATGGGTGCACTGGTCAATCTCTATCTCAGATCTTGGAAGCTCTACTGACTCCTATCTGACCACACGAAGGGTTTCCCCTTCTTTTTCAAAGCTAAAAGTTGTGCTGAAACTCTGGAGAAGTCTGTCACAAATCTCTAATAGTACCCAACCAGACCTATGAAACTCCGCACCTCCATCACGCTCTTGGGTGGCTCCGAAGACAACATTGCCTTGATCATCCTAGGATCCACTGCAACTCCCGCCTTAGAGATGACGTACCCCAAGAAGTGGACATCTTTAATCGAGAAGTTAAAATTCAAGAGCTTACCATAATGATGGTGCTCTCTGAGTGTATCCAGTACAACCCGAAAGTGGTAGGCGTGCTCCTCCTCAGTAGTCGAGTAAATCAATATGGAATCAATGAAGACTGTGACAAATCGATCGAGGTAAGGCTCAAATATACTATTCATGAGACTCATGAATACTGCTGGAGTGTTTGTTATGCCGAAAGGCATATCCAAGAACTCGTAGTGGCCATACCGACATCTGAAGTCCATCTTCTGCACATCCTCGTCTCGAACTCTGAGCTGATGATAGCCTGACCTGAGGTCTATCTTTGAGAACCATCGTGCCCATTGAGCTGATCAAAGAGGTCGTCAATCCCCGGAAGTAGATTCTTGTTCTTTACGGCCACTTGATTTAGGCGATGGTAATTGACACACAGTCACAAGCTCCCGTCCGCCTTCTTGGAGAACAAAATCGGGGAAGCCCAGGGTGAAACACTGGGTCGAATGAATCCATTGACCTGCAAGTCCTCCAGCTATACCCGTAGCTCTTGAAGCTCCGTGGGATCATTCCGATATGCTAGAGTAGATATTGGGGTTGTCCTGGGGTACAGGTCAATATAAAATTCTGCCTCACTGTGAGGAGGTAGTCCTAGAACATCGTCAGGAAAAACTTCAGCATATTAATCCACAACAACATGATAACTCGGAATTCTCACATCAACTGCTCCTAGGATGATACTGGTGAACTGATGGGTGATGGGATGTCCTCTCCTCTGTGTGATTCCGTCCTGCACTGCAAAGGCTCCCTTCTCACCGGTGAAGGTGAACCTACTACCATCGGTGCGGACACACTGCACCTTGCGCCTAATATAGTCGATCTGATCATGGACCATAGACAACCAATTCAGGCCCAAGATGACGTCGTAAGGCCTTAAAGCCGCTACAAGAAGATCCCAGCCAAATATCTCGCCTCTTAGAGTAATCTCACACTACCGAAACTAGTTCGTAATCGTCAATTCTGCTCTTATATGAGTCTCTAGAAGTATGGATCGAGCCAACAGCTCCGTCGGAATCTCTGAGAATTGAATGAGGGCATCAGCAATGAATGAATGACTCTCTCCTGTGTCTATAAGAACTGTAGCAAGGGTGGAATAGAAACAGATAGTAACTCGAATCATCTGAGGTGCGCCGTGGTAGTAGGCATCCACTGCCTAAAGCTAAGCCTGCCTCTGCCCGCCAGCTCCCTGTGGTTGGGGTGGCCCTCCTCGTGGTGGTGGTGGTGGTGGTGGTGGTGGTAGAGTCCCATAGCGTTGTCTAACACCTGATGCTCGGCCAGCTCCTCTACCTCGTCCGACTGCTCCCTGCGGACTGCCACGGTCGAAACTCTGCCTCTGCCAGGGTGGTCCCTCAACTGTCTGCTGCTCCTATGCATGGCAGGGCGGGCAGTCACGAGCCATGTGGCCTTGCCTGCCGCATGCATAGCCCTGTCTACCTCTCGTATGACTAGATCTGCTGCGTATGCCGCACACCTCCGAACCAGTATCCTGAGGTCTCCCTACCTGATGGTCTGGTCCGCATGGACCTCTGCGACATCTGTCTACTGCTGGGTGCAGAAGAATTCACCACGTGTCTCCCTACAGTAGGTCTCTCTGCTGGTGTAGGCTCATCAAGAAACTCTCTACAAGAAGGGCTCTCTCCAGTACTCCTTCCTGCGTTGGAATGCTGAGGGAGATCATCGAAGCACTGATCTCATGCCTCAGTCCCTGCTCGAAGGTCCAGGCCCAGAATAATGGGTCTCGTACCATGTTCGTGGAGTAGCGTGAGAGATCGGTAAATCTCATCGAGTAATGGGCTTCTGTCATGCTGTACTACCGCAGCTGTAGTAACTTCTGGATGCACACCGCACGATGGGTGGATAGAATGAAATCTGAGCGGAAGAGGCTCTCGAAGTCCATATAATGTAATGATGCCTTGTCGTGCACCTTGAGCATCAGGATCCAGCATCTACCTCTTGTTGCGTGCAGGTGACTCGCCACAAAGATCACCATGAGGTCAGCTGGTGTCCCTACTACTCTGAAGACTCGGAGAACAGCCCCCATCCAATCCCCGGCTACCTAAGGGTCCATCTCTCCATAGAACCTAGGCGGCCAATGATGTTGAAACTTGTGCAGTGCACTCAGGCGACATGCACTCTCAGCTGTTGGGGCTGGTGGCATCGGTGGCTCGGCGGGTAGAGGTCTCGCTGGTGCCTCCAATGTAATGGTGCCCTACACCGATGCCTCATCACTTGGTTGGCTTCCATCTCGCACAATGATCGAAACCCTAGCTAACTGACGTCATGGGGTCATCTTGAAAAGAAACATGTGTGCCACGGTTAATACAATATACATAGTGAGCTGACATAAAGTAATTACAAATAAAACATTTGAAACACACATTCAATCAATGTTTTCGTGTACTAAGTCGAAAGTCTGAGGTCAGGGTCCTGATGTATGGATACGTCGGCCGCTGCACCAACACTGGACTCCCAGGACTGATAACAACACTCAATACCCTTAACACTATTTCATCACATAGAAGAAATTATCAGAGTCTTGAGTTCTGCGGTAGAATCGACTCCTCTGATACAAAAGTTTCACAACCCATCCTTGGGGCCTGTCCCATGACTACCCCAAGCCCGCCTTCCACAGGACAGGGGCTGGTGACTAGCACCAAAGGCGTAAATCCTGATAAAATCGAAGGCATTTCCTTTATATAAGAAAACAAACACCACATAGTACACAATATGAAGTAAACACTAAGTAAACTAAGTACAAAAGTAAGCACTGGAATGTAAATGGGATAGTATAAAAACCCAAATGAAAGTACAGTACAACTGAGAAAAGAAAGTATAACAACTAAAAAGTATAGCAACAACCACCAATACGTCCTCCAGAACTCCCACCTGAATGGTGAGTACAGATAGTCTCGTAGGCTCCTTGAGTCTCCCCATCCACTCTGTGTACGTCCCACCTGATAGTCCGCCACCGTATACCTTCCCGCTCCTCAGGCCTCAACCACGATCAGCACGGTCCATTGTCGGCAACCAACACAACGTAGTGCGGTCATAGCCCATGCAGGGGTGAGTATTCGATACTCAGTATGGACCCCGAGACCCCCAAAGGCCTCCCAGAATCCACAACGGATAAACCAAAAAGGAAATATTGAAATACGATGTATCAACCAACAATAATTAGGTATATGCCCATACATATACCTAAGTCATCAATTCCAGTTCAGCTCCAACTTCTGATCCAAAGTTCAACCCAGTCCACAAAGGAAAGTGCAACCCAATCCAAACATGAAATCTCAACCCAATCCACACAGGAATGAAAGTCAATCATATCAAAAATAATGATTTAAATTCAAGACTCATCTTACACATGTATACTACTCAAAAAGAGGGGTGCAGATGATTAGATGTATCATCTGAATCATCTCCTCTGCCGAACCCAGGTGGGATCCAAGTACAGAATTCGTCGCTGCCGAACCCACGTAGGATCAGAGTACAATATCCATCACTGCCGAACCCACGTAGGATCCATGTAAAGTCATCATCACTACTGAACCCAGGAAGGATCTATGTATATTAATCCTCATTGATGAACCTATATAGGATCCATGTATAGTCACCGTCGTCGTCGCAGTCGCATCTAGCTCTAGGGTTCCCGCACAGAGCATGCTCGATTCGAGGAGGGTCCACTCCATGAGCCAAGGGGTTCGATACTTCAACTGTCACGAAGTCCAGAGTTTATGCATCATGAAGTTCTGTCTCGTCAATAGGAACTCAACGTGACAGACAGCGCGTCAATTGGATGCTCGGTCTGAGAGTTATTGGATTTTTCGTCCAAGGGGCTCGGTTGGTTTTTAAGCTAAAACCAACCTGAACGCACTCCATCTGTGTCCAAATCTCAAGAGGAGTTATCCAAAAGAACCATCTCACAAAGTGGAATTAAATGTAATATACTCCACATCATTCGAACGATCGGTCGTTACGTTATAAGTGTTTTTGCTCCAAGGGCCCGGTTGGTTTCAGGTTCGAACCAACCCGGTCATACCCAAACTTTACTGAAAGTTTGAGATTAATATACTGAAACGACCGTTTCATTCCAAGGATCCCAACTCAACTGACGTTGCATCGATCGGAGGTTAGTAACCCATGATATGGTCATTTGAACGAACCTGTTCCGAAACAAGGTGGTTTGGGCCCGGTCCGACCCAGCCCGATAACCCATGGGTCGGCCCGAACCGGGAGACCGGACCCAGGTCTGGGTCTATCCCAATTGGGCGCAGCCCGGCCCTGCTGGCGCGAACTAGCCCTGCTGGGCACGGCCCGGCCCGGCTGTACGCGGCTCAGCACGTGGTGGGGCACGGCCTGCGGTCATGCTAGTAGGCCAGCCGCGGCTCGGCTCGCGGCAGAGCGGGGTGCGAAGTGGGGTGCCGCCCCCTTGTCTCAAAACGACGGACACATGGGGTCTTCCCTACGCACTGGACGGGGGATTCAATCCCTTGGTCATCCTGGAAATCTTCCGGCTATTTAGGCCGGCCAGTTGAACTGCCGCGGGACCCTTCGGGGTCCCGCCTCCCGCAGCGCTGGCGGCAGGTTGTCCGGCCGCCCCTGCTGGACCGCCGCGGCCTAAGGCCATGGAACTTCCTTGACTGGCGCGATGTGATTCTGCCCCGCCCGTCCGCCATGGCCCGATCTAGCCACGTCCTCCTTTGATTTCTCTGGCGCGGCGCGACGGTGCTACGCACCACAGCTGCGGCCTGCTCCGGCTGTGGTTCTATTCATTCCCACGCAGTGCAACGACACCATGCTGCCTTCACCACAACTCGTCAACATTGTTCAACCAGAAGCAGGGAGGAGAAATCGGTCATGTTTGTGCGGTCCGATCGCCTCTTGTTACGTTGGTAACATTCGGCCAAATTAATCAATGATGAACGTTAAATGTAGCATGAACGAAAAAATAACCCATACGTCAACAAACATTATCGAACATCGTGTGTCGTGGAAAACGGTGTCACGGGGTGAGGTTCCGTAGACATCGATAGAGAGCATTCGAGGAGAAAACGGAGTCTCCCCTTTTTGTCATGGATAAAATAAATGGAGGCACGTTGTCATCCTTCATGGATTTGGCATTCTTCGATGAAGAGGATGATGTTCTTCTCAGAAGGAACTAGATCTCTCTCTCCCCAATATCATCACACAACAACTAACCCCCAAACTAAAATAAGACTTATCTTATTTTATTACTTCAATCCATGCATTTAAATTTTAAAAATTCAAACACATAACTCACTTAATTGATTATGTGTGTTGGCAAGATTAAAGGGGAGAGAGGGGAGAGTTACAAAATTAAAGGATATGAAAATCTAATGGGGAGTTTCCATGTATTTATCATGGGAGTTAAAAGGGGTTAAGGGTTATGGAATGTGAAAAGATGGGTGATCATGTGGGTCCCACCTCCCTCATAACCACACATGGGAATATGGGTGGTTTTGGGCCCCACCAATAACTTCCCATGAGAGAGTTTAACTTTCAAGGATAATAAAATAAAATTGTACACAATTTCATTTAATTCTCACTTAAACCCCAAAATTTAACTTCTTCTCCCAAGCAAACGCATCAATGGTAAAAGTCATCTTAAGAAAATACCAGTGCTGCAAGTTCATCGGTGCCCTCATATTTCAATTCTGAGCACCGGTTCAAAAGATAGAAAAATCCACTCGTTCGTTCACTAAACATACCCGAGCTAAACTTCGGAAATTGATTCTAGGCACTCCGGGCCTCAGAATCAGGTGACGTCAGAAACTCCATACTCGTAAAATACCAAAGAATTTAAAAAAACAATTCCCTTGAAATTTACAGGTCTTTGCAGTAGTAATAAGATTTAACTACATTAAAATTATATCTAGATTTATTACTAACTATAAATTATTTTGAAATAAATACTCAATTTTTAATGAAAACATTTTATTCATCATAAACATATTTTCTTTCAAAATTATTTTATTGTTTTTTAGGTGGGAATATTATAATTCATTTTTGAAACTTCTTCAAAATTTATTTGATAAAATTTAATGAATTTGTGAAATCATTATATCAAAATTAAAATTGGTTGAAATTTTATAGTTCTTTGAAAGTATTCATTTTTTGATAGATAGTGAATATTATTGATTCATTGAATACTATAATTTGTTTTCATTAAATTAGATAATTTAACATTATCATTATATATTTAAATTGTTATTAAATTAACATATTTACCCCTTATTTTATAATTATGTAGTTAATTTAATTTGAATCATCAACTTTCATGATTTTTATATGTTTATTATTATGCATAAAATAATATTTTCTGAAAATTTGTATTTATTTGCATAAAAATATCAATTTTAGCTAAATAAAATAACCCCTATTAATTAATCATTAAAATTAGATAAATATATTATATATTTTACAATTAAATAAAATATAAATATTATTTCTAGTCATATGGTTAATATAATATCATTTATTTCTTGAAAATTTTATTTTCCTAAAAATCGTTTTCATAACTCTTTGAGGGAAACATGTAATATGATTTTACCACTTGTAGAAACTAAATTTTCTAAATATATAACCCTATGTTTGAGGTATTTTACCCTTATTAATGATGTTTTATATCAATACTGTAGTTGGGTAATGTTTGGTAGAGTTTATATGGGGTTGTGGTTGGTATTGAGGTATTTATAAGGGTACACGGTTTAAGCACTATTTGTGAAAAATTTGAAGATTCTATAGGAAACTGTGCATTTGGAGGCAGTGGGCTATGGGTTGGTGCATAGTTAGGTTTCCCAGTTTGATAATGATTTTCCAAATTGTGAAGGTACCCATGTAAATTGTGCATCTTGAGATAGTGAGGTTTTTAACAGTCGGCACAGAGTTTTTCTAACCATGCTGGGCACACATTGGGATAGTAGCAAGTTCATGGTTAGCTCACGGTGTTCCAAAACATTTGGCTAAAATGTGTACATCATGAAAAGGGTTTTAAAAAATGGGGAAATGTTGGGATATTCCAAAAAACACCACATTCTTCCTCGTATGTGTCCCTATATCACGATTATTTCCTCTCTATAGTTAGGGAGGATATCTCACGCATTTTGGAAGGGATTTGAAGATGATTCTCCCTTAGTAAGCCTCTAATATTTTTGTTTTTTTGGGTTTCTCTAGATCTACTCGTCTCTCTCTCAGTTGTTCAGATCTACTTCCATTGTAGGTAGATATATGGTTTTTGTTGCCTATACTAGTACAATTTGTGGTATTCGATGTATTGGAAAGGGATCTGATGCGATTTTGTGTAATTCTTACCAGGATGTGATGTATCGTTATGTGGTGGATATATTTCATCAAATCCTAAAGGTAGGTGGCTTCACTCCCACTAATATTTCTCTAAAATGAAATCTATTAATTTAAAATAATTAGTTTATCATATATTGATTGTTAGTTTGATGTGTGAATCTTGATTAAAACCTGTTTTGTGATGATTTTTGAATTTTGGGGAAAATTGTCTATTATTGGTGAAATTTTATTTATTGTTTTATTTTAAAATGATAATTTTAAAATCATTATATTGGTTTGGTTTATTGAAATGGATTTTGAAAATGGTTTTCATTAAAAATAATGTTTTCTGATGTGTTGTTTGGAATGGATAATGGATTTAAGGAATTTAAATAAATGGATGATTTATAGATGTGGGTTTGTAATTTTTTTGGATTTTTTGATTTCATTAAGTGGGGGTTTGGTTTGGAAATATTTGGTTAGTATATATTGGCATGTGTTTGTTGATAAGATTTTGTAAATTGGTGACTGGAATGTTGTTGTGGTTATGGAAAATGAAACTGGATTGATTTTTGGATTAAGTGGTTAGGCATGTGTTAGAAGGGAATGATAGTGGAATTAACTACCGCTTTAAAAATGGATGGATTGTTGCATGATGTACCGTTAAAAAATGGTTGGAAATTGGTGTGAAGTACCACTATAAATGTATATGGGTTTGGATGTGAAGTTGTATTTTCATTGTAATGCGTGCGTGCGTGGAACTTACGAATATGGATTGAATATGATTGTCACCACACAAGGTTAAATGGATGATTCCAATATGGGTTGGAAAAGGGTTAATGACATGTTTTCTTGCTTTCCATGTTATCGAAATGATTTGGGAAAAGTGGATTGTTCAAGGTGTGTTTGGATTGTACGAAATCGTGACACTGTTTGGTAGTTTTATATGTATTGTTTTATATAAATGTTCTAATGAGTTCTATCTTAGTGGTGTGTATAGGGAAGTCATTTGGGGAAATTCTACTGATTATTTTTACTCACCCCTGGCTTTGGCATGTTGGTTCTATTGCAAATGTTTTATTGTAAGACATAGGTAAAGGTAAATCATTGCATTCTTTTAGTGGTGCATCATTATGCTTAGGCAGTCTCATGGTGTTGGAGCTTGGAGCAAGGTGTGACGCATGGGAGCTACGCTTGGGAGTATTTGAGCATTGTTATTTGTAGTGTTATATATGGTACTATATTTTTATTTTGGTATGGTTTTTATTTTTTTACCTTGGTAATATGTTAGATTGGTTCACATTGTTGACATACATCATGTAGTTGTTTTGGTAATGGCATGTTTGGTGGTTGTATTTGTTTTATATGAAAAATAATCTACCTTTTTTTAGACCCTAGGAATTTATTTCAATCCATTGGTTCCCTTGTGATATATCTTAAGGCCATATAGCAATTCTGCCTTAACTCATGCCAATGAAGAGTGGCATAGTGTTACAAGTTGTATTAGTTTGTCTGGTCCTTGACTCATAAGTGAGACTTGTCTTGTTCGGATTATTTGATGTTGAGTGATGGTCTGGGAGTTGAAATTTGTTCTTGTTTTATTCCCTGAGTTGGGATGGTAGTAAGGATTGGGATTATAGGGATTTGAAATGTATATAATAAAAATATATAGCTATCCTTTTTTGGTTGAACTTCATGTTATGATAGAGTTGTGTACATACATGTTTTAGAGACACTTATAGGAGCATGATCTCAATTTCATGGGTGTCTCCAATGAGATAAGTATGGAATACATGGTCAAAATGACATCCCATTAGTGTTTCATATTTCATTGGGAATAATGATTTAGGTTTCATCTATTATTATGTTGATTTTTCGAAAATCATGAAATTGTCTTCAAATGTGTGGGTTCAAAAAAATAATGGTTGTGGTATTTTGAAAATTGTTTAATTTTAAAACCATAGTGGATTTTTCAAAAATGGTTGGAAATGGAAAAATGGGAATTTTAGAAATAATGGTTCTTGATATATTAAATGTGATATAATTTGATGTTTTTAGACTTCGACTTCTGAAGAGTGAGATTTATGGTGGTTGTTGTGTTGAATGAAAATGGCACTAGGTAGGCATTGTAGAGACCAACTGAATGGTTATGATAAAAACATGGTTTCACCTAATCCCCAGGTGAAAAAACATATAGATCAAAACATATTCCATGATTTCCACGATATGGAATGTGGGGATACAACAGATGATACGAAACATGTGGATCACTCGGTTTAGTTACATTTTTAAGAATCCACCTATATTTCAGGGTGATTCAGAACCAAAAAAGGAGGACGTGTGGCTTAATAGAATAAATCGAATCTTCAATTTCCTAGAAACCCTAGAGGTGTTATAATTCAAGTTGGTAGTGTATATTTTTGATGATCTAAGGCTTCATTGGTGGGATTCAGTGGTACAAGCTATAGGGGACCAAGGAATGGCATGGTAGAAACTTGATGAATTGTTCAAAAAACAGTTCTATCCTCACACGTTCATAATTCATGGAGTGGAATATTTCATATGATTTATTAAGGGGAACCTCTTGGTTATAGAGAATGTGTCTAAATTCATGAATTTAGTTTGGTTTTCATTCGAGGTGGTGGCTACTATATCATTGAAGTAGTGTATCTTTAAATCAAGGTTGATGTGGGAAATTCATTTGAAGATTATAGTGCTATATATAATGTATTATACTGAACTGGTAAATATAAAAATATTGTATAAAATGGATATATTTGTTACTATAGGTGGGGGAAGCATGTTTGTACCTCTGGTTAATGGTTGGAACTGGAACATAGAGAGAAAGTGGATGATGGACACTTATTTCCATGGTGGTAGTATAACACAAAATACATAAACAGTATTTCTGAATCTTCCACTAAAGATTTAGAATAATGAAGGACTTTTCTAGTGTGTCTCCACATGCCACATGTGGTAGTATTCTTTGGATCATCCTTTATCATGTCATAACCAGATTAACATGGGGGCATCGTCATTGTTTTTTCACAATGGTCTAAGGTAGGGTTTCAATACTCTTCTTTGGGTTTTCAGGAATCCTATGGATTGACTGGACTGGGGAAGTATCATACCCCTACTTAGAATAAAATAGTTAGTCATGGTAATTCAAGGAATACCATGAATCCTCAACAAGGTAAATTCTAGCAATGGTGTAAAGAGTAAAGTGTGACCTGAAAGCTGGTGTATGGAGAAATGCAGGTTAAAGTGGATAAAAAATCAAGATCATATAGGGTGAGAGGTATAATTAATTTAAATTATTCACTTCTACAATAACTTTTTTGATATAGGTTCATCTCAATCATTCATTTGTTCTCATATATTTTGGGGTTTAAATGTGGTAATAATGCCTTTTATTTTGAATAATCAAAATGTTATGGGAAAAAGAGTTTGTTGAGACTTATTATATAGAGAATGTTTTGTAGTTTCTAATGAGGCTATGTTGTCATGGGAAATCAAATCGCATTATATAGATGTTTATGATATAAGCCTCGGTATGGATTGGTTGGTGACGTTTATGACCCGCATCAATTGTTTTTCGAAAACGGTTAGTTTCAGGATGGTGATAGCATCGACCATCTCTCTAGAGTAGAGATGGAGTGGAAGGTGTGTAAAACAGGATTGTTGGAATCAGTATTTTGGATGATATCATATCAGATGATGGATTTTTAATTTTCATCATTAGAAGAAATTTAGAATAGTGGATTATAAGTGATTTTTGATTAGTTTATCGATGTATTTCCAAAAAAATTCTCTATGTTTCCACCCATAATATTAGTGGAGTTTATGATTGATCTCCTTTATAGGACAAGACATTAAACACTTTCATGTGATAATATGTCACTAGAATAATTGATTCAATTGATAGTGATATGAGTGGAGTTCAAAAACAAAGGGTTCATCAATCCATGTAGGTCTCCACGGGTAGCACCGATGTTGTTTCATAAAAAGTAGGATGGATCTCTTTGTATGTGTGTTGATTATTGTAATCTTAGAAAAGTTGGGATATATAATCAATACCTACTACAATGAATTTATTTTCTATTCGATCAGTTGAGGGAAGCTTAGTGGTTCTCCAAAATTGACTTGCAATCTGGAAATCATCTGTTCCTCGTGCTGATGGGGGTTATTTTGAAAAGAACTTTCAAATGTAGAATAGCCATTATGAGAATTTGGTTATGTCCTTTAGCCTAAATAATTCACTATCGATCATTATGGAATTTATTAATCAAATATTTCATATATATCTTTATTCTTTTGTGGTGGTGTTTTTTGATGGTATATTGGTGTATTCTAGGATTAGGGTTGAGTATGAGCACCACTTGGAAATATTTTTGGGGATAATGAGATATCATTGTTCATATTCTAAATTATCAAAGTATTAATTTTTGGATACATGAAGTGTGTTTCCTTATACATGTTATTTCGAAAATAGGTGTTTTAGGTGATCCCGAAAAGATAGAGGTTGTAATCATTTGGTAACATCTGAAGAATTTCTCTAAGATACGAAGTTTCCATTGTCTAGCTATATTAGTTGACAGTGACTTTTTAGGATTATCATCATCGATGATAGCTTTTATAGGGAATAATGTTTCAATTCAATGGAATGAAAAATTTCAGAGGTATTATGAAGAGCTTAAGGGACGCATTACGTCATCACCAATCATAGATTTTCAAGAACTAGGGACAGGTTACATAGTGTATTGGGATGCATTAGGATCTGTTTTGGGGTTTGTTCTCATAAACGTTTCTGGTGTTTTTGTGTATAGATCATGAAAGTTGAGGTTTAATTAGTTGATCTACCAAACACATGATTTAGAGTTATCAGTTATTGTTAATGTTTCGAAAAAATTATTTTGTTACCTCTTCTATGAGAAGTTAATTGTGTCCATCAATCATAATATATTTACGAATATATTCCCATAATTAGATTAGAATTTGAGGCCGAGAATATGAATGAATTATCTCTATATATTTGAATTTATCTTTTATTTCCACACCGAGTAATGGAAATTTGGTTGTCAATTTATTAATTAGAAATACATACACTCAGTTGGTGAAGTATGCATTAGATAAGTGGAAATTGATTTTGGTTATAGCAGAAATGCAGTTGTAATGTCAAGACTTGGTTGATATAGTAGTTTTCTTTCTAGTATCTTTGGATCCTGGATTGGTCGGTTTCATTAAATAAGAGAATATATTCAATTTAGATCATGTGGATATAACCTTGAAACTCAATGGTGGGGAGAGCATATATGGATAGATAATGGATGGTAATTCAGTGTTGTGATTTTTGAATAATATTGTTTTTCCGGTGACTTTCTAGGAGAAACTTATAAGGATTTATCATAATTCCATATGGTATGTCATTTCTCGAATTACAAAATTGTGTAAGGATTTGAAAGAACTCTTTTGGTGGTATGTTATGAAAAGTAAAGTGGATAAATTTTCTTCAGGATGGTTCACTTGTAATCAAGTAAAAGAAGAGCATTAGTGGCCATAATGAATGTTGTAGTCTTTAACTATCCCCATGTGGAAGTGGGAACATATTGTGATGGATTTTTTGTAGGTCTCCTAAGAATATTTAAGAAGATTGATTCCATATATATGGTGGTGGATCAGATCATAATGTCGACTCATTTCATCACTATCTGTGAATTTCATATGGTGGAGAATCTGTCCAAAATTTATATCTATTAGGTTGAATAGAAGAATAGTGTACCAGTTTCCATTTTATTAGATAGATATTCATGACTCACAACTAATTTCTAGAAATCCTTGCATCAATCCCTTGGGACACAGTTGATTATGAGTATGGCTTATCATCCTTAGATGGATGGGAAATCATAGAGGATTATACCAACAATGGAAGACATGTTGAGAGATTGTTTCATGGATTTTAGTGGCTCATGGGAGGATAAATTTCTCTTGGAATTGTTCTTGTTTAATAACAATTATCAATCCTCGATACATATGGCAATGTCTGAATCATTTTATGGCCGTCTATGTCATTCTACACTATGTTTCGATGGAAACATGTTAGATTTAAAATTTTGCGAAGATACATATTTGAGAGACTTCAGAGAAGAAAAATATGATCAAGAAGAGAATTGGTATGGCCAAAAGTATCTAGAAATCATATAAGGATCATCATCGATGATCATCTTCATTCCTGTTCAGTGATCATGTGTTCTTGAAAATCTCTCATAGTCTAGGAAATATTCATTTTGGAAAGAATGGTAAGTTATCTCCAAGGTATATCATTCGGATTTTCCATTATAGTTTATTGTGGTTCATAATGTGTTTCATGTTTCTCAGTTGAAGAATTTTCAGCAGGATACAAGATATGTGATTTAGTGGGATCATTTTGAGAGAGAGATTTATTCTTCGTTGGTTTACGTGTGAGTTCAAATTGCCGATAGGTAAGAGAGAGAATTACGTGCAAAACTTAATGGTCTAGTTTTGGTTGTTTGGCTACATGATCAGATTAGTAAGGATACATTGGTATTGCAGAAAGGGATCAAATAGCAATTTCCTGAAAAGTTTCGGTAAAGGGTTGGTTTTCCAAATTCTAAGGATGAAAAGACCAATGGTGTGAATAATATAGCTTCCCCCATTTGAGTTATGTGACCCTTTATATACATATTTATGGGTACAAAGTGTTTGAGTAATTATTCAGATATATTGGATGGATTTTGGGAAGGTTTTGAGGATTTTATAACCATTCCGGGTTTGAGCATGGTTTGTGGATTCCTTAATGATTATCCTCGAAATCGTGCGCAATGTTATATTAGGCTATTGGTTAGCACATGGTTAGAGTGCACAGTTTGTGTATGGTCTTTCAAAACATGTGGACACTGAAGTAAATTGTGCACCCTGACATAGTGTGATTCTACATGGCTAGTGCACGGTTTCTCTAACCATGTCTTCCCACTATGCGAGGTACCCCTTAGGACAGTAGAAGGCACATGATTTCCTAAATGTGCATCTTAACACTATGAAACATAAAAAAAGTTTTTCAAAAAATGAGGATTGGTTGATATTTTCCCGAACACCCGATTATTCTTACTATGGGGCCCTAACTCAGGATTACTTATTCTCCAATGTTAGGGTGTCTCTCCCACTAATTGTTTAAGCAATGTGAATGGATATGAAGGGGCTTTTAAGGCTATTCTCCCTTGGTAAATCTCCTCTATTTCTGGTTGTCTAGTTTTCTCTAGAACTACTCTAATCACTCTCATTTTATTATATATACATTCATTGAATTTATATCTAGGGGTTTTCCTATAATGTTTTTATTTTCGAATATTTATGTTAGGGAAAGTGATCTAGGGAAATGTTTTGGAGTTTTCAGCAGGGTTTGGTATAAGTTTGTGTTGTGGGTCGATTTCACCAATCCCTAAATATAGGCGGCTTCACTCTCGACCACATTTCTCTAGAATTATATGTCCTAATTGCCATTAAGTGGGTTGTCTAGAAATTGATTATGAATTTGAGGTGCAAGGCTTTATTAAAAACCATTTTGTGAGGATATGTTGATTTTTGGGAAAATGGGTTATTGTTGTGAAATATTCATTATTTTTATTTATTTTAAAGTGATGATTTGAAAATAAATTTCTTGGTTTGGTTTATGGAATGGTTTGTGAAAATGTTTTTAAATAAAAATGTTGTTTTATTGAAGTGTGTTTGGGTATATATAATGGATTAAGGATTTTTTAGTAATTTTATTATTTATTAAATTGTTTTTGTCGTGTTGTTGGAATTATTTTCCTTCATAGGGGATTGTTTGGTTTGGAAATTATATGGTAGTATGGATTGGTATGTGGTTTTGATATGATATTGGAAATTTTTTACTTGCATGTTGTTGTGGTTTTGGTAATTCTTATTGGCATGATTGGTATCTTATGTGTTTAAACATTTTTTTGAAGGGATATATAGTTTCTTAAAGTACCATTGTAAAACGAGATGGTTAGTGGCGTGAAGTACCACTAAAAATGGTCGGAATGTGGTGTGAAGTGAAACTAAAAAAGTGTATGAGTTTGGTCATGAAATTTCACCATCATGGTAATACTGAGAACGTGTGTGAGTAGAAGATGTGAGTATGGTTAGAATATTCATTTGTCCAAAAATGGTGAAATGGTTTATGCCGATATATGTTTTGAAAGGGGTTATTGAAATGTTTAAATAATTTCCTCTGTCTTGTGACGATTTGGGAAAATGGTTTGGGAAGGGCTTGTTTTTCTTTCTTGAAATCATTTAATTTTTTTATAGTATTAGAAAAATAGTTTTATATAAATTGGAAAATTGGTTCTATTAGAGTGGTGTGAGGAAGGAAGTCATTCAGGGAAAGCCTACTTGGTATTTTTACATACCCCCTCCTGAGGCATGTTATTTACTTTTCAGATGTTCTATTTTGAGACATAGGTAATGGTAAATAATCTCAATACTATAGTGGTAAATCATAATTCTTGGGTGGTCTTGTGGTGTTGGAGCAGGGAGCATGGTGTGGATATTGTGAGCAATGTTTGGGAGTCTTTTAGGTTTGTTGTTTTAGTCCTCCATAATATAATATGATATGGTATTGTTTATGTCACTTGGTAATGTATTTAATTAGTTCCAATTTTTGACATATATCATGTAGTTTTTTTAGTAATGGAATGTATTTTTAGTTTCCTTTATTTCAAATGGAAAATCACCCCCATGTGTTGGAGGCCCTAGGCTTTTACTTTTAGAATTTGGTTCCTTGGGGATGTTTTCAATGGTAAAGTAGCACTTCCGCCTCAAATCAAGCCATAGAGGAGGGTGGGGTGTAATAGTAAAATAGATACCATATTTGGAACCAGGATATTTTATATTATTTAATAAAAAAAATTAATGTTTTATTATAATGAATACTAAAACGAGTTAAAATTCACCAAAATGGTAAAATGGGAAATCAGGTTAACCTAGTTTAAAATTAGGTGATAAGGAATCCATTTGTCATATTTAGTATTATTGCATGAATATTGTTTAGCCCTTTTCACCATGGGATTTATATATAAATTTGTTTATGGGACTCTTTTCCATGAAATTGAGCTATATAATATTTTATTTTATAAGAAAATAGAAAAATGAAACTCTTATTAATAAAAATATATTTTTTATTAACATAGGTAAAAAAGAATTATGGTATTGAATATTAATAGTTATTTTGTGTATAAAGGAAATATATTCATGATGTTAATTTATTTTTAATTATTATTAATTATATAATTTCTATAAATGTTAATGCATCATTGAGAAGATATTTATTCAATTAATATAAAAAGAAGATAAATTGTTATATAAATATAAAAATTTATATAATTTAAATGGATAATTGGGATTTTTTATGTTTTATGTCTAACAATATAATTATAAATATGTGTTCATGGTACATAATTGAATTCTTTTGTTGTGATATTATTTTCAATTTCAATTTAAATAAGTACTTCCAAAAAATTTGAATAATGATATTTTATAAATTCTAATGATTTAGAAAATTATATAAAATTCATAAATATATTATATTTTTCCTTTTATTGGATATTTTTTCCCTAATTTTTTTTCAAAATTAGTAATATCGTAGTTGTCAAAAAGGGTTAACACTGACTAAAGGTAAAATATAATGGTGAAAAACAACATGAAAACATGACTAATTGTTATTGGATGAGAGTTTTCTGTTTAATACATATCAAAAAAAATTAATATTATCAATTTATATCAAATTTAATTTTAAAATTAGTTTAATTTATTTAATATTTTATGAAAATACAAGAGTATCCCTCCCCACCCATATAAACGGGATTTTCCAATCCCATCTTCATTACACCAAAAATGATTTTAGTTATTCAAATACCTATAAAATACCTTAAATAATTGCTTACCACTTCATATAATCCTTGGTTTGATTATACACCCATCATAATAAGAATTTTGATGCAAACATAATGAGGTTATCTAAAGAAGTGGTATCATTTTTAACCGATTTTTTTGTTTTATTTCTTCTTAAACATCCTTAAAATATTATTAAACGATGATTATATAATAAAAATTGTATATAACAAATACTTGTATTCTATTATATTAATTTTATAACCTATATCAATCTCATATTCCATCAAATGTTAATGGAATACATCGATCATGTGTACAACGGACTAGCGCCTTCTTAAAAAATGGAATTCAATTTCCATCACCTATCTCACAAATCAATATAATTATGTATATAATTTATTATATGGTATATTAAGTACTTAATTAAACCTATGTATTTATAATATCACATATACATTTTCACATATATATCCTTTTAAAAATAATAACTTACCTCGTGCGAACGTAATGACTACCACTCCCACAATTTGATGTGATATGCATTTCATTTCATTTATACATAAATATTACTATGTTTGGATTGAATTAATATATATGATAATTATTATATAAAATTATGGAATAATTTTGAATTTTTATTTACCTCTATCTATTTTCATCCATCAAAAAATTGTAACTATGTTCATGCGTACGTATGACCTACTGTCTCCATGAACACAGTAATTCAGTTATCTGTATGTAATTTTTTGGATGACTCTGAATATGTTTGGAATGAAATTATATAATATTTATATCATTAATATTATTATTAATATTATGTAAAATGATCCAATTACATGGAACAAAAATACTAAATCAAAAAAATCATAAACAATGAAGTGTTTATCACCAAAAATAATGATTTTAATAAGAATTTTTTAATAAATGGATGATAAAATATTAAAAGTAAATCATATATATTTACAATATATAATTTTTATTATATATTTGGCAATTGTTTAATAATAAATTTAAAATAAATCTATGATTATTTTATATTATGTTTGAACCCATATGAAGGAATTTTAACTTAAAGTAATGGATTTTCGTCTCACTTTTATTTCTACGTGGCACATACCATATTCACCCCTTGTTTCAATTTGGTACTGTATATACTGACTATTAATTTATTGAATGATTTATCCTAAAAGAATAATTTGGAAATAAATATCCATATGTGGTTCTTTAGTTCATCAGGACTATGATTCCATTGTTCCAAAAGTTGTAATGGGTTTATCATAAAATATAATTATGTATTTGGATTTTTAATGTTTATTTTTTGAAGAACAAATATTATTTTATATGTCTCATTAATGGAAATAATTTTATTCTATTATATTTATTTCTAGAGAATATATTTTCCATTCATTTTCCTCACTCCATATAAATAGAATATACTAAGAAAAAAGTTTAATGGAAAACAGACATTATGTCTATCAATGCTCAAAAATATGTTTTCTTCCATATCATGGATTTTTAAATATGTTCTGAAATTATATTTTTATATTATGAGAATATTTGTTATTTTCATTTTTACAACTTTTTAACATTAAAAAAATTACACTGAATCATCTTTTCATTTTCAAATTGAGGTATATTTTGGTATTTTTAAAAACGTGTAGAAGGAATGTTTTCTTTTAGGTTATACGACATGATAAAATATCAGACCATCATTCATGATTAATTATTTAATTATTAATTTATATGTTTCCAAGGATATTTTTTAAGGAAGTAATTTTGAAAATATTTTGTTCTTTTAAAAAAAATTATTTCCAATGTCTAAAGGATGATTTCTTCAGGATTTTTTTAATTATATGTTAATGGTATTTCTATTAATCAATGATATAAAAACCAAAATTCTACTTATGATCTATTGGGAATATGATCCATATAAAACATAATTCTTAATTATTTTAATGTTTTATGATTATAATGTCAAGATGTTTATGAAACTCTTTCTTTTATCCATGGGTTATTCTATGTTGAACTGATTAAATGATTATGATACCTGTTTCTTTTCCCTGTGTTATTTGATGATGAAATTTTTATGAATGAAATTTATTTATACTTGGGTTATGATATGATGAATGGTTAATGATATTTGGATACACATTTTTATTATTTTCATCATGTGATTGGAGTTCCATAATTATAGAGCCTACGAATGAAATGAGAATATATGTATATCTTAGTTGATAAACAATACAATAATAGGGAGTGAACATGGTTTAGTTAGGAACTTTTAAAATTTTGATAATCTTTAGAGTGAACCTTAACTACTATGATATTTTGGGGAGTAAACCCAATATACTTGGATTCACATGGTATTATGATTGAATGCTAATAAAATTATTTCTTAAATTTATTTTTATTCCACAAACATATCTCTTATGAAAATATCGTTCTCTTAGAGACCATTTTCTATCATTCCATTATGATTCATGTCTTATGAAATTATAATATTTATAAAATTATTCAAAATCATAATCTATGATATGTAGGGTATTTTTTTCAAATTTTTTTCTATTGTTATCATACCCTTATAGTCATGTCATGTTTAATTGATCATTCATATCTTATTTTCTTACACTTATTAAGAATTGTAGATCACATTTCCTTATGTTTCTAATACTCATGTTATGAAGAAAAGTAATATGTTTGATATGTATTTTGAGGGTTCTAGGTATAAATAACATAGTAGGAGATGATGTTGGTATCTTATGAACTAGCTTTATATATGTCCTAGTTTTGAAATGAATTAGACATATATGATTTTATTATGGATTGTTTTGTTATGAAATGAATATAAATATAGTAAGATATGATATCTATGTATGATAAGTATTTTTCTATATATTTATTATCTGATAAATATTTATTTTTATTTGGGAACATATATGGGGACACTTTAATAATATCCCTTATATTAATTCTATGTATAAGATTATTTTCTATTATATGTAAAATAAAGGGGTGTGGTTTTCCATGAAAAAAATTATTTACTTTTATAATTCTAGTGTTTGTGGTTTTGGATGACATTCATAAAGAGAAATAACCTCAAATGGAATTGGTTTATTATATCTTATTCATTATTCTGGTGTGTGGAGACAACTTCCTTACTGTTCAAATAGTTTGACTTTCCCCATGATATTCTGAGATATCACTACCTTTATTTATGAACCATTATAAAGTATCGGATACGATTATGACCATGAATCACCATAGTTAATCCTAAGGTTTCATTGTATGAAAATAATGTGTCATGATTTCTATATAGAATAATTTGTTTTGAATGATTTTGTGGTTTCACACGATGATTATAATTTCTCAAACTAGGATATTATGTTTTATAAAATGGCTTGAAGTATGTTGATTCATGTTAATGGTGACTGTGATGTAAAATGGAGTGATTTTACTTATATGTAAATAAATGAAATACGAATAGGAAGGTCAAACCTTATTATTATTTTTATTCTTAATTAGCTATGATTATCTATGAATAGTAATGTAATATTTGGTGAGATTCCTAGTGCATCATTATTGAGGAATATATATTTTTATGAAAGGTCGTGGTAATGAAAATATAGGAAATATATTTCAATTTTACTTATATAATGAATGTGGGAATAAAACCCCAAGGGATTTTATGAATGGAAGAGGAATAAGTCTTATTTTTTGAAATAAAGGTCAGATTGAAATAGATTTCCATGATATTAAATGTATTTTGTATGGAGGACCTATAAATTATCCAATTCAATACCATATTTTAAAGGTCATCTCCTAGACCAAATGAGGACCTATAAAAGGGTTATATTATGTATTTATTATGATTAAATAATTATATTATCGATGTATTATAAACAATGATATTTTTATTATAGATTCATGAATCATCTATGGATTTTGTTACTTTTGGAAGAATATAAGTCATCATATATGATATACTTATGATTTTGTATCACAACATGGGTTTTTTATTTTAAGGATACTCATAAGTTTAACTTCTTGAACACACCTTTTTAGGTTTTAAGTAATGATATTTTAATATGATTAATGATTTTATCAGAGACATTATTTCTAGATTAGGTATATGTAGCCCTTATAATGAATTATTTGAGGAAGAATACTCTTTTAATAAGTTAAAAGTCATCAGTAAACTTCATGGATTGCATGATATCTGATGAATAAGGGAATGTGTTTGGATGTTCAACATATTTTGGGGGAAGTTTTTAGAATAATATTAATATAGTTATTGTAAAAATAAAAATCTTGTCTCACTAGGAGAGGTTGTGGGTCTTAAACACACATGTGAAGGTTGTTAAGGGTACAACACCTACAACTATACTAAATAATGTATTGATTAGTATGAATTGTTTTAAAATTATATGATATATAATGATTAAGATTATGTTGGAACAAATTTGTTTAAGAGAAAACCACTGTAGTGAAATGTTGTTTGTATATTAGGTGATTATTGCTATTTCAAAAGAAGTTTACATAGAGTGAAATTTTTGGATTTTTATGAAATTATAGTTTTTTCTATGAATATTGTAAGTTATCGATTTTGGAAATAATTTCATATATTTTCATTTAATAAATTGAATTAAAATTTCCACTATATTATTAATTTTATATTAAATTGAAATATAAAAAATTAATTTACAATAATATAATAAATTTTATTTGAATAAGAATATTTCGTGGTCTTTGAATATGTTAATTGTTAGGCTTAAAAATGCAGTTTTCTGAAAACTCTATGTGCATAAAGGTTGTCATTTTTAATTAATTAAAATAATACCCAATAAGGATAAATTAACATGAAATTTGTTTATTGTATATCGATTTATATTAATTTAATTTATTATTATGACTATTTATAGTCATAGGTATAATATAAGGTTGTCTATTGCATGAGAAATTCATTTTCATGAAAAACAGCTTCTCATCGCTCTTTGAGTGATACTTATAAAACTAATTTATTATGCTTATAAGGATTGAATTTTTTATTTTTCCTTATATATATGTATATATATTTAATCAGAAAAACCGTAATTCTATGACAATATTAACTTTATATTTTCGACATAATGAATCGTCAAAACAGTCAAAAAGAAATTTATAATAGCTGAAGGGTAAACCAGGCTAACCATGGTTTAAAGTAAGTAATAAAGATGGAAATTTTACTATTAACGATTATTGAAAAAATTTAGTAAATAAGTTTGATCTTAGTCATTATATATATTTAAATATGGATCCCTTTTCAATGAAATTGGATGATATATTAATTTATGTAATGATAAAAAAACATTGTGACTCCTACTTTTGAAAATACATGATGTGTTCGCGTAAGGTTAAAATAAATAAGTGAATGAATATTGATCCATATTTTGATAATAGTGGAGTTCTTTTTATAATTATAACATATTTATAATTTTTTAATTATATAAATACCTTATATGATTATACAATTCTAAAATAATATTTATTCATTTAATAGAAAAATATAAAAAATTCTTTTAAATATTTCAACAGAAATATAATTTGAAAAAACTATTTTGTCACATGAATTATATAAAAAAATAAATCATTTTTAATATGTTGGAATGTAATATATTTTACTTTCTTTTATATCATGTTGTTTTTAAAGTCAAATAAAATTAATTGTTAAAAAAATATAATCAACGATAATTATTAAAAAATAATGATTTAATAAATTATATAAAATTACTAAAAACATTTGGTCAGAAATTTAAATGGATTATGGGTAGTAATATCAACCATTTTCCATTTATGTGACTTTTCATCCTTTTATAAGAAATCTCTTAACACCTACATAAAAAAACCCATTGATATTGGAGTTTTTATTAAAACACGTTAACATGGATTTCAAAAATATTAATACTTAAAGACATAACCTAGACCGGTCTAATTATTATTATTTGAAAATATTTAGAAAAATCTATATCATATAGTTTAATATTAACATGTTTTCCTTTTTAATATGAAACTTAATTTTAATTCTTTCAATTCTATAAACAAAATAGTAGAGTTTCCCCTCCCTTATAAAAGGGAACCTTATATTATCTATTATTCATACATAGAAATACTTATATATAAAAAATAAATCACCAAATGCCAAATTTACATTCATAACCACATCTGAGAGGATTGTTGTTATTAAAATTCCCACCTAGGAAAAATTTTGTTTCTTAATACTATATAGGTTGTCTTAAGAAGTGGTCTCATTCTTAACCCAGGGTATATGTTTTTTTTCATATTACACATCCATAAAATATTATTTAACAATGATTATATAACAAAATAATTATCATAAATATAATTATATGTTATTATTTTAATTGGAAATCATATATCTATCTCCTTTTCCATCAAATGGGATACAAAACCATAGATCATCTGTGAAGCAAACTACAACATCACGAACAAATGTTTTTCTTTTTCCATCAATGACTCTGATAGATAGATTTTATAAATTATTTAGAGTATTTATATAGTATTTTTTACATACTTATAATTATATATTTATAATATTACATCTACATTTTTTCCTTCTAATCTGTCAAAAAATGATAACATCGCTTGTGTGTATATGTGGACTACAACCTCCGTGAAGTCATGTGATATGTTTTCTTTTTATTTTAAAATATATGGTATTGAGGATGGATGTAGTTCATATATTTGATATATTTTATATCAAAATGATTCAAAAATATTGAATTTTAATTTTTCCATTATTTCATTATATCCTTCAAAAAATGGAAACAACGTTATTGTTAATGTATGGCCTACTGTATCCCTAAACAATGTACTTTATTTTTATTTATAAAATTTTATTGATGATAATAAATATGTTTATAATTAATATATATGATATCTAGTTTATTTTTAACATTCAGTATATGATAGAACACTAATATAATCACTATATCCAAAACTAAATAACCAAAATATATATGTAACTAAATCTGCAATCCCCAAAAATAATAATTAAAATAAATAATTATCAATAATTAGATGATAAAAGGATATAAGAATATAAAATATGGAATATTATATTATATTTTTTTGTTTAATATATTTAAAATAAATAATAATTTTTTATAAATGAGGTTTTAAACCATATGATGGAAGTCTAACATGAGGTAATATATTTTTCTCTCACTTTTATTTTTGTTAGACACATACCATATTCACCACTTTTTAATATTAAGTGGTGTATATACTATAAATGAATATATTTTATGATTCATCCAGTAAATATTATGTGTATATACATATCCATCCAAGGTTATGTTCTTCATGTGTATTATGGTTTATAAGTTACCAAAGTGTTATGGTTTATGTTATAATATCATTCATTATATATATGTTTTTCAAAAATTTAATGTAATGATATATCTCATAAGAATATCATGAATTTTATTATCATTTGATAAATTTTGGAGAATAATTTTTTCCCTTTAATTTTCCTCACTTTTTGTACTTTAGAGACTGAAACACTTTTTTATGGAAACCTAACCTTAACTCTCCCTTTAGTCAAAAATCATTTTTTTTCATATCACTATTTTCTAAAATGTTATCAGCAATATTTGAGATATTATACTATAATATTTAAAAATTGTTTTCCCATGTTTTAATTATTTAAAATTGTATTAAATGGAACGTTCTTTTCATTTTTGAAATGTCATAATTTTTTTTACAACGGTGTGAAAGGAATTATTTCTATTAACATATACAGTATTAAAGGAATGACCACTCAATGATTTAATAATTATTTTCAAAATTTAAAAGTTTACATTCATAGAAAATTACATGGAAATTATTTTGATATTTTTTGGTTTTAAACAATTATTTTCCACATGTAATGTTTAATTTCCTCAAGAATTTGATTAATGGTATTTTTTAGATATTTCAATTCATCAATGACAAAAAACTGTGTTTCTACATATAATGTACTTGGGATATTATCCAAGGATACCATAATTATTTATTCAATAGATGGTTTACGAATATACTTGAAAGATGACTATTAAACCCATTCCTTTTTCAATGGGTTATTCTTTAATTATTTGATGACATCATTATGAAATCCTATTCTTTTAAAAGGGTTCTTCCATGATGAAATATTTATGAAACCAATTCCATTTTCATTGATTATGATATGATTAATATTTTATGATCTTATCGAACACATTTTTATGATTTTCATTATGTTATGGGTGGGTTATGAATTTTATATCCCCATAATTAATTGGGTAAGTATGGATATGTCTTGATATAAATAGTAGTGTAATGGGGAGTGAACCCATTTTAGTGACAGACTCTATCTGCAATGATATTATTAAGAGTGAACATTGAATACTAGGATGGTTTGGATTCTAAATCAAATCTACTATAATATCCATGGCCATAATCCATTAATACAAATGAAATTATAATTCTATACTCATGTTTAGGACATAAAAGTTTTGTCTTATTCCAACCTTATGAAACCATAGATAAATTTATCTAATTCCTTTATGATTCACATCTTCTAAAATCTCATGATTTGTAGATTTATTCAAAATTATGATCAATGATAAGCGAGATATTATTTTCAAATGATATTATGATGTTCTCATAAAATTATTCTCATGTTATGTTTATGTGATCATTGATATATTTCTTTATTACCCTTAAGGAGAATCTCAACTCACCCATTCTTATGTTTCCTTTTCATGGGTCATGAAGAATGGTATTATGTTTGATATATCTAAGAAGGGTTCTAGTTTTAAAGTACATTTTGGGAGAAGATGTAGTTCACTTATGAACTAGCTATTTTTTATCCATGATTCCAAATTCTCTATATCTCTACTACTCTAGAATGGATCATTATATTATATAATGAATATTAATTTATTAAGATCTAATATCTCATTAAGAAATTTATGGGTTATTTAATGAATGATGAACAAGTGGTTATCCTAAGTAAAATATGGTGTGTTGCCTTGGTAGTATTCCATATCATATGCCAATGATGTTATTTTTTATCTTCTATAAACATTCATATATTTCATTGATGTTATCATCTAATATCATTCTTCAATTTTCATGTTTATTATTCTCACCCATTTGATGTTACCATGATATGCCACATTACTAACATGTACTAATTTAAAAAATCTATTCATTGATTCTTCTGATACTAGGATTTATTTATCATATATTACTTATGCATGTCCCTATGTTATCACATAAATTTATAGAAGATCAGTGATATTTAAAGGAATGTTTTGGAGTTTCTAAATAATATTTTTTGTACATGTTTAAAGTAACTATTCGATGTATCGAATTATGGAAAGACACTAGGTCATATAATATTTTAGGATTTCATCAAGTGTCTCTTTATATTATTGATCACAAATTGATGTGTATTAAATATAGGGGTTGTTATACCGAGTTTCATATAGTTTTGGGAAATGAATGTTATAGATAATAAATGATTATGTCATGTAATTCCATGGGAATATGATTATAGGAATGATTAATATTTTATGAGGAATCATATGTAACTTGATATACCCTAACATTGTATGATATATTTCATATTAGGTTTTATTTCCTAAATGGTGATTTTTTATAATACCCTCTATTATATTCATCAGTGAGTAATAATTAAAATTAAGAGGTTGAAATTTATTTTAGGGGGAGAAGTTAATACATTTAAATTTTAATATATGATAAGCATTTATGAAGTCAAGTTGTTTTATAGCTTTCTCCACAGGCACCACCAAACATTAATGAAACCATAATATTTTTAGTTAAAAAATAAATTATATGTACAAATTTTAAAAAAAGAGTTGAAAATTTATTATTAATGAATATAATAATCCAATTTATGAAATATATATATTATAGAATCAAAGGATACTATTAATTTGAATAAAATTGAATTAGTATGTCAAACTAAACTAAGAAAATCATTTGATGAATAAAAATATACTTTTCTAAATTTTGTTCTTTATTTAAATAAACATAATATATTATTATTATATAATAATAAATTAAATACATTACATAAATAATATATTACCAAAAAAATTAATTTTTAATTAATAATAATAATAATAATGAGTAACAATTCAAAATATTATTTTCTTAAAAGAAAACATCTCCCACTATATTTTATGATTTTATTTATATATTGATTTATCTATTTTTAGAAATTTAATTTTAAAAGTTGAACATAATTTTTATTAATAATAATAATATAATGTTATTTTTATTTTTTGGTAATATTTTATATGAATTACTTTTAGGTGAATAGAGTAAAATATCATTCTTACAAATTACATGAATTTATTATATTATTTGTATGTAAGTATGAATTTAAAATTTTTGAAAACAATTTTAAGAGAAAATATATTTTTAATTATAATTTATTATTTCAAAAATGATTTCATTAATTTATAAAACAATATTAGATATCTTGGAATATAAGAATAAAAATTAAAAATTTATGTTGAATAAATCATTATTTTTTATTTAAAATTTTATTTCTCTATCATTTATATATTGATTAAAATAAAATGGATTTCAAAATTTAGAATCATTTGGTCTAAATTATCAAATAAGGATATTACGTTACCATGGGAAAAAACAAGGCACTAAGATAAAATAATAATGGTTAAAGTGATAATTTAAGGGTTAGATGGATTGGAAGGCGATAAAAACATGTCTATAACAAACTGAATGAGTTGTGGATCAACCTTATATATTGCACACTAAATTATATCTAAATTGTTTTATCCACCTAATATTTTTAAAATGTAATCCCATTATGTAACGTCCCCACCTAGAATCCATGAAGCAATTCCTTGGGCATGTTGGTCACATGGCATCAAGAGTACCTCTCCATATGCCAAAAAATGATGACTAGTTGTGAGGGTCGACGGTGGAATAATGGGGAGACTATAAGGTGAAAATAACAGTATTATAATGGTGACATAAGAAATATATTGAAGAATCATAATAATAAAATAATAATGGAAGCAAATCATCAATACAATAGTAATGATAATCAAATCCAAAGGTAATATTATATACAAAATTATGATTATTCCATTAAGCTATAAAATGGAAGGGAATACATGGTTGTAGTAATACAATAAAATATATTTATCTAAATAATAAAATGACGAAAAATAATATCTTCAGATTGAATCATGTTCCATTTCTCGATCCTATGATCCCCTGCTCCAATGCTACAATAAATTCAGAAAAAACAACTGGGTGCTTTCCCCAATTAATACATTCATCCATGAAGTATTTTTGAGTGCCAATTAGGGGCCTAAATTGGGTGTGATACATACTTAGTAGGCCACATCTTACCATGTTCATAACTACATAGTCCTATCTATATAGACTATAATTTTTATAGTTATAATAGATAAATGGGTCTTGTAAATGATATGTATAATAGACTATGCGCATTAGTTGTAAAAATTGTAGGCTATATAGATGAGAAACAATATATATATGAAGTGGTAGTAGTAGGTAACAACATGCTCGACACATTCCACATGCGAAAATAGTATCATAACTTTGTGGGAGGGGTCCCAAGGCTTATAACGAGGGCATCCTACATCTAGAGATATGATTGTATATAGAGGTCAAAGGCATAAAACATCATTCTCCCTCATGGGTGTCATGTCGTATTTAATCATACATATCATTTTTAGGTTCCATACCTCGATCTCATGGTAATTTACATGCCATAATGAAATAGTTGTCACACCTTCATAATAAGTCATTACAATAATGATATGTAAAAGGTGTCATAAAATCATAAAAAATTTGTTCCATATTGACACATAATAGGTGACAATCCATTACAGAAATTTGGTTTCATACCGATATTGTAACACCCCAAGCTTTCGTGATACGCTTCTCTTTCAATAATGCAATAGCTTGCATTGTACACAAGTTCGAGATTTTAACACACCGCGACCAATCAAAATAGAAATTATGAATAGTAATACCCCCTTTTTGAAATTATATAAATTATATATTTCAAAATGGACTTCATTTTTGTATTCTGAATATCTAAATTATCATACGTTCAATTTTTTGTAATTTTCTGAGAACTTCCAATTTTCTATGAATAGAAAAAATACTTAAAATAAACTTTTTTAATAAAAATAATATATAGTGATAAATTCTACTATTGAGTGGTTTTTAAGTATAATTAGAATATAGTTTTACCATTTTATCTAGTGGTGGTTATTAGAATTAATTTCACTTTGAAATTTGACATAAACAATTGTCAATATTTTGATTGATATTGTTTCTTAAAAGCACGCTATTTATTGTGACAGTGGGAATTAATTATTAAGTTAATTAATTCAAATTATATGTTTTTAATTTTTTAAAATAGGCATCATTTTTGAATTTGGAATATCAACTATATCTTAGAGTAAATTTTTGTTACTTTTTTGAAAAACTTAAATTTTTGATGAATAGTGAAACCACTAAGTGGTAGTTTAAAAACTTATTTTTCATGTAAATGAAACATTACCACTTATGTGTATTGAATTTAAAAAATCCGACATACATGGTTGTCATTAGGAAGTAAAATGTGGTTCAATGGGATTAAAATATTTTTTGGTGAATAGTATGTTTTAAATTCTATTAATCACGATTAAAGGTAATTAGTGAAATTTAAGGTAAAAATGATGTTATAAAAATATGAAAATATCTTTACACTTGTCCTAACCTTATTGTATGAGTCATGGACGACAAAGACAATCCATGAGTCAACATGGGGACCTCATGGAGCCACATGGGTAAGAAAATGACATTAATAACTTTTTATTTAAAGTACAAATAATATTGTCACAAACATGTGTTGTTTTACTAAAACAATTATTACATGTGGTTATATAAGTTATCTATTAGACTATAATTATTAATTGGAAATACAAAAGATTTCCTACCTCATGATATTTTTTATATAATTTTTAGACATTAAATAAATTAAAATATTTATGACACCATGATGATGCAGTGATTACCTCACTAATTAATGATTTAAAAAAAATGAAACGATAATGTAAAATAGAAGACTAAAACTTGTAAAAGACCTATTGGATGGGTATATGTAGAGACCGTATCAGATTAGGCTGGAAATATATAATTGTGGGACCTTTGAAATCCGAAAATCACTTCATAATAATGTAACATTTCATTACTTTCCAATAGTGCCACTCCTCTCCTCTTATAAAAGGCCCCCACCTCTACCACCTTATTCACACCGTCAAGCCATTTTTCTCGTCCATCCTCTGCCCAAATACTCTCCCACCTCCCCTATCTTACTCCTAGAAGCCTCAATTTGGGCAGAAGTCTCCCCAATGATGCCTTTGTCTCAAATCAAAAAGAGTTACCCGGTTTTACGTTAATGTATTCTCTTATGTTCTTTTTTTATTTTTCTTCTACAACACCTTAAACTCTTTTTATTACTTTATTTTGTAACAAAACCAGTATATTCAATATACTAGGATGTGTTTATGATATTTATTTGATTTAAATTTACACACACCTTTGTCTAATGGTTAAAGAACATACTGTTTCTGTGGTTGGCGAATTTCTTCCTCACAAAATGATGATTGTTCAATCTTCTTTTAACACCTCTCATGGTGGCCATTAAGATGTCACTATATTTATATATGATATATATTATGTTTATGTTTTCCTTATGCTTATATATTTCTCATTTATGGCATACCTTTATGATTTCCATTATGGGTAAACGCGATAATTTCATTTTAGGAAGTGCGGACTACCGCCCCCTCAAAGTGATTTGAAAAGTTAATGCCATATGTGGGATGTATAAGGGATGGAGTAAATTATATTATATATGATATTATACTGGAATTATAATATACCTTTATATCATTGTTATTTCATTCCATTAAATACGATATAGAAATGAAAGTAGCATTCATGCGTACGTATGGCTTACCGTCTCCATGAACGGTGCATTTAATTTCTTACCTCTAAATGTTATGTAATATTATAAATGCATGTATATAATGGATATATATTATATATATGATATCTAAATCATGAATATATTTCTAGATATAATGGATATTTTACCACATGAACAACTTGTAATTATAAGATGTTTATTTTTAACTCCACTACCAAAGATTGACCAAATGACCGTTATTAACTTAAATAATTAAATAATATTAATAACATGGTAATATGTGATATAAATGGAATAATTAACATGAAAAAGGTTCTTAAGCAAGTATAAATTAACTCTAGTTAATTATTAATGAGGTTAATGAATGATCGAGTCAAGTCTGACACGAGGTAAGGGAACTTCTTAACCCAATTTCCGTTCTTTGGGTTAATCTCCTACTTTCAAATTATGTCATGATATTATTATTTCCAATCTTGTATTTATACTTTATTTATGTGTACATATAGTGAATACACATAATAGATCTATTTTATTTAAAAATGATCTTTGTAAGGGTCTTCGTCTCAATCTCCTTTCATTGAGGCATATTTTGTTTTATACACAACTTTATTTTATACGATGTATAAACCCCTTTGACTTATACATTTAATCAAAAGGAATATTTTTTATATGAAGAATTTTACTAAACGAAAAAAGTGAATGTTTTTTTGTCGTACGTATGCAGCGACAATGACTTCTCCACCGTTGTGACCATTATTTGAGTTTCGTCTTCCTCTACAAGCCATAACTTTTTTAAAATGAAAAAACTACAATGTTTTAATTTAATTTTATTTTGGTATTGAAAATGGTTTGGAAAGTGTTTTTATTATATCAATGTGTTGTATGGTTATATTGTGATTGAAATGTGGAAATTTTATTTTTCCTTTATGCATGATTTATGTGATACGATTATGTTATGGTTAATGATATGTTTAAACCTTTTCATATGAGGAATGCATTAGACTTAATAAGTGACTGGTTGAGCCCGATATAGCTCCTTGATGCATCGGTAGGTCTAATGAGACAAACTAGTGTCTTGGCACGAGGCCTTGACAATATCTTATTTGTAGTCTTGGCACGAGGCCTTGGCTACGTGGTTATGATAGTCTGGCATTATGCATTCCATCATTATGAAAGTGGTTATTGATATTGCATGTGATTATTCAACTAGTAGAAGATCCATGTAAATATGTAAATGGAATTAATTCATTATATTTTTCCATATTATGCTAAAGTTTAAGTTTTAAAGGCTTTTGTTTCAGTTATACATTTCCATAAATGTTTATGTTTATTTATGAATGATTCTGCTATATTGTTATCCTTACTGAGAATCTGAGCTCACCCCTTTCAATGTTTTAATATTTTCCAGGATGTGAAGAATTATTTTATGAATGACCTGCAGGGATAGTCAGAAGGGGATATGAGTGTGGACTATGGAGACCATGTTATTGTAGTTTTTCACTTTATGATTTAATGTAACTTTTATGAATGTATCTAGTGTTTCCAAGGCTACTAAACTAATCGGTCATTCGAGACTTGATATTTTGTGATCATGCCAATGTTACGCAATAATGCAATGACTCTGGGTAACTGGGGTCGGGGCGTCACAGTTGGTATCAGAGGAATTTTAGTACTAAACTTGGAAGCTATATTTAGATAAACTCTATTTAGAGAACATAGACCTAAGATAAACTTTGAGGATTAGTATAGAATAATATCTTAGAATTTTTTTATTATAATGATTTTGTGAGTTTTCCGATCAATACATCCCTGTCTGGATACGATCAGGTAGAGGCGGCTCTGGCACAGATGTACCTAGGGGTAAAACACAAAAACACCGCTTTAAGCTAGACTCAAATGGGAACTGGTGCACGACAACGAGCCTTGCTTCACTCTTGGTTATGACACTCCTGGGGGATATGCTTAGGATAATTCCCATTTTCATTACAAACCATTATGAAGGGTTTATGAGTATATAATTCCTAAATTTTTTTTTATGATTATGGATTATAACCATAAACTGTTCAATTTATGTTAAGTGTTTTACAAATATGGAATTATTTATTTTGATTCATAAACTGATCTATATTATGAAATTGTTTAGAAATGGCGCCTAGTGGAAGGAATGGAAATCGAATCATTGCACGCACTCCATGTAGGGATTTACCTCCTGCTCAAGATAATTATAATGGAGTTGGTGATACAACTGGTGCTGATCAACTTATCACCATACTGGGACAACTCACTCAGGTTATGAATAATAACCTTACTCGTATAGAGCACCCTGATCCGCAATGTGGAGGACCAATGTCAGACCACTTCATGAGGCAACAACCGCCAACATTCAATGGGAGTACAAATCCCTTAGTAGCTGAGTAATGGATAAATTCCTTAGAGAAAATATTCCATACGTTGGGGAGTAGTGAAAGGGAAAAGGTTATCATAGCAGTTTACTTCCTTACTGGAGATGTCGATCAATGGTGGTCCCTGATTCAAAACACAAAAAAAGATGAAGAAGTATCAAGTAGGAATGGATGGAGTTTAAGGATATTTTCTTAGGAAAATACTTTCCACATGACCATCGAGCAGATATGGAAAGACAATTTCTGAGTCTGAGGCAGAAGGAGGACAAGAATGTCGAAAAGTATGAGGATAACTTTACAAGGTTAGCAGGGCATGCTGTAGATTATATACATAACCAAAGAAATAAGATTGGTCATTTATTTGATGGGATAAAACCATTTCTCCATCGATCTTTAGTATCACAATCTTTCTCAACGTACGAAGATATAGTCTCGTGTTCTATCAAGATAGAAAAGGAATTCTCTAAATCTTATGACAATAAAGTAATGCAAGAGAAGAAGAGAATGGTTGAACAAGAGACAGATAAAGGGAAAAAGGGATAGAAGTATTTTCCATTATGTGATAATTGTGAGAAAAATCATCCTGGTACTTGCCTGAAAGGAATGGGAGTTTGTTATAACTATGGAGAAAAAGGTCACCAGGATCGTGATTGCAAGGGAAATAAAGAGGATATCAATGTTGAATGCTACAATTTTAGGGAAATGGGGCATTATGAAAATTAATGCCCTAAGAACCGAAGAAACATACCTCAGAAAAGGAAAAGGGATCAAGGCCAAGATTATGTTGTTACTACAGATGAAGTTGAATAATTATTAAATTTGTATTTTTGGACTCAATAACTATATTATGGTTATAATAATAATGTGATATATATAAGGATTATACTATAGTACATGTTGTTCTCATTAAGGTTTTAATACGATGAAGGTTATCATATTTTTAGAATGTGACAATAAGAGAAGTTTTACATTGTTTGGGGAATCTGATGTTACAATTGATTTTGGAATTTAGAGACCTTTTAGAGAAATTCTGGACAGAGGTATTTTGGATAACTATAAAGGTTGGAATGGATTAAGTTTAACTTTGGATAGTATTGTTCAAGCTTAAAAAATTTCTGAAGATTATTTCCGGAATATTATAATACTATAGTTTTATGAAAAGGAAAACCTGCAGTTCGTGGGATAACTCGTCACGTCGGACAAAGCAGCAGGAATCGTACCCACAACCATAGTGCGACGGGAATTTATTACCCACCACTAGCCTACATGAAGTCCCTAGTTATTAAAAAATAGTTTTCCTAATATAAATGGTATGTGTTAATATTTAGAACCTTGTACGATCAGGATAAATATAATATTTTTGAGTTCAATTACCTTTTAGAGTTAAAGATGGGTTTGTGGTAAAAAATTATTAAAAAATGAAAGTCTATATGACAAGTAATTTTATTTCCTTACGTTTTTAGTAAATCTCCTAAATAAATTTCTCAACTTTAAGAAAGGTAACTTAAAACAAAAATGTTGTCGGTTATCTTTTCAAACTGGGGAATTAATGACCGTTTAACCGATCATAAGTTTTTGATTTTCTTATAGTTAACTTTCTCCTAACCCTGTTTTCTACATCTCTCCATCAAACCTTGATGGTCTGTTTTTTCTCCATATCCATATTTTCATAGAATCTTAGTATGGGCTATCTCGGATGAACTTTGTACTTCTCTTTCTTTCTTTTAATGTTATATTTTTATTAACCCTATTTCCAATGTGGGTTTTCCAAAAAGGTATTTTCTATTTTCAACCTTTTACATTTGAAGAACATTTTCAAATTACGAGTACGCAATTTATTGTAGGAGGGGATAATGTAACACCCCAATCATTCATGATACACTTCTCTTTCAATAATGCAATAGCTTGCATTATACATAAGTTCGAGATTCTAACACATAGCGACCAATCAAAGAAGCAATTATGAATAGTAATACCAAATTTTTTAAATTATGTAAAAGTTATATTTCAAAATGGACTTTATTTTTGTATTCGGAATATCGAAATTATCCTAAGTTTAATATTTTTTAATTTTCTGAGAACTTCCAATTTTCTATGAATAGAGAAAATACTTAAAAAAATTTCTTAATCAAAATAATTTATAGCGATAAATTATACTATTTAGTTGTTTTAATTTTTAGTTAGAATATATTTTTACCATTTTATCCAATTGTGGTCATTAGAATTAATTTCACTTTGAAATTAGACACAAACAATTGTCAATATTTTGATTGATATTGTTTCATAAAAAAACGCTATTTGTTGTGACCGCATGAATTAATTATTAAATTAATTAATTAAACTTATACGTTTTGAATTTTGTAAAATAGACATCATTTTTGAATTTGGAATATCAAATAAATCTTAGAGTGAATTTTTGGTACTTTTCTAAAAAACATCAATTTTTGATGAATAATGATACCACTAAGTGGTAGTTTAAAAATTATTTTTCATGTAAATGAAACATTACCACTTCTGTGTATTTAATTTCAAAACTCCTACATACATGGTTTTCATTAGGAAGTAAAATGTGTTCAATGGGATTAAAATAATTTTTGGTGAATAGTAACTTTTAAATTCTATTAATCGCGATTAAAGGTAATTAGTGAAATTTAAGGTAAAAATGATATGATAAAAATATGAAAAATATCTTGACACTTGTTCTACCCTTATTTAATGAGTCATGGCCGACCCAGAAAATCCATGGATCAACATGGGGACCCCATGGAGCCACTTGGGTATGAAAACGACATAACTAACTTTTTATTTAAAGTAAAAAAAATCATGTCACAAACATGTGTCGTTTTACTAAAACAATTATTACATGGGGTTATATAAGCTAACTTTTAGACTATAAATATTCATTGAAAAGATAAAACAATTTCCTACATCATGATAATTTTTATATAATTTTTAGACATTAAATAAATTAAAAATTTTATGACACCATGATGATGCAGCGATTTCCTCATTAATTAACGATTCACAAAAAATGAAAAGATAATATAACATCTAAGACATAAAATTGTAAAAAACCTGTTGTATGGTTATATTTCGAACCCTTATCACCTTAGCCTCTAAATATATAATTTTGGGACCTTTGAAATCCGAAAATCACTTCATAATAATGTAACATTTCATTACTTTCCAAGAGTGGCCCTCCTCTCCTCTTATAAAAGGCCCCCACCTCTACCACCTTATTCACACCTTCAAGCTATTTGTCTCGGCCAAACTCCTCCCAAATACTCTCCCAACTTATCTCTCTTACTCCTAGAATCCTCACTTTGGGCAGAAGTCTCCCCAAGGAATCCTTTGGCTCAAATCAAAAAGAGTTACCCGGTTTTAAGGTATTGTCTTCTCTTATGTTCTTTTTTTATTTTTCTTCTCCAACCCCTTAAAATATTTTTATTCCTTTCTTTTGTAATAACACCAGTATCTTAAATATACTAGGATGTTGTTATGAGAATTATTTGATTTACACTTACACACACCTTCGTCTAATGGTTAAGGAACATATTGATTCTGTGGTTGGCGAATTTCTGCCTCACGAAATGATGATTGTTCAATCTTCTTTTAACACCTCTCATGGTGTCCATTAAGATGTAACTATATTTATATATGATATATATTATTTTTATGTTTTCCTTATGCTTCTGTATTTCTCATTTATGGCATACCTTTATGATTTCCATTATGGGTAAACGCGATAAATTCATTTTAGGAAGTGCGAACTACCACCCCCTCAAAGTGATTTGAATCGTTAATGTCATATGTGGGATGCATAAGGGATGGATTAAATGATATTATATATGATATTATACTGTAATTATAATATACCTTTATATAATTATGATTTCATTCCATTAAATACGAAATAGAAATGAAAGTAGCGTTCATGCGTATGTACGGCTTACCGTCTCCATGAACGGTGCATTTAATTTGTTACCTCTAAATGTTATGTAATATTATAAATGCATGTATATACTGGATATATATTATATATATGATATCTACATCATGAATATATTTCTGGATATAATGGATCTTTTTCCACATGAGCAACTTGTAATTATAAGAAGTTTATTTTTAACTCAAGTACCAAAGATCGACAAATTGACCGTTATTAACTTAAATAATTACATAATGTTAATAACATGGTAATAAGTGATATAAAAGGAATAAGGAACTTGAAAAAGGTTCTTATGCAAGAAGAAATTAACTCTAGTTTATTATTCCTAAGGTTAAAGAACGATCGAGTCAAGTCGTACATGAGGTAAGGGAACTTCTTAACCCAATTTCTGTTCTTTGGGTTAATCTCCTACTTTCAAATTATGTCATGATATTATTATTTCCCATCTTGTATTTATACTTTCTTTATGTGTACATATATTGAATACACATAATAGATCTATTTTATTTAAAAATTATCTTTGTAAGGGTATTCGTCTCAATCTCCTTTCATTGAGGCATATTTTTTTATACACAACTTTATTTTATATGGTGTACAAACCCCATTGACTTTTACGTTTATTAAAAAGAATTATTTTTAAAACGATTAATTTTACTAAACAACAAAAGGGAATGTTTTTTTGTCGTACGTATGTGGCGATGATGACTTCTCCGCCGTCGTGACCATTATTTGAGTTCCAGCTTCCTCTACAAGCCATAAAATTTTTAAATGAAAAATAAATACAAAGTTTTAATTTTCTTTTATTTTGGTATTTTAAGTGGTTTGGAAAGTGTTTTTATTATATCAATGTGTTGTATTGATATCTTGTGATTGAAATGTGGAAATTTTATGTTTCCTTTATGCATGTTTTATGTCATATGATTATGATATGGTTTATGATTTGTTTAGTTACGACCCATCCTTGGGGCCCGTGTCGTGACTACCCCAAGCCCGCCTTCCATAGACCAAGGGCTGGAGACTAGCACCAAAGGCATAAATCTGATAACTGGGAAGGCATTGCCTTTATAAAAGTAAACAAAACATCATAGAGTACTGGCGGAAGTAATACACTAAGTTCAAAAGAAATTACTGAAAAGTATGTGGGCCAGAAAACAAACCCAAATGTAAGTACAGCTACAACTGAACGAAGTACAACAGGAAAAGACAAATAGCTAGAAGAAAGGAAGTAGCTCCTGGGTCATCCTCCTCGGATCCAACCTGAAGGGTGGGTACTGATAGCATAGTTCCAAGATCGTCCACCACGGATCCTACTGGAAGGGTTGGTACAGATAGCCTCCACAACGCTCTCGCCCGTCAAACTCCTCCGAGTGTCATCTCGTCGTGAAGTCCACCTACGGATGGTGAATCTTCATGAGGTCCACCTCCGGGTACTGACTCGTCGTGTGGTCCACCTCCGGGTACCATCCAGTCCTCGAACACTCAGCCTCTGTCAGCGCTGCCCGTCGTCTGCAACCAACACAAAGAGGTGCGGGCATAGCCGGTGCAGGGGTGAGTATACGATACTCAGTAGGGACCCCGAGACCCTCAAGGTCTCACTAAAACCAACAAGGATAACCGCAAAGAAGGATATCAACAGATAACCCTTACTTAGGTATAAGACAATACTTATACATATGGTATCAAGTAACCCAACTCAATCATGAGGAAACACAAAGGTTATGAAATCAACGGATAACCACTACCTAAAAGTATGCCCATACATATACCTATGTTATTAAGTGACCCATCTCAATCATGATGTAAACACGAAGGTCATAGACTCAGCTCAAACCAGGATTTTCATTATCGAAACCGTAATTGCAGAAGAGCCCCGTCTCTGGAGACTACAATGATCCTATCACAACTCTATGGTACTGCTCACTAACCTAAGACTGCTGAGGTACTCCTCCTGTCGAGTACCGTGGGTCAGCCACCCAAACACAGTAGTGCTTCCCGCCGGGGTCTGCCACCCAAACATAGTAGTGCATCTCCCCTAATAGCCTACAGACTTACTCTCCGGATGAGTACCGCGGGTCTGCACCCAAGCTTAATAGTACTCCTTCTGCCATGGTTCTGCACCCAAACAAAGTACTGCTCCATCCACTAGGCTAGTCGACTCACTCCAAGTCGAGTGGGGAAAGCAGTCGTCAGGTCTCAGCCGGCTACACGTTCTCCATACTCCGTATGCTCGTCTCTGGGAGGGTCCGCTCCACGAGCTACTAGTCGATACTCCAATATCACAAAGTCCCATTAAGAAGTAGATAAAATTACCACCTCATCATAGGGGTCTCAACGCAACCGATGACGCGTCAATCGGATGCCTGATCTGTGAGTTATTAGCCTTTTTTTCCTAGGGTCCTGGTTGGTTTCGTGTGTGAACCAACCCGTCTGTAACTAAACGGTACCATGAACTCTCCAAGGGTATACCCATAGGGACTGTTTCTCAACATGATCACCAACGCCGCTGACGGTTCGTCAAACGGACGTCCGGTCTGAAAGTTATCAGCTTTTCCGTTTAGGGGCCCGGTTAGATTTCGGGTACAATCCAACCCGGCCATACTCCAACTGCATCCAAATATCAGGAGAAGTTTACAAAAAGTTCCGTCTCATCACGAGGAATCCAACAAGGTCGACGACAATTCAATCGGACGTCCGGAGCTCGAGATATAAGTGTTTCCCCTCCGAGGGCCCGGTTGGTTTCATGATTGAACCAACCCGGGCATACCCAAAGTTCTCTTAAAACCTGTGTGTAATATACCTAAACGACCGTCTCGATCCAAGGATCGCATCGCAACTGACGGTGCGTCTATCAGAGGTCCCTAGCTCAAGTTATTGAAAAATGACTGAAAACAGTCCGAAAATAGGGGGTTCGGGCCCGGTCCGACCCTGCCCGAGACCCCCCATGGTCGGCCTGAACCGGGTTGAACCGACCCGAGTCTGGGTCCGACCCACTAGGGAGTGGCCCGGCCCGGCTGGGGTGGCATGAAGGCCTGGCGTGCTCGGGTGGCCCGTGTGGCCAGCTTGGCTGGCCGAGCTGAGCGGAACAGGGGGGCACGTTGCCCCCCTGTTTGAGTAACTACGGCCCCCCACGTGGGGGGCCGCTCTTTCGGCCAGCGGACGCGGCCCGGTGCCGCGTCCCCCTCGATCCTGCACGGCTGCGGGATCAGTCAACTTCCATTGCAGCTTCAGCCGCGGTGGTCCTCCTGGCGGCGCGCCGGAACGTCGCCTCCTCCGGGCGGTCGGCCGGTGTCAGCCGCCGCGCAGGCGCCCACACCGCTGGTGAATTCTGTGGGCCACCGGAGTTGCTCCTATGGTCCGTTTTCAATTCCGTCTGCGCCAGCGTTCACCCTGGGTCTCGCACTTTACTGCGGAATCACCAAACCACCTTTGCGGCCCATTCTGTCGATGTCCGTCAATCCTCCATCAATTAAACAATCTGTGGATCCTTCGAATCACCGCAACAGCACGACGCGACAGTGTGGCCCTTCTTGGCTCGTTCATCATTGTTTCCGCGTAGTGCCATTGCACCATGCCGCCTTTTCTCATGCCGCAACGAGTACAACCAACAAAGGGGGGGAGGGTCGATCGTGTTCGCGCCGTCCGACCTCCTCCCGTTATTACGATAACAGGTGTCTCAAATGACTATCAACAAAATAATCAAAGGCCGAGGATATAATCAACATAAATTAAATTAAACCAAACCCCCTACTTCGAAAAGACGTCACAAGTCGTCGAGCCACAGAAAGAGGCAAGACTCGCGATGATCGATCGTCGCAGAAGATCGGTTCCGATTTCGTTGTCATCGGAGGAAGAGCCATCGTCGATGGAGATGTTCCCCGCGGTGGTGTATCCTCCCTTGACGCGGAGGAAGAAGAAGAGAAGGCACGTTGTCAGTGACTTCGCATTCTCCGTCATAGGAGTTCTTCGTCGGAAGGATGTTCTCTTCTTCTTCACACCAAAGTCTCCCAAAAACTCCAGAGCGTTGTTACGGTTTTCCCACACACCAAAAGCTCCAAAATAATATCCCATGATATTATTTTTATTCACACCTCAAATATTTTAAAATTCAAACCAAACCACATAACTAATTAAATGAAGAGGATCATCTCATTTATTAAGGAAAGTTGGGATGAATTAATCGTGGAAGAAAAAGGTGAAGAGTTATACAATCTTAAAGGAGGAGGATATTAATGAGGAATTGGCACATTAAGTGCAAGGGAGTTTAAGGGAGTTATAAGAAGTTCAAGGGTTTATGGTCTCATGTGGGCCCCACCACACTAAAATCTCCCATGGGAGGTAAGGTGGGTGTGGGCCCCACCTCCCACATATTCACAGATGGGGAGTTGCATGGTTGTGGACCCCACCAACAACTTCCCACGGTAGATTTAACTTTTTGTAATATGAAAAATAAAATTGTTCACAATTTTATTTATATCTCCCTTAAACCCCAAAATTTAACTTCTTCTCCCATGAAGATGAACATACGGTAAAAGTCCTCTTAATGAAATACTGGTGCTGTGAGTTCATCGGTGCCCTCAGATTTCAATTCCAAGCACCTGTTAAAAAGATAGAAAAACCCACTCGTTCGTTTACTGAACGTACCCGAGCCAATCTCCGGAAATTGATTCTGGGCACACCGGGCCTCGGAATCAGGTGTCTTCAGAAACCAAGTTCTTGTAAAATCCCAAAGAAATTAAGAAAAAAATTTCCTTGAAATTTCCGGGCCTTTACATTACTCCCACCTCAGAGCTTTAAGTCCCCGTAATGTTTTAACACAAACTAGTGATACAAAAGCAGTACTGAGCACAAAACTGAGCCTCCCGCTCCCATGTGCTCACCTGGAGGTTCCCGTGCTACCTACGAAAATGCACAAGAGGAATCGACCATCCCTGTAGGACCCACTCCTGTCGATCCTCAACCTCTACTGGAACCCCACAAAAGTCACCCCCTCGCCAATGTCCAGCTCCCCATGGTCGATGATATGCGTCGGGTAAAGCACGTATCACCCCAGTTTAGATACGTGGAAGTCGACGTGCACCCTGTGCAACTGATGTGGAATGGTCAAGCGGTAAACCACCTCGCCTACCCTAATGAGGACATAGAAAGGTCCGTTAAACCTCGAAGATAACTTGCCACCTCGGCCACATCTCTGTAAACCTCGTCGAGGTGAGACCCATATAAATGTGTGGTCGTCATCATCAAACTCTAGAGGTCTCCCTTTACTGATTAGAACTGAAACTCAAAACTCCTGCTGCCACGTGGGTGATGTTGGCCGACTCAAGAGTGATCAGCTACACCTTCCTATGAATGATTCCATGCTGTGCTATCCGGGTTTTCCTTTTCGCTGACCAAGGAAAACCCCATCCCAACATTGTAGATAAACCACAACCTTTTTGCCTAATGCAGTCAATCCGTGTATGAACTGTGGATCCATTCCATACTCAGACCAACATCTTTAGGCCTCGACGCTACCACCAAGAGATTCCAACTGAAACTCTTGCCTCGTGGGTCAGATCACATTGTCAGCGTAAGTGTGATTATCGAGTCTCCTCCCAAGGTATCTCTAGACATGTGGGTCAAGTCTACGGCTAACTGGAAACTCTAGGTATGGGACAAGATTCGTGGAAGAAATGAATGATTCATATCAACGTCTGTTACTATAGTTGCTAGTAGTGGACACATACTATCTCTTGAATCATTTTTGGAGCCATTGGGTCACACTCCTTGACCGCATGCAGCTACTCTCTTCCCCTGCCCTCCAGCTCCCTGAGCCTTGCGGGGGCTACAACGGCGGGTGATTGTAACATATTGAAATGTACACAACCCAATGCTGCTTTCCAAGCTCTGCTTCCACGTCTACTGCTCTGCAGATTTATCTGTCCTTAACATTTCTTCTTCATGAAACATTTTACACACCCATGTCTCTGAGACTGGCGCTAGTTTCCAGCTTTCCCACTGCTGACCTTCGCTGACTGCATCCATTCAGCAAAATAATTCTCAACCACAAAGGTTCTTTCTAGCACCCTAGCATAAGTATAATTTCATATAGAAAAGTTGCTGGATCCAATGTTCAAGACCTGAATCACCGATCGCATCACATTCATCGAGTAAAAGGAATGGTTTGGTACGCCCTGATGAATTCTCGGCTACCGACATGTCGTCCTACCGAAGCTGTATAAGCTCTAGAAAACTCTCATCCACCTCCTCAAGCTAGTCCTAAGCTACCTATGAGTCGGGCTCGCCTCAGAACATGAGGGTATCTAATGTTGGAACACGTGTAAGACAGTAAGTCTGCAAGTTTCACATACCGGTACCACTGGTTGTAACTGCAGACCAACATGTAGTGATGTATAGCTGACACACTACCCAAAGGCACTATCTCAGACATCAGTCCATGTACCGAAGCATCATCACTATGTGGACCATCCTCATGGTCATTCACTGGAAAACACTAGTAGCCAAGTCCACCATCCACTATACTGATGTCTCAGCTAGGCGGAAAACTCTAGCAATCGCCTCCATCCAGTCCTCTACTGTCTGGGAATCTACCTCGCCTCGTAACCTCAGAGGCGGCTACTGCTGGAACTCTTGAAACACACTCTGCTAGCGTGCACAGTTCTCTAGTATGGCTGGTGGCACTTGCTGTACAACAGGTGCTGCTGCTGCTGGTACAATACCCGAGGGTGCCAACATAGTAAAAAGGGCCCCACATTGGAGCCTCGCCGCTTGGTGGGCCGTCATCGAGTACTCTCTCAGAACTCTGACTAACTGTCTACGTGGAGATATCCTGAACAGATGCGACACAGTCAACGATTTATACCTGGTGAGCTGACCTGGTTTGAGCTGACTTAAAAACTTCTGGAAACACACATGCAATCAGTGTTTTCATGCACAAAGTCGGAAATCAGATGTCAGGGTCCTGGTGTACGGATACATCGGCCACCGCACCAACACTGGACTCCCATAACTGAAGACCACACTCGGTACCCTTAACACATTTATGTCACAGAAATAAAATATCTGAGTTATATGTTCTGTAGTAGAATCGACTCCTCTAATACCTATTTTTCATGACCCATCCTCGGGGCCGATGTCGTGACTACCCCAAGCCCTCCTTCTGTAGGCCATGGGCATGCGACTATCACCAAAGGTGTAAATCCGATAACTGGGAAGGCATTGCCTTTATAAAATTAAACAAAACATCATAGAGTACAAGCGGAAGTAATACACTAAGTACAAAAGAAAGTGCTGAAAAGTAAATGTGCCAGAATACAAACCCAACTGAAAGTACATCTACAACTGAATGAAGTACAAAAGTAAAAGACAAAAGTATAGAAGAAAGGAAGCAGATCCTGGGTTCTCATCCTCGGATCCTACCTAAAGGGTAAGTACAGATAGCACAGCTCCTCGATCGTCCACCACGGATCCTACCAGAAGGGTAGGTTCAGATAGCCTCCATAACGCTCTCCCCCGTCAAACTCCTTTGAGCGTCGTCTCATCGTGAAGTCCACCTACGGATATTGACTCGTCGTGAGGTCCACCTCTGGGTACTGACTCGTCGTGTGGTCCACCTCCGGGTACCGTCCAGTCCTGGAACACTCATCCTCTATCAGCACTGCACGTCGTCTGCAACCAACAAAAAGAGGTACGGGCATAGCCTGTGTAGGGGTGAGTATACGTTACCCAGTAGGGACCCCGAGACCCTCAATGTCTCAGTAAAACCAACAAGGACAACCACAAAGAAGGATCTCAACAGATAACCCTTAATTAGGTATAAGCCCATACTTATACCTAAGTTATCAAGTAACCCAACTCAATCATGAGGAAACACAATGATTATGAAATAAACGGATAACCACTACCTAGGTATATGCCCATACATATACCTATGTTATCAAGTGACACTTCTCAATCATGAGGTAAACACGAAGGTCATAAACTCAGCTCAAACCAGGATTTTCATTATCGAAACTGTAACTGCTGAAGAGCCCCGTCTCTGGAGAGTACAGTGATCCTATCACAACTCTGATGTCTTGCTCACTAACCAAAGACTACTGAGGTACTCCTCCTGTCGAGTACTGCGGGTCAGCCACCCAAACACAGTAGTGCTTCCCGTCGGGGTCTTCCACCCAAACACAGTAGTGCATCCCCCCTAATAGCCTATATTGGTACTCTTCGGACGAGTACCGCGGGTCTGCACCCAAACTCAGCAGTGCTCCGTCCTCCATGGGTCTGCACCGAAAAAAACTAGTGCTCCGTCTACTGGGCTAGTCGATTCACTCCAAGTCGAGTCGGTCAAGCAGTCGTCAGGTCTCATCCGGCTACACGGTCTTCGTACTGCGTACGCTCATCTCCGGGAGGGTCCGATCCAAAAGCTACTGGTCGATACTCTAAGTATCACAAATTCCCACGAAGAAGTATCTCAATGGACCGCCTCGTCATAGGGGTATCAACGCAACTGACAGCGCGTCAATCGGACACCCGGTCTGTGAGTTATTAGCCTTTTTGTCCCAGTGGCCCAGTTGGTTTTATGTCCGAACCAACCCATCCGTATCTCAACTATACCCTGAACTCTCATAGGGTATACTCATCAGGACCATTTCTCAATGTGATTACCAACGTCGCTAACGGTTCATTAAATGGGCATTCGGTCTGAAAGTTATCAACATTTCTGTTCTAGGGGCCTGGTTGGATTTCAGGTACAATCCAACCTGGCCATACTCCAACTGCGTCCAAATATCAGGAGAAGTATGCAAAAAGTTCAGTCTCATCAAGAGGAATCTAACAAGGCCGATGGCACGTCAAACGGACGTCCGGAGCATGAGATATAAGCATTTCTGTACCAAGGGCCCGGTTGGTTTCGAGATCGAACCAACCCGGCAGTACCCAAAGTTCTTCGAAACCTAGAGTGTAATATAAATAAACGACCGTCTCGATCCAAAGATTGCATCGCAACTTACGGTGCGTCGATCAGAGTTCCCTAGCCCATGTTATTGGTAAATGACTGAAAACAGTCCGAAAATTGGGGGTTCGGGCCTAGTCCGACCCGGCCCGAGACCCCCCTGGTCGGCCAGAACCGGGTCGACCCGACCCGGGTCCGGGTCCGGCCCACTAGGGCGTAGCCCGAGGGCCTGGCGCGCTCGGACGGCCCGCGTGGCCATCTCAGCCGGCCGAGCTGAGCGGAATAGGGGGGCGGCCCCCCTGTTTGAGTAACTGCGGCCCCCACGTGGGTGGCCACTCCTTAGGCCAGCGGACGCGACCCAGTGCCTCGTCCCCCTTGGTCCTGCGCGGTCGCGGAACCAGTCACCTTCCGCACTGGCTGAAGCCGCGGTGGTCCTCCTGGCGGCGCGCCGGAACGACGCTGCCTCCGGATGTCGGCGCCGCCGCGCAGGCGATCCGCACCGCAGGTGAATTCCGCGGGCCACTAGAGTTTCTCCGGTGGTCCGTTTTCAATTCCGTCTGCACTGACGTTCACCTCGGGTCTCGCTCTTTACTACGGAATCATCAAACCGCCTCTGCGGCCCGTTCCGTCAACGTCCGTCGATCCACTGTCAATTAAACAATCTGTGGAGCCTTCGAATCGCCGCAATGGTGCGGTGCGATGGCGCGGCGCTTCTTAACCCATTCTTCATTGTTTCTGCACGGTGCCGTTGTACCACGCCTCCTTTTCTCGTGCCGCAACGAGTACAACCAACAAAAGGGGGAGGAGGGTCAACCGTGTTTTTGTGGTCCGACCTCCTCCTGTTATTACGATAACAGGTGGCTCAAAAAACTATCAAAAAAATTATCAAAGCCCGAGGATATAATCCACATAAATTAAATTAAACGAAACCCCCTTCTTCGAAAAGACGTCGCATGTCGTCTAGCCGCGGAAAGAGGCAAGCATCGCGATGATCGATCGTCGCGGAAGATCGGTGTTGATTTGGTTGTCATCAGAGAAAGAGTCGTTGTCGATGGCGACGTTCCACACGGTGGTGTCTCCTCCCTTGACGCGGAGGAAGACGAAGAGAAGGCACGTCGTCGGTGTCTTCGCGTTCTCCGTCGGAGGCGTTCTTCATCGGAAGGATGTGCTCTTCTTCTTCACACCAAAGTCTCCCAAAAACTCCAAAACGTTGTTAAGGTTATATCACACACCAAAAGCTCCAAAATAATATCCCATGATATTATTTTTAGTCACACCTCAATGATTTTAAAATTTTATCCAAACCACATAATTAATTAAATGAAGTGGCTCATCTCATTAATTAAGGCATGTTGGGATGAATTAATGGTGGAAGAAAAAGGTGAAGAGTTATACAAACTTAAAGGAGGAGGAGATTAAAGAGGATTTGCCACATTAAGTGCAAGGGATTTTAATGGAGTTATAAGAAGTTCAAGGGTTTATGATCTTGTGTGGGCCCCACCACACTAAACTCTCCCATGGGAGGTTAGGTGGGTGTGGGCCCCACCTCCCACATATTCACACATGGGAATTTCGGTGGTTGTGGACCCCACCAACAACTTCTAATGGTAGATTTAACTTCCTAGAATATAAAAAACAAAATTGTTCACAATTTTATTTATTTCTTCCTTAAACCACAAAATTTAACTTCTTCTCCCATGCAAATGCACCTACGGTAAAAGTACTCTTAAGCAAATACCGGCACTGTGAGTTCGTTGGTGCCCTCAGATTTCAATTCCGAGCACCGGTTAAAAAGATAGAAAAACCCGTTTGTTCGTTCACTGAACGTACCCGAGCCAAATTTCAGAAATTGATTCCGGGCACAGTGAGCCTCGGGATCAGGTGCCGTCAGAAACTACGTTCTTGTAAAATCCCAAAGAAATTAAGAAAAAAATTTCCATGAAATTTCCGGGTATTTACATGTTTAAACCTGTTCACATGAGTAATTCATTGGAATTAATAAGTGACGGGTGGAGCCCACTATAGCTCCTCGATGCATCGGTAGGTCTCATGAGACAAAATAGTGTCTTGGCATGAGGCCTTGAAAAAATCTTATTTGTAGTCTGGGCCCGAGGCCTTGGCTATGTGGTTATGATAGTCTGGCTTTATGCATTCCATCATTATGAAAGTGGTTATTGATATTTCATGTGATTATTCAACTAGTAGAATATCCATGTGAATAAGTAAATGGAATTATTTCATTTTATTTTTCCATATTATGCTAAAGTTCAAGTTTAAAAGGATTTTGTTTTAGTTATAAATTTCCTTAAATTTTTATGTTTATTTATGAAAGTCTCCGCTATATTGTTATCCTTACTGAGCATCTGAGCTCACCCCTTTCAATGTTTTAATATTTTATAGGATGTGAAGAAGTATTTTATGAATGGCATGCAGGGAAACTCAGAAGGGGATATGAGTGTGGACTATGGAGACCATGTTATTGTAGTTTTTCACTTTATGATGTAATTTTACTTTTATGAATGTATCTATTGTTTCTAAGGCTACTAAACTAATCGTTCTTAAGAGACTTGATATTTTGTGATCATGCCAATGTAACGCAATAATGCACTGACTCTGGGTAACTGGGTCGGGGCGTTGCGGATATGAAACTGGATTCATACCATTATAATATGTTTCTACTCTACCAATATGTCCAATATCAATCATGTAATGTGAAATTAACTGGCTTATGTCAGTGTGTGCACCAAATTATAATTACCAATATTAAAATGAGCACACCAAGAGAATATCCATCTCAATCCACAGTTCATTTAAATCCATACATTTGTCCATTTTAATAACATTTTGTAACAAAGAAAAGATGTCTTGTCCATCTCCAATTATCTCATTAGATTTAGAGAAGGCTTAAAATAATGGACTCCAAGATCACACACCCAAATTGGTTGAATTAACATATGAAATATAATAGAAAACACCACATAGGTGGCCTTGGTTGAGTTTCGAAACCTCTACCCACGTTTAGGTTCTACCAGGGCATCACAAACAAGGTGAAATAATACCACACTTATATAATGAGACTTCTAGTGTAAAACAAATGAAGTTATATGAAGAATAGGTAATGTCCCAATCGACCATTTTATTTTATTTTATCCACAAAAAAATTAAATTAGTATTATATCAGCCTTATATATCATACATATTATTTTACAAACACAAATATGTAATTGTGTTAATTATATAACCTAAATAATTCTTCACTTCCATAGAATTGGTTACAAAATCATCATTCTTGTCTATATTAGACTACCACCTCATGAAAAGATGTTAATTGTTTTCCATATACACCTCTCATTGATTGGTATAATGATGGATTTATAGTATATATATAGTATATAATAATATTGTAATTTTGGAACCATGATTTCACATGTTAATTCTTACCATCAATTATTTGGGAATATGATGCCATTCTTCATGTGTAACGAGGACCGTTGTGTCTCCATGTAATGTAATTTTTTAAAACATTGCATGTTAGGTAATAAGGATGGTTTAACTGATAATATAAGATATATATTATATAAAAATGATTCTAAAATGGTAATATATTATTTAACTTTATTTCTTTATTTCCATTGGGAAAATGAAAACATCATTTATGCCTACCAACGACATACCATTTCCATGAGTAGTGCATTTCATTTATTCATATAACTTTTATAAATCACTATGAATACATATATACTAAATAATTAATAAATTTATTTCATGGGTAAAATTATAGATAATCTATAATGATGATCAATAAAAGAGGATAAAAATAAAAAATAAAAACATAAATGATAAATAAATCATTTATTACCTAAATCATGTCTTTAACATGAAATCAATAAAAACATGTAATAAAATGACAACTTTAAATTATATATAGTCATATATATAAATATGTATAGTTATTTAATATATTTATAATATAATTTCTTTTATTATAAATGTGGTTTGAATGTGTAAAAAGGTTTTTGAGACTTATTATAAGAGATTTATATCACACTTTTATTTTTACAAGACACATGCCATATAAACCATGTGTTTATTTTATTTGATATATATTCATCCCATGACATATTTTATCATAATTATCCTAAAAATTATTTGGATCTACCTATCCAATTGATTATATATATATATTGGGGTTAATGGTACAAAACATACCAATGTGTTGTGGTTTTTATGTTATAATATCACCGACTATCCAGATTTTTTATTTATATGATTATGAAGAAGAAATTTTATGATTCATATATCAAGAAACTCATGAAATTTATTATATTTTTTTCATGGGAATTATTTTTTACCCTCTAATGTTTCTCTCTTTATGTAACAGAGAGTTAAAAATAATGTTTCAATCAAAATCTACATTATTTCTCAATTCTCATGATAATAATTTTTCTTCCAAAATCATGTTTCCAAAACTCTCTTCAAATATGTTTTCCAATCATCCAAATTAATTATTAAGGAAATTTTTACCCACAATAGATTTTTTTAAATGTTTGCAACGGAATCTTAATTCCATTTTCCAAACAATTTACTTTTATCAAATATTTAACCATAATATTTGTTTTACTATGTATGAAATAGACATAATTTATAACATAAATTTATTTAAATCATCCTTTATAATTTTGAATGATAATATTAAAATATATTGATTTGAAAAATATTTATTGATTTTTTAGTTATTTTCAAAATTGAAAAAATATTATCCTAAATAAATGTTTTAAATGAATTTTACATCATTCTTTATAAGTTCCCATGGTTATTTTCAAAAAATATTGTTTACAAAATTACTTATATTTTGAAAAATTCTTTTCAAAGTGTAGAGAAATTTTCTCAAGAAATATTCCATGTGAACTTTCAAAAACAGTTTCCATATAAGATGAAATCCTATGGAATTACTTATGAAATATTAAGGATTATATTGAGTGATACCATACTTATATTTTCTTTATATGGTTAGTATTAATTATGATGAAATGTTTTTGTGAATTATTAAATTTTTATGGGTGATTCTATGGTGAAGTAATCACATAGTTTTTAAAACCATTTTATTTATGTGGGGTATGATGTGATTATATGATGAATGTTTTATGATTTTATAGAACAGATAATTATGGTTTTTATAAGATGATTGGGACCTATATATCCCACTGATTATTTTGGTAAAGCATTATATCTCATGAGATAACACTTGGAAACATGTAATTGGGATTGATTCAACATGTGAAACATGTGATTTCTAATCATATATGGGAAATATGTGAGTCCAAATCAAATATGAGAAATAGTTGCAACCTGATCGAAAATGTGAAATAGGTGATGAGTTATAGAGACTAGTGATGAGTATACATGGATATTACATCATTTTATATTGAATATTCAGTAAATTTCAAAATATATATTCCCAATGACCATAATTGTTTAGTGTCTTTGAAAACATGGAATGACATCCTTCAATCCGGGTGAAATATTTTCTACTACTCAGATAAAGGAATACACCATTAATATTTCATCTTAAAACCATTTTTCATATCCTGGGGAAAGACAACAAAAGAAAGGGTCATCTCAGATGCCCAATATGGGGAAATAACGAAAATGAGTAATAATAACATGACCACAATGGTATAGAACTTTATCATCATATTTCAATATCATACCCTACAAGTTAGAGATCATAATAAATATTTTCATATCATAATCCAGGATAATAAGATAATTATGGTCAAATTTATGAATGAAAAACATAATAATAGGATATGGAATTTTTTTTCATGTAGAATTTTTTATAACATTTTTAACTTGTATAAGTAGAAACAAGTTCACTCATTATGTTAGGGACATGATATCAGTCCCTCACATAAAACTTATGGACATGCAACCATATCAATGAAAAATATTGTTAAAATGTAATCTATTAAACTCATAACCTTATAGATATGAAAACAAGTCCATACATATCACGGTAAATATGTAATCAGGTTCATGAATAACACTGTGAACATTTAATCAGGTTCACACAAAAATATATTGACAAACAAGCGAGTCTATGCATAATATTGTGAACCCGTAATATAGTTTACTCATAACATTTTTAACATAAAATCAAGTTCACGCATAAACATATGGACATGTAACCAGGTCCATGTATAACATTTTGACCATGTAATCAGGTCCATGCATATAATTAATATTCAGTAGTCATCCATTATTACCTAATTCATTTGAGGGTGATATAGGTCCCAACCATCACATAATAACATCATTCGTATGTGTTCCACCAAATACAACATTCATCATACTATGACCCATAAAAAGACATAGCTTTTATAAATATCAAATCATAACCCATGAAATTATATGAGTATCATTAACATTTCATCAAATAATAAACATTGGAAATAGATAGGCTTCATAATCACTTCATGATAGCACAACCTAGGAAAATAAGCGGGTTTCAAAAGCTTAAAATCCAAGAAACATAAATGAGTTTCATAAGAATTATGAATTTGATGAATAAATACTTCAAATAAATAAAATTTCAATAAAATTTATATTATTTTCTAGAAAGGCATGAGTTACATCATCTGATGTCATCTTATATGGAAAAAAAATTAAATATTTATTGAAAACATTTCATGAGGAAAATAAACATTCTTCCTTAGAAACTAATTTTCAAAACATGAATCCTTTTGAAACTCCTTTTCATGAAAACATATAAATGAATACTTGAAAACATATTGAAAATCGTTTCATTTGAGGACTTCTTGAAAAATGTATAATGATATCTAGAAAAAAAATTGAAAATCATTATCTTCAAAATGTTTTTAAAAGTTTATTGTAAACATTTTGAAAATTATTTTCCTTAAAAACATATAAAAGTTCATTTAAATCATTTTGAAATTAATTTTATTTAAAATGAAACTTTAAAAATTATTAATAAATAATTTTTTATATGTGCGAATTAATATTCAAATGATGACAATTAAATATATACATGTCGTTCGAGTTAAAAATAACATTCATATTTCATGGTAAAAAGGTGCGAAAGAAATGTATTTTACCTAATAAATAATAACAATACATTGAAAATTTCATTAATAGAAATAATGGAGAACTCTTCATTTAACTTTTATATGATAATGGTATAATATTTTTGGAAACAGCTTTTATAAAATATGGTTTTGAGGGAAGAGATATTTCTGACCGAAGAGAGGGTAAAGTCTAACTTTCTTAACAACACATTCTTATCTATATTTTGTACCAAAGAGTGGTAATATGTTAAAAATTAATGATTATATCATGAATGAATATATGAGAATAAAATTTATTAATTTTCTTGACACATGGTACATAACATTTCATCAATGATGCATAAACAGAAACAATGTTGAAAAATTGTGAGACTATTTCAATAAACTCCTACCACTTCTTAACATTTAACCACACTACCCATGTATGAAAATTAGATTAAATGAATAATAAAATACTATTAAAGTAACTAGGTTCATTATATAACATTTCACGTACAATTTATGGACCATATATAAAAATATAGGTTCATAACATGGAAAGTGTCTCAAAGAAGGTAAATTGAGACGAAATTACTATATCAATTTGGTGACATTTTAAACACAAATATTATGAAATAAAGATCATATAATTGATATTTCAATACCCATAAATATAATAATAAGAATAATAGAATACATTCATGGTAATTATATACATCATGAAATATAAAATAGTGGTAAACATGTCATGTATCACATGAATATAAAAAGTGAGATGAAATTCCCTTACCTAGTTTCTTGATACTCTTTGTACTCACACAATAATCATGTACAATAAATGTATGTATTTTAAAAAATATTTAAGGAAGAATATTCTTATATATAATAATATATACGGTTTTATTAATACCTTTTATTACCTGCTTGTTAACAAACCTATGTTACGGTTTCACTTCGTGTAATATTCTCTTTGTTCACAACATGGGTCTAAATTTTTTATATTTATGGTTCTTATAATTATATAATGATTTAATGAATGTAAAAAATGATATAAATATCATGTATATATATTATGTGGGTATTAAAATATTATATAGAATATATATTTATGAAATCGAATACACCATTCATGGAGACGGTAAGTTGTACCTATCAATGAATGTTATTTCTATTTTTATTTTTCTTTAGAATGAATGAACGAAAATGACTTATAAATATCTATATATGAATATATATTATTATTAAATTTTTATTATTATAACATATATATAATATATTTCTATAAAACTATAAATAATACATTCCTTGTAGTTTCTGAAAGAATCACATCGCTTTGTGGGGATTATAGTCCACACTTTCTCAAACCAAATTATCATATTTCACCAAATGGAAAGTAAACATTTATATGTTAAAAATTTTATAAAAAATATTAGAGTAATATTTAATATAATATATTAAATATATAAATATTGTTTCATCATAATGTCCACAGTGATAGGTGGTAAAGGAAAAATGACCAATCATTGTCTAGTGAGGCGGTAGTTTGTTGTACACATAAATAGTATGTTTGTTACCCATTATATGGATGTGTGTGTGATTGTAGGTAGAAACCATATAATAAAAATATTAAAATATTTTGAAGATACTGGTTTTTATAAAATAATATAATAATGAGATTAGATGGGGTGGAGAAAGGAAATAAAATAAAGGAGTTTGAGAGAAGGTGTTACCACTTAATCAGGTAACTCATTTTTGTTTGTACCAAAAGGCTTAGTTGGATGTTTTTTTTCCAAAATGATGTATTCAAGGAGGAATGAAGGTATTTTGGGATGTTTTTTTTGTCAGTTATATGATGATTCAAAGTGTTTTTAGACTTTTAATGAATGGGGAGAGGTTGTGGTTTTTTATAGGGAAGGGAACAGACAGACTAGGAATGTTTATAAAACAATTTATGTGTACCAAAGTTTGTACCTAAAAAGTCATAAAAACAAACCCAAAAAATATTATAAGTTCAATGGATTAATAATGGATATCCAATGGGAGTTTGATAACTTTTGAGGTCATTTTGGGTCATAAATTTATGGTTTAGTAATTTATAAACCTATTGTTTATCTTAACCATTGCAATTACTTTAGGAAATTTCATTAGTAGCTTTGGTCAAAACCTATGTTGAAAAAATATCAAATTTTGAATTATTAAGATTCAAAATATGGAATAATGTTTTCTAAATTCTAATCATCCAAGTGGCAGAAATTAATTTAAAATTAATCTCACTGATGAGACGGCATAGCTGGTTTTTAAAGTACAAACATCCAAAAGTATGCAAAGTTTTTATACCCAATATCAAAGTGAAATTTAATAAAATGACCTAAATATGTTCAATTAATAAAAATAAGATATAATTATACTATGAAAAACTAAAATATAATTTAATTTTATAACTGACTTGGTCAAAAGACAATTTTTAATAAAAATCTGGTATTTTTAAATATTCATCCAAAAATGATGTTTCTTTGAAAAATACACAACCATAACCCTATGATAATTCATATATTTTAAATTCAAAAATGAATATTATTTTATCAAATTCCATTTCTAAATATGTAATAAATTCATTTTATTGCTTTTTTATGGAAGGGCATCAAATTCATTTCAATTGGTAAATAGCGTTTTTAAACAAAGAACGACATTACAAAAAAGTACACATTTCATTATAAATATGTTTTATTTTTACAGAACTATTGTAAAAAATATTTGAATGGTATTTATTACTATTCATATTAAAATTATTAATAGATAGGGTACAATTATCTCATTCAAATAATTATAATAATAAAATGAAATCTTTTAGAAACTTGGTGTTCTGTGTAACATAAGCCAAGACAATGTTGTGTGTAGCTCAATACTGGTGAGTTCAGTGTGAAAGGAATGTTTTACATAGTAATTTAATATATAAAAACAATTTTCATTGTTGTGTGCAATAAAAAATCTCAAAATACTAAATTAATTCGAAAAACATATTTCACAAAATCTCGGGGTGTTACAATACCCCCCCCCCCATTGTGATTTTATCTCTTGATATTCATTTGGGTTATCAGAGTTTTAACACATGAATTTTTATTTCATAAAAACCCAAATTATAAAAACTAATTCTAAAACATACTATAAAAATAGAACGTTGGAACCATAAGGGTATCCTAATGTAACATATGACGAGGTTTCCACATAGGATAACATAGGTTTACTGTGAATATTGGACATGGAGGAAAACATAAATATTTATTAGGAGTGATTGTGGTCATCAATTAAAAAAATTGAATGATTGAATAAACGTTTAGGGCCCCAATGTCGTAAATCTATGATGTTTTATACGACTATCTGTGAAGAAAGTTATGGTATTAAGGCAACATTTGTTTTCATTATGTTATCTTTGAGTAATGATTTTATTGAACAAGAATATAAGGAAATAACCATACATGATATATTTCTATAAATATAATTTCATTCCATGGTTGAGATGTTAATTATTTATAATTTAATAATTACTTTGTTAAATTGATGTCTAGAAATTAAATTTGATGCCTAAAGCACTAAAATACACTGTTAGAAGATATTAAATACCATAAAATAATGACAAGTATAAATATATATCTTATCTATTATTAATAATAAATATGGTTTATGAATTTATCACTAAAAATAAAATGTAACCCAAATGTTTCATCTTAAATAATTATTAATCAAAAATAATTATAGATAACTACGACATTGCGTATGAAAGTGGTAGGCATGAAACCCTTATTATTATTTGTTCATGGGTTTAAGACCAGGGACCTTTCTGATCATTATTGGTTATCACTAGACATACATGATTTCCTTTTCTATGTCCACACTAATATAATTTACAAAATATGATGGACATCCTAAAAATACGGTTAATCAATAAATAGACTTTTAACCAAGGTTTTCAATACAATATCAATACATATATACATCCTTCAATGTCTAAACTAAAATTATAATGAATGGTTAAAATTATAACCCCTATATAACATGAAAATACAAAACATTAGAAAGAAATTCATTAAATCATATTAACCTTGATAACCCATATATCAAAAATTAACTCTTGGTTGTCATAGTTGAATCATGTGTCTACCGTCATGGTAAATTCTGTTGGAATATTGTAACACCCTGAATTACTATAAATCTATTTGGAAAGCATTCATGATTCCTTATTCCATATATTACTGGACATATTCCACAAATCCAATAAGTTATAATCTTCATACAATATAGCATGAACTACTTGTCAATAAGTCCGTAATTTGTTCCAAAGTAATCAATACCATCTAATTTACTTATACATATCCCATATATCTTTGTCCAAAAATCAATATCATATCATAAGGAAAACATTAAGGGTTATATTTCCCTAAATCTTATTAAGGGATATCTTCCATTAATCATCAATTTTCTGTGGACATCACCTTTAGATTAAATAACCATTAAATTCCATCAAGTCCATAAATCATATTATTTTAATAAATTAGAGAAAAAGACATAAACTAAACAATCCTTATATGTTTCACATTTCAAAATTCATAATTAAATATACATAAGAACTTCGATTACATAATACTTAATCCATTAATAAGGATAACCTCATCCTATTACATACTACATTTTTCATTTAACATTTCATCTGCAATCTCATCATCATCATCAGAAATGTAACTGTTACTTTCCCCACCATGTTGATTCTCTTTAGGATATTTCCTCATGGGACATTGAGTTGCATAATGACCATTAATTCCACACATAAAACACTTAAACATAAATGGTGTCTTATGGAGGCCAATATTCTCATCAATTTAATTAACCAAATTCATAATTTTTTCCTTGTATTCACTTGATCTTTGTATTTATTTTCCATTTAAAAAACATCTTTTCCTTCTATGACATTCACATAGGTGATTCTTTCCACATTCTTGACATAAAGAAAACAAAATCATCTTTCCACCGTGTTTTCTTTTTCAAAAGAATATCATGATACAAAATAACCATATAAACCATCATGAATCATCCAAATCGGTAGTTTTGTGTGATTCTCCTCTACAGAGATCCCCCTCCCACACGGCTACGAATTTATCTCCTCCACTAAATCAATTTTCCTTAGCAATCCTTAGTGAGTGTATATCCGTTGCAGTGTCACATTCCAATTGTGATCCTCAATGAACATATCTACTATACGGTGTCACTTTTCCTTCAGGATCTTCCATGAACATATCTCCTCTATATCATCACTTTTACTTTATGATTCGTTGCAAATGTATTCCATCCAAAGCGTCACTTTTTCATCGTGATCCTCTGGGAACGTATCTCCTATGCAGCGTCGCTATTCCATGATAATCTTCCATGAATGTATCTACTCCATGGAATATATTTTCCTTCATGATCCAACGTGAACATATCTCCTCCATGCCATCTCTTTTCTTTCTCGATCCTCCAAAAATGCATGTCCTATGTGGTGTCACATTTTCTTCATTGTGCCATGGTTGTTCTCTGTGTTGAGCCCCACAAATTCCACTAAACAATGCTTCCTAAAAATAGAAGGATCACCCCCCGTTAAAACCAATGTTACACCGAACATTCAAATATATAGCTCCTGTTTTGTGAAGCTCTTCACAAACATGAATATGGATCGCTCAAGGTAATTGGGAATTATAACAATATCTCCTTTTTTTCATCATGGAAACCTCCTATAGTAGGGATTCCCTTTGTGAAGGCCTTAACCCATCACAAAGGAAGGAGACCCATCATGTTTCTCAAGGATAAGTGCGGCATTACGACTTGACGGAGCACTCTTTAAAAACAATTTGGTAAGGTGCACCCTAGATCTTCCAAAGTACTTACTTCCTGAAGCCTCACACCTTCGTGAAGTGAATATCCATCGCAAAGCCCCATTCCTTCAAGAAATGACCTCCCTTCATGAATCCCCACATCTTCATTAATAACATTTCATCCTTGAGGCACCATTTTTCTCATTATGTTCTTCCAATTGATCCCCTATCTTCACAAACCGCTTTCCATCATGACTATCTATTCTTGTGCTAAGTTATTTCATGGTTCCTCGAGTTGTGTTTCATGTATATTTCCCTTACTGTATGCATCTTTGCATAGGAACATTAATGGATATTTCATTTTTTCATAGAAACATAAACATGATTTCTTAAATGGACCAGTCCTCGACCCCATTGTTTCCTGGCATTTCTTGTTCCTTCCTTTCCCATGTGCGGGTCAGTATGAGTTATGTAAATCCAAGGGGTGAGAATTACGTCCCTCCTCATCCAAGTTGTAAGATGATAAACTTCCAAGAACCATCATCCCAAATACATGATGTTTGACTATTAGTTTCCACATTCATGAAAGGACTAGGTGATCCAGAGTGGGGATGGGACTGGGAACTGTTCTCTTACCACTTTTTCAATCAACATTTTTTCTCCCTTTGGGCTTTATTGCCATGTGTGCATCAGGAAGTCTCTATGTAAGCCCTGACCTGCTTCTCGGGATTTTGTATTGTAGCAACACCCAATATCTATCTCTATATGCCTATTACCATACGAAAGCACCACACAATCCCTTTTGGTCACACCTTTCATGACATGATCTTCACGTCTGATATTGCCTTTTGTTTTCCACACCTATCACGAATCACGTGCGCTTAGAGTGTAATAGTAACCTAAAATCGTCTTTAGCCCACTATACATTACTATGTCCCATTACCCTAATCTTGTATGTTTTTAAACTTTATCCATTTGATAAACATGTACTTTAATCCTTGTATCCTATACATTGTACATAGGTTGCATCTCCAAGGTTCAAACCCCTCACTCCCGATAATCGAACCATTCCTTGTATTTAATGGCAGTTCACCTTCAACCGCAATGATGTTAAAAATTATTTCCCATTATGAACTATATGGTTTTTGATCCAGTTTTTTTGGAATGTATTATTCCCTTATATGGATCAATCCTAACTAATCGTAAACCTCGGTTCTCCCCATTTTGGGGTCCTCCTTCCCAGATCATCGCTTTACGGCGTCTACCTCAGCCCTCCTTATGTGACATCATCCATTTTTTGGACAACTATCCCATATCCCCTTTCATAGTGTGTTTTTTTGCATCCACATGCTTCTAACCATGTATAAGCACCACACGTCACCATACTCCTCTAAAAAAGACTTTCCCTCTTGTGATGGGCCACTAGCCAAATATAAGCCCCAACCTATCTCAAGGTCACTATCATTTGTGCACACCTCGATTCTAGGTCCCATCATAAACATTGTGAAATTTTATTACATGCCACTGGGATACATATAAATCCCCCCCTGAGTTTCAAGTCCATCAATCTTTTCTCATCCCATCCGTCCCTACAAGCCTTTGTTTCTCGAGAAGATCATCACCTAGCCTAGAGATTCTACTTCTTTGAGGTCTCCATCCATGTGGCCTCCTTAGGTGTCTCATCACCCCACTAAACTACATGGACATTGATTCCCATCCACAGGGAAACCTAGGTATCCTCCATGAGTTTCAACCCCAACACGACCATTATCTTCACATTAGTCTCCACCCATTCATACCATCTAGTTCATCCAATCATCCATCATCCATCCTAATTCATACCCATGCTGACACATCCCAGTGGGATCATTCCATTCAAATGGGAAACTAACAACACATATTCCCGTGATATTTCTCCCTCACCTTATGCTTATAACTGTAATTTCATCCACATCTTCACTGAATTTATCATCACTTGGGAAGCTAACCATTCATAATAACTATTTATCCCACTTCTCTTGGTCTCACTTAGGAAGATTACCATGTTTAACACCAAATAACCCTTTCGATTTGTGTTATTTTTGATCCTAATATTCTATCCAGTATACATAGGAAGCCTCCGTGAGGTTCATTCCCAACCGATGGAACACATTTTTAACCCCTTTTTTGGGACCCACAATCCAGTGATCAGCCATGTGTGGTGTCTAGTCAACCTTAAATGTGTGAAATCTTCCCTCTTCGGGACACACCATCCTGGATCCATCTTCATTGGGTGTTCTGGTCCATCCATCTAGTAAACCTTCTAGGTAATCCCTCCAACGGATGTATCCATATGATCCACTAATGTCAGTGTTTTCATCTGCCTGATCTGTCTCCACATGATGTTAAACTCGTATCATACCCTGCATTAAATATGGGAGTCCAATGAAAACATCAAAGACATGCCTCTGGAATAAGCTTCCCCATATTCATCATAGGATGCCTTAGGAATCTGTTCCCTCAATAATTCCTCTAATATGAGATAATTCAATTATACGAAGGTTCCTGCATCCAAATGTGCTAGAAATTCCCAATGTGACTACTTCTCTGATCAATGTTTTATGACCTGACTTGACCTCTTTCAAATTTCCTAATTGAAGAACTTTAATTAACTAGCATCCACAAATATTTTTCATTAGAAATTGTTTCACTAAAAATGTATTAATGTATAACGGAGACACCATCTAGGTGTCACGTATCGAGGAGAAATCCACAAAATGAAGAACTTGCATCCCATCATCCTGTTTGGATCATGGATAATTCATCGCCAAAGAGGTGATAGATGACACCTTCCATTGGAAATATAGAATGTGGGGTACAATGCATATCGATGGGAACATAAAATTCTCTTAGGAGGCATGCCCAAGTGGTGATCTTTGAAAATAGAAATTTTGAACCCAATGTGAATCGTTTATCCTTCAACCAAGGGGATTATTCACATTCGAGACATCAACTGATAAAGATGTCATCAGATCTGTCAATCTGCTACCACATCTGGCCAAGAAAATAGTGGGTCTCACACGAAACTCACTATAATTGGGGTAGTTAATCTTTTGGAATTCATTTCTTTGACATCGTCATCTTGGATCTTTCTATACAGGCATGGAATTTTGAATGATATTGGGGAACTTGGACGTAAATTCTTACTATTTCTGCCAATAGGATAATCTTTCTTCTTTAAAGGAGCCAAGATACCAGAACCGAGTCACCTCCTCCCTGCAGAGGTAGGGACAGGGGAAATACTAATGTTTAAAACCCGTATACCTCCTCCTTCACCAATACATCATCCAGAAGCTTATCTATCGGGGACCCACGCCATATCACCCACAAAGACTATCCATAGAATGGTGATTTATACAATTATTTGACGAAACAAACATGGAGGGGTCAACCCAACGAGGGATATGGCCCACAGAGATCTAGTTATTTCATATCCTTACTGCACCCACCTCTCCAAATGGATGCATAGGGTTTCGTTACTCCCCACTCTGATGTTGAACCCTTTCATGAGCCTCTCCTTGGAACGCCCCCACGATTCACTCCCATATTCCAATGATGTTAGGGACGTTAGAATCATCAAGACATCAACTATCACTAGAGAGACACTAATGAGGGATCCCACTATGCAACGTCAACATATCCATCTAGTTCCTCAGGATGACGAATAGGTGGTATCTAGCCCTACATCATTATCCCCATCTCGGATTACCCGAGGTTAATATCGGGTGCAATCTCATGAAGAAAACCTTCATGTGAAGAAATATACTAAATATTTAGTGGTACATGCCCCAATCGACATATAATATCAGTGCCCTATTATTACATATCAGGAAAACCTCAGTTTATAATCAGTATTAATATCCAAACCACCCCATGGGCAGGCTAAACTAACTATCCAACTTGTGAGCATGAGCAGTAGTGATTGCAGGCCAGCCCATGACTTCTAGATAAAGTATGGAGGTCCTCTCCATAACATCTACTGTTAGATTGGAGGTCATCCCCACTCTCCCAATTAGTATAGATGTACTCCCCATTCCTCCATTGCAGTCCATGTGGAGGTACTCCCATCTTGCTGATGTCCATTATGGATGTACTCCCCATTCAAATGATCCTAGGTATGTAAATTTTATCCTTATTTTTATGTTGTCAACACGAAGTTCCTCCTTGCACTATAACCCATCATCACAGAGGTCCTCCCTATATCCAATTTTATTAGATCAATGGCACTCATTATACAACCACTGCCAACCATCATGGAGGCCCTCCCCATGTTGTTGCCAGCTCCAACTAAGGCCCTCCCCACTTCAGCACTGATAAATGTGGAGGTCCTCCATACACGTCCCACCCTTAGCATGGATTTCTTCTTTTGGTTCAATTCGGCATCCAACCTGGTGCTCCTCAAACCTCAGTGCACCAATGTGGGGGTCCTCTCCACTCTCTCACCCAAATGAGGGCACTCTCTATGTCCTTATCAGCACTAAGAGCAGAGGCCCATCCCACTTCGATGACATCAGGCATGGATGTTTTTTCCATGATCTAACTAGCTCTGGAAGAGGCCCTCCCTACTATAGAAACACCCCACATGGAGGTCCTCACCATGTCTAAGACTTACCCTACCATGACGAACAATCGTAGGGAAGAAGGTTGAACTATCACTTCTGAATGAATAATCCTTCACAGTGCCACATCATTATCAATCCAATCTTTTTTTTTTCAGATTCTGAAGTGGTGTGTGATTCGATGATGAAACCTTCACCATGATCCTCAACATCAATGTGTGGGGTGGGATCATGGCGTATCATCTTCAACCTACTGGAAAAGTAAATGTGCTAGATACCCAATGACATATTTAGATACATATAGGATAAGGAATATATGGATCCATTCTAGGGTCTTTCCATGTAGTATTCTCTATCATCACTAAGATCATTCAATATATAATTGCGAGATTATTAATAGTTTTTTTGGGGACCCGTATATGATGAACACCACTCGGAATCATCACTCGCGGTCATTTCCTTCACACATTAATTAATGGTAAGTACTATTTCTTACATGGAAATAGTTATGTGGTCAGTGCCACCTATGGGAAAAGAAACAATATGTAGAGGTTTTCAGCCCACACATCATTCTCTACATAGATTAGTCCTCCACAATAGTGTTCTATCTTTGTAAAAATATTGCTTCCCCAACCTCCCCATTTGAGGAATGGGGGAAACAGGGCCCAGATGTCACGACCCAAGGTTTCATTAATGGAAATCCATTTTGATCTAATTAAATGTCTCTTTATGTTTATACAAAATGTCAAATTCTTTGGTTTTATGTTATGAATTTTGACCGTTGATAATATATCCGTTGAACAGTGATCATATGATTAGTATACATATAGGACTTTAACAAATCCAATTTACTCAGAAAAAGTAAGCGATGGCCTCATCTAGTAGAATTTCCCCATACGAAGCCCATTTGTCAGATCTCGGAAAAGAGGTGGCATCTTTGGGCTTCTCCCTTGACCAATCCCATGCTGAGCTTCCTCATGTCAAGCTCGAACGTGACCGTCTACGGGAAAAGTCGAAGTTGATTGAAATTAACACTCGAACGATGTTATCCGAGCCACCCCAAGAGTCTGTCACCATCGCACACCTAACCCTTAAGACTTATACAGTGGTTTTAAGGGGTTATGTAACAAATAAGTAGTACTATGTTCATGTAAATTATTTTTTTTATATAATAATGAATATAATTTCTATCCATTTTTGATACATTGTAATGAATTTTTAAAGTACGAATGGTGTTTTTAGTTATTATTTAATTAGAAAATATTTTTTATTAAATTATGGGATTTTTCAATAAAATAATATTTTATTAAAATAATAATAATATTATTAAATTAGTTTTTATTAAATATAAATGATCTTATAATTTTATGAATGCAATTATAATTTTTATTAAGATTTGAAAGCCATTTTTGTCAAAACCCGTGAATTTTCGATAAATTTCGGTTTTTATTTTAAAAGTGAAATTTAACATATTTAGAAAATTATTTAGATAAAAGAAATGTTATTTTTGGAATTGGGATGTCGAAATTATCCAACGGTGAATTTTTCATAATTTTCTGAGACAGTCAAATTTTTGGGTAAAAATTAAATATCGTTTAAATATATAATGTGTTTTATGACATCATAATGACCCAATAGTGATGTAATAAAATACTATAATCTTTATTTTCGCCCAATATATGTTTTAGCATTAAAATAATGTAATTTTGGGTTTGTTTGAATTGTTTTACAAAGCATTAATGGACCCCTCAAGACTTATTCAACAGCTTGCCTTTTTAAATTAATTTCCATGGGAGTGTGACTCACCTCCACATAAGAATCCCTAATATTTTAAGAAGTTCGGAATTTTTCTTTAAAAAATGTTGTTTTCCTCTTCCCTTTTCCAAAAGCCATTGTCAAAAACCATGGTAAGGATTGTGGATTGGATTAATTTAATATAAGGGGTCACAAACCTAAATAATAAGGAATTCCCTTACCATTCATATATAAACCCACCCATGCTCCCACTTCTTCCACACTAAAAACCTTTGGAGTTCGTCCAACCTCTGCCATATTATCTCTATAATCCTCCCAAGGTTCCCCAAGCTCCCAAGAAGCCTCTCTCAAGCCTTTATCAATCCTTTGGAAGCACACTTCCAAGTAAGGGAATTTTTCTTCCTTTCTCATTTTTGTCAATTTCCCTTAAGTTGTATTGCCATTTTAATTTCAATTATGAATGTTCTGGTATGGTTTCAAACCTCCTCCAAACTGACCTATTATTTTTTGAATTATGGGATACCCCTTTCTCTCTCATTAAATGCCTCCCATGTACACCAGTTAATATGCCGAAATCCCAAAAGGAACTTCTCTCTCTTCATTTACATTCAAGCAATACTTTTGTATCATGAATATAAATTCCATTAAAATTATTGGGACATGTATCTATATGACCTCCTTATTGTCCATTACATGTAAATATGATTAGGAACCCCTTTCTCTCTCATCAACCGTTTTTATGAATTCTTATGTCACGCCGTTACACTCCCGAAATCACATTGATTTTCGAAGCCAATGTCATTGTGTAGTGAATGCCATGCCCATTTCTCCATAAAGGGTATTAAAATTTATGAACATTTACTTATAATGTTTCATTTATTAATTCCACATTCCTTTATCATGTAATAAATGATTGTGTTTTATGAATTTATGTTTTATGAATTTATGTTTTATGATCCATGTGGCACACTTCTGCATGAAATGAAATGTTTAAGAAGGGTGCGCCCATATAGCGCTCCAATGCATTGGGTAAAGTATAATATCATGATACATATTGTGAAATGAGTGTTGAATCATGATAATTAAATTGCAATGAGGGTTTACTTGTGCTTCATGTGCAATGTGGATTTAATAATGCTCTCTGTGCAATGAGCCTTGGCTCATGCTAATTCCATGTTAAGTGTTGTTGCCACATTTCCATGTTATGATTATCATGCTTTATGATGCCTTTATGATCATGTTTCTTTTATGATCTATTGTTATGCCTATGGTCTAACATGTATTGTACTCCTCATTTTATTCCATGTGTACTCCCTTACTGGGCTTTATAGTTCATTATTTTCTTATGCATGTCCTCAGGTTATCCCATGCAATGCAAAGTACGATGGAATGTTGTAGTCATGTAAAGGAAGTTTTCAATAAAAATGTTTTATTTCATGTTTTAAGTTTTATGTAATGATCCTAATCCCCAAATACACTAAACCTCTCAATCTTCTTTGTTGTATCAAGTGATGTTTTATGTAATAAATCATGTTTATGTTTTTAATAAAAGCATGGTTGTCATAGTTGGTATCATAGGATAGGTTTACTTATTTTTGGGATTAGGATTAGAAAACCCTAGTAAAGCTGTAGATACAAGACTAAGTACAATAAATACTTCCCAAAGTTTTGGTGGGTATTGAGTAAGTAGTTTATCAAGAAAATACATCCCTGTCTGGATACGAGCAGGTAGAGGCGGCTCTGGAACAGATGTATCCTAGGGGTAAAACCCGAAAACACCGCTTTGAGCTAGACTCAAATGGGAACTGGTGTACGACAATGGGCCTTGATGCACTCTTGGTTACGACACTCCTGGGGGATATGCTTTTGTAAATTCACAAGCTTAGTATGAACCCTTATTAAGGGAATAAAAAAATTTCCCCTAAGAATATATGTTAGAAATAAGATCCTGAAAAGCCAAGATTAAAGCCCATAGACTCATGAGTACGGAAATAAAAGTTTATTTATAAGTCATCAACTTTTGTCTTTGGATTACCCATTATGTGTTACCCCTAAGTTTCCTTTTATTCCATCCAATGGATGGTAAAAGGAGGACTCGGGCTAACAACTGTTGTGAAGATCAGTGTGATGACTATACTAATGAGATGCACAATCCAATGGGAGCGGGAATCACAAACTTTGTCACGCTTCTCTCTCAGCTAACTCAAGTTTTGAATAGAAAAACGGGTCAAAAGGAACATTCAACCCCCCCCCCCCCTAATAAAGAACAAGTCGCTATCTATAGCTTCCGGAGACAAAGGCCTTCTACTTTTAGTGGATCATCCAATCCCACAATCAATGACCAATGGATCAACTCCATGGAAAAGTTCTTCTCAATCCTTTAATTTTATGAACAAGAGAAGGTTATCCTGGAGGCTTATCTTATGGAGGGTTAAGCTGATCACTGGTGGACGTTGATAAAAATACGAAGCCTGAGGAGGAGATAGAGGCGTTGGAATGGAAGGATTTACGGATGATGTTTTTCGATAAATATTTTTCGTGCACCCTCCGTCTTATGATGGAAAGGGACTTCCTTTCCCTCAATAAAAAAGATGAAGAATCTATTGGAGTGTACGAGGAAAACTTCACAAGGCTTTCACGTTACGCTTCCGGCTTTTTCATTACCCCCAAATGCAAAGTTGACCGCTTCTTTGGTGGGATGAAGCCTAGCCTGCGGAAAGCATTAGCGATCCGTGACTTCGATAGCTATGAGGAAATTGTCTGATGTGCCCTCAAGCTCGAAATGAAGACCAGGGAATCACAGGGGTATCATGAGGACAAGAAGAGTAAGTTTGAATTCAATGCTAGTGGTCTGATGGATAAATCAAATGGTGCTAAGAATATCCAGCACCCCACTTTCCAAAAGTGTGGAAATAAGCACCTGGGAAATTTCCATAAGGGAATGAGGAAATGATTCAGGTGTGGAAGAGAAGGGCACCTAGCTGGTAACTGTCGGAAAGAAAGACCCGCGGCTACGACAGAGGAGGGGAATGCTCTGTTCAAACCTCAACACGTTGTTCAATGCTAAAAATGCAAAGAACCGGGTCATTTTGCAAATCAGTGCCCTAATCCAAGGGTTTTCGGAGGCAACCAACAACCTCCATGTAACATCCCAAATAAGTAATGAATAATAGATATTTTTATCTATGCCTATTAATGATTAAGATAGTGTTATAGAGGCTTAAAATGAAAGTAAATACAATCTTATGCATGGAATACACTAATATTCTTAAAAAATTGTTTTACTGCCTTTTGATGGCAAACCATTTTTGAATCTATCTTTTGAAAATTTTATAAAATATGTTCGTCAAAATAAACTTATTCTTTATGATTGGGACATCAAAATTTACCTTGTGTGAATTTTTGGTATTTTTCTGACAATGTTCATTTTTTAATGAATAGTGAAAAATACTGCATTTTACATCAAAACTGATTTTTAATCTAATTTATTTATATGATTAGATTATGTTTTGAATTTGTTTTGAAGTTAAATTAGAATATATTTTTACCATTTTATCCAATGGTGGTCATTGGAATCAATTTCACTTTGAAATTAGACTTAAACTGGTGTCAATCTTTTGATACTTATTGTTTTGTAAAAACACGCTATTTGCTCTGACAGTGGGAATTAGTTATTAAATTAATTAATGTGACATATATGATTTTAATTTCGTAAAATAGACTTCATTTTTGATTTCGGAAGATCAAATATAGCTTAGGGTGAATTTTTGGTAATTTTCTGAAAAACTCCAATTTTTTGATGAATAGTGAAACCACTGAGTGATAATCAAGCAAACTGATTTTTCAGTTAAATGAAAGTTTACCAATAATGTGTATTGAATTTTGAAAATCCGACATACATGGTTGTCATTAAAAGTAAAATTTGCTTCAATGAGATTAAAATAATTTTTTGGTGAATAGTAACTTATTAAGTTCTTAATCGCGATTAGTGGTAATTGGGGTAGTTTAAGGTATAAAAAATGCTTTAATAATAGGAAATGACCTAGACACATGTCCCAACCTCATTGGTTGTGTCATGGCCGACCTTGACATGCCATGGGTAAACTTGGGGACCCCATGGATCCACTTTGGTTGGGAAATGACATAAATTACTTTTTATTTAATGTTAAAGTGAAAATGACACAAACATAATATGTTTTACGAAAACAATTTTTAAGTGGGGTTATACAAGTCAGAAATTTCATTATAAATAGTCATTGGAAAGCTAAAACGATTTACTATATCATAGTATTTTGTTTATAATTTTTAGACATTAAATAAATTTAATTAGTTATGACATAATAATGATGCAGCGATGACATCATTATTTGACGATTTAAATAAAATAGAAAGATAATGTAAACTCTATGCACTACACATGTCCAAAACCAATTGGAAGAGTGGATTTAGAACCCTTATCACCATAGCCACGAAGTATATCAATGTGGGACCTTTTAAAACCGAAACACATTTTCAAATAAAGTAATATTTCTTTCCTTTCCAAAAGTGCCCCTCCTCTCCTCTTATAAAAGGCCCCCACCTCTACCTCATTTCACACACTCTTCAAGCCTTTGGCTCGGCCAAACCCTGCCCATTTGCTCTCTCCACATCCCTATCCTAATACTATAGGATTCCCTTTTGGGCAGAATCCTTTCAATGGAAGCCTTTAGGCTCAAATCAAAAGGGAGTTACACTTTTAAAGGTAATTCATTCTATCATGTTCATTTGTTTTATTTTGCTTCTCCAACCCCCTAAACTCTTTTTATTTACTTATTTTGTAACAACACCAGTATCTTAAATATACAAGGATGTTATTATAATATTTATTTGAGCTACACTCTCACACCACTACATCAAATGGTTAAAGAACATACGGTTTCCGTGGATGGCGAAATTCTGCCTCCCGAAACGATGATTGTTCAATACTCATTTAACACCTTCAAAGGTGGACATTATGATGTCACTATTTTTATATATGATATATAATATGTTTATGGTTTCCTTAAGCTTCTGTTTTTTTTCATTTTGGGCATACCTTTATAGTTTCCATTATGGGTAAACACGATATCTTCATTTTAGGAAGTGCGGACTACCGCCCCCTAAAAGTGATTTGATTCGTTAATACCATATGTGGGATGTGTAAAGGATAAAGTTAATGATATTATATATGTAATTATACTGGAATTATAATATACCCTTATATAATTATGATTCCATTCCAGAAAATATGAAATAGAAATGGAAGTAGCGTTCATGCGTACGTACGGCTTACCGTCTCCATGAACGGTGCATTTCATTTCTTACCTCTAAATGTGATGTAATATTATAACTGAATGTATGTACTGGATATATATGACATATATGATATCTACATCATGAATACCATTCTGGATATAATGAAACTTTGACCAAATTAACAACATGTAAGTGTAAGAAGTCTATTTTTGACTTAAGAACCAAATACCGACAAAATGAACATTATTAACTTAACTGATTAAATGATGTTCATAAAATGGTATAAAAGGAATAATGAACTTGAAAAAGATTCATAAGAAAGTAGAGATTAACTCAAGTTTATTATTCAGGAGATTAAAGAACGGTCGGGTCAAGTCGGATACGAGGTATGGGATTTCGTCTCAATCTCCTTTCGTTGAGGCATATTTTTATTTTATACACAACTTTCTTTTATATGGTGTCTAAACCCCTTTGACTTTTACGTTTATTCAAAAGGAATCTTTTTTATACGAAGCGTTTACTAAATGAAAAAAGGGAATTTTTTTGTCGTACGTATGCGGCGACAATGACTTCTCCGCCGTCGTGACCGTTATTTGAGTTTCGGCTTCCTCTACAAGCCATACATTCTTTTTAAAGGAAAAATAAATACCATGTTTTACTTTTCTTTTTTTTTTTGTATTGAAAATGGTTTTCATAATGTTTTTATATCAATGTGTTGTATTGATATCTCGTGATTGAAATGTGGAAATTTTATGTTTCCTTTATGCATGTTTTATGTGGTATGATTATGTTATGGTTCTTGGGCATTATTATGAAGACGGGTGGTTCCGTGATAAACTAAGGGCGGGTGAGCCCGTTATAGCTCTCCAATGCATTGGGTAACACGAAGGAGTGAAACGTTAAGGTTTCTCCGAAGAGATTTTAGGGAATATACTGTGATGGGTATTCCAAACGTAACCAAGAGGGTTGCTCCCTACGTAAAAATGTTATGAATGCCTCAAGTTACCTTTATGTCTTATGATTTCTATGATTTATTCATGATTTTATGAGGTATGTTAAAGTGCCTATATTTTATGGGTAAAGTATGATTTCATTCTTATGTATATATGAACTCATGTTTCCTTTCCATATTTCCTTTTTTTATAAACCATACTGAGTTTTTATGCTCATCCCAAGTTTTTGAAATGTTTTTCACAGGTCAAGGGAAAGGTACATGATAAGATGATAGTGTCAAGGATGTGTCAAGAAATAATCCACGTTTTTTTAAATGTGTTTCCATTTATGGGAATGAAGAATACTATCTTTATGTAACCACTTTGTTTATATGTGGAATGTAATGCAAGTTTTATGATCTAATTCTCTAAAACTCTAAACCCGAAAATATCCTCAATGTGTAATCTTATAATAACTCAAGATTAAGTAAGGTTTAAGGCTGGGGCCTTATATTTGGAATCCGAGGTCGGTTTAGACAACTTTAGGAGTTAGAAAAGTGTTAAATTATAATATGATTGAAATGATATAGCATTTACGGATTACCATGTTGCTTCGCCTAAGATATTTATGTGTTCAGAATGGTTTTCCGCAGAGGAAACAGGGAAGCAGTGCTAGGAAGGCATACAGAAGGAAATAACCTTCCGAATCAGCATCCAGAAATGGTCGGAATTGGAACTGAACAGTTTGTTGCAGTAATGGTGCAGTTGACTCAAGCGATAAATGGCGGTGGTATCCATGCACGAGATCAGCCAGAACAACCGCAGAGGAACATGTCAGTGGTGGAACATTTCATGAGGCAACATCCACCATCATTCAGAGGATCATCTGACCCTGTGCTAGCTGAAGGGTGGATTAAAGCACTAGAGAAGATTTTTGATGTCATGGGGTGTTCAGACAATCAAAAGGTTAGTCTTGCTATTTACCGTTTGGAGGGTGAAGAAGATCAGTGGTGGTCTATGGTTAAAAATATCAGGGACGCCGATGAGATTGATGCTCTTGGCTGGGATGAATTCAAAGGTATGTTTCTTGAGAAGTATTTTCCTAAGGCTGTTCGACTTAGGATGGAAAAGCAATTCTTGGAATTGAGGCAAGAGGAAGACTCAGTGGCTGCCTATGAAGAAAGGTACACTCGATTGGCAAGGTATGCTCCAAATTTTATCTGGGACCTTGATAGTAAAATCAATCATTTTTACTCAGGATTAAAGCCAAAATATCGAAGGGCATTAGCTTCTCGTGAGTTTAAAAGTTATTAAAAGCTTGTTCGATGTGCGGAGAAGGTAGAAATGGAGTTTGCCGATGACCAAGTGTTCTATAACAACTAGTAGAAGAAGAGACCGAGGTGGCAGGAGAAAGGTAAGAATTCTTCAAAAATGTCTGATGGTAAGAGAACTAAGTTTCCAGTTTGTGATAAATGTGGCAAAATGCATGCTGGGGAATGTCTTCTGAATTCTGGGAAGTGCTACCGATGTGGTAAGATGGGACATAAGGCTCGTGATTGCACTGAAAAGGATCAAGGTGAAGGTAAGAACAAATTTGATGTACAGTTAGTGAAATGTTATAAGTGCAATGAGATGGGTCATTATGCAAACGAGTGTCTGACAAAGAGCTTGAGTGATGGGAAGCAGTTAGACTACAAGCAGAAAGGGGTGGTGAAATCCTTTGCAACTACTTCAGTAGATGTCGGGCCATCAAATGAAGTTGTATCAGGTACTTTGTTTGTTTTTTCAGATTATGCCAGTGTGTTGTTTGATTCGGGGTCTACACATTCTTTCATCTCTGAAACCTTTTCTAGTAAAATGGGAATACCATCTCAAGAAATGACTCCTGAACTTTTGGTAAAAACACCTGGGGGAAGTGTCGAGGCAAAAAGAATTTATAAGAATCTTCCTATCCTTATCTGTGGAAAGAACCTACTTGCAAACCTTATTGTTCTACCTCTAGTAGAGTTTGATGTTATCCTGGGTATGGATTGGCTCTCTATTTACCATGCTAAGATTGACTGTAGATCTAAAGAAGTTTATTTTCAGAAAGACTTTCAGTTTGTTTACAAGAATGAACCCTTACTTTTGATAACATATCAAGAGGCCGAGAAACTTGTAAAAGATGGAAATGAATGTTACCTTGCACACGTCGTTGAAAATAAAGGAACTGTTCAGATTAATGATGTGCTAGTGGTAAATGAGTATCCTGATGTTTTTCCTGATGAGTTGCCTGGAATAATACCAGATCTGGAAGTTGAGTTTACTGTTGACTTAGTTCCTGATGCTAAGCCAATTTCAAAACCCCCTTATCGAATGGCACAAATTGAACTTTTAGAGTTAAAGGAGCAATTGCAAGATTTATTAGAGAAAGGTTTCATTAGACCTAGCACATCACCATGGGGTGCTCCTGTTTTATTTGTTAAAAAGAAAGATGGTTCTATGAGACTTTGCATTGATTATAGAGCCTTGAATAATATCACTGTTAAGAACAAATATCCTTTGCCTCATATCGATGATTTGTTTGATCAGATCCAGGGAGCTCAGTTTTTTTCAAAGATTGACTTGAGATCGGGGTACCATCAGCTGAAGGTAAAGGAGGCAGATATTCCGAAGACCGCGTTCCGTACGAGATATGGCCATTATGAATTTGTAGTAATGCCTTTTGGGCTAACCAATGCACCTGCTGAATTCATGGACTTAATGAATAGAATTTTCCATGAGTTCTTGGATAAGTTTGTGGTGGTTTTCATTGATGATATTTTGGTGTTTTCTAAAAGTAAAGAGGATCATGAAAGACATTTAAGGGTTATCTTGCAAACCTTAAAAGAAAAGAAACTGTATGGGAAATTCAGCAAGTGTGAGTTTTGGTTGCAACAAATTTCTTTCCTTGGTCACATTGTTTCTAAAGATGGAATAACTGTTGATCCTGTAAAAACCAAAGTTGTGGAAGAATGGCCAAGACCCACAAATGTAACCGATATTCATAGATTCCTTGGTTTGGTGGGCTATTACAGAAGGTTTGTTAGAAATTTTTCACGGTTATCTAGTCCAATGACTAAGCTAACTCGGAAGGGTGTTAAGTTTATCTGGACAAAAGAATGTGATGATTGTTTTCAGGAATTGAAAGGAAGATTGGTGAATGCTCCAGTTTTGGCACTACCTTCCAGGAATGGTGAGTTTGTTATATACAGTGATGCTTCATTGAAAGGACTTGGTTGCGTCCTAATGCAGAATGATCAGGTAATTGCTTATGCTTCACGACAGTTAAAAACTCATGAGGTAAATTACCCTACACATGATTTGGAACTAGCTGCTGTTGTTTTTTCTTTAAAAATTTGGAGGCATCATTTGTATGGAGTAAAGTGTGAAATATATACCAATCACAAAAGGTTAAAGTATATATTCAATCAGAAAAAATTTAACATGAGACAAAGGAGATGGCTAGAATTAATCAAGGATTATGATTATACAATTCATTACCATCCGGGAAAAGCAAATAAAGTGGCTGATGCTTTGAGTAGAAAAAGTAATGCTTCATTAACAATGTTGCGGTTGGAACGTGATCCTTGGGTTAACGATTTGATGAACTTTGGCATAGAATTTGTTGGTGCAGGAAGTCCTTCTGTTTTGTTTCAGGTATCAGTGAGATCATCTCTATCAGATAGAATCAAGCAAGCACAGAAGCAAGACAGTGAGTTGCAGAAAATGGTAGAGCTGGTTCGGAAAGGTAAGTTTCCTGAATTCAACATTGATAATGATTGTGTTTTGAGATTTGGGAAGACATTGTGTGTGCCTTGTGATTCACAGTTGAAGAGATATTTGTTATGTGAAGCTCATAGTTCTCCGTTTTCAGTTCATCCGGGCAGTACTAAGATGTATAGAGAACTGCGGGAGTATTACTGGTGGGATGGAATGAAAAGAGATATTGCTGATTTTACTTTGAAGTGTTTGACTTGTCAGCAGGTTAAAGAAGAGCAGCAGTTACCGAAAGGGATTCTTCAGCCTTTACCAGTGCCAGAGTGGAAATGGGAGAATATATCCATGGACATTGTTGTTGGATTACCGAAGACATCTCGATGTAATAATGCAATCTGGGTTATTGTTGATCGCTTGACCAAATCTACTCATTTCCTTACTATACGAGATACTTTCTCTCTTGATCAACTTTCCCGTTTGTATCTTAAAGAGATAGTCAGGTTACATGGAGTTCCTCTCTCCATTGTATCGGATCGTGATCCATGGTTTACTTCAAACTTTTGGAAAGGCCTTTAGAAGTCGTTGGGTACTGAATTAAATTTTAGTACAGCTTTTCATCCTCAATCAGATGGACAGTCAGAACGAACAATTCAGACATTAGAGGATATGCTACAAGCTTATTCTATGGATTATCAGGGAAGTTGGGACCAACATCTTTCTTTGGTTGAGTTTTCTTATAGTAACAGCTTTCATTCCAGTATACAGATGGCACCATTTCAGGCATTATATGGGAAGCGGTGTCGAACTCCAGCTTTCTGGGATGAAGTGGGTGAAAGGAAGTTGATGGGACCAGAATTGGTAAAAGAGATGGCAGAAAAAGTTCAGCTGATTCAGAAACACATGAGAACTGCTCATAGCAGGCAGAAGAGTTATGCGGATAACCGGAGGAAGGATCTATCTTTCGAGGTAGGTGATCATGTTTTTCTCAAGGTCTCTCCTTGGAAAAGTGTGATGAGATTTGGTAAGAAAGGAAAGTTGAGTCCAAGGTTCGTTGGACCATATGAAATTCTAGAGAGAGTTGGATCAGTTGTATACCGAGTGGGTTTACCTCGGAGTTTATCTCAGGTACACAATGTTTTTCACGTTTCGATGTTGAGAAAGTATATGCCAGATCCATCTCATGTTTTGAGTCCAGAGGTAGTTCAGCTGGAAGAGAACCTAACTTATGAGGAACAACCGGTCCAGATTCTTGACCACAGGGAGAAAGTGTTACGGAATAAGGTGATTAAGCAGGTAAAGGTTTTGTGGAAAAACCACATGATTGAAGAGGCAACATGGGAATCTGAAAATGCAATGAGGGATAAGTACCCCCATTTATTTGATAAGTAAATAAATTGCGTGGACGCAATTTTCTAAAGGGGGGAAGGATGTAACATCCCAAGTAAGTAATGAATAATAGATATTTTTATCTATGTCTATTAATGATTAAGATAGTGTTATAGAGGCTTAAAATGAAAGTAAATACAATCTTATGCATGGAATACACTAATATTCTTAAAAAATTGTTTTACTGCCTTTTGATGGAAAACCATTTATGAATCTATATTTTGACAATTTTATAAAATATGTTTGTCAAAATAAACTTATTCTTTATGATTGGGACATCAAAATTTACCTTGTGTGAATTTTTGGTATTTTTCTGACAATGTTCATTTTTTAATGAATAGTGAAAAATACTGCATTTTACATCAAAACTGATTTTTAATCTAATTTATTTATATGATTAGATTATGTTTTGAAGTGAAATTAGAATATATTTTTACCATTTTATCCAATGGTGGTCATTGGAATCAATTTCACTTTGAAATTAGACTTAAACTGGTGTCAATCTTTTGATACTTATTGTTTTGTAAAAACACGCTATTTGCTCTGACAGCGGGAATTAATTATTAAATTAATTAATGTGACTTATATGATTTTAATTTCATAAAATAGACTTCATTTTTGATTTCGGAAGATCAAATATAGCTTAGGGTGAATTTTTGGTAATATTCTGAAAAACTCAAATTTTTTATGAATAGTGAAACCACTAAGTGATAATCAAGCAAACTGATTTTTCATTTAAATGAAAGTTTACCACTAATGTGTATTGAATTTTGAAAATCCGACATACATGTTTGTCATTGAGAAGTAAAATGTGCTTCAATGAGATTAAAATAATTTTTTGGTGAATAGTAACTTATTAAGTTCTTAATCGCGATTAGTGGTAATTTGGGTAGTTTAAGGTATAAACAATGCTTTTATAATAGGAAATGACCTAGACACATGTCCCAACCTCATTGGTTGTGTCATGGCCGACCATGACATGCCATGGGTCAACTTGGGGACCCCATGGATCCACTTGTGTTGGGAAATGACATAAATAACTTTTTATTTAATGTTAAAGTGAAAATGACACAAACATAATATGTTTTACGAAAACAATTTTTAAGTGGGGTTATACAAGTCCAAAAGTTCATTATAAATAGTCACTGGAAAGCTAAAAGGAGTTCCTATATCATAGTATTTTTTTTATAATTTTTAGACATTAAATAAATTTAATTATTTATGACATAATAATGATGCAGCGATGACATCATTATTTGACGATTTAAATAAAATAGAAAGATAATGTAAAATCTATGAACTACACATGTCCAAAACCAATTGGAAGAGTGGATTTAGAACCCTTATCACCTTATGAACGAATTATATCAATGTGGGACCTTTTAAAACCGAAACACATTTTCAAATAAAGTAATATTTCTTTACTTTCCAAAAGTGCCCCTCCTCTCCTCTTATAAAAGGCCCCCACCTCTACCTCATTTCACACACTCTTCAAGCCTTTGGATCGGCCAAACCCTGCCCATTTGCTCTCTCCACATCCCTCTCCTCATACTAGAGGATTCCCTTTTGGGCAGAATCCTTTCAAAGGAAGCCTTTAGGCTCAAATCAAAAGGGAGTTACACTTTTAAAGGTAATTCATTCTATCATGTTCATTTGTTTTATTTTGCTTCTCCAACCCCCTAAACTCTTTTTATTTACTTATTTTGTAACAACACCTGTATATTCAGTATACAAGGATGTTGTTATAATATTTATTTGAGCTAAACTCTCACACAACTACATCAAATGGTTAAAGAACATACGGTTTCCGTGGATGGCGAAATTCTGCCTCCCGAAACGATGATTGTTCAATACTCATTTAACACCTTCAAAGGTGGCCATTATGATGTCACAATTTTTATATATGATATATAATATGTTTATGTTTTCCTTAATCTTCTGTTTTTTTTTCATTTTGGGCATACCTTTATAGTTTCCATTATGGGTAAACACGATATCTTCATTTTAGGAAGTGCGGACTACCGCCCCCTAAAAGTGATTTGATTCGTTAATACCGTATGTGGGATGTGTAAAGGATAAATTTAATGATATTATATATGTTATTATACTGGAATTATAATATACTCTTATATCATTATGATTCCATTCCAGAAAATATGAAATAGAAATGGAAGTAGCGTTCATGCGTACATACGGCTTACCGTCTCCATTAACGGTGCATTTCATTTCTTACCTCTAAATGTGATGTAATATTATAAATGAATGTATGTACTGGATATATATGACATATATGATATCTACATCATGAATACCATTCTGGATATAATGAACCTTTGACCAAATTAACAACATGTAAGTGTAAGAAGTCTATTTTTGACTTAAGAAACAAATACCGACAAAATTAACATTATTAACTTAACTGATTACATGATGTTCATAACATGGTATAAAAGGAATAATGAACTTGAAAAATATTTATAAGAAAGTAGAGATTAACTCAAGTTTATTATTCATTAGATTAAAGAATGGTCGGGTGAAGTCGGATACGAGGTGTTGGATTTCGTCTCAATCTCCTTTCGTTGAGGCATATTTTTATTTTATACACAACTTTCTTTTATACGGTGTATAAAACCCATTGACATTTACGTTTATTCAAAAGGAATCTTTTTTATACGAAGCGTTTACTAAAAGACAAAAGGGAATGTTTTTGTCGTACGTATGTGGCGACAATGACTTCTCCTCTGTCGTGACCGTTATTTGAGTTTCGGCTTCCTCTACAAGCCATACCTTCTTTTTAAAGGAAAAATAAATACCATGTTTTACTTTTCTTTTTTTTTGTATTGAAAATGGTTTTCATAATGTTTTTATATCAATGTGTTGTATTGATATCTCGTGATTGAAATGTGGAAATTTATGTTTCCTTTATGCATGTTTAATGTGATATGATTATGTTATGGTTCTTGGGCATTATTATGAAGATGGGTGGTTCCGTGATAAACTAAGGGCGGGTGAGCCCGTTATAGCTCTCCAATGCATTGGGTAACGAGAAGGAGTGAAACGTTAAGGTTTCTCCGAAGAGATTTTAGGGAATATTCTGTGATGGGTATTCCAAACGTAACCAAGAGGGTTGCTCCCTACGTAAGAATGTTATGAATGCCTCAAGTTACCTTTATGTCTTATGATTTCTATGATTTATTCATGATTTTATGAGGTATGTTAAAGTGCCTATGTTTTATGGGTAAACTATGATTTCATTCTTATGTATATATGAACTCATGTTTCCTTTCCATGTTTCCTTTTTTTATAACCCATACTGAGTTTTTATGCTCATCCCAAGTTTTTGAAATGTTTTTCACAGGTCAAGGGAAAGGTACATGATTAGATGATAGAGTCAAGGATGTGTCCAGAAATAATCCATGTTTTTTTTAAATGTGTTTCCATTGATGGGAATGAAGAATACTATCTTTGTGTAACCACTTTGTTTATATGTGGAATGTAATGCAAGTTTTATGACCTAAATCTCTAAAACTCTAAACCCGAAAAGATCCTCAATGTGTAATCTTGTAATAACTCAAGATTAAGTAAGGTTTAAGGCTGGGGCCTTATACTCCAAGACAACAAGGAAGAGCTTTTTCAATCACATCTTCCAAAGTGAACCCCGACAATGAAGTTTTGACAGGTACGCTAGTTATTCATTCAAGAATAGCGAATGTACTTTTGAATTCAGGTTCTACGCATTGTTTTATATCTTGAATGTTTAGTAGAACAATCATAGCACCACCACAAATCATGGAAGTGAATATGTCAGTGAGTACGGAAAATGCGACAATCATTTTATCACATGAATATAAGTCCTCCCCTATTATAATCTATGGATTGAATTTCCCTGAGAACCTCTTCATACTCACTCTGGTGGAATTTGATGCAATCCATGGCATGGATTGGCTTTCCATATATATATATCCAACATAAATTGTCAGGAGAGGGAAATCACAGTTCATATAGAGAATCGACCCCCGATTCATTACAAGTTTCAGGAGGAAGTTGAATCTCCTTTAGCTCCATCATATCAAGAATGGATATTACTGCCTTATGAGCATGCGTATCTAGATCAGATGGTTGAGTACAAGGAAGAAACCATCCTTGAAGAAATGCCTATTGTGAGGGAATTCGCGGAAGTGTTTCCCAAGGAACTTCCTGGTCTTCCTCCTAGAAGGGATGTTGAGTTCTCAATTGAACTTATACCTGGGTCGCTACCAATATCCAATACTCTATATAGAATGGCTATTGTTGAGCTTGAAGAGTTGAATAAACAACTACATGAGAATCTAGATAAAGGGTTTATACGCCCAAGTGCTTCACCATTGGGTGCACCAGTCCTCTTCGTCAAGAAGAAGGATGGGTCAATGTGGCTTTGAATCGATTATCATGAACATAACAAAATCACGATAAATAACAAGTATCCTCTCCCACGAATTGATGACTTGTTCGATCAGCTGCGTGGAGCACAATACTTCTCCAAGGTGGACTTTCTGTCGGGATATTATCATGTAAGGGTAAAGAAGAAAGATATCCCCAAGACTACTTTTCGTACAAGATACGAGCACTATGAATTCATAGTAATGCCTTTCAGACTCACCAATGCTCCATAAATCTTCATGGTCTTAATGAATAGAGTCTTTATAGATTACCTCGACAAATTTGTCATAGTCTTTATAGATGATATTCTAATATACTCTAAAACCAAGGACGATCATGAGGAGCATTTAAGAACTGTACTGGAGACTTTACGCAATGAGAAGCTCTATGAAAAGTACAGAAAGTGTGAGTTCAGGTGGAAGGAAGTCTCATTCTTGGGCAATATCATCACATGCAATGGGATAACTGTGGACCCCTCCAAAACAGATGCAATTGAGGGATGGCTGAGGCCAACATCGGTAATAGATATCTGTAGCTTCTTGGGGTTAGTTGAATATTATCGACTATTTGTGAGAAATTTATCACGATTTTCCAACCCTATTACCAATCTAACTCGAAAGGGAGTAATGTTTTCTTGGAGTGATGAATTCGAAGAATGTTTAACGGAGCTGAAAAGGAGGCCTATCACTGTGACCGTGCTCACTTTACCCAAAAGTGGGGAACTTTTTGTTGTTTTCAGTGATGCTTCAAAGAAGGGCTCAGGCTCTGTGCTGATGCAGAATGATAAAGTTATATTCTATGCCTCAAGGCAATTGAAAATCCATGAGTGAAACTATCAAATGCATGATCTAGAGTTGGTGGCGGTGATCATTTCCTTGAAAATTTGGCGGCATTACCTCTATGGAGAGAAATGTGAGATATATACTGACCACAAGAGTCTTAATTATATATTCACACATAAAGAGCTTAATATGCACTAGAGAAGATGGATAGATCTCAACAAGGATTATGTCTGTTCAATACATTACCACCATAGGAAAGTGAACAAGGTGGAAGATGCCCTAAGAATAAAGGACCCAACAATTCTATCAATGATGAGAATTGAGAAGGATCCAATCTTCCTATACTTAATGAAGATGGACGTAGGAATCATAAAAAAGGGAAAATCATCAATCAATTCACAAATGATTTCTCAACCATCTCTTTAGGAAAGGTTAATGGATGCTCAGAAGGATGATGTGGCAATTCAGGAAAAAGTGGAAGCTATCAAAAATGGAAATCCTCAGAGTTTAATGTTAATGAAGAAGGAATTTTAAGGTTTGGGAAAAGACTATGTTTTCCATCATGTCTGGAGCTGAAGAAGGAACTTTTGGATGATGCACATAATTCAAATTTCTCTATTCACCTAGGGGGCACAATGATGTATTGAGATCTCCGAGAAAACTTTTGGTGGGATAATATGAATAAGGAGATCGCTGAATATACATCAAAGTGCCTAGTGTGACAGAAAGTGAAGACAGAGAGGCAGAAGTCTAAGGGAATGATGCAACCATTGCCCATACCAGAATGGAAATGGGAGAACATCACCATGGACTTTGTCACCGGGCTTCCAAGGACATCCAAAGGCAACAATGCAATCTGGGTTGTTGTGGATCATCATACAATGACTGCACACGTCATTGCTATTCGAGAGGAGTTCTCTTTGGATCAACTAGAAAAGATATATATCTAGGATGTGGTAAGGTTTCATGGAGTACCACTATCTATTATTTCTGACCAAGATCCAAGATTCACCTCTATGTTTTGGAAGAGTCTTCAATATGCTCTGAATACTGAACTGTACTTTAGTACGACCTGTCATCCTCAAACTGATGGGAACTCTAAGCGGACTATCCAAACACTTGAGGATATGTTGAGAGCGTTCTCAATGGTCTTTAAAGGAGGATAGTATCAACATCTTCCTCTGGTTGAGATCTCTTATAATAACAGTTTCCACACGAGCATCCAAATGGCACCATATGAAGCCCTATGTGGGAGGAGGTGCATAACACCAGCATGTTGGGATGAGGTCGGTAAACGTAAGCGGATTGGACCTGAAATGGTCGAGGAAATGGTGGAGAATGTGAAAACCATTCCCCAGTATATCAAGGCATCCTAGAGTTGACAGAAGAGTTATGTAGATAACTGTTGACGAGACCTTGATTTTAATGTTGGAGACATGGTTTTTCTATGCATATCATTATGGAAGATGGTCATGAGGTTTGGAAGGAAAGAGATGTTATGTCCAAGGTACATCGTCCCCTTAGAGACTCTTGATCGTGTCAGGGATGTGGCCTATCTACTAGAACTTCCACCTACCATGGCCAAATTTCATAATGTCTTTCATGTATCCATCTTAAGGAAGTACGTACAGGACCCTTCGCATGTACTCTCTTCTGAGGTGGTGCAATTAGAAGATGATCTCTCTTATGAGGAGCAACCAGTGAAGATCATAGATCGTAGAGAAAAAGTTATATGAATTAAGACAATGCCACTCATCAAAGTGTTGTGGAGAAACCATAAGTTTGAAGAAGTTACTTGGGAATCGGAGGATATGATGAAGCTGAGTTACCCAAATTTGTTTTGGTGTGGGAAAAGGAAAATTTCGAGGGCGAAATTTCTTAAGGGGGGAATATTGTAACGACCCAAGGTTTCATTAATGGAAATCCCTCTTGATCTAATTAAATGCCTCTTTATGTTTATATAAAATGTCCACTTCTTTGGTTTTATGTTAAGAATTTTGACCAATGAAAATATAGATGTTGAACAGTGATCACATGATTAGTATAAATATAGGACTTTAACAACTCCAATTTACTCAGACAATGGAAGCGATGGACTCATCCAGTAGAATTTCCCCATACGAAGCCCATTTGTTTGAGCTCGGGAAAAAGGTGGCATCTTTGGGCTTCACCCTTGACCAATACCAATCTGAGATTCATCATGTCAAGTTTGAACATGACCGTCTACGGGAAAAGTGGAAGTTGATTGAAATGATCACTCGAGCGATGTTATCCGAGCCACCCCAAGAGCCTGTCACCATCACACACCTTATCCTAAGGTCTTATGCGGCTATTTTAAGGGGTTATGTAACAAATAAGTAGTATTGTGTTCATGTAAATTATTTTTTGTATATAATAATGAATATAATTTCTAGTCATTTTTTGATACATTGTAAATAGTTTTTTAAGTACAAATAGTGTTTTTAGTTATTATTTAATTAAGAAATATATTTTATTAAATTAAGGGATTTTGGAATTAAATAATATTTCAATAAAATAATAATAATATTATTAAATTAATTTTTATTATATATAAATGATCTAATAATTTTATGAATGCAATTGTAATTTTTATTAAGGTTTGAAAGCCATTTCTGTGAAAACCCGTGAATTTCTGATAAATGTTAGTTTTTATTTTAAAATTTAAAATTCACATATTTAGACAATTATTTAGATAAAATAAATGTTATTTTTGGAATCAGGACGTCAAAATTATCCAATAGTTAATTTTTCATAATTTTCTGAGACAGTCAAATTTTTGGGTAAAAATTAAATACCTTTTAAATATATAATGTGTTTTATGACATCATAATGACCCAATAGTGATTTAATAAAATACTATAGTATTTATGTTCGGCGAATATATTTTTTACCTTTAAAATAATGTGATTTTGGGTTTGTTTGACTTACTTTTCAAAGCATTAATGGACACCTCAAGACTTATTCAACACTTGCCTTTTTAAATTAATTTCCATGGGAGTGTGACTCACCTCCACATAAGAAACCCTAATATTTTAAGAAGTTCAAACATTGGCCATATAAAATATTTTTTTTCTATTCCCTTTGCCAAAAACCATGGGATGGTTTGTCGTTTGGATTAATTTAATATAAGGGGTCCCAAACCTAAATAATAATTAATTCCCTTACCCTTCCTATATAAACCCACCCAAGCTCTCACTTCCTCATCACTAAAAACCTTTGGAGTTCGTCCAAACTCTTCCCTACTCTCTATAAAATCTTCCCAAGGTTCCCCAAGCTCCCAAGAAGTCTCTCTCAAGCCTCTCTGAAGCCTTTGTAAGCACACATCCAAGTAAGGGTTTTTTTCTTCCTTTCTCATTTGTTTCAATTTTCTTTAAGTTGAATTCCCCTTTTAATTTCAATTATGAATGTTGGGGTATGGTTTTCACCTCCCCCATACTTCCCTATTATTTTTTGAATGATGTGAGACCCATTTCTCTCTCATTAAAAGCCACCCATGTACACCCGTTACTATGCCGAAATTCCGAAAGGAACTTCTCTCTCTTCATTTACATTCAAGCAATACTTTTGTATCATGAATCTAGATTCCATTAAAATTGTTGGGACATGTATCTATATGACCTACTTACTGTCCATTACATGTAAATATGATGAGGAACCCCTTTCTCTCTCATCAACCGTTTTTATGAATTCTTATGTCACGTCGTTACGCTGCCGAAATCTCACCGATTTTCTATGCCACTGCCATTGTGTAGTGAATACCATGCCCATTTCTCCATCAAGGGTATTCAACATTATGCACATTTAATTATTGATTATAATGTTTCATGTATGAATTCCACATTCCTTTACCGTGGAATAAATGATTATGTTATATGAATCCATGTTTTATGATCCATGTGGCACACTTATGCATGATATGAAATGTTTATGAAGGGTGATCCCTTATATCACTCCAATGCATTGGGTAAAGTATAGTATCATGATACATCATGTGCAATGAGTGTTGAATCATGATAATTCATGTTAAGCTAGGGTTTACTCGTGCTTCATGTGCAATGGGGATTTACTCATGCTCTATGTGCAATGATCCTTGGCTCATGCTAATTCCATGTTAAGTGTTGTTGCCACATTTCCATGTTATGATTATCATGCTTTATCATGCCTTTATGATCATGTTTCTTTTATGATCTATTGATATATCTATTGTCTAACATGTTTTGTACTCCTCATGCTATTCCATGTGTACTCCCTTTCTGGGATTTATAGCTCACCCTTTTCTTATTCATGTCCTCAGGTTATCCCATGCAATGCTAAGTATGATGGAATGTAGTGGTCATGTAAAGGATGTTTTCAATAAAAATGTTGTATTTCATGTTTTAAGTTTTATGTAATGATCCTAAGCCCCAAAGACACTAAACCTCTCAATCATCTTTTTTGTATCAAGTGAACCTTTATGTAATAATTCATGATTAAGTTTGTAATAAATGCAGCATTGTCATACTAGATCTAGATGTCGAATGAAGACATTTGTGGGACATTCTCGCAATAGAACACTTTCCTGAGATGTTTTTGCCGACTTCTACTTCAGACTTCTATAATTTAGAGACACTCTCTAATGATGAATTCATGTGTTTCCGTTGAACCCTAGGGACGACGCATATCCTTCATAATCATTATCAATTGATTTATCCAAAAATCTTGGAAAATTATAACCACATTGGCATAAAATGCCTCCCGGTTGAGTTACTCTCACTTCGTGTGGCTCAACATCCTTCGTCACCCAATTATCACAATTAATAAACAATTAATTAATAGATTCATTGTGCACTATATAATTATATAAGATGCATCATCAAACAACAAAATATATGGATGGGGGAAGTATGATACTCTTCACTTCAGTCACATCTTGCATCAACAGTACCTTATGGGTGATATCAAGGATATTCCCCTAGGAAAAGTAGTAGTAAACATTTATAACCTCATGGAGAAGGAATCTAAGATAGGACTCATTGAGGAAAACCTACCCCTAGTGGATGTGATACTTATGTTGGATCTCTCAGGCATTTTCACTCATCACCAAAGGAACATACATGACCTTGCATACCCTTCCAAGTCATTTATACTTAGTAGGGACCCGAATAAGGGTAAAGGATACACTAGGACTAACAATACCTATGACCCATCTGGATCAAAATGAAAGACAATAGATGACCCCAAAAATTGGCATTTCTCCAATATCTTTCATAATAGGATAATGTTATTGATGAGTTCCTTGATGATCACATAGCCTAGAGGATGTCAGATTATGGTGATCCCTGGTATGATTCCAACTATCCTCAACTATGGTGGCAAGCACAACTGCAATATTTATAGGTTTACTCAGGCTTCTTTCCCTGTCTGATCTTGAAAAACCTACATATTCTGAAAGGATAGAGGAAAGAGCTTATGAGAAGAGGCCAAAGTATGCATCAAAAAATCCACCCAAGATATATCATTATCTTCTCTGAGACACAGATCCACTTTTCATTCCTCCAGTGGCTCCCAAAGTTTATCTTTAGGTCTTCCCTCCAAAAAATCATTGGGTTACTCCACCAGCCGCTCCATGAGTCGTAGGTCCCACCTATCATGTTGATGAACCTTATAATTCACCTGTGGTTAGGAATCCATTACTTTATAATAACCCTTTCCAGGATGATCCAATGTTCCATCTTATCACTCGCCTTGAGTCCCTTGAAACCCAACTAGTAGCAATCCAACCTAATTGAAATCCATATCCATTATGGGTCAGTGATATAAAAGTTCCCCCAAGATTCGTGAACCCTACTCCCCCCGATAAGAAGTAATAACCCCTAAAACATCTTACCCATATTATCTCTAGGTGAGCACACATGTTTGGAACTCTATAATATCAAGAGGCTTCCATGATTCGGTGTTTCATTAAAACACTATAAGGGCCCGCATTCATCTAGTACAACCAGCTATCCATCGGTTCTGTAACTGGTTGTGAGGTTCTTCATGAGAAATTACTATATTAGTTCTGATACACCACATGGAAGAATAGAAACTCTAACCTCTTAAGACACAATAAAAGGAAATATGGGGACCTCACAAACATTGTTGCTATGTGGAAGGGCCTCACATATTCACTTGACATGTCACTAACCCAAGAGGACCTATGGATAATTTTTGTGGGATACATAAATACTGAATTTGTCATCTCCATTATCACAAAGAATATCCCATATGGACTTTTGGATTCTTTTTCACAAGTCTTGAAATCTAGAGGAAGCCTTGGAGTAAGAAAAACGGGCACACTTGTTGCCTCCCACAACACCTTGAAATAGGTGCAGCTAAGGTCGAGACTGATTCTATTACATAGTTTGTGGCCCCCAGTCCACTAGAGTTGTCACTAGTGGAGCCTCGTCTATAGCCTTTATAAGGGCCCTAGCCTTAGTTTTATCATCACCCACCTTCGAATAAGATGGTGTCTCCATGTAATGTACCACCGCCACCCAAGAGAGAGAATTAGTTTCTACCACCCTGTCAAGCTCCAGCCACTCCTCAGGGACAATCTCCCAATGTACTCTTTTCTTACAAGAGAAACCAAGTCTACATTTTTTATGAGTCTTAGGTTCTTGGATATTTGTGAAGTTCATTTGATCGAGGGGTCTTGTATTTTTTGGAATGAAGGAAACCTCATGAGGCTGACCACACTTGTAACCCCAATTAATACCCATATCACTGCTTCCATGGATGTACTCTCAGGCGGTTATTTGTGTTCAAGGAATGGAACCATTAACATATTCAAAACAATATTATTAGTTTGTGTCCTGCCTCTGTGTAGGAATAATGTGTCTATGTGAGGCCATATAATGACATTGGGGGTGAATGGGTGGAAATATCCATCCACAGGTCTCAGAATAATGATGACTAGATGGCCTTTAAGGCCATCACTCATGGGCACTGTATGATTCAAGACCTTATGAATCATCCAAAGACATAAAAAGCTACCAAACCTCCACCAGTAGATGTTGATGCATCCATATATCAACCTCCAACATTTGGAATGGGTAGGCGCCAAAGGCCCATGTAAAAACAAAGTCACATTTCAGTCATGAAGCCATCTAATCCCCTTAGTGAATTTGTTCCCCAAGAGATGGGAGTCACCCCTAGGATCATCACAATGTTTTAGGGTTCTTCAATTGAAGATCAAGATCATGCCTTAGTAAAAATAGTCAAGATAGTGGACCCCTTAAGGGTTCATGCTAATGAGGACCTCCTGGCAGATCTTTCAAATGTCCCCAGTCGATGCCATTGACAAAGAACCTGTGGGTACCAGAATTGTTGGAATGCACCAGCTAGTTCTTCTAGCTAGGCTAGGCATGCCATTGGAACCAGAGAATAATATCAATATAGATCGTATTATGTGCAGTCCTCTCATCCTATCCCATTGAGATCACATCCACTGATGTTTGTGTTTCTCGATCTGGAAGAGACTCCACAACCGTGCAATGATCATTTGTGACCAGCTGTGAACACACCTCATACATCTGGTAATCATGTTGTTGTAATTTTTCATTTTTTAGCTAGTGTGATGTGGGATATCATGAGCACCATCAAGAATAAACTGGTTCGACCATCAGTATATGTCACACCACCTGACACACCGTAACTTCATAGTAGTAGAAATGTGCATCTAGTGTAGATGTATGATCTGATTATAGAACTTTCTAGAAATCTAGAAATTATCCTGATCCCCAAGGATCTTCGCATATCTTAAAATATGACTGAATCCCCCACAGTGTCTTCAAGAATCCCCCTTTAGTTCAAAATACAGGTAACATCCATAGATGCATTTCATTCAAGGGAAGTTGAGAATTCATAGTTCGAAGTAATTATTTTATTCTTAGTTGAAAATGATGGCTCTACCATACCAGGAGACATTTTCCCATTATATGTCACTGACTATTTTAATGGTGTTGAATTATTCATGTGTCTCATTGATATTTGTTATGGGATCAATCTCATCCTAACCAGCATGCTCCACAAACTGGGGCTGTCTAAAGCATATTTGGTTCCCTATACCAAGAAGATTCAACTGTATGACCAGAATGAGTAGAGTATATGTGTCATGATCCTTCTAAAGAATTAATTAGGTTGATTGATTTCTTGCATAGAATTCATGGTCATCTCATATACACCACTTATATTTTCCTGGTGGGTAGACCTTGGATCCATCTTCATGCGGGAATTACCTACTCATATCACAAGTGCCTCAAGTACTGCCCTTATGGTCATGTGGGTGTAGTATAGGGTGATCCAAATCCCTTTTCCACTTGTAAATCCAGATACTAATATGCCAAAAATTACAAGGGATATGAAAAAATCGGTTTAGTCTAATGTGGTTGAACCCACCACCAACTTGGACTACTGGTGGATAGACTTGGATGATGCTTTCATTCTCTTAATTCAATACTTCGAGGCCACAATTCAGGCTTAGGGAATTATATTGTTGTCTCTAGAAGGAGTGAAAATAGCATTCCAAGGTACATGGAAAGCTATAAGATACCTTCATACTCCAACACATATCAGGTTTGAGTCATACAAGATCCCCTTACATCTTTATGGTATGAGGACATTCTCCCCATGGCAACACCAATACACCATACCTACTTTTTTCATCTGTCTGGGTTGAGTTGACTCAATCCCACACACCACAATTTATTCGATATTATGTAGTGTTCGACCTTGGGAAAATGTCTTGATAGAATTAGATTGATATACTTTGTCTCCATCGATTCAGTGGTATCAAAGTCTCACAATGAAGATTCAGTTATCGCTCAAGATGGGACCATTATTCCTCTACGGTAATCTAACCTTGAAGAACTACCCCCATCAATGACTCTATCACCATGGGGGATTAAGAGGATTTTGTATGAAACTCCTCCCACATTCAAGGAAGGATTCCATTTCACTATTTATTAGTTGATTCAGGTGAATATTTGTACCGAAACAGACCTGAGACCGACACTAATTAGTTAAAATATGACTATGGAATATTAGCAATAATATTTTGATTTCGGGAAGCAATATTGAGGTGTATTTGCATGGAGTAATGATTTGATACCAAGAATGGAACATTAGGTCATCGACCGCCGCCTTGGACTTCTGATAATTCATCATAGGTTCAAACACCTTCATGAAAGATGAACACTACTCACGGAACCATGGTCAAGGCTGGTGATGACAATCTCATTAAAGTTCACTTTTTTCAAGGAAGTCCAGTGCCCCTGGTGGTGGGACAACATTGTTCATATTAGGATGAAGAATAGAAATACCAGAGTCTGTATTGACTTCTGGGACCTCAATCACCACTATCCAGAGGATGATTTTCCCTTTCCTGTGAAAGATTTGTTGATCAACACCACCTCTATATTCCATGCTCTCTCCCATATGTATGGGTAATCCAGATAGAATCAAATCTGAATGGACCTCGACGATAAAGATTACACCTCTTTCAATGAACCATAAGGTACATTTTATAACTAGGTAATTCCTTTTGGTCTGATGAAAAAATGAATCCTCCTATTATCATGTTATGCAATACATATTCAAAAGGATCCTTATGACACTAGTAGAATTATACATGGACGATTTTGTGGTCAAATCGCACCGGTTTATGGACTATCTCTGATACCATGATAATGTGTTCGGATCCCCACGCTCCTGCCATCTGAATATGATCCCATTGATGTGTTCCTTTTGGGTTACCTCTAGAATTTTCAATATCTTCATAGTTAGATACAGAGGCATTGAGATCAATCCGGAGAGTATCAATGTCAGGAGTCAGATACAACCTCTGAGAAACTTTCAAGAGCTCAAAGGCTTCCTAGGCCGCTTAGCCTACATACATCGATTCATTACGAATGTAGATAGAATTTTTATACTTTATCACTAATCATGAATAAATGTTCTATCTACTAATGGGATGTATAATGTCGAACTACTTTTGAGAAGATTAAGTAGTAACAACTACAACCTTCAATTATGATGCCAGCCATCTCCGACAAGCCACTTATGTAACGCCCCAGAATTATAAATGGTTAAATGACTAAATAATATGACTCATATCATCAAGTTGATCCCTCCTTTTCAGGAGCCTTATTGATTTAAAATCCACACTTTAGTGTGCTTTTCCTTGAGTAGTGATCAAGATGGGTGACCTTCTGGGATGTTTCCCATGGTGTGTGTGAGTGAAAACAAAGCACACTGTAAAAGGACATGTGTTTGAATGTGGGGAAAATCATTAGTCAGATGACCTATTTAGGCATGTAGGTGGAACCTTGGGTGGGGACCACATGTCAGTGGGGAAACTGGTGTTACCTGGTGGGTCAGGACCCAATGGCCATGTTAGGGTGGGGAGTATGTACTGTCATTAGGAACCAGTTGTTACATTTGGTATCAAATGTGGTTCCTAGCCTTAAGTGTGGTGCACTTCCTGGGATGATATGTAGGTTCCACAACTATGAATTTGTGCTCTAAGGGGGGTGGGGTGGGTGGGTGATTGTAACACACCCGAATGATAAAGTGTCAAATGGCTAAATAATACGACTCATGTCAACAAGGTGAACCTTCAATTTTGGGATCCTATCTGATTAGAACTCCATAGTTAAGCATTATTAAACTGGAGTATTGATCAAGATGGGTGACCCTCTAGGATGTTTCTCAGAGTGTGTGTGAGTGAGTAAAAATCACACTATAAAAGGCATGTGTTGGCATGTGGGGACTATCATTAGTCAAATGAACCATTCAAGCACGTGGGTGAGCCCCAGGGTGGGAACCACGTGTCTACGGTGAATCTCATGATACCTGGTGGGCCAGGATCTGACAACAATGTTAAGGTAAGGTATATTTTCTTCCATCAGAAGCTAGTTGTTACATTTGGTATTAGAGGAGGAACCCAACCCTAAGTGTGATGCACTAACTAGGTTGAGATGTAGGTCCCATAATGAGGATGTTGTGCTATAAAGGGTGGTAAATGTAACATCCCAGAATGATCAAGGGCTAAATGATAAAATGATATGACTCATGTCAACAAAGTCCACATCACTTTTTGAGAGCCTTCTTGATTAGACCTCTATAGTTAAGCATGTCGGGCCTAGAGTAGTGATCAGGATGAGTGACCTTCTAGAATGTTTCCGAGAATGCGTGTGAGTGAGGGAAAAGAACACTAGAAAGGACATGTGTTCGCCTAAGGGGATTATCATTAGTCAGATGATGCATTCAGGCATGTGGGTGGACCCTTGGTTGGGACCACAGGTCTGCGGGGCAACTGGTGGTACCTGGCGGGCTAGGACCCGATGACCATGTTTGGGATGGGTGTTTGTGCTGTCACCAGGACTGGGTTGTTACAACTTTTCCTCTACGTGACCTCCCATGAATGATCCGTCATATCCCTTCTTACCCAGAAGGGATCCTGTGCTATAAATGTGGGTATATGTAACAACCCAAAATGATAAAGGGTTAAATGACTAAATGATATGACTCATGTCAAAAAGGTGCACCTTCATTTTGGGGGCCTTCTTGATTAGAACTCCATAGTTAAGCATAATTGGCCTAGAGTAGCGATCAGGATGAGTGACCTTATGGGATGTTTCTGAGGGTGTGTTTCAGTGAGTGAAAAGAACACTGGAAATGGCATGTGTTAGCGTGTGGGGAATATCATTAGTCAGATGACCTGTTCAGGCATGTGGGTGGACCCTTGGTTGGTACCACAAGTATGTGGGGCAACTGGTGGTACCTGGAGGGCCAAAACCCGACGTCCATATTAGGGATGGTTGTTTGTACTGTCACCAGGACTCAATTGTTACAACTTGTACCCCATGTTACCTCCCTAGAATGATCCGTCAGATCCCTTATCACCCGGAATAATAATAAATGGAATGATAATAGTTTATAATACTAATTTCATACCCCTAAACAAAGATATCATATATTCCTCCATTGAGAAGAGCTTCCTCACGCTGGTCTTTGTAGTGCAGAATTTGCAGAACTATCTCTGACATCATGAGACATAGCTGGTATATCATGTTGATCTGCTAATGTATATTCTGAATCTCCCTATGTTTACGGTCCACCTATCTTGGTGGGATCTTATCCTTCAACAATTTTACTTCAAGTTCATCTTGCATAAAGTTTCTAAGTGTATGGAATTGGATGATTTTATTTCTGCCCCTCCAAACCCCAGAGAGTAGTTTCTGGATTTTGAATTTCTAAAATGTGTCATTCTATCAATGGACTAGACATTTATATTGTTTTCAATGTAGTTCAATGGTGCTTTCTGAAGTCACACTATAAGAAAGATCAATGATCCTAGACTCAGAAGGGTGGTCCTAGGTATCACCTTCATCATGCCTACACAAACTGTCTTGCCCATATCATCCTTATTATCATAAGGCTGCACCAAAAACGAGGAGTATTATCAAGACCTTAAAACTTTACTCAGGATGGCCCTCCATATTAATGTTCCTCACCTACTTGTGAAGGGGTACTTAAAGAAGGTTTTCAAGAAAATAAATGGTGATTACGTCGTCTGGAAGTCAGAGTGTGTTTCCCTATTATATCATGCTCACTAGATTATGGCTTAGATCCCTTCTATTCCAGAGGTGATTCATGTTACATAGTAACCTAATTTTCAAGAAAATGCCTTTTCCAATATTGTTTCATCCCTTGTAGAGCCTGATCAGGATGATCTGATTATCCACATGGTGCATCAAGGGTCATCACTTATAACATCTCAGACGATGTAGATACATAGCAATTAAGTCATCATACTACGAATACCTTCACATCAGGACCCCCGCAAATAAAAATTCTATAGAAGAAGAGACCCCTTATTGGAAAACATTTTTTGTTTAGTATATCCAACATGGGAATATCCATACAGACATAGCTGAACTAGAGGGAATCCTTCTAAATGATTTATAGTTCACCCAACAGAGTGATCCCATCCATTAGTAGATCCTATAAAAAAGGGATTCATTGGAGTTCTCCTCTAAAACATAAAAATATATGAGGTTCTCGATGTTCTATAGGAAGTCCATGTCAGTTCTTGTGGAGATCATCGGTAAGGGTTGAAGCTATCTCCCTAGATCTAAAGATTGGGATAATTGTGGCCCACCATGGATAGTGACTATATCGAGTTTTCCAATAGGTGTCATGTGTTCCATATCCATGCGAAAATCGTGTATCAGACACCAAATACCCTCCATATTACTATGTACTCCTTGCCCTTTTTGGTATAGGGACTCAATGTCATGGGTCCATACCCATTGGCAATATCTTTCCAGTGCATGTTTATATTGACTGCCAATGATTTCTTCTCTAAGTGGAAATAAGTGATACCAATCACGGAATTAAATTCCTATTAAATAATTTATTTCATGAGCCCCAAAATCATTAACCGATTCAGATACCCGCATTCCATATTCACTGATAACAAAACAAACTTTTGGGAGGCTGAGCTAATGGAGTTTTACACCAAGTACAACATATGGTCTAACCACTCTTATCACTATCATGAACAAGTAAATGGGAAGATATAGGAAATAAAACATACCCTCTCTAACATTTTTTAGAAGATATGGTTGGTTAGAAAAACAATATTTGGGCAGAAACGATCCACAATGCTCTCTAGGATTACCAGACGACGAATTGTAATTCCACCCAGGTGACCCCATATTTACTGGTGTGTGGGATAGTGGTTGTCCAGAACATAGAGATTTAGTCACTATCGCTGCACATAGATGTTTATGATAATTAGGCATTATAAAATATATAAAAAGTATGTCTGGATAACATGGAGTCCATCGATGAGAATAGGCTCTGAGCCTTGCAAAATTTGGAGAGGAACCCGAACTAGATAGATAGAACATTTAACAAGAAGGTTCATCTTCAATCCTTCCTCAAAGGTGACACAATATTACCTCTAATGACACCAATGATACTCAGTAGGAATCCACCAAATTCTGAGCCCAATTGTAAGGGACCCTATATTATTCATAAGGCTTTTCCAAACAGAGCGTACTCTTTGGCCACCATGGATGGTGAGAGAATTACTCCTCCCACCATTGCAAAATTCCTCATGTAGTAGATCACATATGGAAATCATATTCTAAGTAGTATTAAATTATAATACCTATCATAATTATCCTTCATGAAGTTAAACTGCTCCGGACTGTCCTACATGATGTTAAAATACTCAGCCCCTTCCGAACTGCATGACATAAAACTACAAAACACCTTTGTCCAACATTTTGTCTAACTGCCACATCTTGCATGATGCTAATTTGTTGTTTTTTCCTAGTTGGATGATGATAAACTACACTACCCCTTCATATCTTCATCTAAGAGGTCATCACTACTTTCACAAGGTTCCCCCAAAAGCATGTGGTGTGATGTGGGATTATTTGGTCCTCATTCACGTCTAGTTTACAACTACTGCACCATGTACCTTCCTAGGGAATATCTCCCCTCACCGACATCCATAACTTCAAATGTTAAACTAAAAAACATTTTAGATCTATGTGTGGATTGATTCCTTCCCTGGGAGGATATGTAGAAACACTCAAAAAAATTTCTTTGTGTCTATCCTCAGGTTCCATAAATCTTTTCATTCCTTCGGCTCCATGTTCGGAGTGTCCTAGGATTAATGGTGTGGAATGAGGCCTCTTTGGTTCTCATTTAGATAGGGTTTACAAAAGTCTCACCATTTACATCCACCTTAGGAACTGCATATTTTTTATCATTTTGGTTTTAGGACGTAAAACTGCCCATCATCGTTGTTCTATACAACAGTTAACTTTACCCATATCATCAACACATTCTGTTAAACTATATGGAATTCAGGAGCTATGTATGTCTTAATTCCTTCCCTTGTAGGATATGTATAAAATACAAGAAATATTTTCCTCGGGCACATCCAAGGATCAATACACCCATTCTTATGGAGAGATACGTGGTGTGGTGTGAGACCTTATTGGTCATCATTCATGGCAGGTTTGTTACCTCACCATACAACATATAACCATTGTAAATCACAACATTTCATGGTTGTGTACCACATGATGTTAAAATATAACATGTCCTTACAAAATGAAGTTAAACTACGTGGCCTTTCAGAACTACTTGTGGATTGATTCCTCCCCTAGCAAGAAATGTTGGAACTCCCACACATTTTTTCCTTGGGTCCAGCCATAGGTACCATAGATATTTCCATCTCTTTCTGGCCTCTTAACTTGTGTTCATTCTAGGAATAGACGTGGTGTGGAATGGACAACATTTTTCCTCATTCACGTCCAGTTTTCAATATCCCCAGTGTGACACCTTTTGGGAGAACTCAACCATCCTATGACTTTATCTTAGGATGTTAAACTGAATGAACTTTCGGAACTACATGTTTCTTTATTCATTCCCTTGTAGGATAAATATTAATGTCAAGACATTTTATCATAGGTTCTAGCCCCAGGTCCATCAAAATTTGAAGTTCCTTCAGCCTTTACCTTATGGTCCATGTTATATGACCTTAAACTATGATCTTACCTATCCTGTATAACATTAAATCTCTATATAATTCATAAAAGACATTAAACTACATATCATTTGTGGTCCATTCTACATGATCTAAAAAACTATAATTTCCCATTGTCCATGATGAAATTAAAACTACATGGTATTCAGTCATGATTCATTTCTTCTAGACATTTGGTCTTCTTTTTCTCCAAGGTTCACATAATCTGGTGTGGACATAATTTATCCTCATTGAAATTGGGTTTACTCTACCATACCATGTGCATTATCTTTGAGATATGATTATTGGCCCACTATCCTTACTGCATGACGTTAAACTAAAAAACACATCAAAAATATGCATGGCTTGATTCCATCTCTTACAGGATATGTTGGAACGCCCAAACATTTTCTCTTTGGGTCTATACCTAGATCATTCACCTGTTTTTTCTCTATCATCCACTCATACTTGTGAGTCACCATCCCTTAATCAGATCTCTCCATTTGAACTACCTTATTAGGGTGGTCATATGCACCGCATAATGGGAATTATGGTGTTTTATTTTTCTTGTACATTCTCTCATTCCACCACCATGCTTAACCCGTCCCTTTATTTGGGCCACGCTCATCTTTCACAGCCAAAAGGACCCCACAAATGTTATGGATTATTGGACTTAAGGCTCACCTAAAATTCTGGCACATCATACCGGATGATATTGAATGATATCTTAAGATAGGTTCTTCCCGAATTAAGAATGTGTTCAGTGGACAACCATCAGTTGTTTTTTCCAATATCATGCAATATTACATGTATGTTGTTCTTTGAATATGGTCCAAAGTTATCCAATTACATTACGCCAATCCCATTGAATCTAAATTGGTGGTATTTTGATTCACATTCCATATCACATCCTTATGTCTTGATGAAACTTCAATAATCCCAGTGACGTCCCTATGTTCAAATTTTCACATTGAGTGGTCATACCAGTGTTGTGGGGTTATCCTTGACACCACCCTCCCATTTCTTTATTATGTACTACTGTGTGTTTTAACGATGTTATCCACCCCATGTTTCCCACATCAACCATGAATTGCCTGGGTTTAGGGTTTCCTGATAAGGTTTATACTTTCATGTAAGATTCATGGACCTTATGGTCCAAACTCTATGACCATAAACTAGGTGTTCAGATCACAAATTCCGGGAAATGTGACATTAAAAAATATATATCCTCTCTTAGGAATCTATGATACGGTGTGAACCAATTTAGTTCTCATTAATGTCAGGTTTCTATTTGGAAATACTTTAAACATTTTCTATTTGGAAATTTCATTATTATAGTCTAAACAATATGAAAATAAATGAAGATATTACCTTTTAATGGAACAATATATATTCTCTCTTTCGAGGTCTCACTTCATGGTCAAATCCTTATGACCTTAAAATGTGTGCAGGTTCCCCCCAAGGAATGTGTGATGTGGTGAAGACCTATTCTGCCCACATTCATGTTGGGATACATTATGAATCCACCACTAAACATTTTCTCCTTACGATGGTCCAATCCCGATCAACATAAAATAAGATCATAAGTTTCATTCTTCACTTGACATTAAATTGTGTGAAAAAATATATTTTCCTCAATTTAGAGGAGGTATACCCCTTTGGTGATGTACATTTTCTACACCTTCCATCGAGAACTACGTGGGGATTGATTCCCAACCTTTTGGTATATGTAAGAGCACCTGATTCATTGATCTCGGGAACATCCTCAACCTTATTTCCCCCTTTCCCCCTTTCCCCCTTTGATCTTGGCTTCCCCTTTGAGAATGTGGTACGTATTGTCAGATTCCTATATCCTCATTCATGTTATGTGATGTACCACACCTCACATGTCTCCTTTGTGGGTCACATGTCCTATTCATAGTAAAATAAACTTTTTCACAAACCAAACATCCTCTCCGCACGATGTTAAACTACACAAAACTGATGAAATTTTTATTGATAGATTCCTTCCCTTGCATGATATGTAAGAATGCATTAGTAGTTCACCTCAATCTCAGCACCAGGTCCATTGACCTTCCTTTCCCTTTGTCCCCAATTATAGTCCGAACTCTATAACCAAAAACTAGGATCCCCTAGTATGCGTAACATGTCATTAAAATATTATCCATGGTCTTGGAACTGTGATCCCAAACTATGTGCAACATCCTAGTCATATGACGTTAAACTATTCCATGTATCATTCAAACAATATAACATTAATATAGATATTTATAATGATCATATGTGATGTATTATATTTCCTCAGTATAGAGTTCTTATCTAGAAATAGGTTTGATCATAGTTCAGACCATTGCACCCAACCAATGTGCCTTCGATGCGATGTAAAATTTTCAACAGTGTTGAAATATATTTTAACCGCTCATCACTCCATCACCACTTTTTCCCTTTATTTGTATCATCATCATCTTTTGCGTCTATATTAACCCCCTAATGTTCTATCCCCATTCTATTTTGTATCACATACTATCTAGGGACACTATACTGAAAGACATCATATGTCATTTCGAGTTAAGCTATTGGTTTTCAAACTCGCTAAGTGGTTGGTCCTTGTTTGATTGTCCCCATTTTAGGCTACCGTGATATGGATGTTGTGTTTTCAATATGATCAAAATTTATCCTCCATCATCATGCCACCATCACTGTGTTCTGAATTTTGGGTATTGTGATTTACACTTTTCATTCCCATTTGTTCGTATTGATTCTAACATCATTGTAATTCCCCTACTCGCTCATTAGAAAATGATGGGAATGGAAATTTAGAAACTTAATGATTATTATTTCCCAGTCACATATTCTCTAAAATCAAATTCTCTTATTTGATAGTCAATGACTGCAGACCCTGAGTATTCGATGATTAACTAATACTATTATACAATGTGGGTAGTTATGTGGTAATCCCTTGTTTCTCTCACTATACATGACCCACATGATCGTAGGGATTGACCTTTATCTGTAACTAAAATATGATTGAGATGTAGTAATAAAAACAAGAAAGAAATAATTCCATGCATTCATTTTAAATGGGAAGGTGTCTGAATAAATTATTTCTCAGTTTGGACAAAACACAACCCTTATGGATCTATTACCTCAAATGGAATGAAATAATTCCACCACTCTCTGGCCTATAGCTTACATGATTTATTTCTAATTGTTGATCTCCTCCTCCTCATTGATAATATAAGATCGAGGATTGATAGCCTTGATTTGAGTTCAGTCCCTGTTGGCTTGATGTTTCTGCCACTTGATGCTTTGCCTATGATAATTTCTCTTAGGCCACCACCAGTTGGGCCATTAGTCATTAAGTGACCCCATATACATATCCGTGAACATGAAACACTCAATCATATGATCGTCAATTTTTTGAATCAATTTCTTAGCCTGATGGAGTTTCTTGATATTTTTTTGACTTCTTTCGGTATCACTCAGCATCAAGGTGTTGATTATTTACCTGCATGTTCTCGACAAGGTATTATCTAACCAACATGTGAATATGTCGCGCGTGTACGCCACAAGTGAAATGATTTCACAGCCATAAGAAAAGAGATCCCATTTGGCCTATCCAATCAGATACTAGATCCTCATTAAGGATATTCTTGATTTGTTTCGAATCATGTTGATGTATCTTTCAGACATTCTGATCTGCATCAAAATCGGATTCATTCATCTGTAAGGGATCAGCCTTATTAAACATAAAAAATCAATACAAGAGATCCATATTAAGATTTTCCTTAGGATGTGCATCAAAATATTAAGGTTCAAGGTTATATTATTGGTCATCATCAAAGTATTACACCTCAATGATGTAAGCCTAGTTGGATCTAGGTTCTACCCCACCCATGGCTTCACCCTCCATCACGATTGATCTCTCACCAAGAGCCATATACTGTAGAATGTGGGTACTTAATTTTTTGTGGACCTTCACCCCACTGGGTAAAGGGGACCTAGGTCATCTAATCATCCTTACCAGTAGAGAACCTTCTATTATGGGAACTGTTCATACAAGGGTTGTATCAGTCATTTTGATTGGAAAAAATGGTATATTTATCTACTAGAGGAAGAATACATATGATGGTAAAAATTTTGGTATTTACTCTAGTGTATCAACACTATAATGATAGGGTATGGTCACTTATATATGATGGATGTCTCTGATTATCCCAAAGAACCTTCTCTTTCCTCACCAACACTACTAGATTTTGAAGCTATTATTTCTCTGGATGAAAGTCAGGTTTCCTGGTCCTCTACACCCATTATCCCATATTCTTATTTCATAGTAGGGATTATATTGACAGGGTCCTACTTCATTATAATATGTTGGTTGAGTGAATAAGATAAAGTAATAATGATAATGTTTTAGGGGATGAGTTAGATATTACATTAAGAGTTGCAGAAAATTCCCCCAGAGAAGTCTCTTCTGGAGCGTTACTTTTTAAATCTTCTATATATCATCCATTTGAATATTATTCCTCTTCACCCTTATAAATGTCCTCCACATTTATCTCTTCACCCCAAGAACTATCAGTGTTACCATGTAGGGGGAAGCATTGTTCTAATGAGCCTATATCAACATTTGAGGGGATTTGTTTCCCAATTGAATCATCACCCATCACGTTAATGTCTTTGTTGTTCCCTGGGAGTAAATTAATTAATTCATTTCAAGAATGTACCTTCGTACCATATATTGGGTCACATTGAATCCATCATTTGTGAATCCAATTTCCCACAGTTCTATACCAGGCATTTCAGGTTTGCCCATATGTCATAAAATTTGAGAAAATGTTTATAGAATTTTCAATCATTCCATGTTAATAAATAAACTAAATTAGGGGTAAGAATTGCTCAAAGAATATTCTTCCATGTATCCTAGTTAGGCCGCTTGCATAATCCCCTCGACAATTACCCTCTTTCAAGGGTCGTCCTGATTAGATCCTCTAGGTCTGGCACTATTGTCTCCCTTTCTTCACCTTCAATCGATGCTAGTTCGTGGCCCACTATCCTTATTTCTATAGCCTCGTCACCATGAACTATATTGGAACCACCCTCACAACAACCCCTTTCTACCTTATTACCCCAAATTTTATGGGTGGGGAATGCTGCATTTCTAGACCTTATTTTTGGCATCACTATTATCTCACCTAGGTAAGCAGCTACCCATCGTAGTGCACATTCGGGGATTATTTTGAATGCAATAGTAGTTGGTAGTTGGTGGAAACTTCTTCCACACCTTTCCATCCTCCCATGTGATCATCATCCATGTTTTTCTCATCACACGGGTGGTTCTTGTGATGCACCCCCCAAATACACCTTTGTAGTTAGCCTCTACAAACATCTGAATTGTCCTGTGAACCAGTATGGAGTATATATTTCACATAGGGGTTCATAGTCCACCTATGAAATCAACACACCTCCATCAAAGGAAAAAATATATGAAATCTTCTATATGGTTTCTATGCCATCATCAGTGTACACTCCAGTCTACAGGGGGATGGGTATTAAATGAATTGGTTCGCTTTCACAATCTTGGTATGCATAACCACTACACCAGTCCTGATCAGTGCGCTACAGAAAATCTCCAGAATCACTCATCGAGAGTGTATCCAATGTGGATAGGTTGGATTGGTGTATTCTTATCACCCCAACTGTTTGGAAACCCAACTATATAAGAAATAGAAGGGCCCACACAAATGCAATATCCTCTTTCCTTCAATGTTGTGTCGAATAAGGTAATACAACTTCTCTAGCACTGGGATTACCAGGATGAATCATATTCCAAAGTTTATTTACACCACCATGATAACTATGATCATCTGCACCCCCATTTTTTCATCCCTCAATGGCATCATCCATCTATAGATTAGTGCGAAGATGAACCCATCCAACCTCACAATTGTTTGTTCACCATCCGTGATATTGTAGCCCCAACGTTTCCATTTTTATCCTCCAAAATCCACCAATAAGAGCCTTTCATGACTCTATGATCACCCCTCAGGTAGGTGGGGTATTTTTGGTTGTTTCCATTCCTTTTTTCTCCCTCAACTAGAATGTTCAAAAAGTAGCTGAACCATAATTTGAAGTGGACATCCGTAGTATTCTGGTTTTCATCATATTTTCCCTGAATGAGGTTTAGTAATCCATTACCTAGAGGTTTAATATTTTATGAATCCTCCCAGACATTCATGATTAGGAGTAACTTATCCTACAACCCCAATATGAATCAAGATGCAAAAGATCAGATAGAGAACCCAGAAGATGATACCATCCTTCTTATGCAGCAGGTGGAATGTGTTGGTATCTGGTGACCACCAACATAGCAGTTCCGGTATGATCTCCTTCAGTTGGGAAACATGGAATTGGGGAATCCATGTTACTTTTTATTGTACTACTCACCTCATCCCATGCTCAAATGAAACACAGGATGTACACACCCTATATACCCATGCCCACTCATCGGTGAAGTTACAACCATGTCGAAAATAACATTTTTTTATCTACCCCTTCTCTAGATTCCCAATACCAGCTTTAATATTCATTTTCTTACTGAGGTGGGGACCACTCTTCCTCCATATCCTTACCATATATGTTTTTTCTATGATTATAGAGGTATTTTGTTGTGGTAGTGGTATGATCCTTCCCTATGTGGACATCTTTAGCCTTGTTCCAATGTTATTTTCATGTTGTGCTCTTGAACTAGTAGGCTAGATCATCTCTTCTTGACTCAGTAATGAAGATGTTATCCCCCAGTTCTTAATCATAAAATGATAGTATCTTGTAATTTAGGTATTCCTTAGGATCATTTGAAAATACTTTCATCAATGATTCATGGTCGTTAGTACTCTGAATATACTCTCCAATTTGAATGTTGTCTTCCATTTCTTCCCTCTATACAGAATCAAGAAGAACTTCCTAAGTAGCCTCCTAAGAATCCATCATCCTGAGAGATAGTAAATTTTCAAAGTTTGTTGATTGAGATGGTTAGAAGGGATAGTTCACAGAGGAGTTTCATAAAGAGCATAATTGATCTTAGCCTATATCTCAAAGATGATGAGGTTCGTGATGTTGCAATTTTTTGAAGTAAATTTCTAGGATCAGCATACCGAAGAACCATGTTCAGATTGTCAAATTCGTAAGGTGGAACTCTTCGTGAATGAAAACACCACTATAGTCATTTTCAAATATCTAGATACAAACAATGATTACTCTAGACTTATTTATAGAAAACCTATGTCTCTACCTTCATGAAAAACCTCACCCATGTTGTGTGGCTGCCTTTGGCTCATGGATCTTCTCAACGTGTTGCACCCTACATACTTTGTGATCCCATTTGTTTTCCAGCAACTTACCCTTAGAATCTAACCCACTCTTCCCTCAATTCCCATTAAGAGGTAGTCATTTGTTGTTACTAAAATCATGCACCATAATGGGATTTTAATCCATAATTAATCATCATAATGGTTCTATTTTTACGAAGATACTCTATAGAGATTCCTCACCCAAATGTCTACAAATGTATATCCTCTTCTTCATAAATTTTCCCTTGTGATCCACCACAAATGAATCTCCACCAAAGAGTCACTTTTCCATTGTGATCCACTATGAATGTATCTTCTCAGCGAAATCACTTTTCATTTTCAATATACTACAAATTTATATCCTCTTCAACATCAATTTTCCTTCTAGATCAACTAAAAATGTATCACCTCAACAGCATCACTTTTCCTTCTAAATCTACTATGAATGTATCTACACTACATCATCACTTATCCTTCATGATCCTCCGTGAATGTATCTCCTTCGGGATGCAGCATTTCTTTCAAGATCATCCGTGAAAATATCTTATCTAAAACATCATGTTTTGTTTGCAACAAGACTAAATCATATATCCTCTATGATTTTTCTTTTCTTTCATGATTTTTAACGAACATATATCCTCTATGGTGTTAGTTTTTCTTCGTGAAGCCATGGATGTTCTTCACAATGATCCATGAGAATGTTGTCGACCTCCACTAGCTATAAATAGAAGGCTCACTGTAACACCTCGAGCTTCCATGATACGCTTCTCATTCAATAATGCAATAACTTGCATTGTACGCAACTTCGAGTTCTAAAACACCACAACTAATTAAACTAGCCGTTGTGAATAGTAATACCTACTTTTTGAAATTTTATAAATTTTATTTATCAAAATGGACTTCATTTTTGGATTCGGAATATCAAAATTAGCCTATGTTGAATTTTTGGTATTTTTCTGAGAACTTCTAATTTTTTATGAATAGTGACAAATACTTAAAAACAACTTTTTAAATCATAATAATTTATAGTGATAAATTATACTATTTAGTGGTTTTAAAGTATAATTAGAATATATTTTTACCATTTTATCCAATGGTGGTCATTAGAATTAATTTCACATTGAAATTGGACATAAACAATTGCCAATCTTTTGATATAAATTGTTTTTTTTAAACACGCTATTTGTTGTGATAGTGGGAATTAATTATAAAATTAATTAATGAAACTTATATGTTTGTAATTTTGTAAAATAGACATCGTTTTTGAATTCGGAATATCAATTATAGCTTATGGTGAAATTTTGGCATTGTTCTGAAAACCATCAATTTTTGATGAATAGTGAAACCACTAAGTGGTAGTTAAATAACTGATTTTTCGTTTAAATGAAATATTACCACTTCTGTGATTTTATTTTCAAAAATCCGACATACATTGTTGTCATTAATAAGTAAAATGTGGTTCAATGAGATTAAAATAATTTTTTGGTGAATAGTAACTTTTAAGTTCTTAATCGTGATTAGAGGTAATTAGTGTAGTTTAAGGTAAAAACAATGTTTTCATAATATGATATGAGCTTGACACTTGTCCTACTCCTATTGGATGAGTCATGGACGACCAAGACAACCCATGTGTCAACTTGGGGACCCCATGGAGCCACTTTAGTTGGAAAATGACTTTAATATATATTTATTTAATGTTAAAATTAAATTGACACAAACATGAGTTGTTTTACTAAAACAGTTTTTAAGTGGGGTTACACAAGTCAAAATTTTGATTATAAATATTTATTAGAAAGATAAAAAGATTTCTTACATCATAGTATTTTTTTAGAATTTTTATACATTAAATAAAGTAAATTATTTATGACATCATGATGATGCAGCGATGACCTCATTATTTAACGATTTAAATAAAATGAGAAGATAATGCAAAATCCAAGGCTTAAACTTGTCCAAAGCCTATTGGATGAGGAGTTTTCGAACCCTTATCACCTTATCCACGAATGTTATAAGTTTGGGACCTTTAGAATCCGAAAAGAATTGTATAATAATGTAACATTTCAATCTTTCCAAAAGAGACCCTCCTCTCCACTTATAAAAGGCCCCCACCTCTCCCACCTCATTTACACTTTAAAGCCATTTGGCTCGGCCAACCTCTGCCCAAATACTCTCCCAACTTCCCACTCTTACTCCTAGAAGCCTCACATTGGGCAGAACTCTTCCCAAGGAAGCCTTTGGCTCAAATCAAAAAGAGTTACCCGATTTTGGGGTAATGTCTTCTCTAATGTTGTTTTGTTTTATTTTTTTTCTCCAACCCCCTAAAATCTTTTTATTCATTTCTTTTGTAACAACACCAGTATCCTCAATATACTAGGATGTTGTTATAAGAAATATTCTAGCTACACTTACACACACCTACATCTAATTGTTAAAGAACATACGGTTTCTATGGATGACGAATTCCTGCCTCACGAAACGATGATTGTTCAAAACTCATATAACACCTTCAAAGGTGGCCATTAAGATGTCACTATATTTATATATGATATATAATATTTTTATGTTTTACTTATGCTTCTGTATTTCTCATTTATGGCATACTTTATGATTTCCATTATGGGTAAAACGCGATAATTTCATTTTAGGAAGTGCGGACTACCGCCCCCTCAAAGTGATTTGAATCGTTAATGACATATGTGGGTTGTATAAAGGATGGATTAAATGGTATTATACACTATATTATACTATAATTATATTATAAATTTATATCATTATGATTTCATTCCATTAAATACGAAATAGAAATGAATGTAGCGGTCATGCGTACGTACGGCTTACCGTCTCCATGAACGGTGCATTTCATTTCTTACCTCTAAATGTTACGTGACATTTTGAATGAATGTATATACTGTATATATATGATATATATGATATCAACATAATGAATATAATTCTGGATATAATGGATATTTCACCACATGAACAACTTGTAATTATAAGAAGTTTATTTTTGACTCAAGTACCAAAGATCGACAAAACGACCGTTATTAACTTAAATAATTAAATAATGTTCATAACATGGTAATAAGTGATATAAATGGAATAATGAACATGAAAAAGGTTCTTAAGTAAATAGAAATTAACTCTAGTTTATTATTCAGGAGGTTAAAGAACGGTCGTGTCAGGACAAGACGCAAGGTAAGGGAATTTCTTGACCCAACTTCCATTCTTTGGGTTAATCTCCTACTTTCAAATTATGTCATGATATTATTATGTCCTGTCTTGTATTTTTACATTATTTATGTGTAATTATAGTGAATACACATAATAGACCTACTTTATAAAAAAATGATCTTTTTAAGGACTTCGTCTCAATCCCCTTTCATTGAGGCATATTTGGTTTTATACACAACTTTCTTTTTACGGTGTATAAACCCCTTTGACTTTTACGGTTATTCAAAAGGAATCTTTTTATACGAAGCGTTTTGCTAAACGACAAAAGGGAATGTTTTTCTTTCCGTACTTATGCGGCGACAATGACTTCTCCACCGCCGTGACCATTATTTGAGTTTCGGCTTTCTCTACAAGCCATCTATTTTTGAAAAACAAATACAAAGTTTTAACTTTATTTTAGTTTGGTATTGAAAATGGTTTTGAAAGCGTTTTTATTATATCAATGTGTTGTATTGATATCTTGTGATTGAAATGTGGAAATGTTATGTTTCCTTTATGCATGTTTTATGTGATACGATTATGTTATGGTTTATGATATGTTTAAACCTATTCATATGAGGAATGTATTCGACTTAATAAGTGACGGGTGGAGCCCGCTATAGCTCCTCGATGCATCGGTAGGTCTCATGAGACAACTAGACGTGGAATTGGCCGAGGCCCTTTCCCAATTTGATTTATGGTTTTGGCCGAGGCCTTAACCATTTTAGACGTCTTGGTCGAGGCCTTGACAAAATGTTTCAGAATGTCCGGCATTATACATTCCCTCATTATGAAAGTGGTTATTGATATTTCATGTGATTATTCGACCAGTAGAATATTCATGTGAAGAAGTGAATGGCATTATCTCATTTTAATTTTTCCATTTTATGTTGAAGTTCAAGTTTAAAAGGCTTTTTTTAGTTGTACATTGCCTTAAATGTTAATGTTTATTTATGAAAGCTTCCGCAATATTGTTATCCTTATTGAGCATCTGAGCTCACCCCTTTCAATGTTTTAATATTTTCCAGGATGTGAAGAAGTATTTTATGAATGACCTACAGGGATAGTCCGAAAAGGGTAGAAGTGTGGACTATGGAGACTATGTTATTATAGTTTTTCACTTTGTGATGTAATGTAACATTTATGAATGTATCTAGTGTTTCCAAGGCTACTAAACTAATCGGCCTTTCGAGACTTGATCTTTTGTGATCATGCCAATGTTACGAAGTAATGAACCGACTCTGGGTAGCTGGGTTCGGGGCGTTACAGATGGTATCAGAGGCAGTTTAGTACTAACCTTGGAAGCTAGATTTAGATAAACTCTGATTAGAGCACATAGCCCGAAGATAGACTTTGAGGATTAGTATAGAAGAACTTCCTAGAATTTTGGTATTGAAGAGATGTTGTGAGTTTTCCGAGCAATACATCCTTCTCTGGATGCGAGCTGGTAGAGGCGGCTCTGGCACAGATGTACCTAGGGGTAAAACCCAAAAACACCACTTGGATCTAGACTCGAATGGGAACTGGTGCACGACAATGGGACTTGCTGCACTCTTGGTTACGACACTCCCGAGGGATATGCTTAGGAAAATTCTCATTTTCTTTACAAACCACTATGAAGGGTTATGAGTATATACTTCCTCAAAGAAAACATTTTTATGGATTATATCCATAAATAGTTCAATTTATGTTAAGTATCTTACAAGTATGGAATTATGTATTTTGATTCATAAACTAATATAGTTTATGCCATTGTTTAGAAATGGTGCCTAGTGGAAGGAATGGAAACCGTATCAATGCACGCACTCCGTGTAGGGATTGCCCTCCTGCTCAAGATAATTATTGTGGGGCTAGTGATACAATTGGTGCCGATCAGCTTCTCACCGTACTGGGACAACTCACTCAGGTTATGAATAATAACCTTACTCCTATGGAGCACCCTGATCCAAAACGTAGAGGATCAATGTTAGACTGCTTCATGAGGCAACAACCGCCAACATTTAATGGGGGTACAAATCCGTTAGTAGCTGAGCAATGGATAAACTCCTTAGAGAAAATATTCCATGCCTTAGGGAGTAGCGAAAGGGAGAAGGTTGTCATGGCAGTTTACCGCCTCACTGGAGATGCCGATCAATGGTGGTCGCTGATTCAAAACACAAAGGAAGATGATGACGTATCGAATATGGAATGGAGAGAGTTCAAAGAACTTTTCTTAGAAAAATACTTTCCTCATGACCATCGAGCAGATATGGAAAGGCAATTTCTGAGTCTGAGGCAGAAGGAGGATGAGAATGTCGTAAAGTATGAGGCTAACTTTACAAGGTTAGCGAGGCATGCTGCCGATAATATATGTAACCCAAGGAGTAAGATTGATCGTTTCTTTGATGGGTTAAAACCACTTCTCCGTCGAGCTTTAGTATCACAATCCTTCTCATCATACGAAGATATTGTCTCGTGTTCTATCAAGACAGAAAATGAATTCTCTAAGTCTTATGACAAAAAAGTAAAGCAAGAGAAGAAGAGAACGGTGGAACAAGAGACAGATAAAGGGAAAAAGGGAAAGAAGGATTTTCCATTATGTGATAATTGTGGGAAGAATCACCCTTGTACTTGCCTAAAAGGAATGGGAGTTTGTTATAAATGTGGAGAAAAGGGTCACCAGGCTCGTGATTGCAAGGGAAAGAAAGATGTTATCAAAGTTGAATGCTACAATTGTAGGGAAACAGAGCATTATGCAAATGAATGTCCTAAGCCTCAAGGAAACTTACCTCAGAAAAGGCCAAGGGATCAAGGCCAATCTTATGCTGTGACTACAGTTGAAACGGAATAATTAATGTATTGGTGCTTTTGGACTCAAGGATTATATTCTTGTTATAAGAATAATGTGATATATATATATATGGATTGTACTGCAGTACTTGTTGATTTCAGTAAGGTTTTAATATGATTAAGGTAATCATATTTTTAGTATGTGACAAAAAGAGAAACTTTTCTTTGTTTGGGGAATCTGATGTTACAATTGATTTTGGAATTTAGAGACCTTTTAGAGAAAGTCTGGACGGAGGTATTTTGGATAACTATTAAGGTTGGAATGGATTAAGTTGAACCATGGATAGTATTGTTTAAGGTTAAAGAATTTCTGAAGATTATTTTTGGAATATTATATTACTATAGTTTTAGGAAAAGGACAACCTGCAGGGTGGGGAATAACCCGTCGCGTCGGACAAAGCTGCAGGAATCGAACCCACAACCATAGTGCGGCAAGCCTTTATTTCCTACCACTAGCCTACAGGAAGTCCCTGGTTATTACAAAATAATTCTACTAATCTAAATGGTATGTGTTAACATTTGGAACCTTATACAATTAGGATAAATAGAATATTTTTGAGTTCTGTTACCATTTGGAGTAAAAGTTGGGTTGTGGTAAAAATTTATTAACGAATGAAAGTATACATAAAAAGTATGTATATTCCCTTACGTTCTTAGTAAATATCCTAAATAAATTCCTCAACATTATAAAAGGTAACATAAAATAAAAATGTTGTTGGTTAACGTTTCCAACTGGGGATTCAATGACCGTTTAACCAATCACTAATTTGTGATTTTCTTGTAGTTAAACTTTCTCCTAATCCTGTTTTCTATAACTCTCCATCAGACCTTGATGGTTTGTTTCTCCTCCATATCCATATTTTCATAGAATCTTAGAATGGGCTATCTCGGGTGACCTTGGTACTTATCTTGCTTTCTTTTAATGTTATATATTTATTAACCTTATTTCCGATGTGGGTTTTCCACAATGGTATTTTCAATTTTCAACCTTTTATTTTCAAAGAAAAAATTTCAAATTGCGAGGAAGCAATTTATTAAAGGAGGGGAGAATGTAACACCCCGACCTTCCATGATACGGTTCTCATTCAATAATGCAATAACTTGCATTGTACGCAACTTCGAGTTCTAAAACACCACAACTAATTAAACTAGCCGTTGTGAAGAGTAATACCTACTTTTTGAAATTTTATAAATTTTATTTATCAAAATGGACTTCATTTTTGGATTCGGAATATCGAAATTAGCCTATGTTGAAGTTTTGGTATTTTTCTGAGAACTTCTAATTTTTTATGAATAGTGAAAAATACTTAAAAACAACTTTTTAAATCATAATAATTTATAGTGATAAATTATACTATTTAGTGGTTTTAAAGTATAATTAGAATATATTTTTACCATTTTATCCAATGGTGGTCATTATAAATAATTTAACATTGAAATTGGACATAAACAATTGCCAATCTTTTGATATAAATTGTTTTTTTTAAAACACGCTATTTGTTGTGACAGTGGGAATTAATTATAAAATTAATTAATGCAACTTATATGTTTCGAATTTTTTAAAATAGACATCATTTTTGAATTCGGAATATCAATTATAGCTTAGGGTGAAATTTTGGCATTGTTCTGAAAACCTTCAATTTTTGATGAATAGTGAAACCACTAAGTGGTGGTTAAATAACTGATTTTTCGTTTAAATGAAATATTACCACTTCTGTGATTTGATTTTCAAAAATCCGACAGACATGGTTGTCATTAATAAGTAAAATGTTGTTCAATGAGATTAAAATAATTTTTTGGTGAATAGTAACTTTTAAGTTCTTAATCGCGATTAGAGGTAATTAGTGTAGTTTAAGGTAAAAACAATGTTTTCATAATATGATATGAGCTTGACACTTGTCCTACTCCTATTGGATGAGTCATGTCCGACCAAGACAACCCATGGGTCAATTTGGGGACCCCATGGAGCCACTTTAGTTGGAAAATGATATTAATATATATTTATTTAATGTTAAAATTAAATTGACACAAACATGAGTTGTTTTACTAAAACAGTTTTTATGTGGGGTTACACAAGTCCAAATTTTGATTATAAATATTCATTAGAAATCTAAAACGATTTCATACATCATAGTATTTTGTTTTATAATTTTTAGACATTAAATAAATTAAATTATTTATGACATCATGATGATGCATCGATGACCTCATTATTTAGCGATTTAAATAAAATGAGAAGATAATGCAATATCCAAGGCTTACACTTGTCCAAAGCCTATTGGATGAGGAGATTTCGAACCCTTATCACCTTATCCACGAATTGTATAAGTGTGGGGCCTTTAGAATCCGAAAATCATTGTATAATAATGTAACATTTCAATCTTTCCAAAAGAGCCCCTCCTATCCACTTATAAAAGGCCCCCACCTCTCCCACCTCATTTACACTTTCAAGCCATTTGGATCGGCCAACCTCTGCCCAAATACTCTCCCAAATTCCCCCTATTACTCCTAGAAGCCTCACATTGGGCAGAACTCTTCCCAAGGAAGCCTTTGGCTCAAATCAAAAAGAGTTACCCGATTTTGAGGTAATGTCTTCTCTAATGTTGTTTTGTTTTATTTTTCTTCTCCAACCCCCTAAACTATTTTTAGTCATTTCTTTTGTAACAACACCAGTATCCTCAATATACTAGGATGTTATTATAAGAAATATTCTAGCTACTCTTACACACACCTACATCTAATGGTTAAAGAACATACGGTTTCTGTGGATGGCGAATTTCTGTCTCACGAAACGATGATTGTTCAACACTCATATAACACCTTCAAAGGAGGCCATTAAGATGTTAATATATTTATATATGATATATAATATTTTTATGTTTTACTTATGATTCTGTATTTCTCATTTATGGCATACTTTATGATTTCCATTATGGGTAAAACGCGATAATTTCATTTTAGGAAGTGCGGACTACCGCCCCCTCAAAGTGATTTGAATCGTTAATGCCATATGTGGGATGTATAAAGGATGGATTAAATTGTATTATACACTATATTATACTGTAATTATATTATAAATTTATATCATTATGATTTCATTCCATTAAATACGAAATAGAAATGAAAGTAGCGGTCATGCGTACGTACGGCTTACCGTCTCCATGAACGGTGCATTTCATTTCTTACTTCTAAATGTTACGTGACATTATGAATGAATGTATATACTGTATATATATGATATATATGATATCTACATAATGAATTTAATTCTGGATATAATGGATATTTCACCACATGAACAACTTGTAATTATAAGAAGTTTATTTTTGACTCAAGTTCCAAAGATCGACAAAACGACCGTTATTAACTTAAATAATTAAATAATTTTCATAACATGGTAATAAGTGATATAAATGGAATAATGAAAATGAAAAAGGTTCTTAAGTAAATAGAAATTAACTCTAGTTTATTATTCAGGAGGTTAAAGAACGGTCGAGTCAGGACAAGACGCAAGGTAAGGGAATTTCTTAACCCAACTTCCATTCTTTGGGTTAATCTCCTACTTTCAAATTATGTCATGATATTATTATGTCATATCTTGTATTTTTACATTATTTATGTGTAATTATAGTAAATACACATAATAGACCTACTTTATAAAAAAATGATCTTTTTAAGGACTTCGTCTCAATCCCCTTTCATTGAGGCATATTTGGTTTTATACACAACTTTCTTTTTACGGTGTATAAACCCCTTTGACTTTTACGGTTATTCAAAAGGAATCTTTTTATACGAAGAGTTTTGCTAAATGACAAAAGGTAATGTTTTTCTTTCCGTACTTATGCGGCGACAACGACTTCTCTGCCGCCGTGACCATTATTTGAGTTTCGGCTTTCTCTACAAGCCATCTTTTTTTGAAAAATAAATACAAAGTTTTAACTTTATTTTATTTTGGTATTGAAAATGGTTTTGAAAGCGTTTTTATTATATCAATGTGTTGTATTGATATCTTGTTATTGAAATGTGGAAATGTTATGTTTCCTTTATGCATGTTTTATGTGATACGATTATGTTATGGTTAATGATATATTTAAACCTATTCATATGAGGAAGGTATTGGACATAATAAGTGACGGGTGGAGCCCGCTATAGCTCCTCGATGCATCGGTAGGTCTCATGAGACAACTAGACGTGGAATTGGCCGAGGCCCTTTCCCAATTTGATTTATGGTTTTGGACGAGGCCTTAATCATTTTAGACGTCTTGGCCGAGGCCTTGAAAAAATGTTTCAGAATGTCCAGCATTATACATTCCCTCATAATGAAAGTGGTTATTGATATTTCATGTGATTATTCGACCAGTAGAATATCCATGTGAAGAAGTGAATGGAATTATCTCATTTTACTTTTTCCATGTTTTGTTGAATTTCAAGTTTAAAAGGCTTTTTTTAGTTGTACATTGCCTTAAATGTTAATGTTTATTTATGAATGCTTCCGCAATATTGTAATCCTTACTGAGAATCTGAGCTCACCCCTTTCAATGTTTTAATATTTTCCAGGATGTGAAGAAGTATTTTATGAATGACCTACAGGGATAGTCCGAAGAGGATAGAAGTGTGGACTATGGAGACTATGTTATTATAGTTTTTCACTTTGTGATGTAATGTAACATTTATGAATGTATCTAGTGTTTCCAAGGCTACTAAACTAATCGGTCTTTCGAGACTTGATCTTTTGTGATCATGCCAATGTTACGAAGTAATGCACCGACTCTGGGTAGCTGGGTTCGGGGCGTTACACTCACCCCCTATAAAACTTATCTACATTGACCATTCTCATTCACATCTCCCATTTCTGTGAATCTCTTTGAGATCATAAATATGGACTGCCCAAGCTACTTGATTATTGGGATCCATACCTAATTTTTTCATTATTTTACCTACCTATACTAGGGATGACCTTCGCAAATTCCTTAACCCATTACAAAGGAGGGAGCTCCTTTGGGTTTTTTGATGCCCAATAAAGCATTAAGCCTCTATAGAGCACTCTCCAAATAAACAACTCTTTTACAAGGCAATTCTCTTCTCTTCCAAAGTCCTTCCTTTACAGAGCCACATTCCTTAACAAAATGTACTCCCTTTGAGAAGCCACATTCATTCATGAAGTGTCCTTATTTTGCTATGCCTTAATCACTTTCAAGGATCCTTTCTCACCCGTGTTGTACTTACTTCACAAATATCTTCTTATTGAACCCCCAAGCCTCACAAAATGCTTTCTAGCACAACCCTTTATGATTTTGTGAAGTGATTTCATGGCCCCTAGAGTGGTGTTTTATGTATCATTTCCATACCATATGATTCTTTTCATAGGCATGCAAAGAGATATTTTTTATTCACATAGGCATGATAAGAGATATTATTTATTTGTGTATCCACACTCACCTGATCCCCTAGAGTGACCACTCCCCAACCCCATTATTTCATGGAATCGATTGTTCCTTCCTTCCCCATGTGTGGGTTGGTATAAGTTATGTAAGTCCAAGGGTTGAGGATTAAGTCACTCCAAATCCGAGTTGTAGGATACTAAACAACCAAAACCTTCACCCACAATAGAAGAGGTTAAATAGATATTTTCCATATACATGGAAGGTCTATATGGGTAATAATGGTAATGGGATCAGGAACATTTCTCTTCCTTCATTTTCAATCCACATTCACTCTTCCTTTGGGATTTTTCTCTATATGATCCTCAAGAAATATCAATGTATTATCGATCCCATTTATTGGTTTTCCCTCCTAGAGTATGTCCCAATATTAATCTCCCTATGTTACTAAAATGATTAATCCGCACACTATCCCTCATGGACAAAACATTCAAGACAAGATCGTCGGGTCTACTACAGCCTATTGTTTCCCACATTAGGCATGAATCACATGGGAATAGAGTGTAAAAATGACCATGACACCCTATTTAGGATGTTATCCATACATAAGTATCATTCCACTAATCACGTATAATGTTAAACTACATCCATCTCAACTATGTGGACTTTGATCCTTGTCTCAAAGATATGGTATGTAGGAAGCCTCTTCATGTTTCATGCCCCTCAATCCCTATAATCAAACTGTTATGTGAATTTCACATCGATTCACCATCATCTTGCATGATGTTATACTATGTTACCCATTCAAAACTACATGGATTTTGATCCAGTTCGATTATATAGGATTCCTCTATCAGGCTCAATCCCAACCAATGGTATACTTTGGTGCTCCCTGTTTTGGTTCCCACCTTCCATAATCCGCCCATTGTGGTATCTAGATCAGCCCTCCTGATGTGACATCTTCCCTTTTTGGGAAACATCTCTTAGATTCACATCCCTGGGGTTTTTTGATCCATCCATTAGATGCTAACCATTCATACTCCCTACACTTAACCACACTACTCCAACCAATAGTGCCCCTCTTGTGATCAGATGATAACCATGTGTAACCCCCAACATGTCTTAAGGTCAATTTCATTTGTGTATTCCATGATTCTATTCCCTATCAGAAACTATATTGATTTTGATTCCCAACCACCGAGATAAGCAAGAATATTTCTGAAGGTTCAATCCCATCACTCATTTCTCATCATGGCCTCCCCATTCAGCCTTTATGTCTTTGGAATATCATACCATAAATCAATGGTTCTACATCCTTTAGGACCTCATCCATGTGTTTCATTATCATGGGCCACCTATATAGGTTCCCCATCATCCCACAGAACTATGTAGACGTTGATTCCTATACATAGGTATGAATAAAATTCCTCCCTAAGGATTAAGACCAACACCACAATAATATTCACATCAGTTTCACCCCATGCATGCCATCCAATTCATCCAATCATCCATCATCCATCATGATTCTTACCTAGGCTGCCACATCCCGGTGGGATCACTTCATTTATATTGGAAACTAAAAATACATAATCCCCACCTATCTTCTCCATTACCATGCCCTTATCATGGTAAGGTCATCTGCATATTCACTAATTTTTACAGCACCTAGGAAACTGACCATGCATAAGCCCCATTGATCCCATTATAATTAATAGCACTTGGGAAGCTAAGAATGTGTATTCCCTATATCACCCCTTCGAACAATGTGTCTTTTGATCATAGGAAGCTTCCCCATGACTCCATACAAGACAATGTTAAACCTTGTTGCTCCCTTTAATGGGACCCATCATCCTATGATTCACCCTTTGTGGTGTCATATCATCCTTCGCGGTGTGAAATCATACCTTTTTGGGACACACCATCCCAGATCTGTCCTCACTGAGCATTCTAATTCATAAATCTAGTAAAACTTCTAGGTTTTCCCTCATAGGGATGTATCCATATGATCCACTACTTTTAGTGTTCGGATTAGTATTATCTATCTCTTATAGACCTTAATCTCGCGGCATACCCCATTTTAATCATGGGAAACATAGGAAAACGTCAGAGACAAGCCTATGGCCTAGGATTCCCTCCATTCGATGTGGGATGTGTTGAGATTCCAAGCCCTGTAAAATCCCTCTAATAAGAAACAATTCATGTGTACAATGGTTATATTGTCCAAACATTCCAGTGATGCCTAACATGACTACTTCCCTAAATAGAGGTTGTTTTCCTAAATTTTCCATTTGGAATATCATAACAGAAGGAGTGTACTCAACCCGAATCCGCAAATAGATGGATCTAGGAAGGGTTTCATGAAAAAAAATTTAATCTATAAGGGAGACCTGAAATAGGCAACAATTTATAAGGAGGAATCCAGGGATGGAGTAATTGAAATCCCATCATCCGGTTTTGATAATGGAACAGACATATCCTTAGAGGTGATGGATGTCTCCTGCCTTTGGAAAGAGGTAATGCAGAGTAAAATGTGTAGCCATGCGAATTTCAAATACGCTCAGGCAGAGCACCCTGGTAGAAAGCGTCATAAATAGTCTCCATTACCTGAACACACAATTAACTCCTTCTTTCTCTTCCTTGGCGAGTATCAGAGTTGGTTTAGGTGCACTTCTGTAATCTTGTTCCTTGAAACCTAATTATTCATGATCACAACATCATTCCCTCTAGTGATCATAAAACATGAATTCTCATCAATAAATCGTCCATCACATTGAATATTAATCTTGTTCCATCAGGTTAAAACAATAGAATTAAATGGGAAGAATACTGTAAGAAATAATTATCATACCATGAAACTATATAATGATGAAATTAATTACTTATAGGATGTATAGATCATGAAACCTTCCATAATCAATGAAACCCATGGTTCATCCTTGTTTATTCACTGCCAATTTATATTTAAATTTTACTTGATGGTTCATGAAGAGTTTGTGAATTCAAAAAGAATATCCCCAGGGAGTCTCAAATTAATTGTGTAGAAAGGCCCATTGTCATGTACCATATTACCCTAAGTTAGTCCTAGAAAATCTTGTTAGATATGTTACCCCTAGGGAAATATATGACAGAGCCACATCCTATTGTAGCATCCAGATAGTGATGTATTTCTTCAAAACCAGTAACTCTATCATTTACAAATTAATATAGGATATTTTCCTAAATTTCATCTCATCCTTATAACCATCCTTAGAGACATCCCTTGATATATCCTTATAAATATACCTAGGGATATCAATAAATTTTCATCATCCTAGTTTTAAAAGATTGACTAAACCTCTTTTGGTACTAAAAATAGAAACCCAGGTTTAGAATACATGGATATTACATTATTTCAGATGAATATTAAGTAAATTACAAAAATACATAATGTAAGACTTTAATAGTTTAGTGTCACTGGAAACATGGAAAAAATACTCTATCATTGTGAATGATCTTCAAAAACACCCAAAATGACCTCCAACATTATTATTTCTAGGTAAAACATTTATTCATTATCTGTTTTATGAAAACATAAGAAAGGGGTGATCATAGATGCTTAGTAAGGGAAAATAATGGAAATGCATAATCATAACATGAACAATAAGTTATGTAACATGATAGTAAAATTTAAAGATCATAAATTGCATACTAGATACCATAATAAATATTGGTAGTTTATAATACATTGAGCATAAGATAATTAAGAGCATAAGTAATGAAATCATAACATATGAATGAGACATGAAATGTATTGCATGAACATTTGTTTATAACACTGTGAATTTGTATAAGTAATAACATGTTAACTCATTATGTTTAGGACATGAAATCATGTCCCTACATCAACTTATGAACATGAAACCAGATCCATGCATAACATTTTGAATGTGTAATCAGGTTCACGCATAACCTTATAGACATGAAACCAGATTAATCTAAAAAAAATGATAACACGTAATCAGTTTCATGCATACCATTGTGAACATGTAATAAGGATCATGCATAAACACATGGACATGAATCTAGGTCAATGCATAATATTTTGAACACGAAATAAGGTTTACTCATAACATTTTTAACATGTAATCAGGTTCATGTGTAAACTTATGGGCATGAAACCAGGTCCATGCATAACATTGTGAACATATAATTTAGCTCACACATGACATTTATACTCATGATTCAGCCATCCTTACCCAATTCATTAGAGTGAGATATAGGTTACTCCCATCTCATAATAACAACATTGATACATGTTTGACAAAATAAAACTTTCTTCATATCATGAACCCTTAAAAGAATAGTTTCTATAAATATAAAATCACAATATGGGAATTGAATTATGTAACATTAAAATTTATCAAATAATAAAATTTTTAAAGATATAGGTTTTTTAGTCAATGCTTGAATGTATATCCTATGAAAAGAAGTGGGTTTCATAAGCATTTAAATCACTGAGGAGAAATATGTTTCATAAACATCATGGCATAAAATCATAACCCATTAATAGATATAATATAAATGAAACCATTAGATAAAATCCTAGAAATTTATGAGTAATATAAAAAGATTTCATCTTAGATGGAAAATGAATGTTTAATGTCTTTTGAAAAATTTCTTGAAGAAAATAGCATTTCTTCTTTAGAAAATGAGTTTTATAACATAAATCATTTTTTAAAACCTTTTTATGATACTTATCAAGGAATTTTTGAAAACATATTAAAAACCTTTTCCATTGGAAACATCTTGAAAATTTATAATGAAATCTTGAAGTCATTCTGATATCCATTTTCCATAAGAACATTATAAAAGAAGCTTGTAAACATTTTGAAAACAATTTTACTTAAAAACTAAAAAATGAGTCTTGAAAATAATTTGAAAATCAATGTTTTTATATTTATTTTTTTAAAAACATATTCCAAAAAATTAATAATTTAAGCATTAAAATGAATCTTTACAGAAATATTATGGGAAAATCTATACATATCGCTGGTGGTAAAAAGAAAAATCATTTTCCATTGTATAAATGTTATAAAAATTGACTTGTATAGGAAACAAAATGAAAATTAATTTGGAAACATTGGGAAAATAAAAAAGGCTAATTTTTTTGTAATATTATAGGATAATTGTATAATATTCTTAGAAACCCTTTTTAGAAAACATGAGTTTTAAGGAACACATATTTCCAACCGAAGAGAGGGTAAAGTCAAACTCTCTTTAAAACACATTCTTAACTATACTATGTACCAAAGAGTGAAAATATGGTACATATACATGAATGTATACTTAATGACATGAGTAAAATAAAATTCATGAATTTTTTTGAGAGATGGATGATAATATTTCATCATTTAAGGATGGACATAAATAATCACAATAAGTGATGAGATTGTCTTAATAACCTCTTACCACTTGGAAACTTTGATCCATACACCCCATGTAAGAAAATGAAATTACATAAATATTAAAATATCATAAAAGGAAGTATTTTCATTATATAACATGTTAAATACATTATATACAACTTATTAAAATTATAGGTGCAGAACATGGAATTTTTCACAAAGAATGAATATTTGGACGAAAGTGATTTTTCGATTTGGAGACTTTTGAAACATAAATCATGTGAATTAAAGTTCATAGAATGTATATGTAAATACCTATAAATTTAGGAATAATAATCATATAATACATTAATGGGAATTATATAGACCACACAAGGGAGAATATTGACTAAAATGGCATGTATCTCATGAATATAAAAAATGAGATGAAATTCTTTTACCTTGTGTCTTGGCTCTCTTGATACACATAAAATCTTCTTATATAATAAATATAAGTTTATTATACTTATTTTAACAAAGTATGCTCTTACATATAATACCATATATTGTTTTATTAAGGGATTATATTATTCACTTGTTAACAATCCTATGTTAAAGATTCACATCAGGTAATATTCACTTTGTTCTTCATATGTTTCTTCATTTGATATATCTTCAGTCCTTATACTAATATCAAGATTTCCAGAATGTAAACGATGATATAACTTTCATGTATATAAATTATATGTGTATTATAGTAATATATATAATATATATGTATGAAATGGAATATACCATCAAAGGAGATTGTAAGAAATATGTAGGCATGAATGTTGTTTCTGTTTTTATTACTCTATTAAATGAATAAAAGAAAATGAATTATAAGTATCAATATATATATAAATATTCTAATAGCATTATTATATCAAATATATTAATATGATAATAAATATGGTATCATTATTATATAATATATATCTTATCATTTCACTAAACAAATCCTTAATACATTTCATGCAGTGTGTGAATGAATCAAATCACTTTGAGGGGGTGATAGTCCACAATTCCACAAAAAACATTATCATATATAAAGCAAATGGAATGTTCAATAGTATGAGTTGTTGAGGGATTAAAAAAATTAAAGAGAAAATAAATATAATATATGACATATATAAATAGGTCTTCTATCAAAATGTCCACCATGAGAGGCAGTAAAGTAAAAATAAACAATCATCATTTAGTGAGCCGATAGTTCACCGTACAAATAAATATTATGCTTGTTACCCATTAGATGGATGTGTTTGAAAGTGTATGTAACAACCATAGCATAAAAAATTCTTAGAATATTGAATATAATTTTTTACACAGTCATGGTTTAGATGTGTAGTGAAATAAAATAAAAGAAAAGAGCTTTAGAGAAGGTGCTACCTATTAATCTGGTAACTCGTTTTGGATTATTCTATAAGGCTTACTTTTATTTATTTCTATCTAGAGGATGAATTCAGGTAGGAAGGGAGGTACATTAGAAAGTGTTGTTGGTTGACTGTTTATAGACATAAGTATTTTGAGTTGTGTAATTAAAAGGGAGAGTTGGTGGCCTTTTATAGGTAATGGAAAAGACATAGTTGGCATTTTTTGAAAAAAACAGGTGTACCAACAATTTTAACTAAACAAATTCAAAAAAATACAAAACTAAATAAATTAATGTCCATGGACTAATAATGTCTTGAAAATGGGTGTCGTAGAACTATCTTGGTTGTTTTTTGTGATAAATTGTTTGTTTTTTTCTTTATTAACATGATTTCCTCTTAATCATTGTAATTGATTTTAATCACATTCACTAATATTTTTGGTCAAAAAATAAGTTCAAATTATTAGAAATTATGAATTATTTTGATTAAAAATATGTAATCCATTTTTCCAAATTATATTCATAGAAATATAAGATATTAATTTAAAATTAATCTCAATGTTGGGATGACAGTGCGGTTTTATAATTTAAAAAAGTTTAAATGTTTGCAATGTTTTTGTACATGATTTAAATGTGGAATTTTTCCCAATAACCTAAATATGATTAAACGATAAATATATTGCATAATTAAATTTGAAAAACAAATTAAAATTAAATTTTACCTTATAACTAAATTAGATGAAATTGCATTTTTTAGTTAAAATATATTATTTTCCCTTATTCATCCAAAAATGATGTTTCTCAGAAAAAGACAAAAAATTATCCCTAAGATAATTTTCGAATTATTAATCCAAAAATTGTCATTATTTTATAATAATAAATTTCTATTTTTTATTTTTAATATTACTATTATTTTTATTTGAGAAAATTAAATTTTTAAACATATAAGGACATTACCAAAAATTATATTTTTCATTGACATTAATTTTTATTTCAATAAAAAAATTAATACAAATATTTGAGAAATAATAATTACTCTTCTTATTATTAATTTTAATAGCTGGGTTACAATTTTATAATTCAAATAATTATAACAATAAAATGATGCTTCTTAGAAACTCAGTATTGTGTGTAACGTACGACAATTCGTTGTTGCGTGTAGTGAAAGACTAAACGGTTCCATGTTTAATGGATGTTTTATTTGGTTATTTAATATATAGAAATCTATTTTTAGTGTTTCTTGAAATGAGAAATATCAAAATATTAAATTAATATTAAAAATAATATTTCAAAAAATCTAAGGGTGTTACATAAGTCATGATCCACTATTATTATGGTCTTGGTAGTTAAAATTAACCTATGTAATAGTTGTAAAACATTATAATGGTTCCAAAATTTTATAACTTGTTACTATTAGACATGATTTATATATGATTATTTATCACTATATTGTCCCATTTTTCCTAAAATAGATATTTTTTTTTCCATGAATCATGTTTAAGAACTCTAAAAGGTTGGGTATAAACTTATTAATGTATATTTATGATATTCAAGCCTATTTGTTATCAAACTCTTTAAAATAATCAACTATTAAAAGTATTAGTTAGTGTATGCCTACGAGAAGTAATATGTGATAATATCTTTCATAAAATAAGATAATTGTGTTTCTAGTCTCTAGAGAAAAGAAACAGTTATAGCCCACATGAATGTTTTATGAAATTTAATGAATATTCTACCAATTCTTTTTATTTGTTTATAAAAAAGATTTCACTATATTAATGGACATTCAAAATATAGATATATAGATCAAAAATAAATATATAAAATAATACCTTTCCCAAATAATTTCCCAAAAATATATGAAAATATCAATGTGTCATAGAATAATGATATAGATCTAATAAATAAAACAAGAAATATAATAGAGTTTAATCTTGATTGATATTGAGTTATATGTTTTGTAACTTGTATTTATGTAGCATCCACACTGAAACTGAAGAATGATAATTTAGTAGATTAAAATGGTTCATCCTTCTCTATTCATGCTATAAGGAAAAATATGAATAGAGATCATAAGGAACAGGTTTGTGGAACAAAATGAGGAGGAATATTTTGGAATATGTATATCTATTCTTGGTTTGATAATATGTAATGGTAGATCATTTTAAATCTAAATGGACTATGGAACAATTTCCAATACGAGTATAGAAATTGGAGAACATCACCATGGAGTATTTAACTCATATTCTAATGACTTATAAAGCATACAATTCTATTTAGAATTTATTGGATATAATTTGAATGTATAAATAATTTATTTTTATTTTTAATGAATAAAAATTCAATCAAGTCTACAATTTATACATAGAGGAAGTGATGATATAGTATGGAATATGAATTTTAATTTCATCTTATTGATATAAATGGAAAACATTTATATTTTGGAGTATTATTTAATAATAATTAGATTTTAAACTAATATTTCATGTGCCTTATCATTCTAAAAAAATATCATTCTACAAATATAATTCAAACATTATAATATATTCTATGATACTCACCAATGGACTTTAACGTAATTTGGGATCATTATCTTCGATTTTCATATTTCTCATATGATAAAATATTCCACTATTGCATCCAAATTAAATCTTATGTTCCTCTATATAGGAATAGATGTAGAAATATGACATATTAGGATGAATTCAAATAACATAAGCACTTTGGAACAGTTTATTTCTAATAAATTGTAGATATAAGTAAAATTGTTTGGTTTCTAAAGAAAGAATCACAAAGTCAAAAAAAGTGTTAAATAAATAACCATTGATGAGATCTATAGATTTATGTTTGTGATAATTAATTCCATAAAATATACCCTTTGAATTATATTTTGAGAGTGGAGAATAAAGGGAAGTTGAGAAAAATGTATATTTCACACTCTGAGAGTCTTGATTATGTAGGGGTTATAATGTTTCACTTCGAACTCCTTCCAGTCCTCTAAAATGTTAATGATATATTCCATATATCATGTGTGGAAGTAAATACTATTATACATCACATTTACTAAACATATTGGATATTTAGTTGGAACATGATCTCTCATAAAATTAAAAATTTATGGAGATCTTGTATTAAAGAGACCATGTTTTTAAAAATAAGGCCACCCACTTTATCAATGTTAATGGGAAAAATGTGTTTGAGGATGCTAATATGAACCTGAAGATGTAATGTGAAAAAATACCCTCATTTTTTCATCTAAATAATAAAATTTCAAGGTTAAAATTTTATTAAGGGGATAAAATGTTACTCTTCATAAATTACAATACATTAAAATAATGATATATTGTTTTACATGCAACAATAAATAACAATTAATTATGTTATAATTAAAATATGACTTTCGTAACATAGACATTGAATTAATGAATATAAATAGAAGTAAATATATTATGGAATCAATAATGAAAATAGGTGAAATGGAATCATGTAGTATTAAAATTCCATATGCCTTTCATTTTTTTGACATCTAAATGTTAGTAACCTCACTAGGGTTTTCAATGGAAAAATATAAAATAAAACTCCAACAAGTTATGTATGAGAAAATACATTTTTGTTAGAAGTTCAAGATCATGGAAATAATTGTAAGATCCAAGCTAGAAAAATAACCACCCACAACAACCAGTATTTCATATCTCGTCCATTGGACATACCTAAATATTTTTATGGGTTTTATAAGTACACGTTAGTATTATATAAAAATAATTTCATCAATTTAATAAATCATATATATATCACATGTATTTTTATAAATTTATCAATATAATTGTGAATCAAAATGGAAATTTACAAAAAAAAAATTGATAAAACAATATAATAACTAATAACATAAATTTATTATTAAAATATATTTTTTGAAAAATAATTACCTATCTATGCTTATGAATTTGATAATATTATTATTAAATAATTAATTAAAAAAAATTCAATAGAACCAACATTCATTTGGTATTATATATATATGATAAATTTCTAAATATTATAATTTTAATTTGAAAGAACTATATTTCTTTTAGGATTCATCATGAAAATATTATATTCTGATGTATTTTTGTATTTTTATAGAAATATTTATTTTTATGTTAATAATAAAAACTAATTTTTTAAAAATACTATATATTTTATGAGGTTTTCATAATATAAAAGTAAAAAATAGATTTTAAAATATTATTTATTATCCAAATAAATTTTTTATAAGTAAAATTTTATATTTAAAAATATTATGTTTAATTGAGTAACCAATGTTTCACATTTTGGAACCTCAGTCATTTTATTTTGAAGGTGTTTATTTTGAGTTATACATTTTTTATATTAGAATTAATTTTTATCAATTTTAAAAATTTAATATTAAAGAGTGGATTTAATATTTCAAATAAAAATATCCAAATTGGGTAAAAAGTGAGTTTTATTTTTTCGACAAAAAATGTTTATGTGGTAACAAATGAGTCACCACGTTAAAAAGTTAATTCTGTTAAAAGGTAAAATTAAAGGAAACATGACTAAAACATCAAAATACATATCCATTATTTGGGTTGATGAGGGGTATATTATCCAATACTAACCAAATATCTATTATTTTACACTATTGGAGACAAACGTCTTGAACACTATATCTATCTTTACAAAAATGCCACTCGGCTCACTTATAAAATATTCACTTAACCACCCCACATCTCTTCCCACCATAAGCCTCTTAGTTCAACAAAATTTCACAAAAATACTTCCGACAAAACTCTATAAATTTCATATAGGATATTTTAGGAACATAAGTCTACCCTTAAATTTATTTATTGAATTTTAAAAGTAGATGTTCCAAAGAGTAATGAAAAATTTCCCAATTACTCATTTACTCAATTATGTATTTTTATTCTATATCAAAATTGCTTAAAAATCATAAAATATAAACATTGTTATATTTAGTATTCATTAATGTAATTTTCTATGGAACAAATATTATTATACATCCTATTAAAAATTAGATAATCAGAACGTCACCGCCTTACATGAATGGTTATAAAATATACATGGTGACTATATATGATATTTAAGAGTATTTATGTGATTTATTTTTTCTTTAAAGATCAAACTATAATGAATTTTCATTATAAAGAAATCATGTTTTATCATTAAATTAACTGAAATATGATCATGATGGAATCCACTATCACAAACAAGACCCTAATTTCCATCAAATGAATATAGGGATACATAAATAATTAAAACATTTATTTAAATAAAATTAATTTTTTAATACTTAACCTTGTTTCATGTATTGGGTTTTGACAAATATATTAAGAAACATGCACTAAATAGTTATATTCACTAAAATCTTATGATGAAGATAAATAATAACTATCTAGTATATTTATAAAATAAATTATTATATTTAAAGAGTATAACACCTAATAGATATGAATACGTTTTTAAGTAATTTAAATACATGGTTATGAATATTATATATTGGTTTATAGTGTGTGCATCCAAGCCTGAGTCTAAAGTAAGGGTATTTGTTAACGCAACTCCCTTCCACTGAGCTGTATGATTAATTCCCACACATCATTCTTTTATATTTTGATTCATCCATTTTAATATTTTATTATGTAGAATGTTCTATTTTAGTGTATAGAAAATTATATTTTTTTATTAAAATCTACTTCCTTTTTGAATTTCATTCTCATAAAAGTATATCATTGTTAATAGAAACTATTATCCTATTTAATGATTGTCTCTCCTCAGTTTCAATATTATTTAATTAAAACCAATTTCCCTTATTATTTATATATATATCCTTGTTTCCTCCATATTTCCCATTACATGTTTTCTAAATTATTTTCCATTATTTTTTTGATATTTCTCTTTTAGTAAATCTATTTTAAAATACTAAAATCCTTTTTTCTTTTTGTGATCACATGTTTTATATTCTAAACTGAACATCATCTGTTTATCCTTCATATATCTTTCAAATATTTATAATTGGGGATTTATTTCTAAATAATTTTTGAAAAAACCGTCATGCCAAGTATTCCAGAATTATTTTTTCAAAAGTGATATATAACATTCTCTCTTTATGAATATGATATGAAATATTTATAATGTATCTTTTTGTGTTTTACATAAAATTTAATATTTAATTCTGAAAATATTGTTTCCGATGGAGTAATATTTAACGAGTCAATCTATAAATGAAATCATGAAATAAATATTTTAGGTGAATGAATTTTTCTATCAACTGATATAGTACAAAAGATGTTTTTTTGTGATACCATATTGAAATATCATGAAAGAAATTTTCATTTAATTAATTCATTATGATTTTATATAATACTAATTCTTTTGAGAATATATATGGATGAATGATTATTATGTGAAATTTTGGGTTTTATATCACACTCGAAGGAATTGGTGAATATTTTATGTCACATGTGATAATGAAGCATGGAGATAATATGTTGTCCATGCATGACAAATGAATTGGAAAAAAATGAAATAGATAGATATTGGTATTGTTCTCACCTAATGAAGAAAATTAAGAAGAATTTAGCTGAGACTCATGGATCATGTATGCCTCCAAAGGATACACAATCACATGACCATCATGAGGTCACAAAAAGATACCATGTGAAGAGAATTACATAAAGAACGACATGTGAAAGTCCCTTCGAAAAAGTATTTCTACTCTGTTAAAGTCACCCCGGACAATTGCTTGTCATGCGAAGACTACCAAGTGAGCACCCCCAAGATATGCGTCTTTACAACCATTGGACACTGGAAACACTATCATGAAATCCATATTAAATATGAGGAAAATATATAATAGGTGGGTTCCACTTGAGGTCATAAAAATCATGTGACACATCATTGATGGTGAGGCTTATTGTCCCCGAAAACATAAAATAAAACTCATGAGATTCTTCATCCTTTCAAAAAATAAACAACATAAATATAAAATAGGAGGGAGGAAGCAACTTGTGGTGGTAAAAGACATGTTACATGCCCATGGAAATCTTCCTGACACCACATGAATCCAAAAACATGTCCACCTCATCTCGTGAAAGACTGTCAGCATGTTACCCCCATCAAATGGAATGCCTCATGTGCATCCATTTGACCCTGTGCTCCCCCTTTGGCTCATTAATGACAAACAGGTGGAATTTTACATGTCATCTCCATGGGAACTTAAATTATCCACACAACTCATCGGCTATAGGTAGAGGGATTTTCTGAAACAACACTCTTGAAACCTCATGAAACCCACAAAATTGGTAAAATAAAACAAATAAATTAAATGGAGGAGGAGGAGGGAGCCTCTCATGGTCCTATAACTCATGTGACACCCTAATGATATCTATATAAATGTTTCAAAAGAAACTTTGATGAGTTTTCATGATCCAACAATAGTCCCTTGATAATCCATCCTTGTCTCACAGAAGATTATAAAAAGTCATCTAAGATCATACAAGGGCCTTTCTATAGGCTCCCTATTCTCACGAAATCCTATAGACATGTTAGTAAGAAAAAAAGATAGTCCCTCAGTATGGATATAGGATCCAAAAAATAAAAATTAGCAGTAAATAATCCAATAAATGACGAGTGTATGGTGATATACCACGGTCACTAAAAATCGGGTGACATCTCTAGAACAACCTACGATGGGACATCATGAAGATACTTGACATCGAGGACCTCCACTGACTATGGCCTAGATTGGCATGATAGACACTGGGTGATGAAGTGAACAAATGGGGTGTAAAGTAATATAAATCCCCTACCCAATCCCTAAATTATATGTTATCTTTTTTTATCCAGCCACATTATCCATAGATCAGATTTCTTATAGTGGAAGATCATGTTACCAGAATTGATTCCCATCATATTAAATTTGTGGAATAGTGGTGAAACCATGAATCCTACATAAATTGTTTTCTTGATCAAACTTATATCACATCAGGGACCTCTGGAAGGACTGAAAAAAAAACATATCACACATCTTCTAGATCACAGTATACTTAAAACAAGATAACATTGAATTTATCTAATTCATTCATGATAAAATTTTAGAATGATGACTATGAAATATGAGACTTATTTAAAATTAATATATGATGATACTGAAGTTATTCATGTTAACCATCTGAGACATGTGACAACACCAAGACATTTTATCCAAATCTAACAACACTACTTTGCTAAATAATTTTAATTACATGAATTCAAATGTATGTTTTATGTAAATTCACATGGATCATTATGGGAATACCACCCACATCTCATGAATCCCTCTATAATTTTTATACAGACCTCACTGTGTCTTTGAGAGATGTTTCTCAACTCATATGAGGACAACATAGTATGTCACTTTATTATCACAGTGGCCTCCAGGCATGTCAACTAGATCTCATGACACCCTATAGGAATGCCACAATGGTCCCATGATATCCACAAGGCATATCATCTCAGACTTGCATAAACCTATAAGGAATGTGGTTTTAACTCTTGGGACACCCCACAAGCATCTCAACTATCTATAAGGATGAAACCATGGAATTTTAGATAGATAATTTGATTCATTCTGGAACTGTCAATCGAGGTCATGTGATGGATTCCAGGACAAGTCTTCATGGTCTTATGATGTCCTCCAGACATGTCAGCCTGGATCATATTACAACCCTCAAACATGCATTCCAGGATATCCAACGTTCCATTGAAAAGCCAATTTTATCATATAATTTTCCTATAAAATTTCAATAAAGTATTCTTTGATAAGTCATGTAGAAAATAAAGTAATGTCTAGAGAACAATCAGAACATGTTAGACAAGAAAGAAATTAGGTCCCAAAGGGAATCCTAGAAACCGATAACCTTATTCATCATCATTGTGTAAGCCCAAATTACAAAGGAAACCATAGTTATTAGGCACCGATAAACTGAACTATGATGACTCTGATTCCTGCAATAATCAATATATGTACGATGTCTCTTTGAGGCAGGTGAGCTATACTAACCTCATAAGGGAAATGTCAGTGTGTAATCCCTGACCATGTGACCTATGAGAAATATTATTCCCTATATAACCATTATACATAGGATTCCTTCCCACAACCCTAGATCCATACCAACCCTCTAAAGGGTTTTTTATGTTCATAGGTCTCTCATTTATAAGCAATGAGACAGATCATTTTCAATCCCTTGCTTCTCACCCTTTGTATTGATCATGTGGGAATATGGTGTTAAAATTATCATACCATATACATCATAAAACTCTATATAATTGAAGATAATGTATATTTTTAATCCTTGATCATATTGAAATACAAAAAATGTGATTCCTTCCACAATAAGGATACATATGGTTATTTCCAAAGGCTCGATCCTAGACTGAAACGGGCATCCACCATAGTATAAACTCTGCCATGTCTCCAACATTTCAACCATCAGGGAACAATCATTATCATCAGTAGATCATCCTAACATATCCCTTTCCAGACTGAGGAATAATATTGGACTATGAAATGAATCATTAATTCCATAACCAGGATTCGTAGGATGCCTCCTCGAGGCTCGAGCTCCATATTAAAATTCCCCAAGGGTAGTCTCAGAATGTAATAACCACAAACATATGTAGTTATATTGATTACATGATATCCATTATTACCCACATCTAGCATAGTTTACATGGGCTTATATATTTGTGATGGTGATCTCATTAACATCATAAATCTCCAAAGTCTAGGAAAATCTCAGAACATATTCCCTAATAAATGTCCTATTATAAACCTCCATAATATGAGGAAATATACCTTGGGGCCTATCCCAATTGCTTGATTGAACTATGATAAATCTAATTTCAGCTACAACCAGGATACGTAGGATGGATCCTTATGGCCCAAGTTCAAATATCATATTCCCATGTGCCCATATAAATTTAGTTTCAACAATATTCTAAACAACATAGGTTTGAAGAACTATGTAGGATTTGATTCCAATATTAACCATAATGCAAAGAACGCCTCATAATGGTTCTATCCCCTCCATGGAATATTAACCACCAACCAACATGGCATTAAATTCTGAAGTGTTTTTTATATGTCCACATTATATAAAGAATCTATTCATTACATTGAAATGGATGATGAACCCTATATATTTATTTAAGTATTAGACAATTATATTGCCTTTATTTTGTGTATAATGGAGACCTATCATATAGACATTCTATTAGGGCAACTGTTCTCATATCAAGATTGGGAAGAGGATACTGAACATTGCTCAAATCTATAAGAGATTCATATAGAAGGTAACAATTCCTCTCAAAATGGTGTGACTAGATCAACCTCCCATCCTTTGGACCAATGCGAGTACCTATTTGGCACTAGGTCTAAACCCCAAATTGGACACCTTCCTTTTAAATTCACGTATATACCTAGACAAGGATTCATGAATCATAGGGAGATTCTGTTATAAAAGAAAACGGTAACTTGAAGTTAATGATTGGGCTTGAAATTAACCCCACACAATCAACGATTGGACCAAACCGAATGTACCTCATGGTCATCTCTTCCCCATTGTAACAGAAATGGTGAACTCGATGTGAAACTCTCCAATAAAATAATTACTGGGTTATTTTCCATCATATTATTTTTCCCCACTATACCAAAACAAAAATGGTGAACTCGATGTGAATATCTCCATTAAAAAATGATCTATTAATCATGTATCCTTCCATTTTGTTGATCATATCATACAAAAAAAATCTAGTAATACCAAAATCAATCTTCCAACTGATCCTCTATAACAGGTGTTCCAATAAAATATGTTCATCCTTGCATTGACAATCTGATTTGATTATAATGGATGGATCAAGAAAAAATGATAATTTTGTTAACAATGTATATCTGATTGTGCAAATCATTCCTAAAATATTCCACGAATTGTTGGATTTTTTCCCTGTTGTGTACTTGAATTTATATACTATTCTCATCATAAGTATCTAGATCGAAGATAATGACATCATCCAATAGCATTTATGAAAATTAAGATGTGGCTACAACCCTCACGGTTCATAAAATAACCTCACTCACCCAATAAAGTCCACATTAGGTGGAAAACACAATACTATTGGAGTACCATTGACGTCATACAATGACAACCCTTGAAACATCTTATGAGGGTCTCCATGAACTGATTCCTATGAGTCCGTACCCTACATGAAATTTTGTAGTTATGGTGGAGGTCCTTGTTTCCATGAAAAAACATTTTGAGAACATATCTATGAAGCATTACATTCACCATATTAAATCTTTGATGAAGGTGGATCAGGGAGTAAAATATGTCTCTCTGTCGGCTCAGAAGCCACCAAGGAGGGAACCTATCAACTAAAATCACCAGCATTTCCCCACATGTATCCATCGGTCTCCTAATGAGGGTACCACCCGACACAATTTTTCCTCTGATACCCATGCACATGCAATAATGAAGACACATCAAGGGAGGAAGGCACTGTATTTTTATTGGTGGACTCATAGAGTGCCTTACTCCCTCGAAATAAGTCTGTGGGAAGGCACTATATGAGGGTACCACCTGACACATTTTCCATTAAGATATTCATCATTCCACCGATGAACGCATGCACTAGTATCATTATAAGGAAATACATAATGAGACTGATATCCCTTCTATGGTTTTGAACGAGGATCAACATATTACGATGGGAAATGAATATCCCGACTTGGCTCATAATTCATCTCAAATCGGGGATTACCATGTGAAAATTAAATAGGCCTCCTTTCAAGCTCATATCCCAACGATGAAAGACCAGTGGAATATTCCAATGGCTCTGGATCGGGTTCATACTCCCTTCATGAATGATGGTACCATGTGAAAATGAAACATGCCAGGGGATAGGATCACATTCTTATGAATAATGTGATTTACCATTAGAAAATAATATAAGCTTCTCAATAGTGGTATCCAACTCCGGAATCATCAGAAAGATATAGTCAAGTTATGTTAATCGTCATACTGTAGGATCATATCCATACGAAATTCGAAAAGTAAGGTCTTTGTATTATTAACATTATGTAGTAAGTGATGAAAATTCATAATCTTCTCAATTAAAATTTACATGAGGTAATTTAAGATACATTCTCAACACTACATGGGTCTATCAACTAATCCCCAGAAGAAGAAGATGATCATTATCATGATATTCCTTCTTGAGGTACTGTGGATATGGATCACATAGACTCCAATCATGACATCCAATGTGGTCAACAACCATATAGAGATATCTCTCATGTATAGGTAAATTATCCACTTTCCCAAATAACTTCATCTAGATTGTTCTTTAAATACAATAACTTTTCATATAGAGAGTTGTTCGGTGCTCATAATCCTTTGTATAGAGAGGTGAAAAATAAATCAAGGTCAATTGCATATGGTTCTACATAAACTTTCAGAATCACTCCACTGTAATCATAATGAGACCCTTAGATGCATCTTCCATGGGATAACTAGATGGGGGAATTCATTTATAATGAGTAGAAGGTCAAAATTGACATATGGATAGAGTTACTTGAAAAAACATCCCCATCATGTTATGGACCCTCGATACCTCTAACTAGGTGATACAAAATAATCTAGAAAATGAGTTAATTTCATATCTATAGAAAAATATATTGGAAACAAATCAGCAACTGAAGGATTGACACCTCCATTATCTGAGATATGAGAGTCACCATCAGAACATCTACATACCCAGTTGTTAGCTAGATGAATTTCACATCTCTATGGTCGATGATCTAAAACTAGAATAGCATAGTGAAAACCTATAATACACTTACTATGATTATATATAATCTCTTTAAAAGATAGTATATGAAGCCAAATCATGCATATGTATTTGAGGATGGGAAGAATATGAATATTTACACATTTTCACACCCCAAGAATAATATATCCCCTAAGATACAGTGTACTGTAATTTCATATCCTCCAGAACAACTAGGGGACTAGGTAACACTTGGGCCAGTTGTCACTATAATAGAATTCACCAACTTCAATTATTCCTTGATATCATAAGAGGAGGGAGAAGATAAACAATATGATATTAAATATAGACCATCAGTGAAATAAGAATCATTTAAGACACATATTTTGAAGTTTCAATCAACATGTCAATTTAAATTGGAGAATGATTCCTATCATGTGTATCCATCACATCTTTATTCCATGTGATTAAAACTATGACATATTAAACATGACTTTGTAGAAGATTTTATATCATCCGTCCAAGATCAAACCAAGCTGACTAGGCCAGGGTAATATATACTACCACCTATACTTCACGGATCATCTATTATCGAGAGGATTCCGGACACAATGACAAAAGCAACAAAAATACCATATCCCATTGGGCTTGGGGAATTTATATCTCAATCACCCTCACTAGGATCATAATCTCCTAGGAGGGTTATGGGTAAATCAATGATGATTCTAGATCAACCCCACCCCACTTTCCTAGTGGAATTTATATATACATTTCCATCTTGGGATTCATCAAACCTCTGACTAAAATCATTCGGTCCTCAATAACCAGACCAATCATGGACAAATATGGCCATAATCAACCCTCATCCCATTTTCATGGGGGAGTTTTCATCATCATCATCACTACAGATAGAAACAATCTTCTCAAATAAGGGAGGTAAAAATAATCTATAGGTGTCCCACAAATTCTTCCCACAATAAGACAACCCTCTACTGACTGGATCCTTCTTATAAATCCTGATCAAAACCCCCCTCAATGTTTCAATTCACAGACCATGTCATGAGGAGAATATGGATAAGGAAATCATACCCCTTCTGGGTTTCATGAAAAATCAATTCAATATGTCCATGGGTTCAAATAATGAAACTAATGAAGGAAGTAGATAATCATCTTATTTCATCAAAAGTATTGGTACCACCACCATTTCCCAATTTTATTTTGTGAATGTCATCACTATCAACATTAAAATATTTTTTTATCATGAAAAAATATAGAGGGGTGAATGAAATAAACTTTACCATGAGATGAGGGTTATTTGGTTGCACTAACCATGGCCAAATGCACCTAGAACCAATGAATGATCCAAAACATGACACCTCTGAATAACGAGCTTCCACATCTCCAACAGAACACTACTAAAGGAAAAATGATTGGTGTAGATGTATCCTAATAACAAACATAAATTTTTTGGATCCTTACATGAATAAACAATTGTAAAAATATTCGATTGAGATACAATATCTTTTATGACTCAATGAGGAGATAATAAGGTAAAATATTACCACTAGGTATCGTCTTCTGGCACAGATGAATATTCACCCTCCCACAGCTGATCCACCAGTGAGATTGGTATCTTAGAATCAAATTGGATCTAGAACTGGGCAGGTAGTCTTCATAAACGAGGATGTAAAAATTGATCATGAAATCCCTTCATTTGGGAAATGGCCTAACCCACTCTAGGGAAACCATTCTGTCATCGGAAAAATAGAGAATCAGTAGGTGATGAAGGCAGGGCCACCTCATCATCCCCCTCTCACACTAAGTAAAAGGGTGGTGGAAAATATAGAAGTGCCCCCGAATTTTTATAATGTGATTGACTCCGTAGCTAATCTAATGGAATCCATAGAAGGGAGATTTGAAACCATGTATCCTGAGTGGAACACATACCCTGAATGGGTGGATGACACTTTTTATCCACCCAATTTTGGAAATCCTACCTTCTTTACATTGATGGTATATAAAACCATGAAAAACAACTGACACACTCTAAATCCGTATACATGCCAATTATTGTCCCTAAAGATTAATAGGAGGCAAGAAATCTATGGTGCAACATATAACACTAATAGGGAAAACTTTTTTATGGTAGACCAACTTGAAAATAGTATTATTTTCAATATGGAAGACTTTAATCATCAATTACATTATCAACTTTGCTCCATGGTGAAGAAAATGATGACTGTAGACATGGAGAACTACAAAAACTGAAAAATAATAGGGATTCGAACATTATATCTAGGTGGAATGGTTTAAACTTTTCACTCACCATCCCTCTCTCATAAGAACAGCTTTCGAAAATCTATGATAAAACATTCAGGATGAATTATAGACACAACTGATCCTAAGGAAGTTTCTAGGTTAGATCCTTGAGTTTTTAGAAATGAAAAAATGTCTTTAGTAGTATTTCATCAAACCAAATCCCAAAATTGAATCATACCCACATTACAAACGAAACAGTTAGAAAAAGTAGAATCTACATCTATAACTATCAAGCTAGCTGTAGTGCCCATTGAAGCACCACGGAAGGCCCTCAACCACCTTGTACCTCTTTTCAAGTGTCGAAAACCACATAATCATCGTCATTCAGAAGCATAGATAAATTAGGGACACCTGATATTTGAGGAATATGTTCATAAATAATACTAATTGTAAAATGAATAAAAACCTGGTTATTTCATGGAATCCATTGACAATCAGAATCTCACGAATCTGCATCCCTGGAATTTGTGTGAGGTCAAACTCACTAAAAATTATAACTAATTCCCAATACAATAAAGGATATTTCATAATATATAGTGCTTATTCATTTTCAAATATATCCTTCATGGCATAGTCAATAATTGATATTTTGTGTTAGATAACTCACTAGAGAAGGTGTCATGCATAATAGTTTCCCAGTAAGAAGAAGAAGAAGATTGGGATAAAGTTGCAGCTAGACGTCAGTGGATGTTTGACAACTAGATGAATCATAAAATGTTGACTGAACTAATCCCACACTGATATCTCAGTTTCATATTGCCACAATATATCTACCACCTAAGAAGGAGACATCATATATACCTCCAAAAGTTGGGTGAAACAACCAAAAATAGAATTATAGAGAAGGGGAAGAGTAAAATTACACTCCACCACAATCTCTCACTATTGTATATTTCATACATACAATTTCAAAACCGCATACTCCACCCCACCAAACAAAATCATCATCAAATAAAGATCTCATCTTTGGTTTTATTAAAATTAAAGAGTTAGGAGACCCCTTCTCAGATTATGAATATTCCTTGGAATATACATTTCACACACATAAGATGGAATGGGAGGCCACATTTTCTTGATCTAAGGATACAAGGAACAATGCGGATGTGGTAAGAGGTAATATTTCGGTCATGTCCTTATATAAAACATATATGCACATGATAATATAGGTAAATTGATATATCTCACCAAAAACTGGCTGAGATGTTCCCTAGAAACCTCTAGGATTAATCTCCACTTCATTGTGTTGCACGAACGCCTAGTAACAGTTCAATTATCCGATCAACTCAGGAAATGGGGATGGATAAAATGATCTGAGCCACTGGAAGAAGATTCTAAATCATCCTCATCCTGAGCACCAATCCCATCCACCTCAAATGTTTTATCCCCAAATCAACATTTCTATGAGAAAACAGACATTGGAAATTGAAAACACTATGAAAGGAATAAGTTGTTTTGAAATAGTTGGAAGTTTTACCAGCCAAACTCTCAATTCTCGATGTTCTGTAAATTTCAAAATAAATCAAGGAGGACTTTTTTGACTCCCCTCACCCCTTATACCAAATTAATTTAAGATATAAAGTCTATGTTTATCGAGTGGAAATAATGTTCTTAAAATTTTATGTCACCTCTCATTCACAAACGAAGACTAGGAATATATCATCCAATGTATCATTAGACCCATATATGTTTTAGGAAGACTCATGAGTGTCCACTTCAAAAGGGATATGATTGAAAATCATTCCATGATTAACCTCATCCTAATTCGATCCCTCCAATTCCCGCAATATAGAGAATGGGATTTGTATTACATAGGTATTTACATTCAATGGTATGATATGTGTTATAAAATACCCCTCAGGAAGACAAAACATGAAGCACAGTTTTGGGATTTAACATTTGATGTAGATTTTATGGTTATCCAGCAAGACAATGCATACAATGTCATGATCTGAAGGCCATAACTCGAAATCCACATGGTGGTAGCTTCAACATTACATATGTTTTTGAAATTTGATATTGGTGTAATGGTCATCATACTACATGATGAAAATTCCCACATAGATACATTCAGACCTATATATGATGAAGAATATTCCTACATTAGTAGAGGTAAATCCCCAACAGTATACAATGATGTACAAATTCCATCCCCTAACAACTTAGAGACAGCCCTTGAAAATCCTTGGACTATGCTTCAAAGTTACTATGTGCTCTCCATAAATCTAGATGTGGTGATATACTTGACCCTAGTGGTGCAATATCATCATGTCCATAATAAAATTGTACAAGACAATCATCTTTAACATCTCTCTATAATGTCTTAGGATGAATGGAATGATAATGTCTGTTCTCATGGCCTTTGTCACCCCAATAATAGTTGTGATTCCCCAAGATTACCATTTTCATCCATATTTTTATCCACATACTTATATGAGTAAGAACATGGGGATGACCTCTATAGTTCCCCTCCCACATTCGAGGAAGGTATCTCCACCACCACCGACAACTCATATAGGTTAATTTTGGAACATATGAGGACATTTTTCCTATACTGATAAGCACCTCCCTACCCCTTTAATAGAATGATATATATATTGCATTCCCAAATTATAACCAACATCAATTCACTTGAAATTAGAAAATGTTGTTTGAATGACCATGTTTTTACCAACTATCTCAGTTTACTCAATGAGCATCGAGGATTCATGTAGGGAGGAATGAGGATACACCACTATTATGACACCAATTTAGAGGAAGATGTTGACAAGATGATCAAATCCAATATATCTCGAGATGTTTAATACAAAATATTACTTGGAAAAAATATTCTTTTTCATGAAAAAGAATGGGAAAATTATTGTCTGCATCGATTTTAGATACCTTAATCAGATTTTACCAATGGATGATTCCGTATTGCTGATAAAAAACTCTTGGATGATGTCACTATAGAATTATAATTAGTTTCCAACATTGACAGGTATTCATGGTATAATCAAATAATAATGGCCTCTAAAGATGGAGAAGACACTACCTTCAGACCACCTCAAAGGATCTTTTTTCTATCAGGACATTCTTTATGTATTTATGAACACTAGTGCCATAAATAAATGTGAAATGCACCATATATATAATTTTTTCATGGGATGTATAAATTAATTTCACGTCAACAACCTAGTGGTAAAATCCATACAGTGAAGTGATTAATTCACATACCATCAAAATTTCTTTGACAAGTTGGGATGGTAAAGTCTGAAGATGAACCCGCTGAAATGTCCCTTTGGGATAATATCAGGAATGATACTAGATTTATGGTATTATACTATACAATAGTTGGAAACATTGATAATAAGAGTTATATTATATAAATTTCCCCCTAGAAATATAAAATTACTGAGGGGATCCAAGGGAACCTTTCTCACATTTTATTTTTCGTATCCAACATGGACGGAAAATCTCTCCCCTTCACAAATATAATAAAGAATGGAATCACCTATAAATGGGACTACTAATGTAAAGAATACATCTAAATTCATGATCTATATTATTACACTCACTAATTTTGATGCCTCTAGTGGAAAAGATTCTGCTCACTTTATATGTTTCCTCCATAGATAACTCAATAGGAACCCTCTTCACATAAAAAATATACAGGGAGTGAGAATATTCTCTACTACCTCAACTGAACAATGGAAGGTACTATAAAATCTGATGTTGGGAATAATTTCCCTCCAATCATATTTCTTGTGAAAAATATGAGTAATTACATTCACCACCACAAATTCCATATCATCTCTCATATTGATCTGCTCAAGAATATCAGTGACTTTCCTATATTGAATGGAAACATAACCTGATGGGAAATCATTCTGTAAACAATATGAAATTATTTTCATATCATAGAAATAAATTTAAGGGAACTCCATAGCTGATATAATTACTTCACATCATTCCCTAGAGAATACACTAGTGGGTACTGACCTTCCAGATTAAAAGGTTTTCTATGCCCATGACACTCCCCAAATTTGAGATATGTATTTTGATGGCACATTATTTATTCATCTCGATAGAAGGATGAAAAAATAAAAAAAATTATTTTTTGGCATATAGATTTTTTTTCCATTCTATATAATGATTTTTTCAGTATTAATTCTCGCTCTATAAAGGCTAAATGAATAATGAGGTAGAATACGAATCTCTTATTGCTGGGTGTGAACATAACCTACAACTACTAATAGTCTACTGGAAAATAAATGTGGATACATAACTAATGATAAAAAAGGAAAATGACGAATAATCTATCAAAAATAATGAACTGGAAACTCTCGCTAGCTATGTTAGGGGAATGATAATAGAGATCCATTTTGATCCTACATTGAATCATTTCCCATGATCACAACCTGATTGAGCCGATGCATTTGTGAATGTAGCCACACTGCTGGATGACCCGGATCACGAAGAAGAAATATTCCACGTCACACACCAAATAATGGTCTCATCAGTCATCACATGTGATATTGAATAAATTAATTAGGTCAACACTGACCCAGATCATGACGAACCAACATCCTCCCCTAGCTGGATAGATCCCATAATTGGTTAATTTTAAAACAATACACTCTCTACAGATTGAGATGGAATGGAATATAAAAGGATATTTGATGAATTCCATATCCTTGAAAACGTTATTCATCATCCCATAAAATTATTATATACAATTAATATTCCTGATCATTTTCCATTTGTGGAATAGATGATGCGGGGGAATATTCCCTAGCTACATCTAAGAAATCCAGGTACATTATTACTACTGTCGATATCTTTTCTAAATTAGATGAGGATATTCACCTCAAATAAGTCATAAAAAATATTACCATCAACATTTTTAAGTCCCATATCATAAACTATTTAGGAGACCATCACACTATATTGAAAAAAACTGAACCAACTTCTTTTCAACAGAGTTGATGAAGTTGCACCATGAGTACAACTTCCTGTCAAATCACCCATCTCTCTATCATGAAGTAGTTAATGGATATATATATAGGACTTCAAAAATAATCTGTCAAATATTCTCTAGAAAATGGTTAACTAGGATAATAATTCATGGAAAGGCAAACTCCTTCATGCTTTATGGGCCTTAAAAACCAGCACATGTACTGTTACTCCATAAATTCCATACTCATTGGTGTACAGGATTGAGGGAATTTTCCCCATACATGTAATGATTCCTTTGATATGGATATCCTTTTATGAAAAAAATATCAGATGGTGAGAAATCGTAGAAGTGGTTGGATGATTTTGTGTAGCTCAATGAGAATAGGTTGCAAACATTTCCCAACCTTCAAGTCCATTAAAATCTGATTGAACAAGACTTTATTAAGAAGGATCACCTCTATTCATTTCGGTAAGGAGACTATGTGTTGGATCGTAGGACCCCAATGATAATAGGAATGTATACTCTGATGTTATAACCCTATTTTGAATGTCCTTACATAATACATAAGTTATACCACAATGGAGATTACTCATTGGACACAATGGATGCGGAATGTGTCACACCCCAACCAATTTGAGATTTATCCAGAAGTGAATTTCATAACTATCATTATATGGGAATCCACATCAATATATGCCTCACTAGACATGTCCTGGAGAAAAATATGGAGCTATAATTCTCATTACAGGATATTGGTTTATTTGGACTTCAAGTAATTACGCACATCAAAATACAAAAAAAAGACTAGAACATAAAATGTATTCAAAACTATGAACACTATTCTAGTTATGATTTTCTTGTTCAAGGAAGACATGGAAACCCATTCAATAATACCTCTAATATCCTCAGGTTACTCCTCCAAAATGTCCATTTGGCTGGGGAAATTATGATGGGTATGGTTGGAACCTCTTTGCCATGGTCTTAAAATAAATGAAGATGGTTGTTTCTACATGGAAATCATGCGAGGATGAGGAGTGATCACAGATATGTGGGGATCTATTATAGTGATATTCTTGGTATACTATGAAATAGGTGAATAAATCTAAACTAAAGCACAAGATTTTCTCACATGCATAAAAATATGGAACCATAGGCATATAATCCTAGGAGAAGTAGAGACTGAGTACTTGACAGTCTATAAATAAATTTAAAGAAATGGTACATTCCTAGGGAAATCGTGTATACAATCAGAATGTGTTAAGAGATCATGAAAAACAATATGAAGATTTCACACATGTAGTGTGACAGGAACATATTGGTTGATTTCCAAGAATCCAGGGCAATGAAAAATGAATGGTTATCCTATTTCCTCATACTCGGGTCCTTTTTTCTATGGGGATCAAATTTCAAGAGAATTTTAATTGGTATTCCACTATTTCATACCTCTTTGATGTATTCATTATTTGGGATACCCCTTTTTTATATAACTATGATATTTAAAATAAAATAAAATTCATTATGGATAATGTTTAATCCCTTCTAGTATATCATTACCATGTGATGTAAAACATCATGGAAACATCCTGAGAGAAAAATGTTGAACATTATTGAGTTTTCTAGGTTTTATGAATCTAAAATGTTCAACCATGACCAGTGGTATTATGTTAAAATACTCCAGATCATCCCCACATAAATACATTGAATTTCATGGATGATAATCCTAGAAAAAAATGATAAACAATGTAAAACCTTATATCCTTTACAGATAACATTAAACTAAAGAGATGATGAACATTCCTCATAATAGATTACTACATGTGTTTTCCCGAACTATATATGTCATGATTCTTATTTTAAATAAGATACATAGGGACACATTGATACAATATCTTTGTTGAAACAACACATGGATCCTTAATATTCCTTCTCTTTTACATCATGTTATCCATGTTATCCCTGTCTGTCCCACAAGAAATTAAACTGCATGAGTTTTCAAGAACTATGTATGGATTGATTATCATTTTCAATAAGTTATGTATGGATTCCTTGAACCTATATCATTGTCTAGGGACTGAAAAAGATACATAATGTTCTATCTTTTTCATGTGAAGTGATCGAGGTCATTTCCTCATTACATTAAACAACACGGGTTTTCGACACTATGTATGGATTGATTATCTTTTACAATGAAATACATAGGGATTCCTCGACCATATATCATTGTCCATCCATCTCACATATACATAATGTTCCTTTTTCCACATCAAGAAATCAGTTTCCTTTCCACATGAACTTAATGTTCATGGGTTATATAGAACTATATATGGCCTGATTGAGGAAATCAAAACATAGATAGTGATGCATGAATCTATAGGTTTTCCCAACCAAAATATTTCATTCCGTTCCCATCGAGTGATCCACGCCCTTACCACATGATGTTAAAATGAACAAAAGATTTACATACTGCAGGATATTAAACAACATTGACCCCCGAATGATTCAACTTCCTTCACATCATGTGACTAAATGTCCTCACTACATTATGGTAAAATGTACAGATGATTTCCTTTCTGAATGACATTAAACTATATTGTTTTTTTAAACTATGTTCAGCTTGATTCTCATTGTAAATTATATACATAGGGATGACTTGATCCTATATCTTGGTCTAGACACCGCATAATGATAAAATCCCTTATCATATCATTAATTTTCTCATCATGGTGAGAGGAATCATTTACATTGCATATTTATCACACCGAGTATGACTCACCTTAGATTAGGAATTCTAGTAACGGTTTCTCGGAAAAACAAGACATAATAGATCATGATAGTATCATTATAGTATTGGATTCATGAACATGAAAGGCATACCATGATTCATCACCACTTGACGTTAAACTTCATGATTGATGTCCATTTATATGACATTAATCTATACATTCCCATGGAGCTCACCCAAGATGATCACTTTTTTTGTGCTAGTCTCCTATGACACCTCCATTAAAGAACTACATGTGACATGATTCATGATAGAATAGGATACATAGTGATGCATAGATCTTCAAATGTCAGTCTAGTTACAAAAAATATAAATCCCCCACACCTATATATAAAAGACAAACATGCTCAATAATGTCCTTCTTCTATAACTATGTTTGTTTTGATTCCAATTAGCATTGTATACATAGTGACTCCCAATATTCCATAATTAGATCCATCCAAAATGAACCTTAAAATGTTGAGAAGGAAACATCCTAACTGCATGAAATATATTGGCATGGTTCCTCAAGAATTAATTGTGTCTTAATTCATTTCATCATAGGATATGTACTGATTCCAAGATCTAAAATATTGTTTCCAGCTACAATAATCATTGGAAATTACTCCCACCTATGCATACGAATCATAACTACATAGAAATATTACCATTTAAGAACATTTTGTGACTTGAGACTGGTCATAACAGGATATATAGTGATGACCAGATCTCCAATCATGTTCCCAACTATATTAGTCGACAAAATAAATGTACACAAATAACATATGAGCCGAAGCATACAAGACCACTTTCCCTATATCTGATTCAAATCCTTGTACGAACTGATATCTCATGTACTATGTTTTGAAGAAAAAATTAATTTTGGTTCATAAATACTTACCATATTATGTTAACATGCAAGGAAAACATCCACATCGCATGACATTTGAATTTCACAACAAAATGTTGTTTCCACATGAAAATTAACTAAACCAAAAATTTCCTTACTGCATGAAATTAATCTTCATAGTGGCATGTACATCACGACTATGTAATATGAAGACTATAATCAATCATTATCACTTTTAAGTAGAAAATAAGAGCCATACTATGATCAACAAGAGTACATGGTGATTCGTCTATCATTTAAGATCCTCAATCCATAAACCATTCTTCATGTCTTGAGTAACATAGGTTGCCACAAATCATTCATGGACCTTATAAAAGATATGAGACATCAAGGGACCATTTTACTGACTATTCATGAAAGCATATGGCCCATGGATATGCATCTATGGTTTTCAAAGAAATGTGTCACTCTGTAAAAAGGGATTTCCGACCATTGTGAGCCATGATATCCCCAGGGTTGAACTCAACACATAAGTGTTATCTAAATTACTTCGGATATGATTTCCTTAGTCCATATTCATTTAATTATAACCTCAATCCACAATTTAAAACATTTCAATTCCCCTCTAAGAAGGATGATGGGGTAATCTTAACCATGGGTATCCTAATGAGTCGTGTGTGTATCATCCTCCACATTATGTCCATGTGTGTCATGACCATTAATTACATACACTTTGGTCAAATATGAATGTACAAAAAATATATCCTATAATGGTTAAAATCCAAAGACCATAAACTGCTAGAGAAAGAGACACAAAATGTGTTGTGTTATAAATCTGTAAAGGCAATCCTTTGAAGAAATAAATTCTACTCTCACAAAACAATTTATATGCAATTCTTATGAAATAATGAAGGAACAAATAAATGTTGAATAAATCATATAAGGCCTTCTCTGAAGCCTTATTAAAATCCATGATATTCTCAATGGTACCCATAGTTTTGGTAAAAGTTATTGTAATTATTTATCACATGCCCTCGATGTTATAATTTGTTCTCTTGGAGGGGATATAAATATTTGTGATTTTGATCAATTTATTAATATTAAACATTCTAAAAAAAATCATATCTTTGGTTCCTCATATCACTATAGACCTTTCACTTTCCTTGGAATTGATAACCAGCTTCAAGGGACCCTTTTCATGATTATGCAATCATGCATATGGATCCACAATATGTGAATATGGTCATCATCCAAATACATCACTATAAAAAAGGAATATTCAAATATTATAAAACCAAAAATATCTACAGAAGAAGTAAAAAACAGTGGGATCTAAACTAGTCCTTATATGAATGTCCCGTATCGTCTTCCAGACCCGTACAATTTAGACCATGACCTAAAGTCTCTATAGAAAAATGTTCATGATTATTTGATATCCTCAGAAAAATGTCACAATGTTTTTACCCTTTATTAATAATTGAATTTTAAACTAAATTCCAAATCATTTGATGGACCAAATTTTGTGATTTTAATCAACAATTCATAGGGTTCAATCCACATTATCTAGGAGAAAATTGTCCTAGGGTGACAGAACCCATCCTGGATATCCTTCTTCTACACACAATCTCACCATTTGGAATTATGAGTAATCATAATTCATTAAATCCCCTAGTAAAATAGCAGATATCATCCATTTATTGACCATGATACCGACATATAAAGTAATTTTCCCATAAAATAAAGGTGTATCCTCAGTTTTAAAAAGAATATTTAATCCTTATGAGCATAAGAAGCACCGCTGCTGAGGTTGGAATCTCATAATATATTGGGACATAGATGAAATTTATTCCCCAACCCATTTTCAGGGTCTCTAGATCTTGAGTTATGAGTTACATCATTCATATTCTAACTATCATGGAAGAACTATCATCCCTAGTATTTCGACTTCAACCTATATTACCCGTATAGATCTTCCACGACCCATTTCAATGAGTTGATACAATTCTATTTTGAAATACTACCGATTCATTAGGGATTTGACCCACGAACCAGAGAACTCTCCTCCAAACAAGAAAGGACCCCTATTCCTTTTGAGCCTTGACAACACCACGGCAGATCCCAACACCCTGAAGTGTATTGGGATATTCCTGGTATTTTTGAACCATATTCCATGATGATTGATCTGGTCTAGGATAATAGAAGAAAAAATACGGTGATATAAGGTCCAATCTAAAAAAACTAAAACTAAATCGATAGAAGGTCTGTGTAATAAAACCCTAAAATAATGAAAATGAGATAAAATAACCTAAACTAAAGAAATAGAAGGTCTTATCTAACTGACCCTAAACTGATGAAATAGAATCTATGAGAAAACACACCCAAAACTAATGTTATAGAAGGTACAAGATAAAATACCCTAAACAACTACGATAGATGGTCTGAGCTAAAAATAACTAAAATAAAGAAATATAATGATTGAGTTAAATGAACTTAAATTATAGAGATATTGGTTCTGATCTAAAAGACCATAAACTATAAGAATAGAAGGTCCAATCTAAAATACACTAATATATTTAATTTTAATATCCAAAATAAAATACCCTAAACTATATAAAATATAATTTCTGAGGAAACATTTGTTGAACTATAGCTCTAAGAGATACAATCTAAATGTCCCTAATCTATAATAATAAATGTTTTGATCTTAAAGAACCTAGAATAAAAAGATAGGAGAAATTTATTCTTCAAGAATGTAAAATACTACAAATACCATTATATGGCCATCGAAAAACTCATGTTATGCTAGACAAGTCTATCAGATTCTGAAAATAATGGTAACTATCTCTTCTTGACATATATCCTACACAGATGATCCTTCTATAAATCATGTGGTCACACGATTACTATAATAGATACATCAATAATGAATCTTATGTGGGGGGGTATTAATGATATATTTTCATGAAGAATCTGTTATTATTTAATTATTTAGATCTTGACATTATGGTTTAATTGATAATATGACAAGTATAGGAATATTTGAAGATTCATGTATCATCAGATCAATGAAATATATTGTGACTAAGAAATGTTATGGATGTTGGTTTTAGTAAATCTAGAGAATGGGTTATCTAGTGAAAGAACCCCTCTACACTCCCCTACATATAGTAAATACAATGGAATAATAATGGTTAATTCGCAGACGAATTGTCTCCCAAGACACTAAAACAGAAAAACAACCTATGTAATAGTTTGGAATTTACTTTTCTAATAATCGAGTGCTTTTACATTTAAATTTCTCTCTTGAGGTGGGGGGGGGGGGGTTGATTCCCTCCAAATGAGCATCCAAAAATTCACAAGTAATGAAATTCCTAAATTTGGGTATTATTCTCCCCACAAAATTGAAGGTTGAAGACGGTGGTTGACACCCACGGATTGTATAATCCTCCAAGGGATACATGATCATGTGACCATAATGAGGTCTTGTGAAGATACCATGTGCAGTGAGTAGCCTATAGATGGTCTGATGCATATACCTTTGACAAATTCCTTATTCTCTCACAAATCAACCCCGAAAAATCACTGTTCATGTGGTGGCTTCCAAGCGACAACCCCCAGGACACACGAACGGAAAACTACTAGATGGCTTACAATCCTTCTAGATATCTATAAAAATGGGATTAAAATATCCAAATGGTGGGATCCTCTTGCAGTTATAAAAACCACGCAACACATTATCGATGTGGAGGATTATTATCCTTGAAAAATCTAAGTAAACACATGAGATGTTCTAAATGTTTATAAAATTAATAGTGGAAATAGAAATTAGTGATGAGGGATCTTTTTATGGTTGTAAAACATTCACCAGGAACCCCCAGTAGTCTTCCTGACACTTCAAGACTTTGGCGGAATGTCTCTATCATCTCTCAAGAGACTGTTATCTTGTTACCCCCATCACAAAAAGGGCCTTGGGTATGTCATGGAATTATCATGCTTCCCATTTGTCTCCATATGGAAAAACATACGGAAGATTCCATGAGATGATCATGCATCTTCATGGGATCTTATATTGGCCACATTATGGCTCACCAAGTGGTAGAGATTTTTTCCCAAATAGGATGATTAAGGAGCCTATCATTATTGTAAAACTCTTATGATGCATTATGGTTGTACAAATCATGATCTCTCAAGGCCCCTTGACATGCTATCCTTAAAACACAACACAAATTCCATTCAACAGGTGCCTTGGTCGTATTAAGGCCCATTGAAATTTAAATATTACACTATGCATGTCCCATGACATGTTTGAAGTATCCAAAATTTCCACATCAATTGAAAATAATCAAATTATAGACATTTATGGGATGATCGCATGGTCACTGAAAATATGTAGACACATTATATTCAATGCCTGATGCGACCTTATGTTGACACATGACATCAAGGACCACCACTAATTCTATCCAAGATTCACATGATACGCGCAACCTGAAGCGGTGAACAACTAGGGTGGTTAACCCTATAAATTCTCTAAACAAGACCTAAATAAATGGTGGGATTTTTTCCATCCAGATACACAGATTCGTGAGGGGATTTCTCAAATTGGATGATTATATGACCATAAAATATTCCCATTAGGTAAAATCTTGGAAACAATAAGTGAAAGCATGCGGCATGAAAACACATTTCACATGATCACAGATAGGCATGTGGGGAACCTCTAGTGGGACACGCAAAGAACATATCATGAATCTTCTAGATCATGTGAGACTTAAAACAAGTTAGCATAGAATAAATGTAAAGATCTCCAGATAAAAGGATAGAACAAAGACTAAAAAAATTTAAGGCTTATGGGAAAGAAGTATAATGCAATCCTCATGTTCGTAATGTGAACCATCAAATACATGTGAAACCAGCAGGACATGTCATCCAGATCTTGAAACACTTCTTTGGTATACTATTTGGATCATTTGAAGTCGTTTGTACATGTCAATAAAGGTCGAATCGCTCCCCATGATCATACCACTCATATGTCAAAAATCCATATAGTTTTCTATCTAGACCACATGGTTTCCTTCATACATGTCTCTCAACTCATAAGATGAGAGAATTGTTTGTCATTAGAGTATCATGATGACACCCAAGCATGCCAACTGACACTCACGACACCATCTGGGAATGAATGTTAGGTATCACAGTGTCCTCCAGACATGTCATCATAGACATACATCACCCTCCGAGATATTTCCCACAGACTCTCTCGACACCCATCAAGCATGTCATCCCACTATTGTGAAGACACTAGTACAAGTCAGTGGGGTCATGTGATGATATCCAGAAATGTCAGTCGGGGTCATCAGATGGATTAGAGGACAAGTCATCCAAGTCTCACGATATCCTTGTAAATTTCATCATGGATCATGATAAAACCCCCCACGCATGCCATAAAAGATACACATTGTCCCTCAAACAATCCAATTGTATAATATGATTGTTTTTGGAAAAGTTAGGTACATATCCTTTGACAACATAATTAGGAATTCAAGGATTGTTGAGCAGAAAATCATTACAATTTATGATGGATAGTAAGTTTGGTCCAAATGGAATACTCAGACTCAATAACCTTGTTCATCATCTGTGTGTATGCTCTAATTATAATGGAAACCTTAGTGTGTATGCCCCTAGAAACTAAAATAAGATGAGTCTGGTTATTTTAGTAATCCGGATACATAGGCTGTCTCTCAGAGTCCAAGGATCTATATTAACCTCATAAGGGAAACTTCAATGTGGAATCCCCATCCATATGAACTATTACAAATCTGATTAATATAACAACAAGTGTATGTAGGAAATATTTTTAATGCTCAAGCTCCACACCAATCATACAAATGGTTCTATTAGTGCATAGGTTCCTCATCTATAAGAAATGAGATTGATCATTTTCCTTTCCTAGTGTCTCACATAGAAGATAGATCATGTGAGATTATGGAGTCACAATAATCATGTTATCTACATCATAAAACTATATAAGGATAGGGGAAATGTAATCCCAAAAGCTTTGATATTATTGAACTATTTGGACTCTAATTACTCCTAAAACTAGGATATATAGTACGCCTTCATAGGGTGAGATCACATACAAAAATGGGCATCCATCTCTATGTTATACCTTACATGCCTCTAACATTTCAACCATCACAACCCAATCATTTGAATGGTCTGATCATTATACTTCGTCCCTCAATAAACTAAGAAGTACTCATGAACTATGAATACTATGATTCCTACCATAACCAGGACAAGTAGGACATATCCAAAAGTATCAATATCCACATTAAAACTACAATAGATATGTTTCAGATGGTATGCCTCGTATCCATATGAAGGGAGACTGATTACTTGATATCACTTGTTTCCCACATCAATCATAGTTCATCTGGGATTAGCGTGATATGATTCTCATATAATTAGAATCATGAATCTTCACCATCTAGTCCATCCTAGCATGTAACCCCCAATGAGTGGAATTATACAAACCTCCCACATATGAGGACACATACCTTAGGTCCAGTCCCAATGTTAGAATCTAACTATGATAAATCTGATTAATTCTATAACCAATATACGTAAGAATTATCATCAAGGGCTGAGATCAAATGTCTTGTGCAAAGTATCCATATACATATGTTAGCATCACATTATTTTAAACTACATAGGTTTGGAAGACTATGTGGATATGATTCCTTCAATGACCAGGATATGTAAGATGTGTCATAATGGCTCAATATATTCCTTGGAATATTAACCGCCTCCCTACAAGTCAGTAAATTATGAATTGTTTGGTTATATAACTTAATCGTATTATGAATCTATTCATCACATGTAAATATTTGAATATCCCCGAATACATATAGATGAATTCAATATTGAGATCCCCCTTATTTTTTACAATGGTGACTTAACCTATAGTTATTTTAGGGTAACTGATCCCATATCAGTATTAGTTAGATGTTCTCAAACATGTATCAAATATATAATAGAGTCTAAAAGTATGTAAAAACATCCCCTCAAAAAGGTACGATGAACCTAACCACTTATCCTCTTGAACAATGAGAGTCTCTAAGTGTAACTGGGTCTGAAAACCAAATTGTTGAACTGATTTATTAAAGAAGGATTGTACCGAGTTATGGATGATGGAATCATTGCGGGATTCCATTAAGAATGTCGATGGTAGAGTGATGTTAATTATTGTATAGGAAATAAACCCACCACAGTCAACCATCGGTACAAACTGAATGTACTTCGTGGTCATCTCTTCCCCATTGAAAACTATGTTTTTTCACAACATTTATAATTACAAATCGTGGGTTTTTATACCATAATGTATAGGAATCATTGGGTTTCCAATAATGTTAAGTATTTAAATAATGATGTATGTGACACAGTCTTATGCCACATTTATGTTATAATACATGTCTTTTAGGCTTTATATATGTAGATTGTTTTATTATGTTCTCTTTTTCCAACGCCTTGATATGTTTTAATAGTAATAGATTTTATTCATATTTTCATGATTAAAATTAATGATAATGGATTAGAAAACCAAGAATATAAAATAAATTTATGATTCCTTCTCTTTTAGATTAAATTTTTATCATCATAGATCTATAGTCATGGTATTTTTGGAACTATGACTATAGACCACCAATTTGTGATGGTTTTTGAAACATGATAAATGCTTAACCATTTATTAGGTTTCATGAACCATGGTAGTAGGATTAGTTAATAAAAAATCAACATCACTCAAACCTATGATCTTATACTTATAAACAGATATCTTTAACCACCGACCCATTCCCCTATTTATAAAAAATAATTATATTTGTAGTTATATATTAGTTATTAATTTTTTAAATAATTACAGTTAATATATATTACTAATATTTTTTTATTATTGTTAAATTATTTCTTAATAAAATACCAATACTTATAAACATGGTTTGTAAACAAAAATATACATGGCTAAAATAAACCCATCATTTTATAAAATTGTGGTTGTATGTCAATTAAGAAGACTTTTTTTGAAAAAAAAAAGTTTTTCAATCATATTTATTGTATTATAAATTTTATTCTCAAAAAAATACTTTCTATTGTTTTAAATATATCTATATTTAATTTTCATAATAAAAAAATTATATTCTCATTTATTGAAATTAATTCTTCTTTAAAATGATGATTTTCTATGTCTGTAAAAATTACTTCATGTGATTATGTTTTCATACATGCAAATCCCTTATGAGAGACATTGAATATGTGAATTCGTAATCGTGATTGGGTATTATAACATAAATTTTCATACATAGTGAATACTCCTATAATAAATTGTTTACACATGATCTCCTATATCGAAATGTTGGATATTTATAATATTCTTATGGATATAATTCATCTTTCCACAATCAGATGAACATTAGATGTTTTTATATTGAATCTATTTTAAAAATAAATTACATTCGTGGAATATGATACATGAATGTTTTGGCTACATGGTTCATTTAACTATAAAACATTAGGATACAAAGAAGACATTGATTTTTGGAAATTCTACATATGTTTATTTGGATGCATGAACCAATCACATATGTAGGTTTGGATTTTTTGATTTATATGAATTACGCGATATTAAATACAATGATTTCAGCAATGATTTTTTTTCATATGTATTTTTATAATTATATTTATTTATTTTAGTTTGAGTATTTTAAGAAAAATTGTGGGTTATTTTTGATAATTTGGAAGAATACCTTTGTAATAAGTAATAGACAACATTTTTAAAAAATTTATGCTTCATTATTGGTAAGAACAACTACCTTATTTATGTTTTCTAGATTTTTGTTGAGAATAGAATGGAAATAGTGTTTTCGAAAAGATTTTATTTTCATTATTTATTTTAATTATTGAGATTTGATAAAATTTTTGTATGAAGATATATAGGGTGAGGAAAATTCTGAGGTAAATACTCATGAATGAAAACTGATGCATTATTTTGAATATAAATAATATTCCTCATTTCACTGTAAGTTGCATTAATCTCCTAAAAAGAATACTTTGGGTAATTTTTTATTGCACTTGTACCATTATGAAATTTCATTTCTATATTAAATTTTTTACCAAATGTTACTCTGAGAAATTATTTATCCTCTTGGTAGAATTTTTTACTGATAGTTACAATATGAAATTGTGTCCCTAAACTACTGATAATTTTCTACACCCTTCATTCATATGTATATGTTGAGACACCCTATATCGAGTATGGGTATAGGATAATGTATTTTATTTTATATATGCTTAGTAAAAACTAATTCTTTATTATTTTAACAATTTTATGACAATTGGAATTCATGTAAGAATGTCCCTAGGAATAATACTTGAAATACTAAAAATCACTATGCCAGTCGAGAGAGTGTTATTGGATTTTACATGGGAATATATGTACCATATATTTCCATTAAATATGGTATGTTCCTTTCTCCCACTTTGAATTGTTTGTTTTATGAAATTTTCTTTTATTTGAAAGGAGTTTCTCTAAAAGAGGGCCTAAAATTTCAGACCTCATGTCATGCCCCTCTTAAGACAGTGTATGAATAATGTTGAACAACATTTGGTATCAAATTAGTGTATTGTATTTCTTAATATTCTTCCTATTATAGTATAAATATTTCCCTCCATATCTAATATGGATAAAATGATTGAAAATGGATAATGTATGTCAATGGCCTAGGTTCTATATTTTAATAGAGAAATCTATGGGTTCTAGAAGGTTGAAATGATTATTTATCTGAAAAAGATTTTTATAAAGGTTTATTTAATGTCCCTAAACTTCAATAATGTTCCATAAATATAACCAGAAAAAATGGGATATTTCTTCAATTGAATAATATGACCAAAATTCTAATTCTATGCAGGCTACCATTTTCGGATGTTATCCTGATGAGTTCAACAAATTTTAATAGTATAACAAAGAACATTACATGTGAAAAAAAAATTATAGTGTATTATGGGAGAATTTTTTTTTGGAAGTTAACATGTAACACTACCAAGTGGAAGTTTGATACAGTTAAAATGATCGATAATGATAGTATCACTTAAACTAATGGAAGTCTTATAGAAATAAAAATCAATTCTATATATAATGTAACAGCTATTCCAAAACAATATCATGATCCTAATGTACATTGATTCCTTACATCAAAATGGAGTGAAATTTCATCTTCTATTAAGCAATATACTACTATAAAATAATTTAACATAAACAATATTATTGATACTTTTATTATTTATAACACTGAAATGGAATCTAAAACTGGTGAAAATAATTTTTTAAAGAATTAATGTTATCCCTATAAAGGATCTACTCAAAATGGTGAAATTAATTCAATCTATCTATAAATTTCTAACTCATCCAGTGAATAAAGCTCCAATATTTTGAATAACAATGGTATGTTTGATTAATTTTTATAGAAACATCAAGAAACTCTATAATTATATTATGGGATTCAATAAGTCCATTGATAAATATAATAACTATGGTATAATTTCTAAATAAATCATATTCTGTGGGTGTAAATAGCTTGGACACAAAAAAAATACTTACACAAATTTTAAGGGAATTGGAAATCTGAGAAAAAATTAAAAGAAACTTTAGCCGCTAATTTAATGGAAAAAACACCTATAAACGCTAATTAAAGTGCTTCAAAAGAATCTAGTAATGAATTAACTTATGAAACTGGCGTTTAACTCTCAAATCTAAAAAGTTGATATCTATGTTATTTTACTAGAACATGAGTTGCATTATTTTTATTCTTATAGTCATGAATCTAATTTAGAAAATAAAAAATTATCTTTACATAAATAAATAAAAAAATTCACCATGATGGAAGATAAATATGATATCTTAAAAAGAAGAATACAAATCATATAAAATATTTTTATGTTTCTATAAGTAAAAATGACTCTCAAATAAAATATATTTTAGGACTAAAAAGAAAATAGATAATTTTATATTCACTTTTTCTAAACATGATGATAAAATTAAGCATATAAAAAATGATATACAATACCTTAATGTTATTTCACATATTTTTACTAATGGGAAAAATAATTAAATCTTATATTAGGAAACAATGGAGAATACAAAGTATTATTTTTTCATAAGGTGAAATGTTAATATGCCTCAGCTATATAAAATGTATTTATTACCAATTTTTTAAAAAAAAATCTCTAAAGTTACATATTTTCATTTTGGATAAGATGGATGTTATATTAAGTTATGTGGTCTAACAGATACTACAGGTTTTGGTAAAAATTATGCATTTATTCCAAGGATTTATTAAAAACTCAATGCACCAATTTATGGAAAATCATAAGAAATTTTGGATTCTAAAATCTTACCTATTAAAATTTTATGAAACAATAACTTATGGGTACCAAAAATCCTTGTTCTATTAATTTTTTATAGAAAAAATATATACGAATTTTAATTTTATGTGCTATGTTGAGAGAGGTTTCTCAATATATATAATTTTATATTTCTTAATATTTTACTAACTATCAAAATAATTATGGTGTCTATGTCACTTTTTGAGATAATAATAAAGGAAAAAATATTTTGTTTTTTTAATTTGGAAATCCAAAATCTAGTTTCCATAACAAATTTTATTTTTGTTCGAGGCAAGAAGAAAACTTTTGATAAATGACTCTCAACTTTTTGATGGATTTTTTTTATTTTCACAAAATTTCATGTTCTATCTTAAATATATATATATATTAAATTTGGTGAAAAAATAAAAATTTCTAACCATTTGACCATAAAAAATTCAATAGAAAAAATATAGATTATTTTAGTTCTAATGTAAATAAATTATGGATTTGGCTTGTATGACATATACATTGTAATTTTTATTCCAAGACAAAGTTATCTATAATAAATATCATTTATTATTTTCCATGTCACATAGATAAAATTAAAAATAAACTTTTTGATTCATAGAAAATGGGAATGAAAAAAAATTAATCTTTTCAATAAATTGAATATTTTTATACTTCTAAAACATTTGAACATATCCAAATGGATTTTTTGGACCATCTAAAACAACAAACCAAGAAGTGATATACTCTATTTATATTTTTGGGGAATATTTTTTTAAATTTAAATGGTTTCTATTTTTGGAAACTATAAAATAAAACTCATTCTATTTTTATTAAATTTTGAACAATATTTCAAAAAAAAATGCCAAAATTATCAATTTATGAAGTGACCATAGTGGTGAATTTTAAAATAATGACTTCAATTAATTTTTTAAATAATGTTATCAAATTACCGTTTCCAATACCTAGGAATCCTCAACATAATGGTGTTTTTTAATTGATGAATAAAACCTTGTAAGAAATTTATTATACTATGTTTTGTTAATATAGATTTCTAAATCATTTTCAGATAAATCTGTTAACATAACATGCCATGTCATTAACAGTTTTCAAATCATTCCTATTTTCAAGAATTCACCCATTAAGATAAATTATAATAAAAAACAAAAACAAGAATACTTAAATGTTTTTTGATGATTGTTTTATATTATTATGACTAATAAAAATCATAGAATGTTTTAATAAATTTATGATAAATGAATCTTACTTGGTTATTATGAAAAACCTAAATTATATAGAGTTTTTAATTAGAATTCAAGGATCACTAAAAAATTACCTCATGTAAAATTTTATTAATGTTCTTATTTAGTACATAAAAAGAATCAAGTTTATATGTTAAGAAATACTTTGGAATAGTTTGACTTGACTATATTTTCGAATGAAAACAATTACGATTATTTATAACCTAATTTTAAAAGAAATATTCCACTAACGAATAGAAAGTATTTAACCTAAAATTATTATTCCTAGGTATCCTAAAAACTAAAAAAGATCCCCCTTATAGATATTTATATGATGAATATATAAAACATGTCATAATTAGAACATGTTTTTGGAATCCAATTGACTTTTATTTATTTCTCTCTCAACTTGAATGTGAAATCATATATGAATCATCTTCTAATGAAAGCTCTGTTTTAGATATGCAGTAGAAATAATAATTAGTTCAAAAGAAACAAGGATTTAGAATTATCTAATAAAACCTAATATTAACATGTTATAGGATATAAATTCTTATTTAAAATTACGTGTGATGATCATCATTTGATCATTATAAATAATTCTAGAGTAGTTTTATAAAGTTACAATTAGGACAAAGGGATTGATTATGAGAAAACCATTACCCTGATTTCTTGATTAGTAGATTTTAGGATTCTCTTATCATATGTATCCCATATGAATTTTAAATTATTTTATATGGATGTTAATTATAATTTTTTAAATGGTCTTATTATGTTTGAATAATTTGTTCAACTACCTACTAATTTAGAAAATTCTATTTTTACAAATTCAACAATAAAACTTACTAAATAATGATATGGTCTTAAATAGGACCCAAGTGGATGAAATGAAATTATATTTCAATTCCTATTATCAAATTAAATTTTATTAGGTTTGTAAGATCCTATTATTTTAACCAAAATTCATTCAAATGGAAATTTACTTATTCAAATTTATGTTGATGATGTGGTTTTTGGCTCAACTAATAAAAAATTATGTCATGAATTATTCAAAGGTTATAAAGAAATAGCATTAAATGATTATGATGGGTGAGATAAATTTCACTCAAGGATGTCATATTTATAAAAAATAAATTTGGAATGTTTTTAAATAATGAAAAATCATACATGGTTTAATTAATTTAACTATACATGAATGTATTTATAAGATCCCTATACACGACAATGTATGTTTTTGTCTTAATTATGGGTAAAATACAGTTTTAATGGTTAAATGAATTATTTTGGGATGTCTAGAATGTATCAGTGGTCTCTCAGGGGTTTTTGGAATTACATGAGAGATATAGTGTCTATAATATTCATGGATTATGGTGATAAAATTTTTAGTTTAACCATGAACCAAAAGGTGCTCCCAATGAAAGGGGGTGGAATGGTTTGTAAAATGTTTTTTGGGGAGGGTCTAGAAATGGTTAATACTTGGATAAAGATACTCTCCCAACATCTAAGTGGTATTTCATACCACGTGGGTGAACCTTAAAAACCATGAACCTGATTTTTTAAAGTTATTGAGCATGCAATATATTTGGGGAACAATTTAAAAAATGGTGTAGCTAAACAGTGTTCCTAATTAAAAGTATGGACATGACCATTTTTTCCTCCAAATCATTATATGTTTGTCTTATAACTTATCCGCCATTTTATTCTCCAGTAGAAAAGGGTTATAAACCATGTTTTATCCCCTCCTCTAAAGACCATTCACCTTCAATTGATAAGAATTGGATTTTTCATTCAGTGTGAATAAAACCACCTAATAAATCTTTGTCTTACTTTCCTTATTTTTTCTAAGTGAAACATTATAGGTTATTTTCAATTTATTTGATTCATATGAACCACATCTCCTTTTAATAATTATTATTGGTTATTTCATCAATTATACCATTAATTAATGGAAATTTTTGGGTGAGTTTTTTCAATGAATCTATGTTAAGTGTATTATAATTTTTTTCCCATAATCATGACGTTTCCATTTTTTATATGGTTGTTCCATTTCATTTCTATTCTAACCATTTTTTAATAATAAAAGTAAATAGAAAATTATACTAATTTGTGATACAATTTAGGGTCCTCATCAGGATAGTTGGATATTGCGAGACTAGGCCTATGGCCACCTATGTGGAATTCCACTAATTGAAAATTGTCAAATGTGTTTTTAAATAATAAATTGATGGATTTATGAGACAAAAAATGATTATAAATGTGTTTAGTATGTTAACATCATATAATGGGTTATTTGGATTGACCATGAATGATAAATTCCTTATGGTATATTTAACAGTTAATTGCGATTTGTGGAAAAGTTGGGTATTGATGTTGTCAAATCATTTAAATTTTTTAAATTGTAGTGAATATGAATACATAATAAAATAGACTAGAAATACAGTTGAGTTAAATATATTAAAAGTAATGATCCATATAAATATTAATGAATGAAAAATTATAATCTTTTTTAATTGTTTGATAAAAATGTCTCTAATGTTAGACTACAGAAATCCCAATTTATGGTATGGTGGATGTTTGAATAAGGCTCCTCATCCTTTGGATGGAGAATAAAATTGTTGTAAGAACCACTGATGCATTTCATGTTCTAGGCTAGAATGGTTCTCTAGGACCCATTTATGCATTTCTTGTTTTGGTATGATGCATTAATTATTAATGTCTAAATTTTCAGGTTATGTGATGGGTCCCTGGACTCATGCTCCATGGTAAAATGAATTAATTTAATAGTTTAATGAACATTATAGTGATGTAAATTTTCAAGCTTCTTGTCTTATGGTTCCGACTTTTGGGATAGAATAAAGCCAGTTTGATGTGTTAGTTTCATTGTGGGAACCAATATCCCAAGGGAAATTTTTTAATTATTTAATTAAAGCCCTTCATACCTTCAATGTGTTATTTATTTCTTATATTATGTCTATATAAAATTTTATTATACTAGATATTATTGTATAAAATATTGATAGGTCAATAATATGTTGTACTCAATCCCTTATTTGGTTTTCATTGGTACCCTAGTAGACATCATGTTTTTAGGACAATAAAAAGGTAAGGTCTAGGTGATAGATGGTTGATTTGGGATGTAAAATGGATGAGGTAACTATCAATGTTATTATGACCTATGTTTTTGGAAGGTCATTGTTGTATTTTTTTACTCTTGGAATTTTAGGTTGTATTTGCAAGACATACATATTACATTTCATTGTTATACTTACCCAATTATTAATAGTTGTTTCTGTGTTTTTTAGTTATTGATTGTTATTTTCGGTCAATGTTTATTACAATTTTCACTATTATTTTACTCTTTTAAAGAGTTTATACACTCCCCATATGTTTCTTTAGACCCTAACTACTATTATGTTGCCACTTGAATATAAGGCTACATATTTGATGTCATGTGGTGTTATTTTTTTAGTGAACTATATTAGTAGCACTCAGAATAGAAAATTAAAAAATGGTATTAATAGGGTTTATGTTTTATTTTAATCCACTATTTTGGAATTCTAAATTATAGTATATGAGTTTTTGCGCCTTATTTGGGATATTGTGCATGAGAGTAGCTATACATTGTGGGGTAACCCATGTTTCCTAGGTGTGATTGATGTTCTTGATGATCTTTTTTAGAGATGGATGTTATTTCAACAAGATTAATGCACTTTTTGTGTGATGTTATTATTGTATAGGATTTTCTTTCAGAGAAAGTATTGAAATATAAATTTTTAAACATTTATCATTTTTGGACCTTGGAGAATTATGTGAGATGAATCTTATTAGGTGCACGCAACTGAGAAAATATATATGGGTTATAGAAAATAAAATTACTTTATACTCATTTTTTAGTTAAAATATGTACTTCCCAATAAATAAGTTTGAATTTTTGAAAAGTAAAAAATAATAAATATAATTATTTGGAAATTTATTAATGAGAATTTTTTATTTGTTTTAAAAATAAAATGTATTTAAAATGGTGTCTACTGTAATGACTGAGATATGGATATTTCTTTACCCATAGTTATCCATGGCCTCATATATCAATAGTTAGAAGTTGTTGTAGTAATATTGTTATGGACATTGGGATATTGTATTTGATGTTTAAATATATGTATATTAGTATCTCATCCTTTAGTAATTGTGAAATTCTGTGTCTAGTGACCTAAAGCATGCATTTCACATTGTAGAGAGATGACACCATGATGATACTTACCAGTATGTTTCCATGGATACATTGGGGAGAATTCTACTCTGGTAGTGGGACTTGAACCCCCATTGGTTTTGGATGAGTGGGAAGAAGATAAGTTTTTGGTGATTTTTTATAATTTTATACAGTTAATAGAGAGATACCCAAGGGTGTAAGTGGCAATAATATTTGATCGGACTATGGAATTACAAGTGAAACATCCTCAAATGTTCACTAGAGTGGGTGGAACTAAGGTAGATTAGTTTTGTATCCAGTCTATCTAAAAAATTTTCGACCACTTAGAGACTCATCCCAGGAATTGGGTCAATATGGATGCTTATATATTTTGAGAACCAGTGAAGCACTGGTAGACTCACTTGTGAGATCAAGTCCAATGTATGGAAATTCCATTTCGAAATATTTTCTAAGGTGATAAATCATGAACTCAATTATAAAGAGAAATTGATAGATGATTCTAATAGTAGAATAGTATTTCCAGTTTGGTGAATAGGTTATACATCCCCAAGTTTTAGAAAGCACTTTTATGATAACATTCACCCGAGAGGTTGAGGGAGGAGTAACTATGGGAAAGGCTCAATCTCAGGAGTGTAGAGATTGTGGTATGACAGATCATATATAGAAGTTATATAGGAATATTCAATATATAGGTTTGGGATAGATAACCAAGTCTGATACATATCACCAGTAGGGGATACACAACCCATTATCCATCAGTCAGTTAGAGCTCAATTTGTCATACTAGTCAGGGACGGGGACAAGGTACATCAACAAAATGATGAACCATATTACTGCGGAAATGTAGCACATTGTACATATAAATGATCCAAAAGTAATAGAACATTAAAACTACATGAAATTTTAATTTCTTCACATGGTTGTGAGGCTGGAAAAAATCTTATCAGAGTTTTATTTTTTGTGTCTTTTATGCATGAAAATTCTTTGTTTGATACATGGTCTACTCAAAATTTTATATCTATCGGATTACTGAAGAGTTTGGGTCTATAGGTGGAATATTATTTGGGATTATTTATATAAATATTCCATTATGGGTATGATTATAGGGTTAAAAACAATGTAAGGATTGTTCCCTTGATATTGGTGGGTATTGTCTCCCTTGGAACCTACACGTGTATGAGATGCATAGTGTTGTTCTGATACAAGGAATGGAATTGATGGTTATATACCAATATTATATTGTTTTTAAAAAAAGTAAAGGGATTTTATCATCATCCAATTGTGTTTTTTATGTTCATCACATATAATTGATTATCATGACTGGATAGGCATGTCCAGTCTGTTAAATGTTTTGTGAGCATACAATATAGTTGGAAATTCTTATTCTTGAATAAGGGGGAGTGGAAAATTGGGAATTTGGGTGCATATCCTTTGGGATATCCCATTTTATTTACGTATAGTGATTATGGATTTTATTTATTTTGATCTAATTAATGGATGTTCATTCAGTTGATTATTACAAACTAGTAACCACTTCCATGAATCAGTGATCTTTTTGACTAGATGAAGTGTCCCAAAAATTATCTAATATTTATTTGAGGTTAGTATATTAAAATATGAGGGCACGCAACTTTGATATACCAATTACAAATTTTATAATTATATATGATTTTAATGAGTTTATTGTAATAATTTTTTGATTAACAAACTCCCTAGGTATGTTTTTGCCTTTGATGAACAAAACCATTCACCTATATTTTGATCAATTTCAAGTTCTTTTTTATGAGGCCATAGTGTACTCCAAAAGACATTAAGATCATCATAATCTTTATGAAATCATATGGATTATATAGGGGGATCACTGATTATATTCTAAGTTCTCTTACTATGATTATGGGGTTTCCAATGTATTTTTTGGGGTTACATAACACGGGGGGAAGGTGTATTAGTGGAACCTGAGAAACTTCAAGCAGTTGTTTCTTCGGAAATAACTAATAAAATTTTAAATATATAAGTATTTTTGTGCTTTACTTTATATAAATAATGATTCATAAACTATTTTTCCTACATGGTAACACCAATATCAAGCCAAACCAAGAAGGGTTTAAAGTTCGAATGGTTTAGATCATGTGGGAGTTCATTCTATCAAATGATGAGGGGTTTGACAACAACAAACATTATGATCTTAAAAATTTCATGTTAAGAGTATAATATTTTTCTGATTTACCTTGGATCATTCATGGGGAAGAGTTGATGTTGGGAGACTGATTCATTGAATATGGATCATGGTAATTTAGGCCATATGAACAAAACTACCCTATGTATAATATCGAGTTAACTGAAGTGGATTTTGACTGATAGTGTTGAAAGAATTATATTTTAGGTGAAAATATTGTTGTTTTTATTTATCAATGTATTCTAAAAAATATATTATCATAAGGTTATTTAAATCTATTATAATGAATATGGATTTAGTATATGGATTCTGTTAATTTTGATCTGTATTATATGATGGGAAATGGAAATATTTTTGGTGATCCATTAATCTAGAAGACACAGACCCAGATGATTTAGGATTACATTTAAAAGAGTGAAATGTTAGATTGTTTCACTAAGATACATATATGTTTTTAGAAGGAAATTTAAGGTTTGTCCCTTATATCCTTATCTATTTATCTCTCTTTCTAATACATACGAAGATGTCACTGTATGAGGATCTGCTATGTCTTCAATTGTGGAGTAGATTTTGTTATAGGTAGATACCTTCTGATTACATCACCAATGATGATGAGATCATACATGTTCATTCGGCACTATTGTGAATACATGTAAATGGAAGGAACTGATGCATGAGTTTCATTCCAGGAAGTATGAAGCGCGTGATGGATGGAAAAAACATAAGATAATGTTTTTTTATAGTATTGGTATTTGGGAAGGAATAGGAATACCACATGTTTCGAGATGCGATGATACCCTGGTCAGTAATTGAAGCTCAATAATCCACAACTTTATAGTAATATTAATGTTATTACCCATTCTATAATGAAAGTGTGTTGATGTTGTGATAGATTTTCATGTAGACTTTCCAGTGACTCATTGGAAGAGTGATATAAAATGGGTGATACTGGATAGGTTAAAAACGTTTCAAATTTTCTTCCAATATGAGAGACCTTTAATGTTGATCAATTTGTTGAGTTGTACATTTGGGATATAGGTCATTTTTATACTGTGACCTTGAAAATTATTAGAGATAAGGATCATTATTTTACATCATTATTTTATTCAGGGTTTTAAGAGGAACTCGTAAACCATAATTTTTTTGAACTTATCATTTCATTAGTAGACATATTGGAAATCCGAATCTACTATATAGGTGTTAGAGGAAATGATGATAGCATGCAACCTATATTTTAGTGTAAATTGTTTCTATAAAAATAGTTCTAAGGAGACTATTTTGATGGAACCATGTGAGGTTGTCTGCAGTACGCAATGAAGATAACCATTGTGGTGGATATAGGTGGAAGAATCTAAGTTTATGCCACCAATTTTGATTCAATATATGTTAGATAATGTTATTTTTATCTGGAATCATATGGATACATCCAATAGTATAAATAAGGCACATGTTAATCAATGAAATTGACCTCTATAGTTTATAGTGGGTGACCTTGTGTTCCGTCAAGTATCACCATGAATGGGTCACCATTAAATATTTATGCAGGTCTAGTGGGCGTCATGATATGTTGGGTCATTTATGTTTTCGGAGGGGATTGGACTTGTAACATATCAATTAGCTATACTACATTGGTATAGTTCTCTGCATTATTTTTTTCATGTGTCACTTATTTGGAAATAACAACCCAACCCTTATCATGTTATTAATTTTTATGATGATGATCAAGAGGAAAATACTTTATTTAATTAGAATATCATTTACATTTTGGATTATAGTTAGAATGTTTTGTGGGCTAAGACCAATAGGATTCAGTTCCCTAGAACCAACTACTTTGTACTTTAGATAAAATTAATATTATTAGGAGTTAATAATTATATAAATATATTATCATATATTGACTGTTCTTCTATATAATGTTGACATTTTAATTTATTAGAGTATTTATCGCGTTGATAACATCGTAGTAGTTCCCCATTATGATGAGAACCTTGAAAGGCCATTAAGATATTTTTATAAATAGTTATATGATAAGACAACATACTATGATAGGGATCATAGTATATTTTTCATTATGTGATATCACTCATTAACATTTGAGGCTTCTTCTCATGATGTTCTAACTTGTTAATCTACAAGATGAGTGATTATGAGAAAAAACATACACATCAAAATTTTACTGGTTTTGGTTTTTTTGGATTATTCAATTTGTGAGTGTGTGTAATTCTCCATAATCTTTAATATTAATATAAATTCAAGTTATAGTGGACACACGTAGATTTACTTCATAAACCAAGTTGATAACAATTCATAGATAAGATGGATGTGATTGGTGTGTTACAAGTGACATGTTTTTAATTAATAAGTTGAGGGAAGATTTCCCCTACATCATTAAGGATGTTTATATCTCATCACATTTATTGAAATAAAACTATCACATTAATTTCTATTTCCATTGTGTAAGGTTTTTTATTTTATATAATCAATGAAGGTAACATCAAGCATATAGGTTGGTGAAACAAATGTGAAACCTACATGATGATATATTGATAAAAATGGATTATATTACACAATGAGCCTTCATATGTGGATATTGATGTAGTGGAAGTAAGTTCCATCTCATGGGTGATTTCACCCATTACTATATAGTAATCTTGGAAATTAGGCACACACAAATAATGCCAACGAGAAATGATCCTAGTGGTTCCCAATCTATGTGATTCTACTGATCTCGATCAAATTAAATTTAAAGATAATTATATGAATTAATAATATTCTCATCACTAAGGAATTGTTTACTCATTTATATTGGTCTATATTATTTAAAAAGTGATAAAAATTAATTTGTACATACTAAATAAATAATTTATTTATTTCATTTAATAATAAATAAATATTTATTCATTGGATAGTGGATAAAATAAATATTTTATTTATTAAATAATTTATAAATATTTATTCACTGGTTTGTGAATAAAATATTTATTTAAGTGACTGAAATATTTATTGACGTTTTATATATATGATTACAAGTTTGAGTGGACCAAAATCACATAAATAAATAAAAATTAATTTTAAAATTATACTATAATATTGATGATTGTTTTAGTTAGTGCAATCCATAATATAAAAAAAATTATATTATGTAACTATGTTCTAATTTCAACGTATAAGAAATGAAAAAAATTAAATTAAATTTTGAAGATCCCCTATTAGGGTTTCAAGAATCCCTAAATTTAATGAAATTTTAATTTAACAAAAACCTATGAGTTTCATTCTACATGGGAATCGATCATGTGGTATCAGATTGGTTATGTTTTAAATAAATAATTATTTATTTCATTTATTATTAATATTCTCAATTATGTTTACATTTATCATTTCATATAATTTATTATGTAATAAAATTTCAATTAAATTTTTTTCCTGATTTTAATTTCAGTTTTCAAGATTGAAAATTTATAAAATTCAAAAATTGATACAGAAATGTTCTGGATTCCATTGGGATGGGTCATGGAATCTGTCCAAATATCATTATATTACAAAACATGTAGAAAATTTACATTTTGTGTACCCAATTGTACTTCACTAGGATATGTCACAGGATACGCAACATGCTAAGAAGAAATTACACATGGTGAATTTATTTCACAATGTGTCTATACCAAACTAACCTGGAACATGACATGTCAGATTACATGGAATGTAGTTTTCATAGAAACCATGTAATCTACACAGGTTAGTAATGAACTTAACAAAATCCATGTGTTCATCACTTTCAAATAACTTGAGATTGAAATCCTAGAGAAATAATGATATGTATGACATGTATACTATTGAAAAATCATGTGGTTTATCGCATATAACATCCACAATACACGCTAAGACATCCGTAGAGTAATACTGACACAATATATAAACAATACATGATTTGTAGTTGGTTTGTTCCAATTCTGTTGTCACGACTGATGAACATTCCAATAACTTCAATGATATTCTTGAAAACATGAAAATTTTGTAGTCCTAGAAAATTTGTATGTACATAGAAGAATCATTTTTCATGTGAGGACTGACTAGTCATTAGTAGTTGGCTTTAGTGTAAGTGGGAGTTTTTTTTATATTTTGATAAATAACAATCTACTAAGTGCATTCTATTTTATTAATATTAATATGATAGAATATTAATATAAGTATATTCTAACTTAGTGGTTATTATTTTTTCATAAAATTGATGTTATTATTTTATAGTGTATATTTCACATTATTAAGGAATAGGAGTTCCCAGCAATGATTAAATCCTCAAAATACCACTATGATTTTCATAAAAATAGTTCTACGGTCAGATGATGTACTATGATAGGGGAAAAAGAATACATATCATTAGGTGTGAGTAATCCTACAAGGATACCTAGTGTGAACATGATGATAAGAGGTTTTATCTTCTTAAAATTACTCACACTGAATGATCTATATACTATGTTCCCTATCATAGTATGTTATCCAACTATAAAACTATTTTTATGAACATAAACATTAAATTTCATGGTTCTCATCATATCAGGGAAATTAAATTACCATATCAATGTAATAGATACTCTAAGAAATTGTCACATACATTCTATACAAAATAAAAAATAATATATCATAAAATATTTATATTAATATTAACACCTTCTAATATTTATGTAATATAATGTAAAATGGAATTAGTTCGAGAGTAATAACTCCAAAAAAACTACCACGTCCACTGAAGATAACTACTAATCACTAGTTTGTCCTAACATGAAAAACATTCATCTAATGAGTATGGACACAGCTACCAAAAACCAATTTTTCAATTCTAGGGATGGAAAGCCCATGTGTATGTGTGGTGAGTCAATTTACCACAACATTTATTTATTGAGAAAATCCATCAAGAGGTGATATAGTAGAGTATCCACATTTTTCCCATGTAAGAATATTGATACCCTGACCAATTACATTTTCAAGGATTTTCATAAAATGATAAATCTATTTCTTTTTATGTAACACATCATTGGAAGCCAATATTATGAAATCCACTTCTTATGATGAATTAGAAGCTAAAAATTGTCAATTATTGTAGATATGGAAAGAAATAGCTATAATAATTTTTTTTCATATTACTTAATCCTTTTCTGTGATACTAGATCGATGTTAACAGAGTGTATACAAGTGATCAATTCCATTCATTACTAGTATTCTAAATTATCTATTCACTAGGAATAATTTACCATTAGTTTTCAAAATACTATTATAATTTTATAATTGCATGTCTAATAAATTATGTTTAATATATTTAATATTGTCCTGTTATTATCTATGAATTATTATAATAATATATTAGAAAATAACATGGAACATGAGATGAATTCCTAAAACATAGGCTTGTGAAATTAATTTAACCTCTACAAAATATTTGTATGCCCATGCATGTTATATTTTAAAGATTATATTCCAAAAAAATAAGTATTGAATTATTTAAACATATATTTTAAAATAAAAGGTTATTATATTTAGTATTATAATATTTTTGAAACACAATGATCTATTATGTGTATGTTTTTCCCCAATACGTGGTTCCTACTTTAAGTCAGAAATTTTAAAATTTTATTCCATAGTCTAAACAAACATGTACGACACTAAATTATTATTCATATGTTATAAAAAAATTATTTTAGAAACCAATGTTTCTCCCATTAACCATGTGGTGACATGTGTAACTAATTCATTTCAAAATGCATATACTACGATCTCTATGCATGATTTACTTATAAAGGAATTTTTATAATCTAGATATTTTATTGGAATTTATTGGTTTCACTAACCAATTTACTTATTCATATTAGATACAATATATATGATATATATTTGGTTATATTATACTGATATCCTCTATAATGATTCCTCTAATTTAGGTGGCCTAGAAATTGGTCTCCCAAAATGATGATAATAGAAAGTATTCATTGACAAATACAATTAAAACAGATTTTTGTAATAATGATCAGTGAATAAGTGGTTATCATAGAATAAACCATTCAATACTATATCATTCTATATTGGTAACGCCTTATACCATCCCCATATAGTTTCTCTTGAATACTCACCAGCATCATCGTGTCTTATAAACATTCAAAATATTTATTCCTCTAAAATTAATACATGGAGTACAGTTCTTTAATTTCTACATAATTTTCAACCTTATCATATTAACATTTAATTATTATTTGTAGTAATATTTATTTATAAATAATAATAAATGTATGACCAATCACAGTGAACATAACCCCCCCTTTTGTTATATATATTCCAATATAGTAAGTGTCTTGAGAACTAAACCTTTGATTGAGATTAGTGTCGTCTAGTATTATTATTTTAACCCACATGTGTCAAAATCTTTATCCCATATAATTTATTTATTCTATGACTATCTATAATGAAATAATGTTCCATGATCTAAATATAGTCATTCATCACTAAATTTATATATATTTAGTGACCATTTGATCATTAACTCAGAAAGACCTTAGTTTTTAAATGTTCATTTGTTTCTAAGATATATTTTAACAAACGATTATCAAAAAAAACTTTTTTCGTTCCTTAATAGACTCTTTTCATGTCACAATTGATATTATATTCATTATGAAATATTTCTGGAATGGGGTCAGTTATAGGACTTTTATTTTTAAAATGTTTCTTGGAAGAAATTGTGATTGATTTAATATATATATATATATATGTATATGTAAGAGTCATCATTGATATTATATTCAAAATCTCCATTAATTTAATGAATAAAATATAATTTTTGTTTTTTATGACATCTAATCCATATGTATGATCGATGATGACATGGATAAGATGTTTTCTGAGAAGAAATCTTAGTGATTACTCAATAGTTTCCATGTTCACTCATTTAATTCACTAAGAATTTTTAAAATTTTATAATTTGGTATCTTGAATTAAATGAAGTTACAATTATCATTATAATAGTTCACATAGAATTTTTGAACTAGATCTAAATGTTAGGTTATTTTCAACTATTTATAAAGGTTTTATTATCTTAAACAAGATAATTAGTGTTTTTGTATAACTAGTATCAGAGCTCAATTGAGTCAAAAAACCATTTATGGTTATAAATTGGTCAGCAAATATATGTTTTATTTTAAAATGAATTGTATTTATAGAATTATGTAAGATTAATTTATGATAATATTCATTATTAATTGAATTGGATATTTTTAATTCTCTTGTTACAAAACAGTTAATTAAGTAATTAAGTAACATAAAAAAATTGATTGAAAATTAAAATATTGTCTTGTTGTATCCAGATGAACACTTAGATAAATTATTTTATTACAAATATTTATAATGTGAATGATTCCAATATGGAAATGATAAATAATGATCTCACATTGGATTATGTAAGAGTCAACCTTTCTTAGATTCTTTTGTGTTCACTCATTAACCTCATTATTTTTTCTAGTTTATTATATTTAAAATATTATATGTCGTCAGAATATTTTATTGAAAAAACATTGAAGTGAATATAATCATGATGAATATACTTGACACTGATCAAACATCTTGATTCTTCAATTCATTATAATTTTATTTTCAATGTTTATTCAATTAATATAAAAATTGAATATCCTCAAGTTCATTCGAATGTCTTCGAATATTTTGTCTATTTGTTGGATGTTGTAAAGTATATTTTTTCATTAGTTTATATATGGTATAATAACACTTTTCCTTCAAATATTTGATTGTGTGGTGTAGAAACGTGTATTAAACAATCCTTGTCCACATAGTGATGTATGAAAAAATTTTCCCCAAGATATTTATACATTTATTTCAATAGGGATTTGTAAAATTAGGATAACCATGATGTTAAGGCTTATAAAATAAGATTAATGGATAATTTATTATCTAAATTTAATCCCAACTTCCCCAACAAGTCAATATACCCTATCATCTTGAAGTCATGATCCATAGCTAGATTGAATTATTCAATTTTACAATAATATAGTGCATTAGATTTCATATTTATTTATGGCCTATACTTATCATTAACAGGAAAATATATATTGTATATTATGATGTGTGTATCCATGAATTTATATTTTATCATCAAATCCACATACATGGATGATAATATAATTCAATGAACATATGAAGCATCCATAAAAAATATCTAGTAGGAATCCTATCTATATTCTCTCTCACGACTGGGTGTCAAAAATTGTATAGGGTAATCCAACGCATAATACAATCCTTATGATAACAATTCTTCACAGAAACAATTGTACCTTATCGAAAAAATTATTTTTAATGACATATGCTATGTTTTGGAATGTTCACACTCTTTACATGGTCTAGTATTTCAAATTTATAAAATATGTAAAAAAAATGAGAAATACATTACCTGAATACAAATTATGTTACAAATAATATTATTTATTTTTATTAATTCTCCCTATATTTTATGAATCCTCAATATCTCAAACTATTGTACTTGGAATGTCTAAATTATCAGATATTATACTGTAAAGGTCCCATATTTATATTCTTATAATCTAAGGTGATGCTATAAAAAATATATTAGAATGTATTTAGGTAGGAAATCTATCTAAATATGGGATTTCAGATCCTTGATCAACATAGAGAACTCCACGATCAAGAAACCTTAAATCAGTTTTCCTCAACAAGACCATTTCATTGGTTCATATGTTGTGGCATAATGCTCATGTTTATATTGAGACCTATAATGAGACGATGGTAGGCGAGATAAGTAGAATAATCTTCATATGATATAGGAGTAGAGACAGTAGAGAGTGTGACATGAGAACGAGTTGTTATAATGAATTGTTATTATAAGATCCGGATACTTGAAGTTTTATTTTTTTATATTTGTTAAACTATAATTTAAATTTTTTAATGAATGATTCATGAAATTATTGAATGTATTGAGTTTGTCCTGAGAGATTCGGGTATTAAAAAGTGGTAATTTGGATATATATTTCATGGAAAACAAGAGGGCATGTTTAGTACTATCCATGAACCATAACCATGAACCCTATAGAATGGTGGTGGAACAGTTTGTAAACTAAATGTATGGGGTTTGTAAACCATCTGATCTTGGAAAAATCCAACCAAACATCTTACACATGGTTTTTCAAACCATACAAGTTCCCATAAAAAATAATTATGTACATTTTTGAAAGGGATAGAGTTGGTGGCATGTTTGGTGCATGGTTTGGAAAACCATTTTGGAAAACTATCTACCTAATTAAAATAGGGTAAATGGATATTTTTTCTCCTGGTACTTATATTATTTTCAACTTGAATTCACTCCCCATTTTCTTCTCCAGTAAAAATGGTTACAAACAAAAATATATCCTCTCATCCATGGACTATAATCCATGGAATCTAATGCATTTGGAGTATTATTTAATATCATTCATCTATCATGGTATGTATTTAACTCTATTTACAATCATTTATATAGTAGATTAATTTTTTGTTTTTTTGTCTTCCTTCAATGTTTATGAACAGTATTTCCATTACATTCTTATTAAGGCTGATTTGGGATTTTCTGGATAAAATCTAGATCCGTGGTTTGGTGAGGTTTTCATCAACAATCCTAAGGTATCATGTCTGCATATTATTTACCATAATATTGATGTTCCCTTTACTATGAGTTAGTTTCATTACTATTTCATGTTGTGTAATAATATTTTAAATCGGATCTGTGATACCCTTCATAGACACTGTAGGGTCTGTTAATAATTTTAATAATGGGCCTATAGTCACTAATGGGGTGTGTCGCTCCTTGTAAATGGAGAAATGAGTCATTAAATGATGAATTTAAAGGATTATAAGATTATTCCAATTTCCAAATTATTTAATAACATCAACGTGGTTTAATGGTTTGTTTGAAATGAATTGGAATGTTAAATTTGTTTGGGCATGATTAGTATAAAATGTGATAAATTGAAATTTTTTGTTTAAATGTTTCCAAATTATTAAAAAATGTTAAATTATTATGGATAAGAATAATTTGTAAAATATACTAGACATGGGGTTTTGTAAAATATATTTCAAGTAATGAAACATAGAAATGTTGATGAATAAAAAGGTTCGCCCTTGTTTTTATTGTTTGATAAAAAGGGTCACCAATGATGAACATTGGAAATCATGATTGATGGTATGATGGATGTTAGAATGAGGATACACATCCTTGGTGTGGGAAAGGATAATTTTATAAGCACCACGAATGAATTTCATGTTCTATTTCAGATAGATTCTCTAGGCTCCTATAATTAATTTCATGGTTTTGGATGTTGGAATGACGTTATAATTATACAATGATTGGGACATGTGATGGGTACAAAGACTAATGCTCCAATGTATAATTATTTAATTGAGATAATTATAAAATACCCTTGAGATTAAATGTGTTAAACCCTATATAGTATGGTTTAGACATCTTGTGTGGGATGAAGCTGGTTTGTTGTTTTGGAGTAACTATGGGAACTAAGAAACCATGGGGAAATTTGATAATTGTATAATTTTAAACCTGTTTAATTTCACTACTTTGTTTATTTATTATAAATATATCTTTATAAACTTTGATTACATTTCATATTGTTGTAGACATCATTGGTTGTGAGTTATTGAGTTTTAGTCACACCCTTCTTGGGTGCTCGTTGGTACCTAATCAGACCACATGTTTTTTTGGATAGAATAAGGGCAAGGGCTCTGTGATACATGGTTGATTTTGAATGGAGAATGGATGAGAAAACCAAACATGTTATTAGGACCCACTATGGGGATAATTTGGTGTCATTATTTTAGATTCCATTTTCACTTTGAGATCTCAAAACAATACATTATTATTACATTTTAATATTGTACATACCAAAATTTTGGGTGTTGGTTATGTGATGTTTAGTTTCCAATTATTATTTCAGGTCAATGAATATTATGATTTCCACTATTTTTACTATGGAAAAGAATGTATAGTCTATTGTGTTTCTCCTCAGACAGCTATTTCTATGAGTCATCATTTAGATTAAAATTATCCATTCCTAAGGTCATTTTGTGTTACAAGCTCGAGGCACAATTTTTGTGAAAAATATTCCTGAATGTTATAGTATTATAAATAAACAATCACATATGAGTTCCAAAATAAAGCATGGTTTTTATAAAATTGTGAAGCAATTTGAAAATAAGGTGTCTTGAGGAATAATTATAAAAATATGTTACATTAATACAAGAATTCTAGACATGGGGTTTATAGTATTCCTATGATTTATTGCTAAAAAACCCTCAATGAATATCAATTTAATGAGTCAAAAACAATTTTAAGGTATTTGAGGGATTAACTAATAATTATTTAAATTTTCATTAACATATAATCTTAATTTAATCAAATATTTTATTGAAAATTTTGGATGTTATTAATTAAATAGAAAAAATACATCAGGAACATTTCACATTCATAGTAAATTCATGTTTTTAGGGTTTATTAAGAAACAATATTCAGTTTTATTGTTAACTATATAAGTTGAATTCATTGTAACTGGTATATGTAGGGTGAACATGTGGGGGATGAAAGACACCTAAATAGACATTTGATCTAATTTTAATCAAGTTCCAATCATATTTATAAACACTAGTGATATTTGTATTTCACAATATTCAACAAATAATTCCAGAACAAATCATATAGACATATGGAATTATTTCTTCAGAGATCACACTAAAAATTAAGATGTGTCATGAATTATTTCTACTAGAAAGCAGTTAGATTATATATTTAATAAGACTATCTATTTTGATAGATTTTATATTATTAAACAATAAATTGGTTTATTTGAATGTAATTTAATTCATTTATAATATTATTATATTATCATAAAAAATATATTTATTCTTTAATTATTAGTACTTTTAATTTTCTTGTGTTATTGATAATATAAGTTCTAATTTTTTTTATCTACAAATAATTTATGAAATTTAATTTTCATGTAATTTTAAGTACTTATTTTAGAACACTATAATATTTCTATTTAAGTATATTAATATATTTTATTTTATTCTATATGTGAATTGATGACTCGAAAAAACCCCACTATGAACTAAAACAGTAACGCACAAAAATACATACGTGTATCGACCAAGCCTAAGAAATCATATCCCACATGATTTCCTTACATGCGAGCTACCTTGACCAAATTTCTTAAATCCTTATCTATATTCCTTAAGGATATATATCCTTATCATCATATGCATAGTTTATGTATGGGAAAATGTAATATGATAGAGAATCTCACCACATGATGCTCAAATAATTCCCACACTTCTATCTTGTACCACTGAGTGATTCCCCATAAAGCCATCAATAATTCATGGTAAAATAGAATAGAGAATATTTTATAGAAATTATTTGGTTCTAAATGTTGGGAGTACGTTTTTTTGAAAGAACTATAGTTTTATTTTGTGAAAGAATTATGAAAAATTTATTGTAATTAATAGTTTTCGTTTTCATTAAGTGGGAATATTATTTATTATAGAATAAATGGAAAATATTTTTTAATCACCTCTATAAAAATTTATGAAAACCTTCACTTAACACAAAACTGAATATATCATTTTATAAATTTTATTGTGCTTAAAGATAGTTTGTACCATGATGAACTTATGAAATCCCTATAAGGGACATCAATGTTTAAGAAGTAGGTGATTAATGTCCGAAAAGATATAAGTAATTTCTTCTGTAAGTTAATTTAAACTGGTATTTCTAGAAGAAAAATATAGTTTGAGAAGGTACTATTTTATGATATGAATCAAGTTTATTTTTTATTTTTAGATAATAAGGATAGAATAAAAAGATACATGATGTTCTAAATCAATCATTTCCATGATTTAAAGAGTGAGATGAGTTATTAACATTTTGGAAGGATTCTATTACTTTTTAAAAAATGAACAAATTATATCTTAATGAAGGTAAAGATGTCAAGTACCACACATTTAATTCAATCACATACTATATATTTAATTTTTCTTGGTACTTATGGGATTCATCATCAAGTAATGTAGGTGTAGTTCGAATGTAAGGAGGTGATAGACTAGTTATAGTACATCACATTGAAATTGAGGGGGAGATCAATAAATATTTTCTTCCTATTGATGTATAACCCAATAAGAGACAAAATGATATGAAATATGTTATTTAAATTGATGAGGAATATATATATGAACCTTTTGGAGAAGTGTATGATGACTTTGAAGGGAAGGAAGTTGCTAATGAAACTATTTTTCATAGACTTATTTATGTTGGAACTGTGGATGTGTAAATAGAATATCAGGATACCATTTGTTGATGCTCTTGTGATTATAAAAGAGCATGAAGTCCCTGGTAATATGAAAGTGGATATTCATGTTGAATCAACTTCTCTTTATAATAATACTACTAATGATATCCCTTTTCTGAAAAAATATTTTAATGTTAATTCATTGTAAGATTCTAGTGATGGGGTCTCTAATCATCGTATAATTAAAAGAAAAACAATTGTTGTGGATAAAGATCATATATCTTCAACTATTGTGGATCCACCATCGATGAACATCGTAAAAGGGAGATGAGGTTTTCAAGAACATGTTCAAACCTTTTATTTTTTATATTTGTAATGATTCATAAAATATCTATATAATGACATTGTTAATATCAAGGGTGATGATAAATCAACTCAAGATAAGTTAAATAACATTGAAAAAAAATTATTTCTAAGTATTATTTCAAAAATATGATGGAGATCGTTGATACTCAAAATGATATGACAATTGTGATATAACCTATTTAGAAAAAATTTCATATTTCAATGAAAAAAATTCTTTTTCCCATGAAGAGCTAAATTATTGAACTAAAGAGTCATTTTTCTACAAAAACCATGTTTACATATATAATTGAAATGGTATCCGGAAAATCCATAATTTTTAGTGCTATGACTTTAATATAATCATATTTTTCTGTGATAGTTCTCATGGAAATTAATGTAGTGATATCTAATCTCAAATATGAATTTCATCAGTTGAAATGTACAATGACTAGTCTATTTTGGTTTCTCAATGTGTTTCCACTGAATTCTCCCACTTCTATTCAAGAATCTAATTAGGATTATCATACATATTTTGATAATACATCTCCATGTTTTTCATAGGTGATTGAGAAACTACAATATTTTTAATATGACTTAATCTCACCGGTGTTATTGTAGTACTATAGACATGAAATACTCACATAGTTTTAGAAAATTAGAAATTCTATTTATATGGGAATTCTTTACACTAATATCCACAGGGTTAGTATTATTTTATACCTTGATGAGTGTATTACCTATATTCAATATATGGTTAATGAAATCTTTGACCTATCTAAGAGAATCATATAATAAATGGATAATTAGATATTCCCTATCATTCAGAAATTATAAATTATTTATACTCAGTTGGAGGAAGTTATAATAGTTTCTCATAAAGAATATTCTATTATACCCTCCCAAAAAGCAACCATTACACACGGTTTTGAAAATGTTATAAAATAATTTATATAAAAATCTTCATGAAGATTACTTGTACATAAAGTGAATTTTGTTATTATCCCAAAATTAGTTTCTACTCTATAATCTATCATATAATGTTTTCTGATGATCTGTCAATAATTCACTGATTAGCTCAGTAATATTGATGATAAAGTCAGTGACCTTGATTCTAATATACAAAATCATTATTCCTAAGAGGTTAAATATAAGTTTTATAGATAGTATGGTTTGGTAAAGTCTAGTACTTTTAGTTATAATTAGTTTTTAGTATCACAATAAGAATACTTCAAAGGTGTGATAAACCTATCCCATATAGTGATTTATTAGGAAATATGGAAGGCATATAACATAATATTAAGATTATAAAAAGAGGATACTATAAAAAATAATATCAACTGGTAATATACCATTTTCCATCTAAGAGGAAGAGTATATATTTTCTATGCACTGCCAAATAGGTATACTAGTTCTTTAGAGAGTTTGGATTCAGAATTTAATCCTTCGACTTTTAATCATTAAGAGAACCAGAGGGTAAGTTTGTATACTATTATATTATCACCCATAGAAATAACGAAAAATTTTATTTTCCTTAAATCAAGGAAGTATGACATCAATATAGCTTTGGAGAACCAATAGAAAATCCTAGATACACTAGTTAGCCTCTCTTGTAATGATAGAACTTGTTTTTGAGGGGAATCTATTCTGATTTCATGGTCATAAATTCTATCATTCCTCCACCAATAGAAACTCTATTGGAATATTATTTCTCTACTAATTCTTGAAACATCCTCCTTATCCCAAGATTGAATTTAATATCATTAGACACTCTTAATAATAATGGATCCATAACTATATATTATGTATATTTTTTGATACTTAATAAAACTCATGTTTCTAGTGTTATTTTTAAGATGGTGTTATTTTTATTTTAGTTCTTATTCTATAATTTTTTTATCATATATTTTAATATCCAAATTAGATTAGATTTTAGTAACACATTCTTAAATTCTAATATAGTTGTGTGCTATATTAATTTTTTACCAATTGTGTTGTTGTCAGTTTTTATCTCAGAAGACATGGGAGGATATTATGAATTCAGATGTAATTATGGGAGGATATGTGAAACAATTATTTAAAAAAATTTATCAATTCATATGTAATTATATATTATGTTTTATGTATACTTATCTTATCAAAAATTTAAAGTTATATGACTTTTATATGGGTATTGTGTTCAACAAGAGGAGGATATTAATTGAATTCTAATGTTCTACCATCATATCTCATGTATCATTTATTTTGATTATTAGAATCACCATTTATTATGTTTCTAATAAATATCTCTAAATTGTTTTATTCAAGTTTTAATTAAGTCCCCTTTTGAATAATTAATTATTCCTTAAAATGATTTTTTATATATAAATACTTCCCTTGCATTGAAATTGTTGACTACATGGAAATATCTTATGTGATAATATATTTAATTTATTCAAATATGTGATGGATTTGATCCAAGTAAATTCACTTATATAGTGAACCAACCTATGTGAAATCAGGTACACAGAATCTCCACAGTAAATAAGTAGGCAACAAAGTGAGTTCAACTATGGATAATTTCCTGAAATAGATACTTCAACTTCACAATATTCCCTATTTAAGAGATTTTTTATAAAAAATTGGATATATATATATATATATAGATTTTTATTATGCAGAATCTATTAAGTGATGATTTAAGAAATTTGGTTCTCTCTTCCATGTAGAAGATTTGATTTTTTGGAATTTTCACACACATTGATTTAGATTCATGAACCAAATAAATACATTATTTTGTATCTATAGATGTATATGTCCTATGTGATATTTTATAAATATTTTCCAACAATGCAATGTATTTGTTATATAAATACCACTAAAAATTGATGTATTGATTAAAATAGTTATATTTTAAGATCCATTATGTAGTATTTTCCAATATTTAGAATAATAACAAATTATATATGTCTTAGGTGACCTTGATAAAATCTACATGTTCCCATAATGGTTGAAATGGATATCTTATTTATGTATACATGTTTTTTGGTAGAGGAATGATAGAAAAAAAATATAGAAAAGTCTTTTTTTGTATTGATTTAATTTATCGAAACTAAAAAAATGCTTCATATTAGTATATATGTGTGGAATAAAAATAAGAAGTGTAAATTCATTAATGGAAATGAGGATCTTATTTTGAATATATATAATTTCAAACCTTGTGCTGTAATTATGGCTATTGTTATCAATAGGGGAAATTTCCTAAATTTCTAGTGTACATGTTCTATCAAGAAAAATCATTTCGTTATTCATAATTTCTTCCTTTAGATGCTATAAATATATATTTTATTCTCCTATAAGACTTATATACTTGAACTTTCTTCTGGAAACTATGATTCTATGATGACGTTAATTTTATACACCCATTCTCCTTTTTTCATGTAAACGCACCTTAAATTTAGTGTGGGTGAAGGTTGTTGTATGTAATATAAGAGGATATAAGTAAAATATCATAATTTTGTTTCATTTAACAAGTGATGACCACTTTCACATTAGCTGGGAAGTCCCTAGGAAATATACTGGACAAAATCAAAAATAAATATGCTCATTAATATAGTGTTGCTGTGATGGACTAGTAAATTATTATTCCCCAAACCATTATAAAATATCATATTTTCAAATATCACACATTATTGTATTCTACTATATAATAATTAATTTTATTTCAAACTATTTCATCAAAATAGATAATGTGATTTTAGATCTATTAATAGTATAGAAAAGGTTGAATAATTTTTTTTTATTTTTTTAAAACTATGTCTATATGCAATAACTTTTGGCATTTTTTATATAACTGTGACCTTGGGTGATATAAATATATATAGATTCCCAAAACATGTCTATAGAGTCTTACAACCAATATTTTACAATCCATGGAAATAGATCCATGTAAAAAACCCTATTTTTAGTACTTTTATGTATATGGTTCCTTCTATTATGCCTTATGCAAACCCATATTATTATATATTCTTTTTAACAACCTATTTTCCCCTAGTATTATTTTCTCACATCCTTATGGTATATCCCTTGATGAAATATTGAGAAACATCTCCCTTATTAAGTAATTGAACACACCATAACTTTGGTTCCCTTTTTGATAGGGAATTATATAGAAGAATATATTTAGAGGATTTATTATATATATATTATATATGGGAGATGGTTAAAGAATTATACGGAATGTTATTTTTATATAGATAATAACCAAAAAATCCTTTCATTCAAGGGGTTGCGTGATTGTTTATTAGATTTAATTTTCAAATAATATCAAATATATTTATTTTTAGTGTGGGTTTATCTCAAATTGTGATAAAACTAGTGTGTTAGTGTGTTTTTTATTACTAGACCTAGGAGTACAGGTATTAGGTATCTCATTCCACTATATGATATTAATATCAATCTTCCCTTTTTTATTTCTAATCATCCACCTCTGCTTATAGACTTCTACATCAATATGGAAGATATAAATAGTTACCTTATGATTATTTAAACAACCAAAAATTTAAATAACATATCCAAATCATTTATCCATCCATTATCTATCATTGGATTTGGGGTTCAACCAATTTTTGGTCAGTGTTGTTTCAAAAAATACTTTAATATTGACATGTTTTGTTAAGTAAAATTTGGATACTCTCTTTAATGGGTACATCCATTTATAGTTTATGTTAATAGAGTTAACACAAACACAGAATAATGAACTCATATTCCAACTATTTTTGTGTTCTGATTCAAAAGAATACTTTTTCCGTATAACTTTACTAATTTATTCACATTTTTAACCATAGGAAAAATAATTACAAAATGAAAATATATTTGATAATGAAATATGAAAAAAAAATTGACTAATAATAAAATATAACCTAATAATTTAACCATAAATTAGAATTTCTAGATTTCCTTTTCATAACAATAGAATAACCTTTAATGTTATCTAGATCTTTCCCTTCCGCTGACTATAAAATCCTATAACATATAAAACCATTAATTAAATAAATCATACCCTGGATTTTATTTCATAACATTTCCATGACCATTTATGTTTATATGTTTATATAAGTCGGCAATCTATTATATAAAAAAGTGAAAACTTCCACAAAGTGATCATTTTTTTATAATACTTGTTTTTTACGTTTACATCCATGTTTCATTTTTTACATTCTTTATTATTTTAAGAAAAATATTTGTAACTGAATTTTTTAAAATTATATAGTTACAAAAATAGTTCAATTATGTAAATTATTTTTGAAAATTTGGGATGAACACATAAATCTTAGTAGGGGATATAAAAAGGTAAGAAACATATAATTCCATTTAAAACATGGAAACCCATGATAGATAATGATATTAAATAATCTCTTACTTATGAAAATAAATTAATTTCCTAAATCATTTCATAAATAATTTTCAAGGAAACAACAATGGAAAAATCATAAAAAAAATAATGTTACTTGGGACATCATATTTACATCACACATATAATCACCCTTATATTAGAATAACATACCTAGTTAATTCGAACACATTTTCACTATGGAATAATTTATATCACAATTCATTGACCCCCCAATCATCTTATATAATATAGAAGAATGATAACATGAATAATACACACCAAGTGAAACAATTTCATCCTCAAACTAAAATAATAATAACGTGAACCCATAATCATAATCACTTAAATAAATCAAATAATAAAAAGAATAAATATAATTATCTTTGATAAATAATTTAAATGAATGATTCAAAAATTTAAGGTAATTGAATTTAATTTTGTAAACCATATAAATTTTTCAATTATGAATTGTAATAAAGAACATACATGGTGATTGTAAAATTAAATCCTAATGAAATTTTAAAAAACACATTATTTTCACACATTTGTAATGATATTAAAATATGAACTATAGGGAAAACACTAATCATATTCCTTAAAAATTAATTAAATTCAATCCAATTTGGAAATTAACTTAATAAATCAAAGATATGTAAAGAACATTATTATTTAAATAATGTAAATGATATATATTGAGGATAAATAGCAGAAATGAAAACATTAAAATCATTAAAGTAATATTTACATGGAAAATCCACTGCCTTGAGTCTCAAATAACATAGTACATCCAATGAGATCCTGAGTAATGAAATTATCTTTATTATATACATTCTTAAACAAATTTAGGGATAGTTTTCTTATTATTATCACTTTTATTTAATTTATTTTCATCTATCAAATACTTACTAAATTATTATAATTAAAATTAGTCATTTTTATGTAGTATGGATCTAAATATCTAAAATGGATTCAGTAAATAAGTAATTGTAATAAATAATTAATAAATTATTAAAAAATTAAATATGTTTCATATTATAGGTTCTAAATAATTCCGCAAACATAATATTTCCACATTTTATGATGTAGTTACTTCTTTGTGAATCATTCTTGATGTTATTGTTTTTAATGGATAAAAATACCATGATCATTCACATTTAATTCAAATATTATGATGGTTGATGTAGTGAACAAGACCCCAAAAGACAGTAAGAGGTTTATTCAATCAATTATATTGGCATGATTATAAGGAATCAAGCCCTGAGGGTTCAATTAGTATAGTAGTCCGGGAAAAATGATACATAAATGAGAATGAAACTACAAATGGATATAATAATTACAAAATATTTGTTTTCCATCTAAAAAAATAAACATATTCGAGGATAACTCTAATACATATACCATATCCCTTCATATATTTAATTATTCACTTTTTTGATTCTTGGTGAATGATATATAATAAGGGTGTGATCAAATGCTCAGTAAGAGAAAAAATATAGCAGAAGAAAAAATGACTCAATTGGAATAGTCAATACAGAAAGGTAAATAACTGAACACTCATTCAATCTAATAAATAAATTGAACTGAAGTACATAATAAATATGGAAAGGTAACAACTAGAAATAATTTCCATTCAAATACATGATAACGAAAAATAAATATGGAAAGGTCTGAAAGTAAAACAAATTCCATTAATCAATGAACTGAAATGAAATTTATCTATGGATATATAATTGGAAAATATCATGGATGAATAATAACAAAAAATAACATGAAATAAATTATCAATTATTATAAGACATGCTTCCTTGGTACAGGGAACCAATACCATCAAGACCATTCGTAAGAGGGTTTTTCTATCTGGTAATAACCCATCTAAGGTGGTTATCCAACTATTTCTTCTCATGAGACTACTGATTCATCGATGTAAAATCATTATCAAGTCCCCAAACTATGTCTACCTGTCCAAATCATTCATCATATTGAATAATAAAATAAATAACATGCCTCATCAAATATTTTTATTGAATGATAAATATGTATTTATCAATAATTCCCTAATTAATAAAATTATTTCCAAAGTAGGCACTGTATGAAATATGGTATACAGTTTAGGTCATAGTAATATCAATAAATATTAAATGGATAATATGGTGAAATTAAATTTTAAATGATCATAGGATATTGAATACTTATATGTGAATTAAAATAAAATAGAAGAAGTAAATGTGAATTATATCCTTGTCCAAACCAATAATAAACCATCCAGAGGATTAATACATATTGTATCAACACAAAAATTCCCATGTGGGGTAAAATGTAGGGTTGTTGTTTTTAATGAAGTAAACAAATTACTTTTGAACATATTCTTAGGAAAATATAATTTTAGTTAAAAAAACCCTTATGAAAATAATTTTCATTTGAAAATATTTTTTTAAATATATCCTAAAAAAATCCTTTTCAAATGGATAAGGAGGCTTCAAATAAATAACAGTGGTTGAATCTATACATGTCGTAGAAGGTAAATATAATATTAATTTTGTACAGTAAAGGGTAGAAAATTATATATTTGTATGTGAAAAGAGGATTACCATGAAGAGATTGGTAAAATAAAAAAAGGGTAAATATTTATTTTAAATATTATTGTGGAATGAAAAAATGTTCTTGTAGACCCTTTCTAAAAAACATTGTTTTCAATATATTTCTAGCCGAAGATAGGGTAAAGTCAGACTTTCTGGAAAACAATTTCTTAACAATATTATGTACCAAATAGTATAGAATTCTACCAATAAATGAATATATAATTAAATAATATATTATAAGAAATCAAAATAGTTTTCATGATATATAGATGATGATATATCATCGATGGAAACATAAACACTAAAATATTATAAAAGCGATGAGATTGTTGCAATAAACTCTTATAACTTGGTAACATGGATCATACTCACCATGTAAGAAAGGTATATTACATGAAGAATAGAATATATTTAAAATATTTATATTCATGATAAATCCCAGAAAATGGAAATATATTCAACTCAAAAAAGAGTTTAAGAGTTTTGTAAAACATTAGTTCAATAAAGGAAAATTGAGAGAAAAATTTTTATCGGTTTAGTAACTTTTAAACATAAATTCAATGAAATATGGACCATAAAATAGACAAGTAAATACCCATAAATATAAGTCAAATATATATATATATAATAAAATCAATGGAATTAAATACACCACATAAAATGAATGAGTGGTGAACATAACATGTATCTCATTAAAAGAAAAAATGAGATGAAGTCTACTTACTAGGAGTTTCTATTTGGGTGAACATCCAGTAAATTCACGTATAATAAATTTATGTTAATTTAATACATGAATAAAATTTTTTCAGGTTTATAATTATTTTTATTTCACTTATTACCATGTTTTGTACACTAATTAGAAAAATTATGTTTATATCGGGTGTTTTTTACCAAATTTGGTTTATGGGTCAACACAACTATTGTTGGTCAGCTATGGTCAAAGGTTTCATTATATATTATATTCATAATCTTAACCATGAAATAATTATCATATTTTTAAATACATTATAGATTTAAAATCAGTCCTTAAAAATTTATTTGAAAATAGAATATGCTACAATCATGTAGACGGTAGGCCGTAAGTACGCATGAGTAACATTTACAGTTTTTAAATGATCATTGTGGAAACAAGTTAATTAACTAATATCCTTAAAATATTATATAATAAATTTAATATTATTTAATCATAGACACTTATATGTAGAATTATCTTATGAAAAAGGAATCACATCATGTCGAGGAGGTGGTAGTCCACATGTTCCACAAACAATGTTATCTCTTTTAAAGTGTGTGAAGGTGTAATAAATGAGATGTTATAAATAAATATATATTGGAATTATAGAAATTTAATTATCTAATTAATATACTATTTATTTTTTTATGTAATATATGTCTAATTAAGACAATTAATATATATTTTCCATGTATCATAAGAATGAATCACATTGCATTGAGGGGGTGGTAGTCCACACATCCTCATATGAGATTTCTGTATTCACACAACATAGAAACAATAAAGATTTGTTATAAATAAAACATTAATAAGAATAATAAATTAAAAATAACATAAATATCATATATAATTTTTTTTACATCATAATGGCCACCATAATACCAAGTAATGTAGAATTGACCAAACATCATTTCGGGAGGTAATAATTCTCCGTTCACCGTAACAATATGTTCGTTACCCATTGAATTGAGGTTTGTGGAAGTGTTTGTAGAAACTATAGAATCAATGAGTCTTATTATATTTAGTATACTTTTTTTATGTAAAGAAATAATAATTATAGTGTAGGTAGTGAAGAATGGAAATGAAACTAAAAGGCTTAAGTGAAGACGTTACCTCTTAATCGGGTAACTACTTTGGGTTTGAACCAAAAAAAATACTTGAATAGAATTCTTCCCTAGGAGAGGCTTATAGGTTGAGTGGAGGGACGTTGTGAGAATATGTTGTTAGATATTTTCCTATCCTATGTTTTTTTAGAGGTGTGGTGAGTGGGGACAGGTGGTATCATTTTATAGGGAAGGAAAATGGTCTTTCTTTGATTTTTTGGAAACAAGTTTGGCGTGCACATTTTCTTACCTAAAAATAGTTATTACAACGCAAAAATTCATTAAATAAAGTTTCATGGGATAATTAGTTTCATCCAATTGGTTTTGGATATGTTTCTTTGTTATTTGGTCACTTAAATTAAAGGCTTACTCCATTATTAAACTTAATTTTTCCTTAATAACTATAATTAATTTTAATAAATTTTACTAATGTTTTTGGTGAAAACAATGTTTTTATTTTTATACCTGATAAATTATACTGATTAAAAATATGGAATTATCTTTTCTAAATAATAATCATATAAGTGGAAGAAATTGAATTAATATTAATCTCGGAGATAGGATGAAAATTCTAGTTTTTGATGTAAAAGCGTCTGAAAGTTGGCTATGTTTTTATTGTAAATTTTATTGTAGAATTGATTCTAATGACATAAATTGGATTAATTGATAAAAATTATATATATTAAAACTTCAATACAAATTAAAATTTTATTTTAACCTTATAAATATAACACATTAAAAAGAACTTTTGAACTAAAATTGAGTATTTGTAACTATTCGTTAAAAATTAAATTTATCAAAAAAGAATAAAAAATTAAAGCAAACCTAGTTTTAATTTTATATTTCATATAATAGTTTTATTTTAAACTAATATATCAATTAAATTTAAAATTTTATATTTAAAATTCTTTCACCATTAAAAGTCGGTAAACGGGCCTTTATAAAAATATAGGTTTTTATGTGTAAAATGGGGATTGTTCTTATACAATTCATATCAAACCTAATGGAAAAATATAAAAAACAAATTGACATAACATATACCATATATATTTCATTATAATACATAACTACTTGTAATTACTTTAATTTATCAGGATAAAACTACTTTGGGAGCATAAAAATGGTTTTATATAAAAACATTATGTTTATATTAAATATGTTCCTATATTCATTTCTAATTATTTGTTAAAAAATTAATTAATATTATTTTATTATAAGCCTTAAATGTCCATAAGTTTGTTAATACTATTCATAACTGTAAATATTACATCTAGGTTATTTCATATAATATTAAATAATAATATTTTAACAATACGTTGTTAATTGGTGAAACTTTGTGTTTCATGTAACTAAAGATATCGAGGAACCTCACACTTGCATGTAAAAAAAGATATCAATAATGGTTTCTCTTGCATGTGACACACACTAACATGGTGGTGCATGAATAGAATTTATTGTAAATATTAGTCATTTTTAAAATTATCAAAATATTATTTTACCTAATGTGCTTGTTATCACATGTCATACATGCTATCAAATAGAATGTTCTTACTTAATTTTTTCAGGGTGTCACATTCTCCCCACCTTCATTAAATTGCATTCTCTCATTTTTAAAAATGATCATGGTGATAGATTTTTTTATACTACCTTTTTTTGAAATCCCACATTATTAGAAGGGTTTGTATGTAATCTATTGTCAATGTGATAATGGAAACTACGAAGGTCACACTGACTACCATGTAACTAGGTCTCTATGTTGGAGAACATTAGTGAAATGAATTGATACATACCTAGAGGAAATTCATAAATATTTATTGGGATTAAATTAATTCTTCAATAAAAAACAAGTGGATTATAAATGGAAAATTTAGGGCTTGAAATCCATAAATCATTGATGATTTAGAAGTCTATCGGTTCAACCGAAATTTACATATTTTGAAAACATTTTATTTTTATGTCATTTTACTACTATTGGGTAATCCATTCATTGACCACGAATATAATGATATATTATTACATGATGGGTTTCAATATCATATAAACAATCCTAACATTTTGTTGTGATTAGAAAATATTATAAATCTTCCCTTTACTCCCAAAAATTATTTAGCAACAATGATTTTTTTTATACCTACACCACTAAAATAAAATTTTGAAGGATTGAAAGGCCTATAAAAGAGTGAAAAGTCTTAATATTTCACTTTAAACATCTGCCAAAATAAAAATGGTTAATAAATTAATTTTTAATCCTTAAATTTGTTACTATAGGTTCATCATTAATATTTTTTCTTAAAATAGTTTCAATAAAAATAATAAAAATTAACAAGGACATTATGTAAGTCAATGATTCACATGAAACCCATATAGTCTTTCTATCATGGGTTTAAGACCCATAGCCTTACAAAATCTTATTATTTATAACTTGGATTATTTTTGGGAATTTAGTAAAACTATATTAATATAATTTCCAAAATATATATGATGGAAATCCTTGAAATTATGTTAATAAAAAAACATAGCATTTTAACTAAGGTTTTCAGTAAAACATTAATATATGAATACTTCATACACTTATTTCAACATAGATCCTTCCATTTTATAGATTTTATCCTCTTGGATAGGGAATTGAATTGGGTAATGTCAAAGTTACCCACAGTTATGACAAATAACTATAAATGATTTTCTTAGGAAGGGATTCATTTCCTTTCATCGTACTCTTCATTTTTCTTCAGCAATAAATTTCATTATGTCCTTATTTTCCACATGTAAATCATTTAATTATTCTATTAAAACATGTTCCTTAGGGAATCCTTCCACACTTCTCACATGTATAAAATTGATCCTTCTTTTCTTTGCGGTCTACACCACTAAATGCTCTTTGAAAAATAAATCCTTCACTTCTTTGGTGTGCTCATGATCGGGTAATGGTATACATTGTAAATAAACTTTATGGAAAAATGATTTGGCATAAACACGATATTCATCATTCCTATCAACAAATCATTTGGTTTCTCATTTTCACCAACGTTTCCATAATGTTTGATGTTATATTGAATCCTTCGAGCTCTATCTTTTTTCTAAAACCATAATGAAATAGTGTGACCAACAAAATTCATAGTTAGAAATGTATATAATCATATATGAGGTATCCAAATAATGTAACCTTATATAAAAATATAAAACAACTTAGTTTTAACTTGGATTGATCATTTTCATTATCTATTAAAATCCTTATTAATGGTTTGTAAATAGAATGTGGGTTATCCTAAGAATATCCCTCAAGTGTTTCAAACCAGGTGCATAGTAAGGCATGTTTTCATGTACCAGGTTACCCCGATTCAAGCATGGAACACCATGTCATAATTATTACTCCTAGTTACATCTATTATAGAACAACATACACTTTTAGTATCCATACAAGAATTTATTTATAGGAAGACCCAAATAATCTACAATTTACAAAAATTCTATTGCTTTCATCTATAATTCGTCAAATTCAACATTATGGATATGTTCTCTAATCTTGGTTTTCTTAAATCTAGTTCCCGAGGTTTCTACTAAACATCCTAGGATACAAATCGTATCAACCCAAACCAAAGAATCCCGGATCGGGTGTCTACTACCAATTACATTAGTATGATTATAAGAAATCTAACCATGAAGGACTGATCAGATTAGTTTTCTTTAAAAGATAGATACAAAAATAAAATACTTTATCACAAATGGATACAATAACTACAATATAGTTTTTTCTTCTAAAATAATAAACAACGTTGAGGATAACACTATTCCATCTAGTATATTCCTGCTAATTGTTCATTGTAATCTTATTAGATTCCTGGTTAAAGAATCATAATAAGGGTGAGATCAAAAGGTCAGTAAGGGAAAAAATAGCAGAATTAAAAATGAATCAAAGTGAATAGTCAATATGGGAGGGTAAATAACTGTACAAACATTCCATGTAATCAATAAACTAAATAGAATATTTTAAAAAATAAAATAAGGTAATAACTAGAAATATATTTCATTAAAATAACTAGATAAGTAAAAATGAATATGGAAATGTATAAAACTAAAACACATTCCCTTAATAAATGAAATTAAATCGAATGTATCCATATATATGTTAACAAGGAATCTCATGGATGAAAAATAACTAAAACTAATATAAAAGAAACACTCAATTATGGGATGCATGTTTCTTATGTACATGGAACTAGTACCATCAAGACCATTGATAAGACAATTTAGCTATTGGGTAGAACCAATCTAAAGATTCTAGCCAATTATTTCATCTCACGAGACTAACGATAAATCAAGGGTATTTCATTAACTATTCACCAACATGTTTCTACATATCCAAAGCATTATTCAAATTGAATAATCAAATAAATAACATTCCTTATCAAATAATTGTATTGATTGAGAAATATGGATTTGTAAATAATTCGAACATTAATAAAATTACTTCAAAAGTATGTACCATATGTAAAAAGGTATATGATTTAGGCAATAGTCATATCCCTAAAAAATTAAATGGATAATAAGAGAAATTCAATGTTTAGTGATCATAGGATATTTCAGACAGTAAGGTGACTAAAAATGAAATCCTGGAAGTGTATGTGCATATTATCCTAATACAAATCAATAATAAACTATCCAGTGGAAGAATAAGGATGTTATGAATAAAAAATCATCCATGTGGGGTAAAATAATGGTTTGATGTTATTGATTAAATAAAATAATAACATGTAAAAACATTCTTGGGAAAAATAAAATTTTCTTTTTAAAAACCTTCGAAAATTACATTTAATTGAATGTACCATTTTAATGATATTTTAAAAATAAACCATGTCAACATGAGAATGTGGCTTCCAGGAAATGATGTCGGATGAATTGGTACATGTCATACGGGGTAAAAAATTATTATTTTTGTATGATCAATTGGTAGAAAATGCCCTGTTTGGAAGGTGACAAGAATATTTCATTGAAGATATTTATAAAAGAAAAAAAGTTAAAATATCATTTAAATATTATAGGGAAATGAAATAATATTTTTTTATACCCTTTCTAGAAAACATGGTTTTGAATACATTTCTGTCCAAAGAGAGGGTAATGACAGGATTTTGAAAAATCGTTTTTTAACAATATTATGTACCAAAGAGTATAGAATGGTATAATGTGATATTATATCCAAAAATAATAGAGTAAAATTAATCTTGTGAGTGTTTCTAATATATGGATCACAATATTTCATTGTTGGAAGCATAAACAAAACAATCTCAAAAAAGCGATGAGATTGTCTCAATAAACTATTATTAGTCGATAACTTAGATCATACTCTTCATGTAAGAACGGTAAATTAAATGAAGGATATAATATTTTATAAATATTTATATTGATGATATATCATGTAAAATGGAAATATATTCACCACCAGAAGTGTTTAGTTTCATCATAAAACATGAGTTCAAAGATGGCAAATTGAGAAAAAACATTTTACCGATTTGGTAACTCTTTAATCGTAATACCCATGAAAGAAGTATCAAAACAATGGAGATATCAAAAACCATAAATTTAATTATAAAATATGTATAAAGAAATATTCGTAAGTATATAAAACTGACATAGGAAATAGTGAAAAACATTACATGTATCTCATAGAAATTAAAAGTGGGATGCAATCCCCTTATATTTATTTTTCTTTCTGGTGAACGTCCATTAACATATTGTATAATAAATTTATGATAATTTTATACATTAATCAGAAACTTTTTCATGTTTATAATTACTTTTATTTATCTTATTACCATGTTTTTAACATTACTTAAATAATTCTGTTTACGTTGGTTGTTTTTGACCAAATTCTGGTTTTGTTTCAAAAAAACTATTTTTGGACAACTATGATCAAAGGGTTTATAATATAGCATATCCATAATAATAACCATGGAATAATTATCATATTTATAAAACAATTATAATTTTAAATTCAATCATTAAATACAGTTATGAACATGATAATATATTACAATCATGGAGACGGTATGTTGTACATACGCATGAGTAAAAATCCAATTTTTAAATGATCATTGTGGAATGAAGGTATGTAACAAAAATCTTTTTGAAATTATAGTTATATAATTTATATAATAATTTTTAATCATATATACTTATATATATAAATATTTAATGTAAAAGGAATCACATTAAGTCAAGGAGGTGGTAGTCAACAAGTCCATGAACGATGTTATATTTTTTTAAAGTGTGTGAAGGGGTAATAATAGAGATGTTATAAACAAAAATATTATATTTCCAGAAATATAATTACATAATGAATATATTATTGATATTTTTTAATTCATATATTTATAATTATTTCCATTCGTATATAAAGTCCATGTATTCTGCAAACGAATCACATCGCGCTGTTGGGGCATTAGTCCACACTTCATCAAATGAGTTTATCGTATTCTCACAACTAGGAAAACATAAAGTTATGTTATAAATAAAAAATTAAAGAATCATAAGACATTATAAATAACATATATATAATATATAAATAATTTTTCCATAATAATTCCCACAACAATATGTGGTAATGGAGAGTTGAACAATCATCGTTTCGTGAGGCAGTAATTCACCATCTACAGAAACAGTATGTTTGTTACCCATTAGATAGAGGAGTGTGTAAGTGTATGTGAAAAACATATCGTAAAAAATACTAGTATATTTAGGATACTAGAGTTTTTATGTAATCATAAAATTAGAATATCATAGGGATTGGATAACAGAAATGAAACAAAAAATCATGATTGAAGATGTTACGTCTTAATCGGGCAAATACTTTTGGTTTGAACTAAAAGATTCCTTTAATTACATTATGCCCAATGGGAGTCTTCTAGGTCAATAGTAGGTATTTTGGGAGACTATGTGGACAGATAATAAATGAGATGAATATTTTTTAGAGTTGTGATGAATGAGTAGAGGTGGTGGCCATTTATAAGTAAGGAAAGGGACTTGCATCGAATTTTTGGGAACATCTAAGGTGTGCACATGTTATTACCAAAAATATTCAATGAAACCCACAAATAAATCATTAATGGAAGGTTAATGGATGAATTAGAGACATAAAATAGTATTTGGAACCTATTCTATGTCATTTGGGTACTTATATTAGTGGCATAGTCCTTTATTAAACTTATTCTTTCTTTAATAATTGGAATTAATTTTAATAACATTCACAAATGGTTTTCATTAAAAAACAATTGTCATATTAGAAATAAAAATTATGATTATTAGAAATATGGAATCCATTTTTCCAAATTCTAATCACATAACTGGAAAAAGTTAAATTAAAATTATTCCCATAGATGGGACGACAATGCATGTTATTAAAGTAAAAACATCTGAATGTTGGCTTTGTTTTTATAGTAAATATCAATGTAAAATTGATTCCAATGACCTCGATTGGATTAATTCATAAAAATAGAATCTAATTAATAATTATAACCAATTTAAATTATAATTTATTCTTAAAATAATGTATATTAAAAAGTAGTTTGGAACTAAAATTAATTATTTTTAACTATTCATTAAGAAATGAAATGCCTAAGAAAAAAAATCAAAAATTAACCAAAACCTAATTATTATGATTAAATTTAAGATAAGTATTTTATTTTGACTTATTAAATAAATTTAGTTTTAAAATTTAATATTTATAAATGGTTCTCCATTGAATGCCGATAAATTTTCTTTTATAAATATAATTCATATGTGTAAAATAGGGTTTGCCGATATGATATTCATATAAAACATAACTGATGAATATGAATAATATTTGATTGAATATATAACATATATATTTCATTATAATGATAAAATAGTTTTAATTCCTTTCATTTATTAGGAAAAAATAGCTTCATGAGAATAATAATGGTTTTATATAAAAATATTCCGCTTATATTAAATTGGTTCCTATTATATTTTCAAATTAGTTTTTATTTGATGAATTAATATTGTAATATTAAAACCATATATTTTCACAATTTAGTTAAACTTATTCATAAAAACTATCTTAATGGATAGGTTCTATCATATAATATTAAATATTAATATTTTAATAATACAATATTATTTAGTGAACCATGGTATTGCATGTAACCCAAGCTATAGAGGAAGGTTGATCTTACGTGTCACTGAATCTGTTGAGAAATGATACTCTTATATTTAACACATGCTAACTTGTTGTTGGATTCATGGAATATATTTTAAATAATAAACATATTATAAAGTATCATAATATTATATTACCTTAAATGCATTCATCGCATTTCATACACGCTATTGAATTCAAGGATCGTAATTCATTGGTTCGAATAATAAAAGATAATTCATATTTTAATAATGTATATTATTATTATATATATGTATTTGATATATTTATGGAATATTGGGGACATAATGTGAAACTTATGGTGTCAGTTCCCAAGGACCACGTTAAAATTGTAGTTTTTAAAAAAAAATTCATAATAAGATTTTATTTTCCTATAAACTATTCATAGATATATTACCATTATATCATTATGAAAACATATTAAATAAAAAATATTTCTTAAAATTAAAATTATTTTATTTTTATTTGTTATACATGATAAAAACATTATAACAATATTCATGTATGTGGTAAAACCCACCCAAAAGAGATCATGTCATAACGACCAAATGAGTAAAAATATATTATTTAATTATAATGATATAAATTTCTGATAAGGTTAATGATTTAATAAACATGTTATTATTATTCATGAAGAGGTGGATAAAATGATAATGGAAAGATAATGGTTATATGTAGTTAGTTTCAAAGTGTCTTAATATGATCGTTTTAGGTTGTAAAATTTTATGATTACAATTAATTTTTAATATTACTATTATAATATTTAAATTATCTTTATAAAATTAACCATTTTATAAATATTATATTGATTAATTTAATAAATTTTTAGAACCATTTATGTAGGTAAATAATGAAAAATAAAATATGTTGATCATGGAGGTGGCAGTTTTCATGTAACATATGAAAGATTTACATTTTCCAAATGGAATGAAAAATGATATTTGTTGGTCTTTCCATCATCATAATGAAATTTAGGCAAAACAATTATATATATTTCGCAATATTATGAATTTTATAGAATATTATAATGAATTTTGTGAGGAAATACACTTGAAAGAACATTATTAAAATAATTTTCACTTTATTATGTATCCTCAATTAGATTGAGCATGAGGACATTGAATGAGAGGTTTACGGTAACATTGGGGGTTTGGGAGAGAGAGTTGGTTGTTCATATAGTTATTTGTGTATAATATTTGGGTTAGTACTTGAGGGATAATGGTATATGGAGTATAGGGGCTGAAATGACCATATAATTTTTTTTATGAAATAGATTAGTTTTCTAAATTGATTAATGATGATAATAAGAGAGTTTATTTATAGAAAAAATGAATAATAAACATCAAGATGTTTTCTATTTTATCTCAGACTAATGAGGTCCTAGAAAACACTTACAGATCTATACTCAGTGTGACATATATTTTAAACAAATATGGTTTTTAATGGGAAATAATAACTTAGTTAAAAAAATGTTTTCCACATGTAATAATAACAAGGAAACCTGACTTTTGTACCAGGAGTCACAATCCAATTAGAACATTGAATTTATACTATAAGAGTCTCTACCCAATGATTATATAGTTTAAATTCTTGGATTCACAACTATAGGAAAGATAAGATGATTACTTTTCAGTGTAAAAGCATAAATAGAAACATTAGTGCATGTAAGAGAGAAAGGAAGTAGTGTTACATACACAATAAACACAAATAAAATATATAGAATAAAAATAAATCAATGGTACTTGTTATTGATGTTTTCCAGTATGATTGTCCTTTCATGGTAGAAGAAAAAGTTTTATTTTTTTTCATCCCTTTAGGTATTATCCAAAAGTAGATAAAATTGATCACACATGACTTGGTTCATATAACACTTCAATGTAAAACATAATGAATTGGTTATAAAAAGGTTCAAGATATCATATATCATATCTGTGTATCCTTTGAAATCATCCCAAGGCCTTTAAAAACATTATGTAAAAATAGACATGCCAATATCCAACCATGTAAAATTACTGAAAATAAAAAGGAATCGTTATCCAGTAGAGATTAAATTATAATTTTAGAGTAATCATTAAAATGATCATTTTAATTAAAAACATAAATTCTAAATCAATACCATTTTAATTACAACCTAAATATTTCAAATAGTTTTTATAATAATAGGTCAAAGTAATCCTATAAAAATTGTAAAGCAGTGGGACTAATAATGTCAAATTTCAAAATATTTTCAAATTTAATGAAATACATATCCATTAAAAATGTATTTATAATACATTAAATATAATAAAATATGCTTGAATAATTTAAAATATACTAAATATTAATTTTTAAAATAATCATAATATTTAGTCAAATAAAAATCTAACACCATAAATATCTGAAATATATACTATTAGTATACATGAAGAAAGAGTTAATTAAATCATATTTAAAACTGATCATAACATTTAAAAAAAATTCATTGATTTTATATAATTTATAAGAATTTTATAAATCAATATATTACTTAAAATATCAAATTATATATTGATTTAATAAATTTATCATGAATAAAGAAAAATATAGCATGCTAATAAATTGTTTTACAAGATATAATGAAATGAAATGAACGTTTTTCTTAAGTGATATGGCGGTTGTTATGCTAACCATGAGATTAATAGGATATTTGGAAGATTCAAGAATACATGTAGTCTGTATATAGACTTTAAAAATAATATAAAATGTTGTTATTATGAAAAAAAAACCTTTTGGGTTTTATGGAAATAACACATGCATTATATTGGAAAAACCGTCACTTGTTAGACTGGGAAAACCATGATGACGTAGGATAGAAAATCCCTAATGTGTTTGGTTAGCAACACCAATAAGTGGTAGACTAGAAAAACCATCATTTTGTAAGTTGGGAAAACATTCATCTTTTATGTTAGAAAACCCCCATATGGTAATGTTTTAAAAAAATCATAGTAGTTTCATGCATGTTTTTGTATGGTCTGCTTCTGTTCATTTCATCTTGTAAGATAAAGAAGAGATACTAGTTTATCAGTTTTTTATAAGTATTTGACAACCTTCATTAGGTGAGCTTCCCATGTGATCGATTCACATGTTTCTTATGTTCAATATAAATTTATTCATGTGGTGTGTAGGATAGATCATGGTAAGTTAACTCAAGGGTTCTTGATAGTTTTATTGATTGGTTTCATGATAGGATTTTAAAATTGATTTTTCAGTTAGTTGTCAAGATAATATTTGGTGATTTTTTAGTCAATATAAACATAAGAATATTCTAATGGACAATTTTATTTAAAAATAGAAAAATAATATTTCCTTTATAACCTAATAAACCGATGTGATTCAAAGATATATTTCATGATTTATCATAGAAAAAGAAAAGATACTAAATTCTAGAAATTGTTGAATTTCAAATATTTTACAAAGTATTTGACAATTTTATAGAATTAAAACAACCTTTTTGTACTTCCACATAGTTTAATGAAATGAATATAATTATATTATTATCAAATTATATTATGTTTATGAAGAACCAATCTATATACCTCATGTTATACTAGAATATCTAAACAAGACTATAAATTGAAAAAAATTTGTAAAAAAAATCCTGAAACATATTTTAAAAAATTGAAAACAATATATAAAATGAATCAAACATTATCATAATTGAATAAAATTTAAATAATTTTACTATATTACATATGAAAAGGGAATTTCAAAATTCCATGGACTTATGAAAGAGAAAGTATAAAAAAATAGTGAGTGTGTAAGAAGTTGATTTCATAAATAATTGATTTACATAAATTATTGTTGGAGGGATTATAATATTCAAACTAAAAAATAGAAAAATAAAAAAACTCCCAATAAACTACCCGTTTTTTTTGAAAATTAATAAACAGAAAAAAAAAATTTATAAAATTATATACAATTTTGAAATTATTCAAAAAGAGAAAAATAAGAAATATAAAACCAACTACTTTGAAAACAATGGTATAAAACTTTAGTTTTAAATAATACAAAAAATCTCCCTTAATAAGTTAATATTATGGTAATATAATCACAAATTAATATAAATTATTTAATATAAATTTCTAACAAACCATTTCCAACATAAATTTTCAATGAATTCTATGATCTAAATATTGTTTAAAAATATCCATTAGTTTATTTTTAATCTGATTATATTCACCATTAATATCACTATTGTTACTATAATATCAAGGAAAATAAAATTACATGTCTATATACTTAGATCTAGAATGAAATAAAGGGTTTATTGAAATAAAAATCGGGAAATATTTTTACCAATAAAGAGTTATATTTTTAAATTTAAAATAAATAGTCCATCATTTTTTATTCCATAATTATTGATGTAAAAAAGTTGTAGCAAAGACAAGATAAATTTTAGTGGTTGAAAAGGAAATATATTTTTGTTTTACAGGACACCAAGAAACGAAATTTTTATCGAGAAATTGACACATACTTGACGAACTTTTTCTATCAAGTCGATATCCTCTAAATTCAATTTTATAGTAACTAATGAAATCAAAAAAAAATATTGTTTAATATAAATTTATCCCTATTTAAAAATTAATTTATCATATCTAGTATTATGTTTTAACAACCATTATGTGATACTCCTTAGGATGTAATTGAAATATAACACATAAAAACCACTAAACATTACATTGTTCCTAGAATAAATTAAATAAAATAAACAAGCTATCATTCATCTATGTAATTTAGTATCTATATATTTTCTAGAAATATAATAATCTAATTTAAAACTAATAGTCATATGGGTTTTAATAGTTTAACAAGAATATAGAAGTAAAAATTCATTAAATATTATCATATTTAGATTGATTCAATAAAATACCATCATATCTTTAATAAATTTCTATTCCATGAAATATTTTAAATTCTCCAATAAGACTCGTGTTAAAATCAATTTCAATGAAATTTAAAAACAATAATAAAGAAACTCATTTGAAAAATCCAACATCAACATAAATCATACAAATTAATATATCATTTTATATAATTATTGTAAACATAAAATGATCAGCCTTACTTTTATTTATATATTATCTTCAATAAAACTTATGTATTCCTATCATACCAAGACTGATGGGATTTCTAAGGACCATATGAATCTTTTGATAACAAAAAAAAATGATTAATAAATTTATAATTTTCAAAACCAATTGTTTTAAAAATGTAATCTTATTCTGAAAGAAAATCATTTAAAATGTGGTTTTCACATCCATTAGAAATAACATAAAAGCATGAAAACTATAAATGGAAATAAAAATTATAATTGATTAAAATCATGAAATAGGTGAAAATGACTCATCAAAATTGATATCTTCTTTTTGACTATGACATTGAGCAACATGCATGGATTTATTCTTAACAACTTGTGCAGATCAATCCATGTTATTTATAAAAATAAATTATCTTTCAATTACATAATTTTCTAAAGGTGGTTCAACTAAAGACCAAAAATTATTTATAGAATATTTTTTAATCTCTTCATCCGTAGAAATAATTCAATTGTATACATTTAAATCATCATAAACAATATTTTGAATGTGGTCAGAAATAAAATAAAAATTAGCAAAAACCAATTTAAACAACATTTATAGGTTTAATATAAAAATCAATATTAATAATAAATTCATCAATGTTGGTTAGAGTAGAGTACTCAACAGGGGGTGAAATGAGAATCTATAAAAATTTCTATTGAAAAGTATACATAAAAGGATTCCCTAATAAAAATGATTACATCACTTTTAGTCAATGTAACATGGTTATAGTAGTTTGACTCCTCAAATAACTTCTCTAAAGATTGGTTAATGATAAGTAATATCAAAGTGAGTTATTGATGCAACTTTTGAAGCTACTTTAATAGGTAAAAATAGTTATTACTTCTATTCAAGACTTACAACAATGTAAAATATAGTTTTTGAAAGATAATGCAAAGTAGAGAAAACCAAAATTAAGAGCCACAATAGATAATGAAATTGGGTCAGTCTCAAGACAATACCTAATCCACTACACATGGTGATCACCATCCACCATGAAATTTATATTAGTTAAATTGATCTGAACACTGGATCAGGGTAAACAACAATACATAGGAATTTCTAGGTCACACGACCACTTCCACTATTCTTAATGGGTATAATCTAACTGGTCCCACAAGGACCTCTCCCCCGCATATTTATGGGATTAAGCATATTTAATAACATATTATAGGAAATATATCTTTTATACATTACTTTAATAAAATAGATAGTGTCTATTTTTATACAGACACACACTACTCAAAAGATAAAAATAGTACACATTGGAGAAAAGATGATGAGAAATGATTAGAAATGCTATGGGTGTTTCTTTATGCAGCTCTGTACCTGTAGAATGAAGAAGATTATAATATTGGGTCCTCTTGTGAAAAACAGAGTATCGTGAGTTTGGTGATCTTGTTTCCACTTCAAGGAAGAAAGCTACGTAGCTCTTGTTCTTATTTGATTTGGTACTAAAAAGATGTTTAAGGCTCTTCTCTACAGTTGTTCAGCCTTTAGGTATCGAGAGTGATTCATGCGTTCTTCAGTGGTATATCGTTGCATTCATTCACTTCTCATTTTTCTACCACCTTTCTTGAGTACCATTCTTTTCTTTTTATTTCTGGGTGCATGTGTTGGAGCTGACAAGATGCATTTATTCTACACATCATACCTCATACTATCATGTGACATGTCTAGAAAGAGACATTTATAATATCAGTTCCATTAAATAACTCAAATACCACCATTATAAATTAAATTGTAAACAACAAAATAGAATAAAGGAATGGTGTCACAGTTTGTCATGAAATGGTATCAGATGGAAACAGTGTCACTAAGAAACAATGTCCTCTCCTTTGCCTTTTTGTGGTGAAATAGTTAGTATGGAATAGTTTCATTGATATTAGGAACCAGTAGCATACATAATGTGTTAGGGTCATGGGGTATGTGTCACAATGTCTGGGTCACGGTTTTTGGATTACAGTGTCTGGGACTTTTTCAGAAACTAGAACTGGTGTAAGACTTATAATTTCTAAAACATAACCATGTATCTATATAAATGTCTTAGGAAATAATATTCACATAATTTATTATACTTAAGAATTAATATAATAAAACATTATAGAGAAAAATTCAATATTGTTTACAATAGTCAAACATGATTTATAAGATTCAAAATCAAGATCTTGTGAATATTTATACCATGAGTTGTAAACATTAAATTATAGAAAAGATAACCATATCTACACATAATTGAAGATATATTAAAGAAGTTGAATATAATTTTTTGACATTAAAACATGAGGAGTCCAACAAAATCCTCCTTTTGGATGATCAAAATTATGGGATTTATTATTAAGTCTCCCACATTTTAGATTATCCAAAATAATATATGAAAATAAAATTAACATGGTATGAGGGTCGTTAAGATAAAAAAACAATAGTGAACATTTTCATTGTATAGATAGATAGAGTTCATTAAAATCATGAGGAAAAAAATATAAAACAACCCCATCAAAAAATCCATCACATCCATTCAGGATCAGAAGTATTCTCTTTTCCCATGGAAGAATTATCAAAATGATCCACAAGATTAGAAGTTGAGGTTGGTAAAGGGATTGAGCTAATCGTGAGAGAAATAATAAGTACTACTACAAAAAGAAAAGTTTACAGAGTGGGTTTTGTTGAGAATCGAGGTAGTGATGTGTCAAGGATAATAGGTATGATCAGTCTCAGAGCATGAGATATAGAAATTGAGGCAGAAGAATAAGAAGTGGATGAGGAAGGAGTTAAGCCAGGCAGCAAGGGTGCAACAACAAGATCTACAATTGTAGTTATTTTTACATGAAAATAAGGCATCAACAAATGAATGAAATCAGTAACTCTCTCACCACCATATTGTATTGACTTCTCAAAATCATATTCATTCTCTATGAACTTTTCCTATAGAGGAGTGAAATAATTTATCTTTTGGACTTGAGTCGTAAATTCATGACTGAGAGGAAGAATTTTCAAATTCTCTACAAGGTACATGAAATGATTGGTCTAATAATTCTTAGAGTAAATCCTGTTAAAGTATAAATACACTTTATTAGTAATTTATTCCTGATCATCCTTGGAAATCATTGAGTGAATCCACACTAATTCAAGTACTAAGCCACTTTTTTTTATAAAAGCCGACAAAACTTCCTTGTCAATACCACTTAAAACTAACTGATGTTCTTATATAACAATAGTTATGATCAAATCACTGTCTAATAGTTGAGATGACTGTCTAGCGGAATTTGAAGCTGTAATGGAAGAAGGGAGAGACTTAAGCTGATTTAGAACTTTATGCAAACATCCCTTATAATCATGTGCCATCTTGTTAAGGCCAACAATAAGCTCACTCATTTCATTTAATATCCTAATGTTTCTCTCAGCCACTTTTTCATAAATTAAAGTCATATATGGTTGAATCAGATATTAAGATTTATGTGGAATATTATTACTAACAGACTAAACAGAATTAGCATTAGGATCTTCTCCATTTTTCAAAACATTTTTCAAATCATCGAAAATTGATTTTAGAGAATTTACCTCATCACTTGAATGCTTGTTCTAAATTATAACTTCTTGTATTTCTTAAATCATTTTTGGTTGAATTTTCCATGTTATTTTCTCTAAAAAAATGCATTGTATCTTTTAATAATATTTTTCATGGGAGAAGGCTGTGAGTTAATATCTTTTCAAAGAATGATAACAATGTATCTCCAAAAAAACATAGATCATATGACTCCCAGAAACAGATGGTTCTTGTGTAGGTTCAGGAATATGAGCTGAAACAAGCTTAGATTCCTTAGAAAATATTACTTCTAGAGTAGAAACTATTTTCAATTGAAATATAGTGGAATGATCTATTCATTTAACTGAGCCCTCCTGGTTATTTTCCACGTCAAAGTTGCTAGAAAACGTATACTAGGTATCCAAAATGCTTTGATAAATAGTATTGGAAACATGAACACATTCTAGACTGCGATGATGCTCCCCCTCAATAGGTGAATCTATTATGGGACTGAGAGATTCAGTTCCTTGACCAATTTCTATATTTTCAATTCGAATAGTCTCACCCATTTTATTTCTAGCAAGCTGAAAGTCATGTTTAATTCATTCCTCAATAGATAGTATAACATCAGGATCAGATTGTTCTTTTCATTATTCCCCAACAATAGCCTCTTCCCCAATAGTAGGTTCTTCTTCTAAATTATCCTCTAGAACAACTTTTACTTTTACACTGGTAGCATGTATTTTTTCAAAAATCAGGTTCTTTCACTGATTCAATACTTATATTTGTAACATTCATATCCTTTTCAAATACTTTTTGTGGAACATGTAGTCCATTATCTTCTCTATCCAAGATAGTTCATTAATTAGGTGAAACAACATCATCTCCTACTTCTTCATCCAAATAATCAAAAAACTCATCTGGTTCCAAACTAGGATCATATATGTTCATAGGTCTTTAAGGATTCTCAACTAGATTAAACTTTTCATTCAACCTTTCATTGAACTCCACCTAGGATTTTTTACAAAAATTAAAGCTTATCATCATCCTCCGCACTGTATACTTTGAGATATTGAACTCATAACCTTCAATGAATTATTAATTTGGGCCAACTACTCCTTTAACAGGTAGATTATAGATATTAATCTTTAATAGAGAAATGAGGCAGACTTCTATGTTGCCTTGATCAATTCAAACATGTGAAGTATAATATTCATACAAAGAATAATATTGTACCCGTTTTTCATAAAATATTTAAATAATACATCTTGATAATTAAGGGTAGAAAAATCCCCTTTCTATATACTAATATGATTCTAGATAAAATTAAATAACAACCTTGTCTCGCTATCCAAATTAGCAGTAATTACCCTTCTTTTCTTCTTATTTCCTGTTAAACATCATAGGTTCTCATCAAAGACAAAAATTTCACTATGAGGATGAGGAAATAATTAGTAATCCTAAAATATTACTTTTATAATGTATCCCTAAGAATCCATCCCATAACCTCAAGGAACATATTATACCTTTGACCATTAATCCAGCTACTTACAACAAATCCATATTTTGTATTAAATGAAAATTGAACATACTGAAAAAAATAGGTAATGAGTTTTTGATAAATCTACCTTTTTTCTTTTGTGATCCAGTTCATCCATCCCTACTCTTATAGTAACTTCAAAACAAGTGAATAAATTATCAACATCCACTTCTGACAAATTTTTTTTTCTGGTACTACTATTCTCTCAACAATATTCACTTTCAACGGTCCCTCGGGCATTATTTTCAATGACCTTTTCACTTTTTCCTAAGATCTATGATTCTCAAAAGTTGATGAATATGGGAACTTCATTATAGGCATTCAACATTTTTTCAAGAGAGATAAAAGTCTGAGATATGACTATCATATTGAAACAGAGGTTTTCCAATTTCAATAGAAGTGAGATCGAGTGAATATAAGAGTGAAATATTTTGGGTTTTTATCATTTAGGGATTTCAATAATCACAAATTCCAAAAAAAAATCATTAAAAGAATTAAATAATCAACACAAAGATATGGGATATAAAATTAATATTTTAAAAAACTGATTAATTTCAGTGATACCGAAAGAGGTTGTCACAGTAGCACCCTTATAGTGTGCCTCCAAATGGTATGAATGTTTCCATTAGACTGTTACTGTAAAAAATAACTTAGAGACAGTAAGTATGAGACTGTAAACATGATACATTAATTTCTATCTATTTACATATGAAACCAAGATAGAGAAATAGTAATTCCATGACAGTAACATGTAAAACCATGAAACATGAAACTGTATACTTTGAAATAGTAAGTGTGAGACATTTTGTTTGAGACTATAAACAATTTTATTCAAGATTTATCATTCCTATTTCACGTATGATGTAATCTATCATTTCATAATTTTATGGTTTAGTAAATATTACAGCAAGATAATTTTCAATGCCAATGAAATCTAGTGTGATATCAACTTTTTGATAATGATCTCTCAAAAAGTGTTGACTTACATCAATAAGCATTGTCCTAGAGTGTGAAACAGTATTATTTAAAATGTCAATCACACTTTTATTGTACCAATTTATAGGTACATGTCATAATTTATGTAAATAGTTTAGTAATATGTGTTTCACCCAAAAAATGAGTCCACAACAACTACGAGCAGCTATGTATTCAGCTTCGTAAATAGATAATCCAATAGAGATTTATTTCATACAACACCATGACACTAGTGACTTTCCTAAAAAGTGACATGTTCTAGAGTTCATTTTATATTTAACTTAATATCACCAAAATCAGATTCAAAATAGCTAAATAACTCAAATTATTGTCCTCTAGAATAGAACAATCCTATATTGGGTTTATGTTTGAGGTATTTGAAAATCCATTTAACAACATTTAAATGAAACTCTTTAGGGTTTCCCAAAAGAGAACACACATACATACACTGAACATAATATCAGTTAGGCTAGAAGTTAAGTAGAGTAAGCTTCCAATCATTCCTCTTTATTTGGTTTGATCAACAGGTTTCCCATATTCATCAAGATCCAAATTACAAGTAGTAATCATTGGAATATCACTACTTTTAGTTTTGTCCAAGTCAAAACGTTTTAGATGAAAATTAGTATATTTTATTTGATTTAAAATAATTTCACCTTTATTTTGAAATATTTTAAATCCAAGAAATAAGTTTAGTTCACCCATTACACAAATTTCAAATTCATTTTTAATTATTTTAGAAAACATAATACATAATGAATTTTTTTAAGACCCAAAAATAATATCATCTATATAAATTTTAACTACTAAAACATCATTGGAAATTTGTTTTATTACATGAGTAGGTTCATCTATCCCTTCTGTAAAACCATTGGAAATAATAAATGTACTTAATCTATCATACCAAGCATTTGGAGCTTTTTTGAAACCATACAACGCTCTTGATAATTTAAAAACGTGATTTGTAAAGTGAGGATTTGTGAAACTAGGAGTTGTTCATCAAAAAAATACTTAGCTATATACCAATTTAGTAATGAATTATTTACATCAATTTTATATAGTTTTAAATTCAGATGTGCTCTATAAGCAATAAATATTCTAATGGCTTTCAGTCATGCTACTGGTTAAAAGGTCTCCTCATAGTCAATTCCTTCCTCATGACTATAGCCTTGTGAAACCAATCTCTCTTAATTTATAACTATGTTACCAACTTCATATAATTTATTTCTAAACACCCACATAGTTCCTATTTTAAAATATTCTGTGGGCCTATCGACAAGTTTCTAAAATATGTTCCTTTAAAATGGATTATGTTCTTCTTGCATAGCCATTACCCAGAATTCATCACTGATACAATCATTGATGTTTTTAAGTTCATGTGGTGATATGAAATATTGATGTTCAACATGATTTCTAAAAGAATATTTAGTTTTTATCCTTTATCTAAATCTACAACAAATACATATAAATGATAGTTCTTGAGAGTTCTAACACCTCCAGAAAATAGGGTCTTGTGATTTCAGGAACTTTAATAGGTTCGGATTCAATATGGATTAAATCTAGAGAATTTCTAGAGCTTGAATTTTTAATAGATTTAATTACAGGATGTATATATGGTTTAGAATTAATTTCTAGATTTTACATATCATCCTCATGATTCTCTAGAGTGGTATTAGGCTCATGGGCATCAGTCTCATCTAACATGACATAGACAGATTCATCCACACAATTATTTACACTGTTAAAACTCTATAGGCTTTAATAGATATTTAATATCCTTGAAATATTCATTCAACACTTTTGGACGCAAATTTTACAAGATTGTCATCGATATTAAGGATATAGACTTTTAAACCAAAGACATTCAAGTAGCTCACTTTGGGTTTTCTATTGTTCCACAACTCATATGGAGTTATTTTAGGAATATATCAGATCTACAGTCTATTAATAATATAGCATATTTTATTTACATCATCAGCACAAAAATAAATAGGTATGTCATATTCATTGAGAATGGTTCTAGAAATTTCTTTCAAGGTCCTTTTTCTACTTTCTACAACACTATTTTTTTGGTGTTCTAGGGGTAGTGAAATTATGACTAGAGCCATTTTGTGAGAAAAAGTATTCAAACACTGGATTTTCAAATTAATGACCATGGTCACTTATTAGAGATTTAATTCTAAGTCCACTATGATTTTATATGTTTTTATCATACTTGGTGAAATTAGAGAAGGATTCACTTTTTTACCCAAGAAAAAGGACCATGTATAATTAGAAAAGTCATCTACAAGAACGTAAACATAGTGCTTCCCATTTAAACAAAAAACTCAATATGGTCCCAAAAAATCCATGTGAACCAACTAAATAGGTTGAGATTTTGAAACTTCTTTCTTTGGATTGAAGTAAATTTTTTTGTTTCTTTCCCTTTTGAAAAGTATTACACACTTTATCATTTGGAAACTCTAGTTTGGGTAGATATTTGACTAATATTTTTCTAGATAGCTTGCTAAGGGGTTGAATATTTTAGTTTCATAGTATTATATTCCAAATACAATACTCTTTTTGAAATACACTTAATCATGAAGAATTTTGAAAACTAAAGAATCTATGTTAACAAAGTATATATTTTAATTTCTTCAGGCAAAAAATACTAATTTATTTTTATAATTAAAAACATTTAAATAATCCTTTTCAATTTTAACATGAAATACATCATCACATAGTTGCTAAATACTAAGAATATTATACTTCAGTCCATCAAAAAAGAACATAAGAAATTAAAACTGAGTTATAGTTATCGATTTTTCCTAGGCCAATGGTTTTTTCTTTAGCATTGTCACCAAAATTTACATTCCCACCATCAATCTTTATGATGTTCTTAAAACATGAATAGTATCCTATCATGTGTCTTGAACACCCTCTATCCATGTACCATAATATTTTACAGGAGCTCATCAAATAAATTTCTTACAAAATAGTTAAATAAAAATAGACTATGGTACCCATTTTTGTATCGGTCCATTAATATTAGTGACTTGTGATTTAAGAACCCACATCTGCCTCATAGATTTCTTATACGCGTTGTGTAACGTATTTGAGGGAAAAAATTATTTGGTCCAAAAACCAACAAAACATTAGAGGATTTATCATAGTTTGAACTATAAAAATATTTTCCTAAACTAGAAATAAAGTTGTGTGTTCTCAATTTAGAAAAAAAATTCGGTTTTCCAAAATTTATATTACCTAGTTTTATATCCAATATCAGTAGTGTATTTAAGGGATTTTTTTAACTATATTTTGTACAAGATATATTTACCATTAGTAAACCATTCATGTTCCTTATTAAAGTTTTCATTAGATAGTAATTGTTCGTTGTATTCTTTGAGTAATTGAACATTTTTCTCTATTTATATTGAAAGTTTAGATTTAATAGTTGAGGTAAGATAATACCATCTCATTAAAGACTTTTATTTATTTTTTAATTAATTACATGTCACTTCAAGAATATTTAAATTCTCAAAAATTTCTTATTCAGACATATTTTCAGAATCTCTTTCATCTCCGAAATAATTGGAATTTTGTATGGGAGATTCCATGATTACCTCAGATGTGTTTTTCATGAAATACATATTGGATTTTTTATATTATTCATCATAAGACAACTATGAGTCACTTGAACTGTCCTCAGAAGCACTCCAAGTTTCATTCATTTACATTTTATACATTCTTTATTTGTCCTCATATTTCTTTTTTTACAGTATCTTAGGAAAATCAGCCTTTAAATGTCTCTTTCTATTAAATTCATAACATAATATCACATCATACATCTCATTTATTTTCCAATCCTTCTTCCAGCTTCCTTTTTGACCATATCTCCAATTGAAGTTAGGCTTTCTGAAAAATTTCTTCATTTATTATAATTTCATAAACATTCTGTCTCATTGAACCATCTTCTCATCAATGTCGGTTTTTGATTGTTCACTTATTGAGTTGCTGCATAGGCTTGTAGTTTCTTCTTATCTTTGTGTTCTTAGGTAGTGGTCTTAAATGTCATGAATATTCTTTTAGGTTCATCATCCTCTTCCATGTCTACTTTTAACCCTTATCCGTACATCATTATGTTCCCAATGATTTCATTGACAAGTAATTTGATTATTTCATATGACTTTATAATAGAGAGAGAAGTTCGTATCCATCTATATGGTAGGCATATGAGAATTATCATAATTTGTTATTTGGTAGTAACATATCTTCCTAGAGAGATCATAGTGTTTACTATTTCATAGAACCTGATATACATATCATAAATAGGATCATCATGCTTCTTATTGAAATTATCATATTTAATATTATATGTGTTAAGTCCAATTTCTATAAAACTATATGTTCCTCCATGTGAAATAGAAAAATGTATACTGAATTTCATGGTATGTTTTACATGACAAAATTATGTAAAAATTTTTATCTCCTAAATATATGTATAAAGAATTCATGGCTTTGTAGTTATTGTTATAATTACTCATAGTTGGGTCATCCCATGTAGTTTTAGAAGTATCAATAATCATATACTCATGTACAATTGATGACCAAATTTCAAAAACCATACTTTCTGAATTTATTTTCATTTTAATTTTCCATTATGCTTAATTATTTCCATTACTGAATGGATTTATTTTGGTAGAAACACCTTATACTCTATTATCGATAAAAAAAAATTAAAACAGATAAAAATTTAGAACGAAAATAAATTTACATATCTATAAAGTAAAACGAAAATAAAAATTGACAATATTTTGAAAGAGAGCCTTATCAAGAATAAACTCCTTTGATACCAACTATTTGTTGGAGAAGAGTAATCAAGAGGGGTTGAATTGATTATCTATAAAAACATCTGTTAAAATGTTTACTTAAAAGGATTCACCAATAAAAATTAACCCAATCTAGTTAATCAAGGTAATATGGTTATCATTGTTTGACTGCTAAAATAACTTTTCAAAATATTGATTAATTCTCAGAAATATCAAAGTGAGTTATTTAAACAACATTTTGAGCTACTCTAATAGGGAAAATAGTTATAAATTCTATCCCAGTCTGACTATCAATTTAAAATCTAGTTTTATAAAAGATAAAGTAAAGCATACAAAACCCAAATTTAGAGGTACATAAGATTAAACTAGTGGTTCGGTCTCTAGATGAGACATAATCCACTCCACTTGGTTATCACCTACCACCAATAATTTTATGTTAATAATCCTGATCCACACCTAGGATCAGGGTAAACAACAGTACATAGTATTTCCCGGGTCCCATGACTTATTCTACTATTCTTCGTGGGTATAATATACCTGGTCTCACAATGACCTCTTTGACACTTATCTATGAGATTAAAAAGATGTAAGAAGATATATGAGGAATGATATCATGCATCCTTCCTTTTAATATAGGGGATAGTGTGTGTTCTAATAAAGACACACACACTGCATGAAAGCTAAAAAAAATTCACAATAGAGAAAAAGTTATGATAAATGGTTAGAAACTATTTATGAATTATTCTATGCATCATTGAGCATATATGATAATGAAGATTAAAATATCAAGTCCTCTTCTGAAAAATAGGCTATCGCGAGTCTAGTGCTCTGTTTTCTAATTTTATGAAGATATATATGTAGCTTGTGTTCATCTTTGAGTTGGAACTTCGAAGATGTTTGAGGCACTTTCTATGGTAGTTCAGCCTTTAGGGATCGAGAGTGCTTCTCCTATTCTTCAGTGGTATGTTATTGCATTAATTCACTTATCATTTTTCTACCACCTTTCTCTAGTGTCCGGATTTTATTTTTTATTTCGGGGTGTATGTGTTGGAGGCAGCATGATGAATGTATTCTATACCTCGTACCTCATACTATTAGGTGACATGTCTACAAAGATATATTAGTAATTTCAGTTCCTTAAAATAACTCAAATATGACTGTTAGAAATTAAATTTAAAACTAAAAAGGAGATTAAACAAAATGTGTCACATTTTTCCTTGAAACAGTATCACTTGGAAACATTATCACTCAGAAACAATGTGTTCTCCTTTTCCATTGAGCGGTGAAACATTCACGATGCCCTGGTTGAATTGAGATTAGAAACTGGTAGCACAGATACAGTGTTAGGGTTATGGTGACTAGGTCACGGTGTCTGGGACATAGTGTGTAGATTACAGTGTCTGGGTCACAATGTCTTGATTATTATGTCTGGGAAAATACTAGAATCCAGAACCGGTGCCGGACTTAGGGTCTCTCAAAATTTTACTAGTATCTATAAAACCATATTAGGAAATAATATTCACAGAATGAATTGGACTTAAGATTTAATATAATATAAAAATATAGAAAAAATTAATATATTTTAAAATATTCAACCATGATTTATAAGATTCTAAATCATGATATTGTGATATTTTATACCATGAGTTGTAAAAATTAAACCATAAGAAACAAATCATATCTAGAGATGATCTGATATATATTAAACTAGGTGAACATGATTTGAGATCATTAAAAATTGATTAAAACATGAGGATTCCAACAATCAAGATGATGATATCTATATATCATCCTTGATGTTAGATTAGGTTGAGAAGGAGTATTCTCAAAATCCATTATTTATCTATATTTTATGTTTTTTCTTCCACATATTTAATATCTCAAAACTAATTTTAAATGATATCATAATGGGAATTTAATTTCACATAATTTTTATCAAAAATAAAATGAACATATTCTTTAATAATCATATTTATTATATTATTACCTATGTAAGATTTATAATAATTTCAATAACATTAAAAAACACTTTTATCACATTAAGAATCATCTTTATTAAAATTATCCTTTAAAATCAAAATAAAAATATTGCAGTAAAAAAAATTTAAATAACCATCTTTTGGAATTTTTGCATTAGCATCTTTTCTTATTTAACCAGGGAAAAAAGTTTATTTATATTAGAAATATAAAAATAAGAAATAATAGTTTCAACCCTGAAATATCTGAGAAAATTATATTCAATTAAAAATATTATTTCCATATATATATGAATTTAATTTTTCTATTCTATAACACAATTTTTCTATAGTGTTCTATGTGATGAAAAATTATGAAAATATCCATTATTTACGAAATATAGATAAACATATTAATTTATCAAAATGACCAATTTTATCACTAAGAATATAAATAAACATACAAACTATACCATTAGTAACCAAATGACCATAAATTCAATAAATATATATAAAGTATCATCTTTATGGGAAAAATAGTAAACCCCTATAAATATAATCTCATAAAAAATAATAAGTAAATTATATTTCTTTATATAATGCTACAAATGTGTGTTGGATCAAATATATCATGATGTACTAACTGTAATGGTATATTAGTGATTATATTATTTATTGTTCTAAGGGAATCATTTAAGTGCTTCCCTTTTATTTATGGATCACTAACATGGAGGTGTTCTTTCCTCATAGTAGCTATAGAATATTATCAATTTTTGATAACTCACGTAACATTATGGAATTAAGAGAAACTAATAATTGATTCTAAATATTTATATCACCCAACAAATTATATACAAACATTATATATAAAATTTTAATTTTAAAAAAATCAATAGTTTAAATATATTTTTTTAATTATTTTTAAAATATATATAATCTTCTCTAAAAGGTAAGAACATGTCATTTTGAAATATAACATCCATTGCACTGTTAGATAAGTGAGATATAATATATAAATTATATTTTAAAAAATCAACATATAAATTTTATGAAATAAATAATTAATTATAAATGCTATATTTACTAATACAATTTACTTTTCCCTTAGAATTATCTTCAAATATAAAAACATCTCCATCCCAGTTTTTAGGTGGTAAAATTGTATGGGTATATAGTTATATGATTATATCATCCACTTTAACTGTACCACATGTCATTCATGAGATATCTAAGACATTTGTCCTATAAAAACAAATTAATGGACATATTTTGAACCCAGTCAATTTTGGGACAATTCATTTTAGTATTGAAATTTTTATGTACTCACACTAAATTTTAAAAAAAAATGTGTGTTACTCAATAAAACAATTATTTAGAAAAATGAGTCATTATAAGTCCCAAATACATTTTGAATCTATTAGAATAATATTTTTCATCGTGACATTTCATGCTACATTGAAAATATTTTATAATATAGTTAAAAACATTATTACATTTCATAAAATAATTTTCATATATTTTAGGTAATCTACCATCATATCTGGTACCATCATTATTTTTAAGTTATTTTATAAAAAGAAGAAATTTTATAATATTTTTATGAACACAAAATAAATAATTAAAAAATTTATTTGGGCACACAACTTCCTTTTTCAATTTTTCATTCATATCCTGAGAATATTTCAAATTATCAAAATTATTAGAATGAGAATAGAAAGAAATATTCCAAAATTTCTCATTATCTTGTAAAAAAAGTTAATTTTCAAAAAAATGTTCCTAATTATATTATTTATTATTATTATTATATAAATTAGTATGTCTCAAATCAACTTTTATTAATATTTATTTTATCATTGAAATTATAAATAGACAGATTTTCATAATCATAATCATAATAGAAACATACATAATAAAATCTAGAATCCCTAACCTAATTCAAAGAATCCATGAAACACATGTTAGTAAATTCCTTCCCATTTCAATAATTTATAGTAATATCATATTCATTATTAAATCTCTATCAAGTTTTCAATTCCTTTTATACTCAGTTTTTTTCTTTACTAAAAACTTTTGAAAGTTAAGATTGATATTCCCTTTATTTGTACACATTAAAAAGGTAAAATATTAATCATTATAAATAGATTGTATTAATTATATCCATTTAATTTTTACTTTATAAGATTTATCTTAAATATTTAATTGATTCTTTTATTTTTCATTCATTTTAAGTCTCAAGTAACAATATGAGACAAATGTTCATTTTTTCTATCATATAGTTTATAAACTGGGGAATCTATGGAAATAATATTTATTGTATGAAACAGTATAAATTTTTTATCTCCTTGTTTATGATGTTTCTAAAATATAGTTCATACAAATCCAGTGAGAAAATAAATTCACTAAGGATGTTGATCCATAGATGTGGTTCAGAATTCTATGTTTGAGATGTTGTGGTTGTGCTATTTCCAGATTCTTTTTGTATGATGCATGACCTGTGAAGCAATATGATTGAATGAAGGATCCAATGATCATGCACTAACCAAGAAGGATTACATTCTTTTGGGGGATATCATGTGGATACTATTCATTCATAGAATCGTGTATCTTGAGAAGTGACTGACATTATACTATACCTTCCAGCTATGGTTTTGTCTGGTTTCCGGTGAAAATTATCAATATGATCAGGATCATGTTCTCTTTTTTTGGATGAATATTTTCAATCATGATCCAAAAGGCTACAATTCTGGGGTATTTTGATTTATAATTCACCATTTTATTTTCATGATGATTTCTATTGATCTCCACGATCTATATTGGCCTACATTATGTTTTCACTTGTTTCCTGTGAATCCACTTACTATAGTTTTGCACAGCCTTGGACCCTGTGATTTTTTTTGTAGGTTGTACCATATGCCATCAGGATCTTGAGGATGGATTCCCCTCATGATTTTTGATGATAACACGGGATGTGTGAGGATCATTAATCTAGTATTATAGACTTCCCACTACATGCTCAAATATATGGAAAATGTATGACCCTATAGGAGGAAAATGTGAACTAGGTTGTGCACAGTGATGTCTACAATTCAGCATTTGAAAGTCCAGTTAAATCCTTAATCAATTCATTCCTGAGGTATTGTTTCTTGATCCATAATTTCATGAAGAATCTACACACTGCAAAATTATATTACTGCTATCAATTTTTTCAGACAAAAACAAGTAAGATTGAAGGCCATTGAATTTTTCAAGAAGATTTCAATGATAACCCGGGAATTGGGGCTGATGATTTGATGATTCTGTGTTTTTTTATGTAAAACTATTGGGAAGCATTCATTTCTGTGCTCTTTAGCCCTCTCAAGGATAATTTATAAGTCTTTCTTGGAACCTAATTTTTATATTCTTTTTTCTCTTGGTGGTAAAAACTCATTGTACCACATGTAATCACCTAACCTTCACTTTTTTTAATAAATTTTTTGGAGCATGGGTCTTAACGGCTGCTCTGAACCACTCTAGTAAATCTCATGATCTATTATACATATCATCGCATTAATAAACAAGTATTTATAGTAGAAAAATATAAAATATTCCCAAAATTTAATATTAAAACAAATATGGAAACATCATTTCTTATAATAACATATGGTTCATCCTATTGTATTTTGTATTGTTTTATCTAGATTAACCAATGTTCTATGTATAACTTCTTGATGTATGCCTCTATTTTATATTTCCATTACCCATAATTATTTTCATGATACTAAGGTGGATTCTATAGAATGAAATAATAGTTTATTTTCATTCCTTCTATCATATGTTTCCCATAGACTGCTATGTATTGGAATGGGAAAAGAGGATAAAATCTATTATAAAAATAATATTAATGGATCCAACCTATGGTAATAATTTTTAGATAATTAAATAATCTATATCACTAAACTAAAAATTCTTAAAATGGATAACCACTAATACTAATTTTTAGGATGATAAGGGTAGTGACTGTGGCCTCATGGGGGTGAATAGAATAAATTTAATTTTCATAAATAAATAGATTATTTATCTAAATTAATTATTAACAATAAAGAAAGTATGAATTCAAAGGGTAAAATGAAATAAAATCACACAAGGAGTTTTTTATAGCAGTGTGATCCAAATTCAACCATGTTTATTATTATACTACTCTACTTGGTGAGAGATATGCTATGCAAAAATCTAATTTTTGTATGGGAATCAGAACATGAATATGAACTAATTTTTCATTGTTGTAGAATAACCAAGACACCCAAATTTTATATGTTGAGTCACAACACAATTAAAATAATGAATTTGGACTAAAAGAGTCAAACCTAAACTATCCTTTTTTTGAGTGAAGGATTGAATACCCAGTAATAGAAAGGAATAATGATTTTGTCTGTAAAACCATAAATAAAAAAATGAGATAAATTTTGATATATATGTTGTGATGTTACATACACAAAACAACATAAAAAATATGTTTATAAATGTATATATATATATATAATAAAATATAGTAAATAGTCTATGAGTTGGATCAACATGATTATATCATCACAACAGAATAATAATTCATAAATATTTTTTTATCTAATGATAGATCATCTAACAATTGGAGGAATTGATTAAACTGGACGTGGTTTTTGTAGGACTTCATTGTTCAGATTAATTCTTTAGTTATCAATATATTTTTATCATAATAACTAATTTTTATGTATATTTTCAATGCATCTAGAAGACATTAAATTGGATCTATAAAAACTAACAACTCAATCCCCAAGTAGGTAAAATAATTCAAAATAAATCTTCAATATTATCTAAGAGATGGAAAATTATCATTCCTGAATAATCATAAAAGTAATCCTTTTAATTCAATACAAAAAGACCAATTCAACACAATTTGAATTACATATTAAATTATTCAAATAGTCTCCATAATAATAGGTCAATTAAATTTGATAAAATCATAAAAAAAATATTAAATTAAAATTTGAAAATACATTCTAATTTAATAAAATTCATTATTTTTTAGGGTTGAATTATACTGTATTAAATACCATAAAAAATTTGGATAATTTTTAGGAAACTAAGAAATTATTTAAAAAACAATAATACTAAAAAACTCAAATAAAAGTTTAAAAAAATAAATAATTTATATAATTTTTTTATTGATATTCATGAATAACGAGTAAATTAAATCATACTTCAAAATTAATCAATATATATTAAAACTAATTATTATTTATTTTATATAATATATAATAATTTTAGAAATCAATAAAATTCCTAAACTAACGAAAAACATTATGTAGTCAATTAACATATCAAACATAAATAAAAATAGAGCATGATGAGATATTCTAGATTTTAGAAAAATAGATAAAGTGAATAACTTACTATGAAAACCAAGTGATATTGTAGTCATTATTATAATTTTTTCAAATAATATTACATGCTACTAGTTCAAGAAGGGATCCAGTCAATATATAGACAGTTTTAAGAATATAATGTTTGGTATGAATGAAAATAACACATGTGGTAATTTGAAAATAACACATGCCGTATCTTTAAAAATTACACATGTGTTAGGTTGTAAAAATAATCATGTGATTGAATCGGAATAAAAATCATGTGGTTGGATAGTATATAATTATTTTATGTAGAAAAAACCTTCACACAGTAGCTTAAAAATCCTTTTTATTGTAGGATGGAAAAAAATTCAAGTTGTAGGTTTGAAAAAAAAAACATGTTGTATGTTGTCAAAACATTTATTGATTGTTTAATAATTATGGCTGATAGAGCACATTGGTTAATTTTACCATGAATGATGAATAAGGTGTGTAACTCCATTTGTGTTTTTGAAGTTGCAGACATTATTTTTAGTGTGTGTCTCTCATATTGTAGCTTTATATGCTTTATGTGGTCAGTATAAATTGCCTCTTGTTTTTCTATAAAGGGACAGTAATAATGTTATTTTTTTCAAACACTTCATAAATCCCCCTTATGTGATACATATTTTGTAAATATTACCCTAGTGTTAAGTAAATTTATTTGTTTTGATTATTGTATTACATTAATTGATTTTAGAGTGATTTTTCATTAATTTTGTTGAATGTGTTTTTAGAATTAGAGATGGAGTGTGGGTGAGAATATTTGGGTGGAAATAATTTTATAAGACAAATTGACTAGAGTTTTCAACTTAATATGAGGTAACATAACCTTTTTGATATTGAACAACTTAGGGAACCAAATTAAATGAAATGATATAATTCCATTGAAATAATCATAAAAAATGAAAAATTAAGAACTAAAAAGAGGGATCATTGATATAATGAAACATGGTGTGTTTTTATTATTAAATAAATCCCTATCAATAAATTATATAGATAGTGATTTTCGTATAATTATGGATGGGAAAAATAAAATTCAAAAGGGTCTTGAAAGAATTGTCACCATTTAGGTTAGATGAATATTAAACCATTAGAAATAAGAAAATATTACTTATAACACATTAATTTTTGTTTTATTAATAAAGTGGAATGTCAATCATTGGTTTTAGGAAACAATGGAAAGTGAAATAAATGGAAATTTTTATTGATAAACAATTGTTCCAATAAAATATAATTTGATCAACTCTAGACCTAAACAATTGAATGAATATAAGTGAATATATTGTTTGACTCATAAATGGGGAATTATAAATTGAATAGAGGATGATTCCTTATGTTCTATCTTCTCTGCCTTATTAATTTTAATATATCTATGAAAAAATTTATTTATTTTTATTTTTTACTAAATTTAGTTCAATGATAAATTTCCAAGGACTGTAATAGTCTATGTTTATGGGAGTGATGTGGTTTATAAATTTTCATATTTTTATACATAATTCATTTAAAATAAATGTACATTAAATTCAAATTCCAGGTAAAACAATAGTCAATGTGACTTTTCGAGAGTTTGGAATTTAATTTTTAAATGGGTAATTATGGAATCATATTGTTATATTGATCATTATAATTAATTTTACAATACATAAAATTGAAATTAAAATTTATTTTTGACTATGTAATTTAAAATTTATATTGTCAATCTATATTAAATTTTAAATTTTAGATTCATGATTTTTGTTCTGAAAATTAAATTGATTTAAAATGAAGATAAATTTAATTATTATGAGGTTTAAATATTTCTTTTAAGGGATTTATATAATTTTTTATTAATTATTCTTAGAAAAATGGTTATTTTTATTGATTTATAATTTATTGGACATTATTAAACAATGATAAAGTTGATTCATTATTTTTTAGACTAAAAATGTGTAAGGGCCTTGAATAATAACCACTATGGCCCGACATATCTAACGACACTATGTAAGTAATTGGAACAACCCACCACCACTCACTATCAGTGTGCGGAAAATGTTACCAACCTGTAACAACCCCAATCATGGTCAGTACAATGACCATTAAAAAAGTATTTTAACCCCTCTCTCTAGTAACTATTGTGATTGTGGGTCTCTCTATCACCCTACCATGACCTTTATTCCACAACCACCCTTCCTATTATATCCCCCACCTTTCTAAATCCCACCACCACGATCGCTATTGTTATACTGTATTTCTCCAAATTATCGAAGATAAATCTCCCCACCCACTTCCATCTTCTACAGAATCTAAACCCCATGATCATGTGAGAAAAAAACCCTCCACACATGAGAATTATTTTCAAATATCATCTTTTATTGGGAATCATGAGGTCATCACTTCCATGATGTGTAGATAGGATTTATCTTTAAATAAATTTTTGGAAAACTGCTATATCATGAACCACCTACCTCAGATGAAGCTAGAGAAACCCTGAAACTAGATCCATGATGATTCATAGCATCGATTATGATGGCTCCATTTGAATAATAAAATAAATAGATATGAAGAACGAATCTACTTCATCTTAACTGACCATGATCTCCCACTCACAATGATGAATCCCATCAGTGTTGGTTGATGAACCTAAAGCTCAAGCACCACCATTCCACATTTAAAATTATCTCACTCTTCTAACATTCTCACCATAATGTATCCCTCTATTTTTTTCCACTCATCAAATGAGTGGTTTAGTGTGGTTTGAAATGAATAAATGTATGTGATTTCTGTTATGTGTGTGAGTGTGTTTTTTCACTTGATTGAGGAATGTTATTATCCATTCAACAAGAAGTATACATGAAATAGAAAATTATTTTAAGGAAAACATGATATGATAAATGGATTCATACTAAAGAATGTAGTGGAGGGTAAATATATGATGGAAATTAGACCTACACATTGAATTAGATGAATTGGAAGAAATGTAAATGATGATATATCTCACTGTAATTCATCCATAGGTCTTTTTTCATTTCTCTAAATTATTCAATATGAATTTTAATTTCTATTACCTTCCCTTTTTCAATCCAATTTAAAATAAAAAATATATTTTATAGATTATTTAAGATTAAGTAAATAAAATAAAGACATATATGTTCTAAGATTGTGACACTCCCAACGATTTCTCCTATAGAGATAACCCTAGTCATCCAGTTGGATGTATTGTAAATAAAAGTAAAAATTATTTTTAACTATGGCCCAATATAACTACATGAGAACCCACCTTACCAAACCAAGTTCAACACCCCATCCGCAGATGGGAAGAATCATCATTGTTATCCTAAAACCACATGCTACCCACTCTAGATAGGGATAAATACCATTCATATAAACCACTACATTTTAATATTACCCTCTCCTGGTCCTCTCTAGAACTTTAACATTCAAGTTTATAAGGCTACATTATAGGACCACATCACATATATTATCTATATATACCATGAATTCACAACAGAGGATATATTCTACCAAACTCTTATAATCTAAAAATTATCTTGGTAAGCAAAAATATAAGAAACACTGTCATTTTAATTAATTAATATAGAAATAATAAGTTATTTATGAAGATAGTGAATAAGTTTTTGTTGTAATTTTAATTAATTGAACACAACTTACCTATACTTTTATATAAATTTATGAAATATTTTATTTGGAAAATGATTTTTTTAACAAAAATCATTTTTCAATTAATAAGTAGAACCATATTACAAATATAAGTATCCATGAACCTTTCTAGATAATCCTATTTGACTAGTGTGATACTTGAACACACATAATATTTCAACCCTAATCTAAGAGTAGAATTATAGAAACATTAATCATATCCTATAAAATATCATTTTAATAAATATATCAATAAAAATAGTGAGACTCCATAAGAGCAATCCAATACCTCTAGAAATATAGATTTCCCCATGTAAAAGATATTAAATAAAAAATAGTCAAGGGATATTTCTAATTTATTCTACATTACTCTCCATATTTATGACATTTAAAAATTTTAAAATAAACAAAACCATATTCTCATGAAATGTTTTAGTGACCCAAATAGAATAAATCATGAAACACTCTAACTATAGTTCCATGTGACCTTACCATGAATCTTTGTATACTATAGTTTGACAAATAGTGATGGAAGTCTAAAACAAAACATGGAGACACTATACTCTTGATATCATCAAATAAAATAAAATAGGAAAAAATGAATCAAAAAAATTAAATTATTTATCAATATTTATAGTAAATAACCAATAATCAATAGTAATCAAAATTATAATTCTATAAAATAAAATCACCCATGATCAACATATAGAAAACATATACATGAATTTAATAATAGTATAAACTTATATAAAAATGAATTTAAATGAATTACTACAGGTTGAATCAACTATAAACCCCAAGAATTTCCTCATATTGGTCTCACAATTCTCTCCATTCACTCTAGCTAAATCCCATATCCAAACTTTCACTATAAATTGAAACATGAGGTTTTCCATTCAACACAGTTCCCATTTCAAGTGTGCGAAATAAATATCAATGGGAAACCATGTACAAGGTTCCTCTAATAGACCATAATATACAATGTTATTTTTCATTGAAACTAAAATACATCATAACAGACTACATGTTAGAAAATCCTATGTTTACTTGGCCGACGTATAAAACAATAAATAACTCTAGTAATAAGATTTCACTTATTATCATTATTAATATAGTATAAATTACATAAAATAACACAAGGAACACAATATAGACGTTATAAATGAATAATGGATGAAGTAAGATGTATATCTACAAGTTAAGGAGCCTATACCTATGAAATAGTAACCTAACCATCGAAATAGTAATATGACCCTTAAGAATAGTAAAATAGAAAATTGAAGAGTAACCTCACCAATGAATGTATAAACAAAATTTAGGAAACTCATTAATGAATGTAAGATATAACAGTGTCATATTATAAGTAAATAAATATTTAAAAAAAATAATTACATGTTGGTAGTTTTGTGAGTCATAAATATTAAATTAAAATTAAATTATTAATAAAATTATTTAAAATAAAATTTATTTTCTTTAAATGTATTCATAAATTATTATTTATTTCTATTATGATTTTAAAATAATTTAATGAGAAAATATATAATTGTTCAGATTGTTGTTAAATAAGTTATAATTTTAAAATTTGTATTTTTTGAGTCAATGATAATTTTAATTAAAAATTAAACTTATCATATTTAAAAATTTATTTTTAATAAAATTGAGTTCCTTTTTTTAATTCAACATGTTGAAACATTTTTAGGGAGAATATTTTGTATTTTTCAAAGTTACAAAAAATTTTGGTGAATAATAAAATATCATAATTTTTTATAAATGATAATTACATGAATTATTGAGTAATAGGTGTTGTATGGATGATTTAATCCCATAATATAAAATTCTCCATCATTATTTTAAATATTTGGTGATAATTATCAAACTATTCATATTCATTAGACAAAATAAAAAATTGAATAAAATATTCAAAAAACACCCCTCTTCTCCATTATAAATACCACCTTATCTTCTCACACCATCAATGATTTTTTATATGTCAAATTTATACCCAATAATCTTCCCTAATCCTCTCCCACATCCATAATTTATTGTTCTCATAAAAAGACCAAAACTAATCAACTTATGTAGGTTCTCATGGAGGACAAAATCAAGAGGTAAAAACCTCTCTTTTTTCTTTTAATTTATTTTCAAGTGGTTTTATTTGATTATTTTCTCCGCACCTCCCTATCCAAATGTATAGTTATATATCCATTTTCTTCTATGTATTGAAATTATATTTTGTTGATGGAATAATAAATAATCAATTATCTTCACTCTCCTTTTTTCTAAAAATGAAAATGAGATCCGTGATGCGTTGATTTATCACATTAAGGGATAACATGTTTTCAATTTCCATTTACACCTTTAGGGATAGTCATAAAACCATTTTAAAATTTTAAAAAAATTAAATATATTTATTACATCCGATGGAATATTCCAGATCCAATACACACACATGATGATAATTAATTAAATAATATTGGTTCATGACTATCGAAAACCACAAAAAACAATCTAAACTATTATCAGTAAAATATTATTTAATGATTCATCCTCACCCCAAATAACCAAATGAATTATATAGAAATTTAATATTATGTGTTTTAATTAATAAAATATAAATTCAATTCTGTATATCTATTCTAATTTTACATGAACATTCATACCCAATACCAGTAAACGAATCTGGAAAATCAAGTAAATGAATGCTCACAATCAATAAAATTGTATCTTATATATAATAAAAAAGACCATAATTGAAATTAATAAAATTATAATAAATAAAATAACTATATATAATGTTCTGAAGAAATTAATTAATGGATTTAATATTATTATCATGGACATTAAGATCAATTTTAGAACAATTTCATACATATGGTAAGGGTTTCTTCCCGAATGCCCATTTTTATTCGAGTTATGCTATATCCCTGTGTAAAAAAAATGGAATTCATCATATTTAAACAATTATTATATATTATTTCTATAAATTCAAAAATTATATATCTATATCATTTCAACTTTTTTTATGGAGAAATTAATCTTTTACATGGATCCCATCTCAATTCTTCCATATGTGTAAGCCTGATTAAAGGGAACATCTAATTTTTTACACATTTTCAAGTAACATACAAAATCTATTTTATGATGCCATTATTTTTCTAAAATAATTATATTTTCATGAAAAAATATATTTTTACATTATTATCTTTTTAGAATAAATTATGAAAAATTAAAAATATTTTACCAAAAGAACTCTTCTTTGGAAATTAAAAGGGGTATTTCTATAAAGAATTACTAGATGATTTTATTAGAGTGTTTTCATCTATTTAAAAACATCTATTTATTTATATTATTTACTATGATTTATCTCTTATTATAATCATCTGCCATTATTTTTCAAACGGTTTATGAACAGTTTGACTCTGGATATGTAATATTGATAGATGTCATCATACTAATCATGATGGTTATTAATAATGTTTACTTATTGTGGAATGTTATTTACATTTTATATGTATATGTTGTTATGTTTAACTACATACATATAAGGAATTCATTGGACTTAGTATGTTATAGGTGGGGCCTGTTATATCCCCACGATGCATTGATAGGTCTTGTGAGACAAAACATAAACTAGTTTTGGTCAAGGCCTTAACTATTTATTTTTAAATGTATTAATGGAGGCCTTTATAGTGTGATATGATATTTGGTATATGTAGTCCCTCATTATGATGTCATAAATTTATAATCCATGGGAATATTCTACTATTAGAATATCCATGGATAATCGTTATTCTCATGTGATTGTTTATATGACATTATTTATTCAGATTTTATTCTTCTAATATTATGCTTATGATAATGTTATGTTGGCATGTTTTTTCAGCCATTCTAGATGACTTGTTTTTAATATTAGATTCCATGATATTATATACCCTTAATGAGAATCTGATATCACCCCTTTATTATGTTTTATGGTTCCTATTTCCGATGCTTTTACACCGGGGCGCGCGTGCGTGTCCGTCGCGCATGGGAGGATGCGTGGCTTGTTGCCCCGCATTCCATCTTTCCAAAGGTGGGAGGCATCAATTCCTTATTCAGGGACGTCTGCTCCTTGATCGAAACCGAGATGATGGGATTTCAATTCTTCCTTCAGTGGATTCCTCCTCGGAGCTTGTCACATATTCCGGGTCTCCCTTATAGATTTAAGATGGGTTCGTGAAGCTTGTTCCTAGCGCCATATCTCCATGGATGATAGTTAATTACACTGCTTCCGTCGAGATGCCTCAAGGATTCTTGTCGGGGTAGCAACCTTCGGTGAGGAGAATGGTCACGTTGGGGTTTCGTTGGATTGTCTTGACGTTGGCGATTGTCATGTCTGTCTTCTGTCCCTTATCACATGGCTTCTCGAGGGTGCGGAAGCCCGAGGCATCCCACATCGAACGCAGGGAATGTGTACCATCTAAGGTTTTCCTCATATTCACATGTTTAACACGGGGTATGTCGTGAGTTTAACATATTGAAGAGATGGACCGGACTGATCGAAACACTGAGAGTGTATCAGATTGAAGGACCCCCTAGGGGGAACACCGATTTTGGGGCCATCACGTGGGTGGCTTTCTGGATACTATGGAGGGGATGGGGTGGCATGATCTCACTGGGATGTGGCGTCCTGGGTAAGTATTAGTATGGATGATGGAGTGATGGGCTTGAACCTCATGGAGGCTTCCTACATATCCCCATGGCATGGAATCAATGTCCGCGTAGTTCGATGATATGGTGGGACACCTGAAGAGGCGACCTGTGAGAATGGACGCATGGATTGGATCCTAGAGGAAGTAAGATCTCCGGGAAAGGGAATGAGCTTCCCAAGGCACCTGGGCTTGAGGGGGGAAGTCAGGATGAGACATGGGTGTGTGGCATGTGGCTTATGCTCTGAGACAGCCCAAGATGGGGAATACGGTTTAACGTCATGCAGGATGAGATACAGTTTAACATCGTGTGGGATGAGGGAATACAGTTTAACTTCATGCGGGATGAGGAATCCAGGGCTTACGCTCTGAGGCAACCCAGAGTGGATATGGGGCTTACGCTATAAGGCGGCCCACAGTGGATATGGTGCTTACGCTCTGAGGCGGCCCATGGTGGTTGGGGAACCGACGTGGAGTGGTCGGAACGACTGGTTGGTGGGATTGAACCTGGTGGATGCTTCCTACGTACCATGCGTTAGCATGGATCAAAGTCCACGTAGTTCGCTGGCATGGGGCTTACGCTCTGAGGTGGAACGAAGAGGAAATAGGGGCTTACGCGTGGTTAGCGGCCCTGGGTGTCGGGGCTTACTCCAGGATGGAGGCCTGTGGTGCAACAAAGTGCGGTGTGAAAGGGACTCCACTAGCCATGGCAGGGGGAAGTACAGAGGTGCATGGGTGCAACCTTTTGTAAGAGAGGCTTGGGGCTTACGCTCTGAGGCAGCCCTTCCCCCGTGGACAAATGCCACTCTGACAAGGAGGATCTCAATCCATGCGAGGAAGATTCCATTCCTGTGGAGATGAGAGGCATAAAAAATATCTGAGCTGGGGGGACCCAGCGTGCAAAGTATAGGGTTTGACCACATTTTAACGTCATGTGTTAAGGACGAGGTGCTTAGCAGTTTAACATCCTGCATCTTGGACCAGGTGGGTTCGCTCCACACCCCTAGGGCTTACATGCCCAATGCCCTCTACCCCTTATGGGAGTGAAGGCATCAGCATGGCCGTAGTGAAGGGGGCCGCAGGACGAACCATTGAGGGGTCCACGTTAGAGTGGATATGCGAAGAAGCAATAACCATTAGCATGCATATGCGTAGAAGCATAAGGAAAGAAACACAATGGGAAACACCACCCAATGGACCATGAGGTTACTTTGTACGATAATATAAGGTCGTACGGGAAAACAACGCATGGCGTGCATGCCCGGCAGGGGAGACATCAGGTGCCGGTGCGTAAAGGCAGCCAAGGGGCGTCAAGGTAAAGGGGTCCGGGGTGTTGCGCGCAAAAAGAATGTTTGCGCGCAAAACACCGGGATGGTGTGAAATAGGGCCAGAGGATTGTGCGGATAGGTGATTGCGCACAAGGGGAAACGATTGCGCACAAGGGAGGTACCAGAGGAGTGGGAAAATTCACTTAAGCTGGTGGAGTTGTGCGCAAAAGCGAACCCCGGGGCATGGTTGCACGAAAAGGGTAATTACCTGAAATTCATATTGCGCACAGGGGGAAGTCAAATTGTGCGCATGGGAGCTGCTCTGAATTCGGAAACCCCAAACCATTTGGGGTCACCATCTATTTATAGGGATTGGCTGGCACAGAATCCAGGCGCCACTCAAAATTCTCCGTGACGGGAACCGTCGGCGAGCAATGCTTCACCGTGCGGAACCGGGGTGTGCAAAATTGCGCCCGCCATCAGCTCAATTCCTCAAATCCCAGGAATGCTTTGCGCACACATCATTATTTCACACAAGTCCTCCTTTATTTCACACACCACTTCTCGGGCCTCCAGACCGGGCCTCTGATTCCGAATATGAATTCTCTTTTCCATTTCGAAGCTTCCTCTAGGAATTAAAGACCATTGTTTTGGTGTCTACAAATGCCCCACCTTGGAAATGGATCCGTGAGAGGTCGCAACGGTTGGATTCCGAGGGAAATTCCAAAGCTGGTCCACTCTTGGGCACTTAGCGCGCAAAAAACCCACGCGACGTGCAAAATGATGGATCGGAGCGGAATTTTCTTTCCGCGCGGCACAGAACCCTGGCCTTGCCTATAAAAAGGAGCTCTAGGTCCCAAATCCGTACTCCAGCTTTTCCGCACGATAGGATTATTGCTCTCATGCACAAAATTTCTTCTGCGGTTGTGCGTAAAAACACTCTGGAAGCGCGGAATTCCTTCTGAACTTTGGCCGTCCTTGCACGCCTACTCGGGATATTACGCGCATAGCGCGCCGATTGCGTGCCCATCTCCCGGATTTCCCACCACCACTTCAGATTTCATGCATCACTCTCCGATTCCGCGCACGACATCCTGGTTTCGTGAAACTCTCGAGATATTAGAGATGGCTGCAAACTGAGTTGATGAGGGGGAATTCGCCACTCATAGGACCGAAATGGCAGCGAAAGAGGAGGTTTATGGCGCCAAGGTGATCGTTTACAACAACCCGACCTTGTTCAATCTGCTGAATCCAGCCCAGAAGATGTATCCCCTATCTGATAACCTCCTGCTCTAGAATTTTGGTATTTTGAAGGAGGATCCCCTACTGGGTTTCGAAGTGGACACACCGCTATCATGGGTGACCCGGGAGGACGTGCTTCCTCACAACAACATCACCAACAACGACCATCCTGCCAGGGAAACCAAACATATGGAGGCATATGTCCTCAACCCGAGGACCAGAACCATTACCGGGGACGAGCCTGTCACTGAGAATTCTTCGGCCCTCTACAAAATCACATTTTTTCAGAGCATCACAGATGACACGATGGGCTGGATGAAGGATTTGGACATGTGGTCCGGGGGTAAATTCACCAGTGAGTGGGCATGGGTGTTCTGGGTTCGCCATACCTACAACCAGTTCTGGGATGAACTGCGGTATATTGGCCTGTTCGAGTTGGTATGGACGTCGCAGTTCCAGTTCCACCGTCAACCTGAGCTCGGGCTGGAGCTATTCACCCGGTGGTCTCATGATACCAACACAGTCGCCCATCATCATGGGTGTGTTAGCATCAGTCTCTGGGACATTCACTTCATTGGAGGTATCCCACTAGAGGGCTGACAATACGACGAATTCGTGCCTCCAAATAACACCTGGGAAGACTGTTCACGGACGCCCATGCTGACGTGGCACCTACTGGAGTTGTCCAAAGAGAGTTTGGGGGGTCAAGGACTTCCTGAAGGACATTGCCTACAAGGGCTGGTTCAGCTAGTTCCTTGAGAAGGATCCGACTGTTAAGATGCCTGGACGGGGAAAACGGTGCCCAACCGCGGCTCCGAGGAGGAGGGATGGGTCATACTAGAGGAACCTAGATGCGGGGAAATACCAATCATGGGGCTACCGCGTCATTTAGTCCCAGGACCCGAACGTCCGGTACGCCGCGTTCCTCGCCGCGTTCCTGAGCGGGTGGATCCTACCAGTGCGGGACGCGAGGATGGGCATCCGTCCAGCAACACTGGTGATGGCGGGCACCATGGCTGCCAATAAACAGTTCAACTTGGGGGTACCCATTCTAGCCGAGTTGTATGCCATCCTGGGACGCATCTCAAGAGGGGGGTCTCCTCGGAGAGTATGTGGCCCCATCCAGATCATCCATGGCTGGGTGACGGCTCATCTCGGTGGGTACACATTCCCAAACGCCATCCGTCCTCCGGGAAAAGGCCTACGACCGTCCTTGATGATCATCGCCGGGGTGGAACTGATGACCCTCAATGAGGAGGGCATGATAATCCGCATTGGAAACCAAAACAACTTCCACTTCAGCCCGTTCTCCACCCCGGTCGTCCAGATGGTGGAAAATGGGCAAGGCTCTCTGGAATAGCAAGAGTTTTTCCTGAGCATTCGAGGTAGGGTGCTCGTGGCTCGGATCGACAGGAAGGTTATTTGCGAGCCTTACATGCCATCTCGATTGGCCAGGTAATTCGGGAGCCTCCAACGAATGCCGAAGAAGGTATTCATGGATGTCTGGAAGGAGAAGAATCCCTGCGTTCTGCGCCAGATGTGGTTGACATTTACCTCTTTCAGCTCTGGAGACGTCATCAATCTTCCTTTCATCGGGGTTGATGCTGGCCTAGCAACCGAGTATGCCGAACACTTGACCATCGCGTACCCTGAGGAGGTAGATGACTCAGACTCAGAGGCAGCCGAGGAGAGCCGGATGACACGGCGCAAAGGGTGGAAGTGTATCTAGAGCATTCTTAGAGTGCCCCAGTCAGATTGGCAGAGGCAGATGGGATCACTCCAGACCTGGTTGTGCTTCCTGTGCGCCGAAGGGGCTGATGCTCAGCGCCTTCATCTGACGGTCCGTGATTACATGGCCAAGAAGATACGTGAGTTCAGCCGTCACACCGACGTCACCCAGTGTCGGGAATGATTGGCGAGCGCCCGAGCGTTGCTGAGGGAGAAGTGGGAGGTCCGGCACCTCGAAGGGTAGACGTCAGAAAAGGAGGACTTCATTTCAACATGCTCTGAGCCTGTGGAGAAACTGACAGCCCAGCTGGCTGACGCGCAGGAACAACTGATGGAGCCGAGTCACAAGATGACCGTACTTTGAACCGAGCGGGCACAGGCACAAGATAGGATTGGCGATCTATGCTCTGCGGCGGCTGATGAGGGAAGAGTCTTCAAGGAGCGATAAGCGGTACTGGAGGCTACCATTCAAAGGGTAGTAGCGCTGGAAAGGTCGATTCAGCCCACTGATCCTTAAGGGCTTTGTTTTGGCCATCTCATGAACCTCTTTCTTGAACTGCTCATCATCTTAATCCAATACATGGCCAAATCCATTCATCTGTACCCTTGGTTTAATATGCTGAACCATAATTCCGAAATGAATAACAAATCACCCCTAAGCTGTAGTGGGTTGCACCCAACACGAGAAGAAAAGGATACTCGTGCTATCATTTCATCCAACTGTGGGGTATTGACCAATCCTCAGGCATCCAAAATTGGGCCTGGATTTTTGAGGAGAAGACCTCAGACCGATTGATATATAACCTTCTCAATGTACTCTGAAACATGAGCGGGGAAATGCTGGGGGAATTGAAATCCATACGAACATAGGGAGATGGAAAGGAAATGTGACTCATGCTACCCGAATTCGGAACACTATGGGGCGCGACGATGGAGGATAACTGTTAACCGTGACGGAAACGCAGCATCCATACCGTGTTGGCCTGGAGTGGGGACAATAAATGAGGGCTGACCGCTGACCATGTTCGCAACATGGGGACTAACACAAATATTGTTGGTCAGTTTCCCGGAACGTTGGCCCATGACAACAGGCGGACTATATGTCTATCATCCATATTGCTACAATAGGTATACCAATGGTCTATCATCCATATTGTGGCAGCAGGCAGACTAGAGTCTATCATCCATACTGTTAGGGGGTCCCGTTAAAGATGACCAGTCCTCCAGAACATTGGCCCAGGACAGTAGGCGGACCGTAGGTCTATCATCCATACTGTTTCGGGGTCCCGTCAGACATGAATGAGAATGAGGATCCGAATAAATGGGCATGTAAAGCGTGGAAGGTGGAGTGGTTGTTTTTTTGAACAGGGTCCAACACTCCCGAAATTGCGCCACCGTGGTAGAGGCGAATTATGAGGACGTACCAACATGATCATGGGTCGTCCCAATTTTCAGGCACGACCTCTCTGGTGAGAGAACTGCCACTTCAAATTTTTACTATGGGGCATCCCGAACTTATTCGGGGTTAATTTCATGATTACACCACTTCCCATGAAGTCAGGCCAAGGGGCCGACAATAAGGAGGGACAGGGTTTGGTAATCAATGGGGCTGGAATGAAGAAGAAATGTTCGGGCATTCCTACATATCTCATTAGGATGAGAATCAAGCCACATGAAGTTCTAAAAGCACAGTTTAACATCATGTTGGATGAAATACAATTTAAAGTCATGTGGGACGGGGGAAACATCTCATCTGGGGATAGGCACGGCACGACGAGTAACCTGTCGTGAAGGAGGACATAATCCTGCACCACATCGTACAATCCCAGAAGAGAGACAGAGTCGTGAAAAGACAAGAGTCTTAGTTTACAGTCTTAGAACTCGGACCAAAGAAGAAGGGGAATGGGAGACACACGGTAAAGTGGTTGCAAAACCCAACGTGAATGGGGAAACGCCCTGCTTACTATGTTCTCCTGGGGATGTGTTTCGGACGAGATACCGAACACGAAATGTTAGGCTGGGGATTATTAGCGTTCGAGACATCAGTAAGTAATAATGACACAAGGATTCGTGTGGGTCTAGACCTTGAACCAAAAGAAGCGGCATCTGATATATCTTGTTTTTTCTTGAAGGTAAATGGTTTGTCTTCTGTTGGGAGATTGGCCAACTATAGAAAATCCTTGCGTCTCCACAATAATCAAGCCATAACAGGCATTGACAAGCGGCATGGTAATCGACCAATACCTAGCATGATGTCCCCCATGGGGAGGTCATCACAATGCAGGGCCATTTTTCATCGCGCGGCCAGGATGATATCTTCACAGTTTAATGTCACGTGGTAGGACCAACAACACAGTTTAAGGTCATATGGTTTGGACCAAAAGCACACTTTAAGGCCATATGGTTTGGACCAACAGCACAGTTTAAGGTTGTATGATTTGTACCGACAGCACAGTTTAAGGTCGTAAGGATTGGACCAACAGCACAATTTAAGGTCCTATGGCTTGGACCAACAGCACGGTTTAAGGTCATATGGCTAGGACCAATAGAACGGTTTAAGGTAATAAGGTTTGGACCAACAGAATAGTTTAAGGTCGTATGGTTTGGACCAACATCACAATTTAAGGTTGTATGGTGTGGACCAACAACACAGTTTAAGGTCATAAGGCTTGGACCGACAGAACAATTTAAGGTCGTAAGGTTTGGACCAAGAAGAACATGCACGATGCGATAAATAATACCTGATGCGGGTGAGGGAGTAATCCCATACCATCACCGCGTGTGGTTCCGAGAGAGGAGCCTCGGGCCAAAGGGGCCTACGAGGGTTCAACAATCAGGGGGGCAGGAGATGCTTTCTCCCATCTACGCTGGGCCCGAAACGCAATGTCTTGGTGACTCCTCATTCCCCATGGGGATGAGGGTCAAGCTGCATGCAACCTTTAAAGAATAAACCCAAGAACATACTCTAGCGCTCAGATCGTGGGAGCCCCGAGATACACCGTTACGCAGCTCGGTCTGTCCGATGTGTGGGGGTGTACTGAGGGTTAGTAATAGGAGTGTCGAGATTCCACCATGACACGGTGGGGCAGAACACAATGTGAATCATGAAACCGAAATTCAAGGCCTGAGGAAGCCGGCGTGACGACTAAGGATTACTGCTGACCACGTTCGCAACACAGCATCCTGTCGCATTAGCCTAGAAGTAGGGGCAAAGAAATGAGAATCAACCGCTGACCACATTCGCAACATGGGATTTATATCAATTTGTCACCCAAAACCCTCGGGGGTGTTGGCCCGTGATGGTAGGAGAGCCCTTAGGCGTTGTATTCAGGCCGTTCTTGGGGGTCCCTCCGAGTGTGAAGGATGGTGGGGCCTGAATGAACGGGAACACGAAGCTTGACAAGTGGACGAAAACTTGTCTAAGACGAATCTGACACTCCAGGTCCTAGACCAGAGTACTCAAAACACATTATATGACCACTGGAGAGGGTCGAAGGGCTCAGTCTGAGAGTGTCCAAAAGATGGCGGATTCCCGAGGGAAGGGCAGGCCAAAAGACCGAGGCAACCGGGAGATCGTGGGATCTCCTAAGAGACGGGGTTGAACCTAAAATCTAAGTGTTCATGCGGTCCTACATATCCCATAAATATGGAAATCAAGACACATGTTGTTCTAGAAGCATAGTATAATTTCATTTTGGACAAAATAAGGATTTTATTTTTAGGTCTTAGAACTCAGACCAATGTGCAGTTTAAGGTCATGCGGGACCGGGTGCAGTTTAAGGTCATGCAGGACCACATGAGGAGAGAGAACTAGGGCTGGGCCCAAGACGAAATGTCCGAGCATTACTACGTATGTCATTAGGATGAAAATCAAGCCACACGTATTTCTAGAAGCACAGTTTAACATCATGTTGGACGAAATACAGATCTCAGTTTTAGGTCATAGATCTCGGACCAAGGATCCTAGATGTTGGGCAAAGTGTAGTTTAAGGTCATGCTGGAACAGGTGCAGTTTAAGGTCATGTGGGACCCGGTGCTGTTTAAGGTCAGGCAAGACCAAGTGTAGTATAAGGTCATGCGGGACCATACAGTTTAAGGTCATGCAGGACCAGGTGCAGTTTAAGGTCATGCGGGACAACATGCAGTTTAAGGTCATGCAGGACTGTACAGTTTAAGGTCATGCAGGACCACTAGAGGCTAGAGAAATGAAATGCTTGGGGAACCTGGCATTGGTGGGAGGAGTTACGCGCTCACCATCCATAGTCACCAGGGAATACGTGCCATTGGGATAGATCTTATGGACAATAAAAGGCCTCTCCCATTTGTGCTCCAACTTGGGTGGTTTCTTGCCGGGAATCATTGGCGCTCTGAGAGCCAGCACCAGGTCAACATGTAGGAATGAGCGGAGGCGAACCTTCTTATTGAAAGCTCGAGCCATCCTACTCTGATTCCTTTCCAAGTTATGTAAAGTGTGAAGCCTACATTTGTCCAGTGCTTCCAATTCGGCTAGACGGATTTCGGAAATGCTATTCGGCGCTTGTTGGTCGTAAACCACCGTGTGTAATGAGGGAAACTGGATCTCGATGGGCAGGACGACCTCAGATCCGTATACCAGGGAATACGGAGTCACCTGGGGGGAGTTAGGAGTCATCTTCCTATAAGACCAGAGGGCGTTGGGGAGATTTTCCAGCTAACTCTTCTTGTTCTGACCAACAATCTTTTGCAGAATGTTAGAGAGGGTTTTGTTAAATGCCTCAATCTGTCGATTCGCCTGCGCATGGTAGCGGGAGGTGTGGTTAGAGAGAATGTTGTACATAGCATACAATTTCTTCAGCTCGGATACTCGGATTTTGGTTCCGTTATTCTTGCAGATAGAGTAAGGTACTCCAAACAGATATATGATATTGGAGCTTAGGAAGTCTGTGATAGAACATTCCTTGACTTCCCTGAGCGGGATTTCCTCTGCCCACTTCAAGAAGAAATCCGTAGCGGTTAAGATGAACTGGCATTGGCGGGTCATCGCCGGCGGGTAAGGCCCTATGACATCCAACCCCCAGACTGCAAAGTGCCAAGAATAATTGGTAGTATGGAGAGGCTCTGGTGCCCGATGCAAAAAGTTAGCATGAACTTGGCATGCATGACACCTCTTGGCATACTCGATGCAGTCGTGGATCATGGAGGGCTAGAAGTATCCCAGCCTCCGAATCTGGTGGGACAACTTCGACCCAGCCTGGTGGGTGCCACAGGAACTAGCGTGCACTTCTTACATGACCTATGGGATCTCGAATCCTTGAAGGCAACAGATGATAACACCAACAAATCCACGCCGGTAAAGGAGATTCTCAAGGATGAGACTGCTTTGAAGGGTGAACTTCGGTGCGCGGCGTCGAATTCATTCTCGCTCGGCTCGGTCCGACGGAAGATTTCCATGCTGCAGATATGGTGCCTTTGCAAAGGACGAAGGATTCGGGCGGGTCTAGCCCTTGATCTAAAAGAAGCTGCATTTTATATATCTTGTTTTTTCTTGATGGTAAATGGTTTGTCTTTTGTCGGGCGACTTGCCAAGGGTAGAAAATCCTGGCGTCTCCACAATAATCAAGCCATAACAGGCATTGACAAGCGGCATGGTAATCGACCAATACCTGTCATGATGTCCCCCATGGGGAGGTCATCACAATGCAGTGCCATTTTCCATCATACGGCCAGGACGATATCATCACAGTTTAAGGTCGCGTGGTAGGACCAACAACACAGTTTAAGGTCATATGGTTTGGACCAAATGCACACTTTAAGGCCATATGGTTTGGACCAACTACACAGTTTAAGGTTTTAAGGTTTGTACCCACATCATAGTTTAAGGTCGTAAGGTTTGGACCAACAGCACAGTTTAAGGTCCTATGGCTTGGACCAACAACACAGTTTAAGGTCACATGGATAGGACCAATATCACAGTTTAAGGTCATAAGTTTTGGACCAACAGAAGAGTTTAAGTTCGTATGGTTTGGACCAACAACACAGTTTAAGGTCGTATGGTGTGGACCAACAACACAGTTTAAGGTCATAAGGCTTGGACCGACAGCATAGTTTAAGGTCGTAAGGTTTGGACTAAGAAGAACAAGCATGATGCGATAAAGAATACCTGATTCGGGTGAGGGAGTAATCCCATACCATCACCGCGTGCGGTTCCGAGAGAGGAGCCTCAGGCCAAAGGGTCTACGAGGGTTCAACAATCAGGGGCGCAGGAGATGCTATCTCCCAGCTACGCTGGGCCCGAAATGTAATGTCTTGGTGACTCCTCGTTCCCCATGGGGACGAGGGTCAAGCTACATGCAACCTGTAAAGAAGAAACCCAAGCACATACTCTAGCGCACAGATCGCGGGAACCCCGAGATACACCGTTACGCAGCTCGGTCTGTTTGATGTGTGGCGGTGAACCGAGGGTTAGTAATAGGAGTGTCGAGATTCCACCTTGACATGGTGGGGAGGAACACAATGTGAATCATGCAACCAACATTCAAGGCCTGAGGAAGCCAGCGTGACGACTGAGGATTACTGCTGACCACGTTCGCAACATGGCATCCTGTCGTATTATCCTAGAAGTAGGGGAAAACAAGTGAGCATCAACCACTGACCACATTCGCAACACGGTATTTGTATCAATTTGTTGCCCAAAACCCTCAGGGGTGTTGGCCCGTGACGGTAGGAGATCCCTTAGGTGTTGTATTCAGGCTTCTCTTGGAGGTCCCTCCGGGTGTGAAGGATGGTGGGGCCTGAATGAAGGGGAACACGAAGCTTGACAAGTGGATGAAAACTTGTCTAAGTCGAATCTGACACTCCAGGTCCTAGACCAGAGTACTCTAAACACATTAGCAGACCACTGGAGAGGGTCGAAGGGCTCAGTCTAAGAGCAGCCAAAAGATAGCGGATTCTCGAGGGAAGGGCCGGCCAAAAGACCGAGGCAACATGGAGATGGTGGGATCTCCTAAGAGATGGGGTTGAACCTGAAATCTAAGTGTTCGGGCGGTCCTACATATCCCATAAATATTAAAATAAAGCCACATGTAGTTCTATAAGCACAGTTTAATTTCATTTCGGAGAAAATAAGGATCTTAGTTTTAGGTCTTAGAACTCGGACCAATGTGCAGTTTAAGTTAGTGCGGGACCGGGTGCAGTTTAAGGTCATGCGGGACCACAGTAGGAGAGAGAACTGGGGCTGGGCCCAAGAAGAAATGTCCGGGCATTCCTACGTATCTCATTAGGATGAAAATCAAGCCACACGTAGTTCTAGAAGCACAGCTTAACGTCATGTTGGACGAAATACGGATCTCAGTTTTAGGTCATAGATCTCGGACCAAGGATCCTAGATGTTGGGAAAAGTGTAGTTTAAGGTCATGCAGGACTGGGTGCCATTTATGGTCATGCGGGACCTGGTGCAGTTTAAGGTCATGCGAGACCAAGTGTAGTTTAAGGTCATGCGGGACCGTATAGTTTAAGGTCATGCAGGACCAGGTGCAGTTTAAAGTCATGCGAGACAACATGCAGTTTATGGTCATGCGGGACAGTACAGTTTAAGGTCATGCAGGACCACAGGAGGCATAGGAAATGTACTGCTTGGGGAACCTGACATTGGTGGGAGGAGTTACGCGCTCACCATCCATAGTCACCAGGGAATACGTGCCATTGGGATAGACCTTATGGACAATAAAAGGCCCCTCCCATTTGTTCTCCAACATGGGTGGTTTCTTGCCGGGAATCATTGGCGCTCTGAGAGCCAGCACCAGGTCACCATGTAGGAATGAGCAGAGGCGAACCTTCTTATTGAAAGCTCGAGCCATCCTGCTCTGATGCCTTTCCATGTTATGTAAAGTGTGAATCCTACTTTCATCCAGTGCTTCCAATTCAGCTAGACGGATTTCGGAAACGCTATCTGGCACTTGCTAGTCGTAAACCACCATGCGTAATGAGGGAAACTAGATCTCGATGGGCAAGACGGCCTCAGCTCCGTATACCAGGGAATAGGGAGTCCCCTAGGTGGAGTTACGAGTCATCGTCCTATTAGCCCAGAGGGCGTTGGGGAGCTTGTCCGGCCAACTTTTCTTGTTCTGACCAACCATCTTTTTCAAAATGTTAGAGAGGGTTTTTTTAAACGCCTCAATCTGTCAATTCGCATGTGCATGGTAGCGGGAGGTGTGGTTAGAGAGAATGTTGTACATAGCATACAATTTCATCACCTCGGCTGCTCGGAAGTTGGTTCCGTTATCCGTGAGGATAGAGTAAGGTACTCCAAACCGATAGATGATATTGGAGCTCAGGAAGTTAGTGATAGAACATGCCTTGACTTCCCTGAGCGGGATTTCCTCTACACACTTCGAGAAGAAATCCGTAGCGGTTAAGATGAACTGGCACTGGCGGGCCGTCGCCGGCTGGTAAGGCCCTACGACATCCAACCCCCATACTGCAAAGGGCCAAGAATAATTGGTAGTATGGAGAGGCTCTGGTGGCCGATGCAAAAAGTTAGCATGAACTTGGCACGCATGACACCTCTTGGCATACTCGATGCAGTCGTGGATCATGGAGGGCTAGAAGTATCCCAGCCTCCGAATCTACTGGGACAACTTCGACCCGGCCTGGTGGGCGCCACAGCAACTAGCGTGCACTTCTTGCATGACCTATGGGATCTCGACTCCTTGAAGGCAACAAAGGAGAACACCAACACATCCGCGCCTGTAAAGGAGATTCTCATGGATGAGACCGCTTTGAAGGGTGATCTGATGTGCGTGGCGTCAGATTCATTCTCGCTCGGCTCGGTCCGACGGATGATTTCCATGCTGTAGATATGGCGCCATTGCAAAGGACGAAGGATTCGGGCGGGTCTAGCCCTTGAACTAAAAGAAGCGGCATTTGATATATCTTGTTTTTTCTTGATGGTAAATGGTTTGTCTTTTGTCGGGCGACTTTCCAAGGGTAGAAAATCCTGGCGTCTCCACAATAATCAAGCCATAACAGGCATTGACAAGCGTCATGGTAATCGACCAATACCTGTCATGATGTCCCCCATGGGGAGGTCATCACAATGCAGTGCCATTTTCCATCATGCGGCCAGGACGATATCATCACAGTTTAAGGTCGCGTGGTAGGACCAACAACACAGTTTAAGGTCATATGGTTTGGACCAAATGCACACTTTAAGGCCATATGGTTTGGACCAACTACACAGTTTAAGGTTTTCTGGTTTGTACCCACATCACAGTTTAAGGTCGTAAGGTTTGAACCAACAGCACCGTTTAAGGTCCTATGGCTTCGACCAACAACACAGTTTAAGGTCACATGGCTAGGACCAATAGCACAGTTTAGGTTCATAAGTTTTGGACCAACAGAAGAGTTTAAGTTCGAATGGTTTGGACCAACAACACAGTTTAAGGTCGTATGGTGTGGACCAACAACACAGTTTAAGTTCATAAGGCTTGGACCGACAGCATAGTTTAAGGTCGTAAGGTTTGGACCAAGAAGAACAAGCATGATGCAATAAAGAATACCTGATTCGGGTGAGGGAGTAATCCCATACCATCACCGCGTGCGGTTCCGAGAGAGGAGCCTCAGGCCAAAGGGTCTATGAGGGTTCAACAATCAGGGGCGTAGGCGATGCTATCTCCCAGCTACGCTGGGCCCGAAATGTAATGTCTTGGTGACTCCTCGTTCCCCATGGGGACGAGGGTCAAGCTACATGCAACCTGTAAAGAAGAAACCCAAGCACATACTCTAGCGCTCAGATCGCGGGAACCCCGAGATACACCGTTACGCAGCTCGGTCTGTTTGATGTGTGGCGGTGAACCGAGGGTTAGTAATAGGAGTGTCGAGATTCCACCTTGACATGGTGGGGAGGAACACAATGTGAATCATGCAACCAACATTCAAGGCCTGAGGAAGCCGACGTGGCGACTGAGGATTACTGTTGACCACGTTCGCAACACGGCATCCTGTCATATTATCCTAGAAGTAGGGGAAAACAAATGAGCATCAACCACTGACCACATTCGCAACACGGTATTTGTATCAATTTGTCGCCCAAAACCCTCAGGGGTGTTGGCCCGTGACGGTAGGAGATCCCTTAGGTGTTGTATTCAGGCTTCTCTTGGAGGTCCCTCTGGGTGTGAAGGATGGTGGGGCCTGAATGAAGGGGAACATGAAGCTTGACAAGTGGATGAAAACTTGTCTATGTCGAATCTGACACTCCAGGTCCTAGACCAGAGTACTCTAAACACATTAGCAGACCACTGGAGAGGGTCGAAGGGCTCAGTCTAAGAGCAGCCAGAAGATAGCGGATTCTCGAGGGAAGGGCAGGCCAAAAGACCGAGGCAACATGGAGATCGTGGGATCTCCTAAGAGACGGGGTTGAACCTGAAATCTAAGTGTTCGGGCGGTCCTACATATCCCCTAAATATGGAAATAAAGCCACATGTAGTTCTAGAAGCACAGTTTAATGTCATTTCGGACAAAATAAGGATCTTAGTTTTAGGTCTTAGAACTCGGACCAATGTGCAGTTTAAGTTCGTGCGGGACCGGGTGCAGTTTAAGGTCATGCGGGACCACAGTAGGAGAGAGAACTAGGGCTGGGCCCAAGAAGAAATGTCCGGGCATTCCTACGTATCTCATTAGGATGAAAATCTAGCCACACGTAGTTCTAGAAGCACAGCTTAACGTCATGTTGGACGAAATACGGATCTCAGTTTTAGGTCATAGATCTCGGACCAAGGATCCTAGATGTTGGGAAAAGTGTAGTTTAAGGTCATGCAGGACTGGGTGCCATTTATGGTCATGCGGGACCTGGTGCAGTTTAAGGTCATGCGAGACCAAGTGTAGTTTAAGGTCATGCGGGACCGTACAGTTTAAGGTCATGCAGGACCAGGTGCAGTTTAAAGTCATGCGGGACAACATGCAGTTTAAGTTCATGCGGGACCGTACAGTTTAAGGTCATGCAGGACCACAGGAGGCATAGGAAATGTACTGCTTGGGGAACCTGACATTGGTGGGAGGAGTTACGCGCTCACCATCCATAGTCACTAGGGAATACGTGCCATTGGGATAGACCTTATGGACAATATAAGGCCCCTCCCATTTGTTCTCCAACTTGGGTGGTTTCTTACCGGGAATCATTGGCGTTCTGAGAGCCAGCACCAGGTCACCATGTAGGAATGAGCAGAGGCGAACCTTCTTATTGAAAGCTCTAGCCATCCTGCTCTGATGCCTTTCCAAGTTATGTAAAGTGTGAATCCTACTTTTATCCAGTGCTTCCAATTCAGCTAGACGGATTTCAGAAACGCTATCTGGCACTTGCTGGTCGTAAACCACCATGCGTAATGAGGGAAACTGGATCTCGATGGGCAAGAAGGCCACAGCTCCGTATACCAGGGAATAGGGAGTCACCTAGGTGGAGTTACGAGTCATCGTCCTATTAGCCCAGAGGGCGTTGGGGAGCTTGTCCGACCAACTTTTCTTGTTCTGACCAACCATCTTTTTCAGAATGTTAGAGAGGGTTTTTTTAAACGCCTCAATCTGTCAATTCGCCTGTGCATGGTAGCGGGAGGTGTGGTTAGAGAGAATGTTGTACATAGCATACAATTTCATCACCTCGGCTGCTCGGAAGTTGGTTCCGTTATCCATGAGGATAGAGTAAGGTACTCCAAACCGATAGATGATATTGGAGCTCAGAAATTCAGTGATAGAACATGCCTTGACTTCCCTGAGCGGGATTTCCTCTACCCACTTCGAGAAGAAATCCGTAGCGGTTAAGATGAACTGGCACTGGCGGGCCGTCGCCGGCGGGTAAGGCCCTACGACATCCAACCCCCATACTGCAAAGGGCCAAGAATAATTGGTAGTATGGAGAGGCTTTGGTGGCCGATGCACAAAGTTAGCATGAACATGGCACACATGACACCTCTTGGCATACTCGATGCAGTGGTGGATCATAGAGGGCTAGAAGTATCCCAGCCTCCGAATCTACTGGGACAACTTCGACCCGGCCTGGTGGGCGCCACAGCAACTAGCGTGCACTTCTTGCATGACCTATGGGATCTCAACTCCTTGAAGGCAACAAAGGAGAACACCAACACATCCGTGCCTGTAAAGGAGATTCTCATGGCTGAGACCGCTTTGAAGGGTGATCTGATGTGCATGGAGTCAGATTCATTCTCACTCAGCTCGGTCCGACAGATGATTTCCATGCTTTAGATATTCAACCAAGGGCTTCCTCCTGTCAGGAACTGTCTCGATTACCGCACCTGATGCCGCCGGGGATCCTGACGTAGGGGAACCAGTGGTGAGATGGTTCACTCTCGGGCCACGATCTCCCTCCAGAATAACAGGAGAAATGAATGTCCGGTGTTCCATGTGGATGATTAGGTCATCCTGTTCAGACTCTGCAAGTGATGCGGCCAGGATGGCCAAGGCATCCGCTCGACTGTTCTGTGACCAGGGAATATGAATGACCTCTGGCCGTGAGGAGACCTTAGCCACTAGACGGAGGGTGCAATCCAGCAATGGCAGGAGTTCTGGATTTCGGACAGTATAGTTACCATTGACCTTCTTGATGACTAGCTCGGAGTCCCCTTTTACATACAGATGGGGTACATCAATCTCGAGAGCCAACTCGAAGCCAGTAATGAGGACATGATACTGTACCTCATTGTTGGTGCAGCCTTCTAACAACAGGAATGAATATGGTAGAAAGTCTTGCTCTGGGGTGATGAAGACGATACCCAGCCCCACTCTGTTAAGACTAGGATCATTGATCCTTCTACCAGTGGGGCTCTGGGAGGCACCGTCAAAGTGCATCTTCCAGCATGGGATGGCTTGATCGACTGAGAGGATTGCCTCATTAGGAAAGCCTAGATCCAATGGCTGGTCTGCAGAGGTTGGGTGGGGAGCTATGATGTCATCCAACGCATTTCCCTTGACGGCCTTCTGAGGTATTAACCTGATGTCGAACTGCTGGAGGATCACCGCCCAGCGCGCCAATCGGCCGGTCAACATAGGTCGGTTCAGGATGTATTTCAACGGGTCTTCCCGAGAGACCCGCTGTACCTCGTGGTGATACAAGTAGTACCGCAATTTCTGCACGACAAATACAAGCACCAGGCAGCTCTTCTCGATGGGAGAATATTTAATTTCTGTATCGAGGAGCATGCAGATGAGGTAGTAGAGTCTATTCTTTCTTCCCTCATTGTTCTTCTGGGCAAGAAGTGCGCCGAGGGATCTCTCTAGGGCGGTCACGCAAAGGACCAGCGGCTTTCCGGAAATGGGTGGCATCAAGACCGGAGGTTGAAGCAGATACTGCTTGATTTCCTCAAAAGCGATCTGACACTCTTCGTCCCATTCATATGTGGTGCCTTTCTTCATGATCTGAGAAAAGGGATTACACTTGCCGGCTAGATTAACAATGAATCGGCGTATAAAGGTTAAGTGGCCTTGAAGGCCTCTCAGCTCCCGAATATTATTCGGGGGAGGCATCTGACTGATGGCCTTGATCTTCTCTGGGTCGATCTCGATGCCTTGATACCTAACAATGAAGCCAAGATAATTTCCGACGGTGACCCCGAAGGCACACTTCAACGGGTTCATCTTCAAGTGGCAAGAATGGAGGAAGCCAAACACTTTCTCAAGGTCTTTGAGATGGTCCTAGAGGTGACAAGATTTAACCACCAGATCATCCACGTAACACTCCTTCAGCGTCCCGAGAATCGGATTGAATATGCGGTGCATGGCCCGTTGATAGGTGTCACCTACATTCTTTAGGCCGAAGGGCATAACCTAGTAGAAGAAAGTACCATGGGGGGCCCTGAAGGCAGTGAACTCTTCATCCTCAGGGGCCATCCAGATCTAGTTGTACCCAGAGTACCCATCCATGAAGGAGAGGGCTTGGAACCTGGTCGTGGCATCGATCAACAACTCTGTCACAGGAAGGGGAAAGTTATCCTTCAGATAGTGGCGATTGAGATCGCGGAAGTCGATACAAACCCTGATCTGCCCGTTCTTCTTCCTGACTGACACAATGTTGGCCAGCCAGCTGGGGTACTTGACTTCCTTGACGAAGTTGGCCTTGATGAGTTATCAACTTCGGCATCAACCATGGCACCGTGACAGGGGTGCATCTTTCTGGGAGGCAGCTTGAACCCGCGATGGTTTGCTGGAAGGCCAAGGTGGTCGACGGCTACCTGGGGATCTAGTCCTGGCCTCTCGTCATAACTCTAGGGAAACACATCACGGTGCTATCTGAGGAAGTCTACGTACCGTTTCCGTTCCTCAGGGGGCATAGCAGCCCTGACCAATGTGGGTCTCGGGTCCTCCTTGCTACCGAGGTTCACATGAACTAACTCGTCGACCGTGGTGGGGATGCCCTCCTCAAAGGTAGGAGAAGCATCTTCCATGTCCTCCTCTCTGCTTATGGAGGGATCATCCACGGGGGGAGCCGTTTCGGGGCTACCAGACCCTGATGGGAAGATGGTGCCGGCTCGGGCGGCAGAGGTCGTCACGTCAGGGGACCCATGCACTGCGGAGACCATAGTGACAAAGGCAGTTGATCCAAACCCATCTGTTCGTCTGCCCAAGGGGCCACGCTTTATGACATCAAAGCAGTAGTGGCATGTTGCCTTGAGCCGATCGCTTCCGGCCCGGCGAAACAGACACGTATGACGTACTGTCGTTTCCATGAGCCCAATGTCCCAATATCGTACAGGGGTAGGGGGCTCAGGGATCACCTGAGCCTGGTTGGTGTAAGAGTATGAGGTGATTTCCTGCCGTCGCTTGGACCCAGAAATATGCCTTCCTCTGGTACCCAAAACAACAAAGCACTACCCCATGTCGGGGGTCGTGGCCTCCAACCGATGGACTGGGAAGACATATGCGCCATACAAACCTGCCCAGGGATCACTTGCGATAGTGGCGGGCTTGACCTCACCTTCTAGGATCTGCTTGTCCTTGCTCTTTTAATAGTCAGCATCCAGATAACAGGCCTCACAAGAGTAAAAAGGAAAAAAAATATCTTTGGAGCACGCCCACTCGACCCTTAAGGGAGTATTTGAGGCATTGGTGATACGATGAGGGGACCGCTGCGTGAAGGAGGAGCCACGGCCTGCCCATCAACGCATTGTAGGCGGTGTCCTGAGAGACAACCATGAATTCGGTATTGGCAATTAGGCTGCCGAACTGGGTCTTCAGAAGAATCTTGCTGAGTGGAGGTTTCTTGGTCCTATCATGCCCCTGGATCCTGAGGTGGGAGGGAGTTAAATCATCCTCAGAAAACCCCAGTTTCTGCAGTGTCTGAGTTGGGATTAGGTTAATTCTGAAACCCGTGTCAACAAGACAGCGGAGAACATCCATGCCATTGAACTGGCTGGTGATTTACAGTGGAAAAATGTATCCCTATATGGGAAGGTCTTCATCTTCACTGGAAAACGAGATAACCACCTGACATTCGGCGTCCTCAATTGCCTCGGTGTGGAAGGCTTCTGCGGCCGCCACCTCCGTCTCAAACTGGAGGGGGCTCCTTAGAGCCTCGGCAAGCGCCTCACGCATTTCAGACGATAAGAGAAGGTGCTCAAGGATAGAAATCCTTTCCGAAATGTCGGCCAGGTGCTTCAGAAAATCATACTTTCGAGCCAAACGTGAGCTTCTTCTTACAGGAGGCCGCTCTGCGATTGGAGGCATGATGTGCCCTGCCGGCAGGACCATCGACTGAATGGTACAAGGCACGTCTCACTGTTCACTAGCTGAATCTAGGGAGGTTGTTGTCGTGCTAGGACCAAAAAGATGTAGTTGTCCGGTGGTAGGGCAGGGCTGGTTGTGAAACAGACCAAGTGGTCCCGCCTAATCCAGCTACACAAACGGTGGTGGAGGCAAACCTGTCGACACCGGGTGAGGCGGCCGCGTGCACTGATCTCTATATCGGGCCTGCTGCCTGGTCTTAGTAGTGTGCACGGCCTGATTGGAGGTGACAAATGGCGTGCCCTGGGGATTCACGTAGCCACGGCTCTGCCGACGTTACTGACGACTGGGGACATTGGGGAGGTCCACCTGGTGTTCCTCATCATCGGGAGTCAAAAAGGGATTTACCAACTCTACGGTGTTAACCGAAACGTACCCTGGGATTTCACTCGAGGATTCATCCACTACCGGACAGAGTCTCTGAGGTATCCCCATCTCTGGGGGCATAAAATCTCCAAGTGTGAGAGAAGATGATGACACTGGTAGGACGCGTTTCTTCTTCTTGCACCACAGCTTGCTCTTCTGGGAAGAGGTAGGCTGGGACGACGATGCCATATCGGCGCTCGTAGATTCTGAGGGATCTGGCTGACTCAGGCGGGCACTGATGATTCCATTGGCACGAGCAACCATCTTATGGGCCATCCAATCATTATACTTCCAGGACCCATGGTTGGAAACATGTTCCCACTCATCCTCGTTTCCACTGCTTCCATCTGATCTCACGACGACACCTTCCACTTTCACTGGGGTCGGGCCCAACCTGACTATTTTGTTGTCAATCTGGTCATGGATCCAGTCCATGAACACATAGAATCGCTGGATGGTGTGCCCCATGGTCCAGTGATAAAAGCAGTAGTTAGGGTGATCAGTGAGACGCGCCTCTTCTGGCTTCCGGCACTCAGGCAGTCGCACGATCCTCTACTCTAAGGCGCTATAGAAATAACTGGGGACCTAGGCCTCATCGAACGAGTAAGTCTGATTCATTCTATCTAGAATGGGGGCTCTTGGAGGCTGACCATGACCAGGGGACGGAGGATCATGCCGAGGATGCGGAGCCTGATTATCGTTCCTAGGTGGCGGCGGCGCGTTACGTGGAGTCGCCGACCGATTTTGAGGCGGTCGATGCTGGGCTGGAGGCTGTGCCTGTAGGGGTGGAACCCTATTAGGGTGCTGATCTGGCCTTACTGGTAGAAACTCTAGCTATCTAGGGGCCTCTATCTGGGCTACAGCACCGGGCTCGGCTCTGGCGACTCTCCTTGCAGGGACTACAGGTGGCAGCGGGCGTGCCTGACTGGCCGGTTGCAGGGCTTCTTCAAGGCGCTGAGCCTTGTTTGAGAAGTCCCAGAACCCTCCAGGGTAATTCTGAGTAATCATAGAATGAACCAGATCTTCCTTGACATTGCCTACACACATTGTTAGTAATTTCTCCTGAGTTAGTGGCATGTCAAGGAAGTACATGAGCCCCTTCCACCGTGCGACGAAGTCTGTGACCCGCTCATCGGGCCTTTGATTGCACCTGAAGAGGTCTGAAATGTTCGTCTTCTAGGTTGTAGAAATAAACTGGTAGCGGAATAACCGGCGAAGGTCCTCCCAGCTAGTAACAGATCCAATAGGGAGCTGGCTGTACCAGACGAATGCTGGTCCTTCTAGTGTCTGAACGAAGCAACAGAGCTGGGAAGCCTCATGCTGCACCGAATTCCCTAACATAGGGCCGCACCTTGAGTTTAATTGGGCCAGGTGTTGTGGTGGGTCTTCGGTCTCGTTAAAGGGGGAAAAAGTGGGGTTCCCAAATCCCGGCGTGGCCAGAATATCATCCACCCATGCTGGGTATCGCTTTCCGTCCGGTGGGATTTCCACCTGCCGAGTTTCCAGGGCCTCTAAGCGGGCGATGAGTACTTCCATCAGATCGTCCGGATGCAGATTCCTGTCCTGGTGGTGATCTCTAACCACAAGCACATTGTTAGGCTCTTCAATATGGTAGTCATGCTCAGTAGCTCGCGGCGAGGTTGGTAGAGCGACTCTCGGGGCAGTAGGACGAAACTGAGCAGGGTCCCCCAGGTGATCCCGCCGCTCGAGAGGGTTCGGCGAGACGTATCGCGCCCTCTTTCCATGGGCTCCAGCCTCTCCCCTACCGACGAATGCGACATGGTCGCGGTTTCCCGGGGGAATCTCGGCAAGGGGTAGGTGCTCCTGCCCCTGATGTCCTGGCCTAGGATTACCGTAGTCAGGCCGCCGCTCTGCAATGTGTTCGGCCAAGAGCTCATCAACCAGCCTCTTTTGCTCAGCAAGCTATTTTTGTAGTGTGGCTTTCTTGGAGTCTTGCATTGCATTATGCACAGAGGAAGATGGTTCGGCGAGCTTGATAGCCCCAACATTCTCTTTACCCTTGCCGATGTTTCGACTCGATGTTAATGCCTCAGTGGGTGTGGGGTGAACTAGGAGGCTCCTCTGGTGGTGAGTAATCCAACCAGACGGGTCCAGTAGCGGCTTGTCCTCAGGGGGTGAGTACCCATCGAGGAGATCTACACCGTTTCCCTCATCTGAAAGGACATCCATGTTGACTGCCACTGTCCCCGACGACGTTCCCTCAGGGCCGCCCAGTGAGTCAGGTTGTCGGTAGATCGCACAGAAATGAAGGGTAGCGTACTGCCCCCATCCATGGGCGTGTGCGTGAGGGGGTGGCTTCCTCGATAACCTTGCAGAGTACTTGAAAACCCGGGACGCATTGTCGCTGGAGGGCCCTACGGTGGCCAAGTTACTCGGGGTGCCGAACCAGAGGGAGTGCTTCCAGGTCGACCCGACGACACTGCTCATCGATATCCTCGAGATGTGCTTGACACCCGTGATAAGGCGCTCACTGATGGAGAAGACGGGAGTGAGTCACCCGAATAGTCTGGCGGAAACAGTCAAACTCTCCCGAGGTGAGTGACTCTGGCATATCGAAATCCGACCCTGCGACCGGCCAAAACTTCTTGGGAAAGTGGCCCACTGAGAGGATGGTCCAGAAGCTCCATGACTACAATTTGGAGTCCAGACCTTGCTGCCCCTGCTCATCAACCGAGAATGGTTGGGGAGCTGGCAATGGTACCGAGGTAGGTCGCCAGGCTAGTGTTCTGGCCGGCAGGGAAAACGGTGAACATGACAATTGGCCGCTGATCCCTGAGTCGTCCTCCAAGGGTTTCAGTACCCTGGCTGCCACGTCACGATAGGATGGGAGAGCGAATGGGCCTCGTGTCACAGCGTCGGTGCTCGCTGAGGGTGTGTCACCTTGTGACTCTTCTGTCGGTCCCCAGGAAAGTTCCCCACCCTCCCTGACTGAGGTGGAAGGTTCTTCTGGGGAGGCCAGTGATAACAGTGGGTTTGACCCCTAGGGGTATGCAAATTCCACGTCCTCCTGGATATACCTTCAGAGGGAGGAGGGAATCATACCGATATTGCATTCGGGGAGTACGATACTGACGCACCGCGTCCCCATCCCTACCCTCGACTCTAAGGGTTGGGGGGAGGTTCCATCGTCGAGTCATATTCTACCATAGAGTCCGAGAAACGGACAAGTCTAATTTCCGTCCGGACTCCCCTGACATTCCTCCTACGGCGACGACGACCCGCCTTCCTGCCACTGGGTAGCTCCTCAGGGTAAGTATGATTTAAGTCAGGGAGTCCCCTGGCCTCAATAGTGTTGGGGTAGAGGGGACTGGAGGCCGGGGTGTGGGAAGCACCAGGACAGATGTCGAAAGGGACATTAGGAGGACCTCCATGTGAGTGAGCGACTGGATACGCAACGGTTCCATACTCGCGGCCAACGGTAGGGGGAGTGACCTCATACCCAGTGCATTGGCCACTGGAAAGAGTCATACCCAGAGCGTAGCTATCGCGATGGAGCCTTCGTATTTCTAGATCAGTGGCACGGAGAGAGCCTTCATGGTGGGTGGCACTATCACAGATTGGTCCGTGGTGGCCATTGCCAGTGCCCGTGACCGGGAGAGTCGACCCAACCTGCATGTAGGGCGGTCGGGGCCTCGATCCCAGTTGGGCATGTGACTGCCCCTGCGCAACGTGTGCGGGGGTCTGGTAGCAGGAGTCAGCAGTGGCTCGGGCCACAGTGGTTACTGACGTTGGTGCCCTAGGACAGGCATTCTCTTCTACTCGCGCCCAATGATGGCATCGGGTTAGATGGGTTGCAGCCGATGGTGCGGGCACAAAGATTTCCTGGTCCTCGACCCGGGAAGTCGGGAGCTGACATCGACGCAGCCTGGTGGGGGTTATTTCCTTTAACCCTAGGGATGGGTCTCTAATCGGGTGGACCCAGACATCCCCCACCTCATTGGCGTAGGGTACGGATGTGTCAAGGTGCTCCGGGGATAGGCTACCGAAGCATTTGAACATCGGAGTGGGGACCGGCGGCTCCCTGCACGGCCCTCAGGGGTGGTTATGATAGTGAGGTGCAACCGCCTCTAGATCCAAATGGGCCATGCCCCTAGTGGGGATGATCCCTTCCTCATCGTACCTATGAATCAGGTCGTTGATCACCCTTCGCTGGATGATTTCTGAAGGGGAGGGGGGAGAGAGAGCGCCCGAAAGTCGTGGAAATCAGAGCCGGAGTGACTGTGGAAAAGGCGAGACCACGCGGGGTAGCCATTTCGGTACTTCCCCTGCCCCTGCGCCGGTGGGAAGGTGGCGATCGAGCTCTGGATGCAGTGATCTGATTCTTGGAAGCAGGGAGATGAACCCATTAGTAATAACAGGAAGATAAATGGACAACCAATAGCCCATCATCATTCCGTCTTCCATGGTCGGCGAGAGGGATCCACACTGACGATGCCACAGAACGGAGCTCTCAACATCCTGACTGCCTCAACCCCTAGCGGGTTTCACGTCCCGGTGATAGGTACACGGACCTACTGACATGGTAATCTTCCAACACCCTGAACGCTACCCGTCTCCGTATTGACGAGAAGAGATTCACGCCAGGTTCACCATTTTCTGTTTCCAACGATTTTACGCCGTGGCGCACGCGCATGTCCATCACACAAGGGAGGACGCGCTGCTCGTTGCCCCGCATTCCCTCTTTCCAAAGGTGAGTGGCATCCGTTCCTTATTCAGGGACGTCTGCTCCTTGATCGAAACCGGGATGATGGGATGTCGGTTCTTCCTTCCGTGGATTCCTCCTCGGAGCTCGTCACCTAGTCCGGGTCTCCCTTATAGATTTAAGATGGGTTCATGAAGCTCGTTCCTGGTGCCATATTTGCATGGATGCCAGTTAATTATGCTGCATCCGTCGAGACGCTCCAAGGGGTCTTGTCGGGGCAGCAACCTTCGGTGAGGAGAATGGTCATGTTGGGGTGTCGTTGGCATGTCTTGACGCTGGGTATTGTCATGTCTATCTTCTTTCCCTTATCACAGGGATTCTCGAGGGCGCAGAAGCCTGAGGCATCCCACATCGAACACAGGGAATGTGTACCATCTGTGGTTTTCCTCATCTTCCCCTGTTTAACACGGGGTATGCCGCGAGTTTAACGTCTTGCGGAGACGAATCTGACTGATTAAAACACTGAGAGTGGATCAGATTGAAGGACCCCATAGGGGGAACACCGATGTTGGGGCTAGCACGTGGGAGGCTTCCCAGATACTATGGAGTGGAATGGGGTGGCATGATCTCACCGGGATGTGGCGGCCTGGGTAAGGATCAGGATGGATGATGGAGTGACGGGCTTGAACCTCATAGAGGCTTCCTACGTATCCCTATGGAAGGGAATCAAAGTATGCATAGTTCGATGATACGGTGGGACACCTGAAGAGGCGACCTGTGAGAATGGACGCATAGATTGGAGCCTGGAGGAAGTAAGATCTCCGGGCTAGGGCATGAGCTTCCCAAGGCACGTGGGCTTGAGGGGGGGAATTTAGGATGAGACGTGGGTGTGAGGCATGGCGCTTATGCTCTGAGATGGCCCAATAGGGGGAATACGGTTAAATGTCATGCGGGATGAGATACAGTTTAACGTAATGCGGGATGAGGGCATACAGTTTAACATCATGTGGGATGAGGAATCCAGGGCTTACGCACTGAGGTGGCCCAGAGTGGATATGGGGCTTATGATCTGAGGCGGCCCACAGTGGATATGGGGCTTACACTCTGAGGCGGCCCATGGTGGTCGGGGAACAGACGTGGAGACGTCGGAATGACTAGGTGGTGGGATTAAACCTCGTGGATGATTCCTGCGTACCATGCGTTATCACAGATCAAAGTCCATGTAGTTTTCTAGCATGGGGATTACACTCTGAGGCAGCCCGAAGAGGAAACAGGGGCTTACGCGTAGTTAGTGGCCCTGGGTGCCGGGGATTACTTCCGGATGGAGGCCCATGGTGCGACAAAGCACAGTGGGAAAGGGACTCCACTGGCCTTGGCAGGAGGAACTACAGAGGTACATGGGTGCAACCTTCCGTAACAGAGGCTAGGGGATTACGCTCTGAGGCAGCCCTTCCCCCGTGGACAAACGCCACTCCAAAAAGGAGGATATCATTCCATGCGAGGAAGATTCCATTCTTATGGATATGAGAGGCGTAAAAAAATGTCCGATCTTGGAAGACGTTGCGTACGAAGCACGGGGTCAGACCACAGTTTTACGTCATGTGTTAAGGATGGGGTGCTTAGTAGTTTAACGTCCAACAGCTTGGACGAGGTGGGTTCGCTCCACACCCCTAGGGCTTACATGCCCAATGCCCTCTAACCCTTGTGGGAGGGAAGGCTTCGGAAAGGCCATAGTGAAGAGGAGATACAGGGCGAAAAATTGAGGGGTCCACGTTAGCGTGGCTATGTGAAGAAGCAATATCCATTAGAGTGCCTATGCGGAAAAGCATAAGGCAAAGCAACGCAATGGGAAACACCGCCCAATGGACCTTGAGGTGACTTTGTACGAGCCTGGTAGGCCGTACGGGAAAGAAACGCTTGGCGCGCATGCCCGGCAGGGGAGACATCAGGTGCCGGCGCGGAAAGGCAGCCAAGGGGCATCAAGGTAAAGGGGTCCTAGGTGTTGCGCGCAAAAAGAAGGTTTTCACGCAAAACACCGGGATGGCGCACAATAGGGCCAGAGGATTGCGCGGATTGGTGATTGTGTGCAAGGTATTGCGTGCATAGAAGGGGATTGTGCGCAAGGGTAAACGATTACGCCCAAGGGAAGTACCGGAGGAGTGGGAAAATTTACTTAATCCAGTTGAGTTGCGTGCAAAGGCGAACCCCGGGGCAAGGTTGCACGAAAAGGGGAATTACCTGGAAGTCATATTGCGTGCGGGGGGAAGTCAAATTGCATGCACGGGAGCCGCTCTGAATTCTGAAACCCCAAACCATTTGGGGTAGCCTTCTATTTATAGGCATCGGCCGGCGCGGAATCCAGGCGGCGTGTGAAATTCTCCGCGATGGGAACCGTCGGTGCGCAAAGCTTCACTGTACAGAACCGGGGCGCACAAAATTGCACGCGCCATCGGCTCGATTACGCGAATCCCAGGAATGCTTCGCGCACACATCATTATTTCACGCAAGTCCTCCTTTATTTCACGCACCACTTCCCTGACCTCCGGACCGGGCCTCTGATTCTGAATATGACTTCTTTTTTCCATTTCAAAACTTCCTCTAGGAGTTACAGACCTTTTTTCGGCGTCTACAGTTCCCTAGGATGTGATAATTTAAATTATGAATTACTTACAATGATAATATTAGAGTTTATGGGTGTTTCCAATATAGTTGTTATGTTGTTTTTTATTTCATGATGTAATATAATGTTCATTCATGTAATCAAGATTATAAATATGTAAAAATCGTCTGTCCTTTTGTATTTGAGTCTTGGATCTATGAAATTTTAAAAAATCAAGGAACCAATGCTATGGTACTTGGGTCATGGTCATTCTAATCGGTATCAGAGATTATTTAGTAGAAACCATAGTATCTAGATTTATAAAAAAATAGATTAGGGAATAGAACCATACAATAGAACTTGAGGATAATCATATAAAATATCCTTGAATTTTGTTGAGGAAGATATTATGTGGGTATTCTTAGAAATATATACCTATATAGATACTACAAGTGGGTGTGGTTCTACAAAATATTTACTGAGGGGTAAAAAGTCTGACATGGAATCCTAATCCTAACTTGGGGTAACCTGGTATAAGACAATGAGGCTTACTATGCACCTAGTTTGAACTCCCATCAGATATTCTTTGTATAATTAACATTTTTTTACAGACCATTATGAAGGATTTAAAATTAAATATGTCTCTAAAGAAACCATGTTTATTATTATGAGATTAACTATCAAAAAATCCAATTTATGTTACGTGTTTTTCTAGTTCAAATATATTCATTATGATTCATAACCTAATTTAGTGTCCTCCATTATTTAGAAATGGAACCTATTTTAAAGAATGAAAACCATATAAATAAATTTATCCCATGTAGTGAATTCCATATTTATCAAAACATAATGATTTGGTTACTATATAAGCAACCTTTATTGAGAAACTTATAACAACAGTGAGAAAAATAACTAAATTTATTAAAAATAACCATTCCCATATGAATCATCCTGATCCACAACATATAAGGGAAATTTTAGACCACTTCTTGTTAAAATACCATCAATAGTTCAAAGAGACTAAACACTAATTTTTAGTAGAGTAGTGGATAAGCTCCTAAGAGAATATATTTCTCTCTTTAGGAAGTAATGAAATTATATTTTATCATATCCTTGGAGATTCCAACAAATTTTGGTCGTTTATTCAAAAGAAAATATAGACTGGAGAAATTGAAAATATGAAATGAAAGTTTATAGGGAAAATTTTCTATATAAATATTTTCCTCATGAACAATGAGCCGATATGTGGATGAAATTCGTTAAACTGAAACTGAAAGAGGATGAAAAGGTTCCAAAATATGAAGTCAATTTTACAAGGTTATAAAGATATGACGTGGAATACATGCATAATCCAAGGATAAATATTTATTGATTATTTATTGTTTTAAAACCAATCCTATGAGGGGAATTGGTCTCTAAAATACATTCAACATATGAAGATATATGTTCATGTGCTATCAAGAAAGAGATCAAAATCTTTATTACTTATGAATTTAAGGTAAAATTATAGAATTGGAGGGTGGTGGAGGAAAGAAAGGATAAAGGGAAGAATAATAATGGAACTTATCTAGTGTGTTATAATTTTTTAAAGAAACACCTTGGTTCCAGATTAAATGGAAAACGAGTTTGTTTCAAGTGTCGAGAAAAATGCCACCAAGCTCGTGATTGAATGGAAATGAAAGAAGCTAAAAATGTTTAATGGTAAAATTTTAGGGATATGAGAGACTTTAAAAAATATTTTCCTTATCATCTAGTAAATTATACCTATAAAAGGCCAAGGGATAAAGGATAAGATTATGTGATCACAACTGTGGAGGTTGATGTTATTAATGATTTTTTAGACTGTAATTTAATAATTTCCTTAAACTTATCAAATGATTTATTTGATTATTGATAATCACATTATTTTATAGATTCCCGTTTTTTCAATATAAATATATATTTTACTTTTGATTTGGTAATGGAGTTTTCAGTTAATACCCCTCTGGGAAGTATCATTGTAACAAAAATGTGTCATTCAGCCCCTATTATGACAAATACATTTTCTTTAGTTGATGAACTTGTCATCATACCGATGATTTAATTTCATATAATCCCCAATATGCATTCAATTTGAAAATTTGATGCAAAAATATATGGGAAAAATAATGGATTCACGATTGGTGATAATGATGACAACTCTCTTATCTTTAGAGAAGAATCCTCATTATCAGAGTTATATATGGATCCCCCTCCAGTAGCTCCTGCAAATAATGTTCTTGGGGGGAGATAAAAAACATATATGGATGATGAATGAAATATTAAAATTTATTATTTACCTATTTTTCAAGAATATATTAATTTATTTCCAAATGATTTAACTAGGAATCCTTTAGAGTGGGAAGTTGAGTTCGATATTGATTTAATTCATGCTGCGAGACCTATATAAAAGACTCTCTATTCAATGGACACTATGGAATTAGGGGAGATGAATAAAAAAGTAGATGCATTTACTGACAAGGGATTTATTCACCCTAGTGTCTCTCCATGGGGAGCCCCTATTCTATTTTTCTATAAGAATGATTTATCTATTAGGTTGTGCATTGATTATTTATAAATCATTGTTATTAAAATACATAAAAAGTACAATCTCCATCAGATTGATGATTTATTTGAACAAATTTATGGAGATCATGATCATTCAAAGAATGAACATCGATATGGATATCATAAATTATATTTGTGGAAGGAATATATCCCATTCACAGTATTTCAGACTCGGTATAAACAATACGAGTCTATAGTAATTCAATTTGGAAAGCCTAATGCACCCTATATTTTTTATAGATATAATGAACAGAGTTTTCAAGGAATATGTCTCTCCTTGGGGAGCCCCTATTCTATTTTTCTTTATGAATGATTGATCTATGAGGTTGTGCATTGATTATTGATAAATCAATGTTATTAAAATTAATAAAAAGTACCATCTCCCTCGGATTGATGATTTATTTGAACAACTTTATGGAGATCATAATCATTAAAAGAATGAACTACGATATGGATATCATAAATTTTGTTTGAGGAAGGAATATATTCCAAACACAGTATTTCAAACCAGTTATGAACAATACGAGTCTATAGTAATTCAATTTCAACTGACTAATGCACCCTATATTTTTTATGGATCTAATGAACAGAGTTTTCATGGAACATGTTCATGTTATTTGTGGTATTTATTGATGATAACTTGATATATTCCAAAAGTTATGAGTACGATAAAAAAGACTTGCAGGTTGTTCTGGAGACTCTTAGAAGATAATAGTTATATGGGAAGTCTATAAAGTGTGCATTCTGGCTTCAAATAGTTTCATTTCATGGCCATATTTTCTCTAAATATGTAATACCAATTTATCTTTTGAATAAAAATATAGTTCTATAATAGACTACACCAATGAACATAGTAGTGGTACACTGTTTCATTGGTTTAGTAGGGTACTATTAGAGTTTTGTTCCGAATACTTCGTGCTTATCCAACCGGGTAACCAGACTTACTCGTATAGGGGATAATTATGTATGGTAAGATAAATGTGAAGAATATCTTAATGAATTTAATAAGATATTTTATAATACTAT